>OZ021722.1:53720451-54920451 GCA_963978545.1 Linyphia triangularis | reverse complement strand
ATTTGATTTTAAGAAAACGCCCTGGACTGAAAGTAGTATACAAACACATGACTATTCACACTCTGGTTGGTCAAATAGTTTGGTAGGGTATGATTGAAACTTGAATTGCATCCGCCTCTGTAGTGAGTTCTAATTTATTTCAGTAAAATATATTCATTTCGAAATGGACAAAGAGCAAAAAGATAACGTATTCAGATAAAAGTTGAATAAAATCCCTCACATGAATAAATAAAAACAAGTTGGATTACGATAATCACTAGGTATCAAGCAAGTACAATTTGGCGATTGGTTTGACTGAAACCTCTAATGGTTAGGGTTGATGAATACTCTGTCATTTTGGAGTTTTTTAATCATCAAAATGTTACTAAGTTGGCTAGTTTGGCGACAAAATCGGAAATAAACTAACCACAAAATAACCGTCCCAGACCGATATATTTATCGAGAAACAAGACATAATCTTCCGTGTGTTCCTGTATCAAAATCGAAGCTTACATATTGCATATACATATTTTCTGCAACAAATGTATGTATATTATGATTAATTTCTGGTGTTTATGTTCATAAGTTTTGTGTGAGAGTTATTACTATATTATTATTTTAAATATATATATATTTATAATATGGACAATTCCCGCTTTTTTTTTTTTTTTTTTTTTAAATTTGCAATCAAATTTACTTTGCTAGACGTTGGCGAGAAAACGATTCATTCCGCTGGCATTGAATGTGACGTCACGGCTTCGCAAACATCTTGGCTTGAAATGCAGCAGCGGAAACCAGACTTTCAAATCACGGCAACCTGTACGGAATGTGGCAATGGTCTACCAACGCCAACTATTTGGCAGAAAACTCACTATAACCATAGAAACTGTAGAAACCCTTGACGTCCCGAATTTGCTAAGTGTTCTGATCGGACAGGTTTTGGCTCGATTTTGAGGCAATTTCTTTTCTTAAATAACACATTTTTTTAAAGAACTTTTGTTTAAATATTTGGAATCAGATAGAAATTCTTCATAAATATAAACTAATTTCACCCGTTTTTAAAAAATGAGGGAGTTGTCCATTATAGAGAGAAAAATTTGAATATATTACCTCCAAATCTTTCTCTCTAAAAACTTTAATAAAAGGACGGTTAAATGCCCTCTCTTCATAAACGCCACTAGATTTAAGTGAATGCTAGATTGATTGGTTAAATAACCAAATATTCCTCAAACTTTACAGTTCTAGAGGTGACTAGAAGTTTAATTATCCCATTGAAAATCATTCTGAATTTTTTATAAAATTTAGAGAAATACTAGTAGATCATGAATGCACTGGTCGGCCACAGCAAAAATAGCCAAAACTATTCATAAATCAACTTTGAACGATTTGAACTAAATCCTTTTGCAAATATGTCATAACTTGACAGAAAATGGCTTTCTTTTTTAATTTGTAACCCACCGCATATTAGTATACAATGAGGAAGATTTCAAACGATTCAGATCTCTGTAGAAGTCTTACTTGCAAAATTTAAAGAATGAGCCAAGTTGACGTCATCAGGGACGAAATTTGTATGGCCAATTTGACTCACTTTTAAAAGATGCAAGTAAAACGGCGCCAGAGATCTGATGGGTCTGCAACCCTGCTCAAAGAAAATTAAAGAGCGGTGGGTCGCCAAATAAAAAGAATACTCATTATTTAGGAACATCGATATTTAGGAATGGTAACATGTTTGGAATCGGATTTAGTTCAACTCATTCAAAATCTATTTACGATTAGCCATCTTTTTCTTCGCAGACTAGTGAATTCATGATCTACTGGCATTTCTTTACATAAAATATTAAAAATAAAAAATGATATTCGATGGGGAACTTGGAAGTCACCTCTTAATTTAACCTTATTTAGTGGACTTTCTTTTTTACTTTTGCTTCCAATTTCTCTTAAATGTACAGCGTGCGTTTTTGTATTAATATGCTACAAATACACTGTTATTGTAATAGTCAATCATTTCATTGGTCTTTATCCTACTAACTGGTGATGTACACGCACATTTATTTTAGGAGTACTATATCGTCACCAAAAGGATAAAAATTTAAACATACAAAATACTACCAAAACCTTCAAATTTGCACTGCGCCATTGAAATCGTCATATCTTTGCAATTATATTAATTACTCATGTTTTTTACAAAGATATTGCTGGAAAGCTGAAATTGTGCTGAGAAATTATTAGGTGTTTAAGCAGTATTATCAGCCGATAACGATACCCGTTTTTTTTTTTTTTTTTTTTTTTTTTTTTTTTAAACTCTTGCGTGTCCCATGTTTGCGATTTCGAATTTTTGGATGTAATAAAATAAGATAAATCATTAATAAATACCTCAAGTAGGGCTCCAAAAGAAAGATATTAACCCCTGTTATCTTTCATTTGAGTTCTATTTTAGCTAAATGTGATATATGTTCGATGAACACGTAACAGCCTTTCCAAGATTTGCAAGATTGAATGTCATACCAATGTCTGGAAAACCAGGACACGGACAGGAGAGAGAAAAGAACTATTAGTACCTTTCTGTACTTCAAATGAAGCCCTATGCAACTTTTCATGTCAATTGAAAAATTTTGAGGTTTGCCCTATTTATTAACTAAAACTACTGGGCTTACTTCGCACTGCCAGTAGAAAAGAGACCCAACTTCTCTAGGATTTCAATAGATGTTGGGTCATTTTTCCGCAGGCGGTTGCCTCAAATCAGAGAAGCGTCGTATTTCATTTGATACTTACATATTCTTCTTCGGCATGATGCGGTTGAGCAGCTTGGTCCTTCTTGTCATGATGTGACTGAGCAGACTGGTCCTCTTCTTGAGGCTCAAATTGCTTTCTTATTTGTTGTACACGTTCCCTCGTAGGACGGGAGCGTTGGCCATGGGGTTGAAATTTAGGGGTCTCGAATCTCTGTCGCAATTTACTCACTCGGGTGCGTTCCGGAACATTTCCTTTTTTAGGCGACTTCCAATCAGATTTTCCAGTAGCCATTCAAAAGCTAAATTTCTAATGTGTACTGTTGAGCCTTATAGAAAGAGAAGATACAATTTAAACTCTATATTGTACTCATCAGGCGTTTTCCTTGCTTCCCTTTAAAAAAAAAACCTCTTCAGCACACGCATAAATGCAGGGTGGTAATAAAGAAACTTTGCCGATATATGGACCTCCAGCTTTCATTCCGTTCAACAGATCGAGATGCGATTTCAGGTATAGTTGTTCAGAAGTATGTGGTCGGTATTCTGTGAATAGCAACAAAATGGCACCCACAGTTACGGTTATAGATTCAGAAACATAAAATTTTCGAATGGCAAAGGACATGCAAAAACCCTAAAGAGCTTTGGAACGGTACGTGTATCACATTTAACAGACGTGTTATGCACGCACCAAAAAAAAAAAAAAAGCTGTGCGAACGTCCAGCAAAAACACGATTGGGTAGCATGGAGAAAATTTGCATATGACAGAGGACAAAAACACCAATCATTGATGACAACACAGATCGGAAAAAATAAGACTTTTATTTTGATTACACCTTTTCCACGCGGGTGCCATCAAAGGCAATTTTATCGGTTTTCTACGCTGAATATCTGGCGTGCATAACGCGTCTATTTTTTTAGATACACGTACCGTTCCAAAGCACTTCAGAGTTTTCGCATGCGCTAAGCATTTTGCGATGAAAAAAGTAGGCGTTGCCATTTGAAAATTTCGAGTTCCTCTACCTATAACCGTAACAGTGAGTACCATTTTTGTTGCCATTCACAGAATCTCGAGCTCATACCTCTGAAAAACTATGCCTAAAATATCATCTTGATCTGTTGAACGGAACGGCCGCTAGATGTCCATATATCGGCAAAGTTTCTTTATGACCACCCTTTACAAGGGTAAAACTCTAGGAAGTGTAGAGCCCCATTTCCCCACTTTGGAAGCAAAATGACAAAATTTTCAATGTTAGTACACAATGTCAACAGTAGTTTTTTGTAGTACTAGAAATTTTTTGGAGTTATGTATTAATCGCCAAAAATGGGGAAGGGACAACAGTAATGTTAAGACGGTAAGGGAGACTGTTTTTTTTTTTTTTTTTTTTTTTTTTAACCTTTCACTCTCACTCTCCCCCTCCCCCTCCCCCTCCCCCTCCCCTCCCCCTCTTGCTCAAATTAAATAAATAACAGACTACAAATAAAACAAGAAAAAAATATGAACATTTTCCTTAATTCTTCAGTCGTGTACATTTGTGCATTTGTATGTAAAAAAGAATTATCTCTTTTGTGCCATTTCTTAAAATTTAAATATAAATATTTTACATTTTAGGATATTTAAACAGTTTCTAAACAGTAAATACAAATTCAGCTTAACAAATGACGCAGTAAAAACATCAGTAAAGACCCTGACAAGCTGCCCAAACACATTACTAACAAAAGATTAGGATTACTGTTTAATACTACTTAGTTATGATGCCGCAGAATTGGTTTGTTTGTACGCTCAACGAACTATTTTTGTGCACAATAACGGCTATTCAGTCCGGAACCTACAACTTAACATGGATTCCGAACCCAGGATTCGAATTCGGCACCTTTGGCATGCTAGGATCGCCGCAAAAGACAATGCAATACAGTTCGCTTTAGAACTACTCTGAATGCTCACTGAGAGACAGCTAACTCAGTAACTCAACTCAGTAATTCCCCTAACTCAACTCATGGCTGGGCTTATATAGGAAAGTCAATCCTTCGTGAATCTTCTGGATCTCGTATCTTCTTATATCGGTAGATATCTTCGATATCTCCCCAAATTTGGCGACAAAAATTAGTCTCCAAAACCGTCACCAACTTGGCTCTATCTCACCAATTGGACGAGATTGCCATTTTGCCATTACCATAATGTTAAATGGCCTGCTCCTTGTAAAACTCGTTTCCCAGCATAATCTCTGTAAAACTCGTTTTCAAGCTTTAGCAGACACATTGCAGGAAAGCGAAGACAAACGAACTCTTGCACTGCCTTATGCGAAATGTACATAAATTTTCCTATTTACATAATCAATACTACGAAATATTTACAGAAATTCGTAACACATTAGAATCTTTAACAAACGGAAATAGTGTTGTTCTTCCGTGTGGTCAAAGTTTTTTTTAAGACTATTTGAAAATATTATAAGTATGAGATTAAATCTGCAACGTAACATCAAAATTCAAGACAATTACATCTATTTGGGCTCATTTTCGGCCTCGTAAATTGAAATTTAAAATTTATACTTCGTTTGAACCAGCAATTTTTTTTTTTTTTTTTTTTTTTTACCGCTTTTGTAAGGTTTTGCTTTAGTTTTCACTATAATGCTCGTTGAAAATTGGCGATCTATAATTCTTACGCACACAAAAACGGTTTAGCAATTTTGGCTGACAACGGTCGGTCCCTTTCATGATCATTTAAAAACAGAAATATACGAAAGTATTGTAAATTTAAACTTAAAATCTGAAAAAAGTAACAAATGATACAAAGAAAAGTATGCATTTTCAAAAAGGTAAATTTAAAAAGTATATATTGCACAGTCTATCTAACAGATTGATATTCGATTTCATAACTAAAAGGTAAAGATTAAGATTTATAATTAAGTTATAAATGAAAAAAAAAAAAAAAAAAAAATTAAGCAAATAATAAAAAGTAAACTTACTAATATTAAAATTAATTATACTATTCAGATTGAAAAAAATTTTGAATAAAAAATTATCATGATTGCTTAACTATCTACTGATTGATTACGATTTGAAAGGTAAATTTGAAATTTTTTAGCGAGATCGATTCAGTTGCCAAATTTATGATATATCTGAGAAAAAATACAGCAACTGAATTAATAATTTCTCTAAGCACTGTTGGTTTTCTGTTAAAGACAAGCTGTTTTTACAAGATCCACTCGGGACAAATATTGTAGAAATAGAGGGGGGAAATTTGGCGAAATCGCTTTTGAACAGTTTTAAACAAGGACATTTGGAATGCTATACCAAATTTTATCGAATGGAAACACGGATAAAAACTGTAAAGTAACTTAATTAAAAAAAAAACTCAAATGGAAAATAATACTGTCTATTTCAATAAAGAATATTTAAAAGATTATAGGCATGATGGCAATTCTCTAAGAAAATATAGCTTATAGTTTATTTATGACCAGTTGCAAGATAAATGAAAAAGAAGGGAAAAGTGAGGTCATCAATTACTTAAAAAATGTCGAGCTATTTTAGATCCATAATATGGAAATGTATGTTTGTTGTGGTTTCGTCTACAAAAGACAGATACAACTCCTAGGCACTAGCGATTACTTTTGCCTAGTGGTTAGCACGCCTTATTTCGGAGCTGGGAGTCCTCGGTTCAATTCCCCCCGTCTTCCCAGCTTCCGCTGTAATTAATTTACCCGGATAACTGAATAATGCTGCTATCTATCGGCTCCTTCTGAAAAGAAAACTGCACAACCACACAATCATTACGGCATCTTAGGCGATCCACTGTCAAACTCAATGCTCAATCGTTCGTCTCTTCGCTACTCACTGGGAAGGGACTATGTGGTGGTCTCGTGTACAAAAGACAGATGCAACTCCTAAGCACTAGCAATTACTTTTGCCTAGTGGTTAGCACGCCCCATTTCGGAGCTGGGAGTCCTCGATTCATTTCCCACATATTTCCAGTTCTAAAAAAATTATGCCTTTTTTAGCAAGAAATTTTAATGTCTTGTATCCCCTGCCACATTCTTTGACGTCACTTACATCATCAGATCTTAAAACTCCAACATGGCAGCACCACAAGCTTGATTGTTATGAAATCTTGGCTAGTTTTTTTTTTTTTTTTTTTTTTTTTTTTTTTTTTTAATTCTTTTTGGATTTTTTGTGGTTTAATAACGCAATGTTTGCTAAGGAAGTTTCGTTTTTAAGAGTGTTTGTTTAGGATGAGTGTCTTAATTGATATAATTGAAATTTTTACGAGTTTGTAAAAAGAAAATTTCCCGAAAGGGGAGAGAGGAAGGGGAATTAGTTCAGGCACGTACCCAGGGGGTGGGATAAGGGGATATATCCCCTCCCGAAATTATAAGTTTATCTCATTAGATCATAAATCCAAAATGAATTTTACACATCGATATTTTTTATTATATTGTTGCGTGGACGGGTACGAAAGATTTGAAGCCAAAGCAGATCAAAACTTGCAGAAATTTATTCCAAAATAACTCTTCACAGTTCACTTACAGCTCCAGAACTTCTCGTTCTAGTAGACACAATACAGCTCTTTTCACCTCAATAGAGCATAAACAGCAGTTAAAAACTTGACAACAACTGCTAAATCACTGTAAAAGACAATGCAATACAGTTCGCTCACTGAGACTCAGTAATTCCAGTCAACTAATGGACTCAGCTAACAACTAACTCAGTGACTCACTCAAAATCAGTCAACTCACTCCCTCAGCTCATGGCCGGGCTTATATATAAGGGAGAAGAACATACGTGAAAATTCTAGAGATAGATATTTGGAGAACTTTCCAGATCGTAGTCGAAAAGTCCTATACATGTACATGGGGACCAAAAATGTCGCCAAATGGTTTCTCGCCAAATTTGGCGACAAAACCATCGCCAATTTGGCGAGATTGCCATTACCAATAATGTTAAATGCCCTGCTCCTTAAAACTCGCTTCCCAGAGTTAATTCTGTAAAACTCGTTATCAAGCGATAACACCCATATTGCCGAGAAACCAACTTAACAACGAACTATTGCACTGCCTTATGCGAAATGTACATGAGTTTTCCTATTTACAAAACTAACACTACGAAATATTTACAAATATACAAAAATTCGTAACAATATTACTAGACACATGGAGTTTAATGCTACGAGTGAAACAATGGCAATTTGATAAAGGAGATTAAAAAACCCAAATTAAGACATCCCTTTTCAAAAGTGATTCTTTGCATACAAAATATAGGTTCAGTTCCATATGTGCCCTAATTTTCGAGTTATTTAATTAATATGTTCCATTTATGTTCGTTATTAAATACATAAACGAGACGGAATTTAAAAATTAAATTTCATATCACAACATTTGATTTCATATCCCCTCCCGAAATAATTTTCTGGCTACGCCCTTGGTTATGTTATACGTTTGAAAACAGACTTTTTTTGCTTTTCGCCTGAGATCCGATCTCGATAAACCAACTTTAAGGAGTCGAAAAGGTGTCAAACGTTCGAAACGAGGGATTTTCAAATGATCCACTTCTCATATAGTCCCAACTCTGAAATTCGGTACAAATGTTAACAAATATAAACCTGGAAAAAAATAAACTATTAAACTAACCAACTTCAAGGGGTTGAAAAAGGATCAAAAGTTTTAAACGAGGAGTTTATTTAAATGGTGCACTCCCAATGTAGTCATTGATATTTGGTATCAATTACCCATTACTAAGGAGTTGAAAAGAAATCAAACGTGCCAAACGAGGTCTATGCAAATGTCCCACTTCATAGTCACAAGTATGATATTTTGAGTACAAATGTCAACAAAGGCAAGCATAGAAAAAGTAAACTATTCCGATATGGATTTACTTATTTTAAAGGGTCGAAATTTTTCAAACGAGAAATATCACAATGTCTCACATGCCCATCTGATGGCTGTGTGGTTAGAGCTCTGGCCTCGCATGCCAAAGGTGCCGGATTCGAATCCCGTCTAAGCATGGATGTTCGTTGTTCTTTGGAATCCATGTTAATCTATAGATTCCGGCTTGATTAGCCATCATTATGCATACAAATAGGTCGTTGATAGTATAAACCAAACCCACTGTCCAACTTCCATTGAAGTCACGACTCTGCAATTTGATACAAGTATCAATAAGGTAAGCTATTTCAAACTCGATTAAGAGCAAGATTCTGAGAGATTGAGCCACTTAACATTAGGGGGTGATTCACACCATCCCCTATTTTCCCCAAAAAATTATCAATTGCTACTACACTTATTAGATGATAAAATCTGAAATTATTTGTTCCGTAGTTGTACCCAGGGCCTGATTTACCATTAGGCCCACTAGGCCCGGGCCTAGGGGCCTCCAAATTTGAGGGGCCCCAAATTTTGAAAGTTTTCTGAAAATTTTAAATATAATGGTCTTTTTATGGGAAGTACTGTACAAAAATAATAAAAAAATTTTAGTTACACATTCGCAAATTCCATATTTTTTATAGTAACAGAGAGTTAAGTTAGATAGATTAACCTAATAAAACGTAATTAAGCAAATCTTTCCGGTTCAGCCAATCATTACAACTTATTCATTTGTACACTGAGACAAGGGCTTTACGCCGCTGTTCTCCTTCTCTCGCCTCTTGTAAAGAGATGTTCACCAACCATATACAACTTCTTATATTATGAAATGAAAGAGTCTTTGTGATTGGTTGGTTTGCAGGCTCTTCCGTGGACTTTTTTTTAACTTTTTTGGCCCTCCTTTTTGGTGAGATCGTGGAAACATTGGAAAGGTTACTTTGTATTATTTCCAATTATTGTTATAAAATTAAGTAATCTTTATTATTATATAATTTTTGGACCCTGTGGTAAAATGTAAGTTTAAAATACAGGAAAGTAAGCTTTAAAATTAGTGTTCATGGGTGGGGGGGGGGTCTTGATTAATTCAAAAGTTTTGAGGAAATCAAGATCATACTAATTATTACAAAAAAGTCGTGTGAAAGTAAACTATGAGTTTTAATTGTAAAAAGTTAGTCTTAACAAATGTAGCTTGATCTGATAATATTGTGACATAAGGAAATAAATATTTGCTATTGGGGGGCCCCTCTCTGAATGTTGGGCCTACAGTAAAAAAAAATTCTAAATCGGGCCCTGGTTGTACCTTTAAAATTCTATGACCTGTCAAAAATCACCTTTAAAAATAAAAAAAATTGGTGCTTTTGTGACACAAGGAAACTATTTTTATCCGTATAAAACTTCACAAGCAACTTGCCGCCTGCATTTCTTCTGTTATGTAATGTACTAAAACAGATCTTTATGAAACATATAAAAAGTTCATGGCAAGTCAATTGCGCGAGGTCATTCAAATTTCAAGTTCATGAAATGTCCAGGTTTTCATGTTTTTTACCATTTTCCATCCTGAATACTGAATGAGAAATTAAACTTTATTGAGGCAAGTTGAAGAGGAAAAAAAAAATGTTTTTTTTTTTTTTTTTTTTTTTTTTTTTTTCACCATATCTTTACATATCGATGCATTACTGTTTTCATTCATTCATTAAAAAAAAAAAGAAAATTACATTTAATATTAAAAAAAAAAACCTAATTTAAATTCTAACACTCTGTTTGTCAAAAGGTCAATTACAAGGCCAGAACTACTTTTGCTAAAAATTTCAGAGCTATATCACTATTACAAGTTGATTTGCATTTTTTTTAATTAATTAAAAAATTAATTAAAAGATCTAATTAAAAATTTCACATTCTGTTTGTCAAAAGTCTAATTAGAAAGGCAAAACTACTTATGTTAAAAATGTCAGTGCTTCACGCCTATTTTAAGTAACTTTCTGTAGAGGGACAGACATACAGAGTTTATTATTATTATTAATATTAAAGGTTAAACGAATTTTTAATATTACATAAAATTACATCTAAATTTTTTTTAAAAATTTCAGAAATGAATAATATGCTTTCAAATTATTTCTACCTTTAATTTTAATTTGTGGAGACTACATCGAAACAAAAGATGAAATCAATTGAAAAGAATGAATGTCCTTTTTTTTTTTTTTTTTTTTTTTTATATATAAATTTTTTATTGCATCTATCGCCATGACTGGATGGAGATGCAAAGCCAAAAATGGGAACCTTTATACCTGAGTCACGTGGTACGTGCTAGCTTCAGCTTTCGCTGGATTTTAACATTGGCTCGATCTAGCTCCATCTACTACTTTTACAACTCCCCCATGTCTACCGAAAATCCTACACTGCACCTCTTTCAAATCTCTAAAGACATTATCCCAACTCACAACCTCAAACTTCATTAGCTTTCTTCATTGTTGGTGTAGTAATTCTATTTTTTTCTTGTAACCCATTTTCTTATTTCCTTTTTAAACTGCATTGCTTCTAATGCATAAGCGAATCCAAGAAGTCTTCTCATTCCCATGGTGTTACCATTTCACCTTTTTGGAGTCTCTCAACACTTTTGTCCCCATTTCATCAACTAATTAACAGTTAGGACAAATCACAGTACACTTTTCAAAATAAATTTGAATTTTCAATTAATCATAAATGGATATTTCATTTTTTCCCATCAGACAATTGTAAAAAGTAGTAGCTTATGACACAAATTTTGGTGTAGATTTCAGCACTGCAGTGGCATAAAATAGAAACTTTAAGTGTACTCTTTTTTGTAGCAGGAATTGAAGAGGCTGATTATACTTTGGCTAAGGTATATCTTTGTATTTGGTTTGATGTTGATTTCAATTTCATCATACTAAAAAAAAAAAAAATTAAAGCAACGTGTGTTGTGTGCGGTTGGCGATTACAGAACTTTTCGGTTTTAGTTTTTTCAAAAAGTTAAAACTCATTCCGTGAAAGGTTTTTCTGGTATGTTGGTTTTCTATTGTGTGTTTTTTTCTGTTGGCTATTCATTTTACTTTGTACAAACATAAAAATTACTTTAGGTTGCTTGCACTTAGTACTTAAGCTGCTTGTGACTTAGTACTGCTTACATTCTTAATGGTAGTATTTAGTTAAATTTTTCTTAAAAAAGTCGTAGATTTTTAAATTTCCAAAATAACGAAACATAAGTTTGTATTTGAGTAATAGGCGTCATAAGTTTCAGATTTGGTGTAGTCAGGAATGTTATGCCTGGACTGAACTAGAAAAATTTGTAAAATAAAACGTGTATTTTTGTATGTATGATTTCGTTAATTTCGGTTCCTTAAGTAAATGAATAACTTTAACATACACATACCATTCACTACATTTTGATTTCTAAATGTATGCCTATTTTTCAAAATCTTACACTGAATACTGCCTTGAAACTTCTTGAACACATTGTACAAAAGCATTTTAAATTAAACAAATTCGCAAAAGTTGTTCGATATACCTACTGCCCAATTTGAGATCCAAAAGTTGCTGTTATAACTTGGGGTTAATGCCCAATCAGCGACTTTATTTGCCTTGGCACTGTACTTTGGTTGACTAGGTATAGGGTCGATATTGCAGCTGTACCGAACTTCTATGTTTGGGCTTCGTTTTAGGTTAACAAGTGAAAAAACTAATAGATAATTAGGATTCATCTTGAATACTATTTCGTCCTAAATCTTAAAATATTGTGTGTCACTTCATAAAGAAATGGGAAAACCCTACCTAGAGTATGTAGTTTCCCCCTGAGGTATAGATTTAGAGAATGAAAAACATTTATTTTACAATCGAGTGATTGATAAACATTCCATGTGTCGTGTCAGACTATATCGCAAATTATATGCCATTATCTTTTAAGACTAATGCCGAGGCTAATGAAGGATTCTTAAATAGAGTTAAACTGGACCTGTTGTAAGATAGTCATGTAGTTGGTCATTTTAAATAAAATTGTTATTTACTGTTAAAGTAGCGTTTTTCTTGATTTCTAAATCACTTTTATACATTTGTTTTGTTGTAGTATTAACAAAACTTTTGAAAGTTATTCAATTGTCCACAATTAACTTTTAGTAAAACATACTCTGTCTCAATACAAAAATGACAAGTTCTCTACTACAAAATCTGGAGACATGTTCTGGTTGAGACACAAATGGATATGTAGTTTAAGGTTCTCTTTAACTGAAATCATTGTACCCCTAAATAACCAAAGTAAATACCTTGATTCTTTTTAAGAATTTTCATGGTAGAGATTTTGTATTTCAAAATATAAATTTTGTATAGTTTTCAAAGAATATTTTAAAAGTAAACAATACAAAGTTTGAGTTTATATTTTATTTTTTAAAAGAGGATTTTCCCCTCCCAATTTATGTTTCTGCACTTCAAGGGATAAAAAAAAAATCCCTAATTGATACTTTTTCATTAGACGGGTTCCAGATAAAAATACCAAATTGCAACGATATCTCATTCAAACCTTGAAATCATTTACAATTCCTATAACCAGTGTTTAAGCTGGGGTGCAAAATTTCTTTAGCAAAAAAGCTAAAGTTACAATTTTCTTTTCAGCAAAATGATTAAATATTGAGAGTGATGACAGCTCTTAATTTTCAAATAATTTACTTTTTATTACAAATACATTATGAACTTTAAATATTAAGTTGTTTTATTTCAAGCACCAACTGCAAAGATACTTTTTAACCTTTAGATTGTTTGTTTGTTTAGGTTAATTTATCTTCAGATAACAAAAATGAGGATTTGGAAAATTTTGTGGCTAAGTTTTAGCAAAAAAGCTGAATCGCAATTTCATATTTTAGCATTTGAGAAAATTCTTGAGCATTTTGCTAAAAACGCACACACAGCTCAATCCCTGCCTATAACTAACCATTATTGAATTGTTATAACAAACCGTAAATATAGGGTAGACGATACATTTATTCGTTTAACATTTAGGCTTGGCAACAACTGCTCCAACTGGTACCTGTCTTAACAAAAGCATACCTCCTAATTTTATACAAAACTGATAAAAATTAAACTATTTCATTCTTAACTATAACTACTCTTCGAAGTTTTCTGCTTTTTTTAATAAAATGTTAAAAAGCTTTCTGGAATATTAAAATTTGCTAAATATAAAAGTGGTTGTGTCTCATTGAAAATCAAAAGACCAGAACTACTTTTTACACATATAGCAAATCATTAAGACAGAACATTTGCGAAATCATCATTTTAGTTATCCAGAGAAGAAGCACTGAAAAATATTTGTCTTGAATTTGGCAATTGCTATTTTTTTTTATGTTAAGTTTCTTAACCATTAATGAGTATTCTATACATTGAATTGTGAAAGTGATGTAACCATAACCTCTTAACAATTTTTGCATTCTATTTTAGCAAAGAATTCTAATATTAGATTTTTCTAGCTTAAATACTGCTGTTAAATTTCTATTTTTAAAAATAAATCTGATACCTATTTTCCACAAACTCTTTCATTTCGGAAACTTATTTCATTGCAATCAAGACTAGTGCATTATTTGGCAATGTAACCAGAAAATTATTTTGGATAGTGTATAATCATAAATGTAAAGTTCCCAAACTATGAGTGTAAAATTTTGATGTTTTAGTTATTTAAATTTCAAAAATTCAAATCTATCAAAAAAAATTATTTCTCTACTTTAAAATTAGTTTGGTTAATCCTTGTAATATTAATTATTTATAAAAGGTTGTATAGTTATCATTTTGTTCAAATTCATCAAATAAAGTAATACTTGCAATTTTCTTTAAAAAATTGGTGTGCGTATGGGTTTTGCTCCTTCAGTTTTATTTTGCTCAACCTATATAAAGAACTTCAGATTAGTTTGTTACAGCAATGCTCAGTGTTTGTCAATACTATGCTGTAATTATGCTATTTTGTATCATGATGTGACCTTGGTGTAACAAATTAAAAACATTAGCTTGAAATCTTTATTGGTTGTACATATTTATTACGCACAAGATTTGTATTAAAAAGTGATGGTGTACAACTGCTTATTAAGTATATTTCTTATTTTTTAGGTTTGAATATTACTTTCTGCAATTTCTGGCTTTTAAAATGAGTAAGTATATTGTAATTTAATAACTTTATCTTGAATAAGAATAAATTATTTAAAATTGTTATGTACATGGTCAGAAAGCTCTTCAAAAAGTTTTTAATGCCAGCCATTTTAGATATAACACGAAATGTAACTAATTTCTGTTTCTTTTTACTTTTACTAATTCTTTTCTCAATCCAATCTTCTTTCTTTGTACTACTTTTAAGAGAAAATGGTCCTACTGATCCTACTCTCATCTCGAACTATGATGAATTTGACTATCTTCATAAAGCATCTTATAGTTCCACTCTTTAACATCCTGTCCAGTTTCATATTATTTGGCGAACTGTCCTTTCATTGACAATTTAAAATTTGGTAATAATTCAGGTGTTTCGAAATCGTCAATTGTTTATCAACTTGATTTTAACTTGGAAGTAACTGGCACTGTCTTTTATAAAACAGTCTTTAAATATGTCTAATGTTCTGTAAACGATTCTCTTGAGCAGCTTTTATTTTATTTTAGTTTCTTTTACTGATAAATTTAATTGCAAACAGTCTGGTTTTAGGCAATTTTGTGTTGAATATAAAACTCAAAATCCAGCCTATCTATTTTTTTAATTAGCTTGAAAAATTTTAAACAAAATCTAGTCTTTTTCATTATTTCACTAACTTTTGCCTTTTCTTTCGTCTAGAGCTGCACTTATTGAGCAACTCGAACTATGGCCGTTTGCTTTCTTCTTCCTTGAGGGTGGGTCTGATGGGTTTTTAAATTCAAGTGTATGTTTCCATTGTTCTCTTTTAGACAGCTTCTGTAATTACTTCACTCTATTCTGAATATAAACTGCCTAAAATTCTTAGTGAATCCCATGCAAAGCAATAAAGTTGACCCCTAAAATATTCTTTGATTATCGGGCAAGGCAAAACTCATACTATACTATAAAATCTGCAAGCCCAGCACCTACCAAACAAGCCAATAGTTTCAATTTTTATCTTTTACAACCGTGCAATTCTTGATTTAGTGCAGGGGTTAAATTTAACTTTTTAAATCGGGTGCAAAAATGTACCCAAGTCTTGTGACTTAGCTACACTAAATACCAGTTATTTGCATTTGTTAACTAACAGAATAGAAAGTAAACTTCAACATTAAAAGTGGAAGTACAGCAATTATATTTTCTCATGTTAATATAGAGAAATACAACTTTTTAAATCAACTGAACATTTGTTTATAATAAACCAAAAAATTACTACATTTCTTTTTAAATCATAATAAAGTTCATGCTTTTTAATAGTTTAGGTGCACGAATAAAATTTTACATCCGACTTGAATAGAAGCACTGCATGAAAATCTGATCGTACTTTTGATTCCTCGCATAAGAATGTTCTAATGCTAGGGTCTAAGCAGAAGGAAATTTGGGACCCTTCACAAAATTCCATGTCCAACAAACTGACCTTTCACAAAATTCCATGTCAAAAAAACGGAACCTTCATAATACTATTTCCAGTTTGAAAATGGACCAATTACAAAATCACATTTTTATGCCAAAAGGGAGAAAACAGCCCACTTGCCCACATGTTGGTTTTAAGGAAGTAACATCATGGACGCCAAACATAATGCTTAAAATTTATAAAATTGGAAATTTTTCACAAAAATAGGACCCGGTAAAAAACCTGGATAGACCCCTGCGAAGCATCACATAATATATACAAGCATCAAAATACAATCATTTTTAGATATAAATCTGTCAGTCTTAACACCAATTAGTAAATGATGTTGATTAAAAATAATTTTTGTTCCTTAGATATTTTGGCATCTTAACTTTGGATTTCCAGGTTTCTTGCTATAGTAATTTAATATACAAGGTTAGCACAACAGAAAAAGTCAATGTGATAAAAAAGGTTCCGAATTAAGAAGAGAATAAATTACTTTACTATTTATGTAAAAAATCATTTTTGTGTTTGACTTAAGAAGTAGTAAATGTTTTCTTGAATTTAGTTTCTAATTATTTGCATTGATGCAAAAGTATAGTTTGCTGCTAATTGTCAAGTAAATTCAAATTGTTTTTCTTTTGAACATTGATTAAATCTTTTTTCAATGTTTACAATAATTTAATCTTTACCTGTAGTCCTAATATTTCATATTCGCATAAAATGTGTAAAATTACTGGAACGTAGGTTTTTAATTGCAGGTGAACAAGAAGAGGTTCAAACTGTGACGGCTTTCGATGTCAATAAAAGCATTGAGCATTTCTTGCGTGATGTGAAAAGTGGCAACTTGGCAAACATCTTAGAAATTGCCTGCGAAACTGTTAGGCTTCTTGAACGAATGGTGACTAACATTGAATGGGCAACTGCCAAAGATTTAATGAACATTATACGAACCAATGGCAAAAAAATGGCTGATCCTCAAACAATTCATACTGTTGTAAGCAATATGGTTAAGAGAGTCTTGAAAATTATACGAGATGAATACTCAAGTGCTCTGGGCAAATCAGATGAATGTGACCAACAAGAATCATTGCAAAAAATGCTCGTAGCTGAAGAAGACATCGACTTCACAAAGAACGTTTGCAATTTGGGGAAATCCATCTCTGCGAATCTTAGGGAACTGATAGAAGAATATGAAAGAAGTCCCCAAGATATTGCAATGCAAGCAGAAGAACATGTTTACTCTGATGAAGTGATAATGACATTTGGACACTCAAGAACGGTTGAAAGGTTTCTGAAGAAAGCTGCCTCTAAGCGAAAAATTCATGTCATTGTTGCCGAGGCTTTCCCTTCGAAAACTGGACAAATCATGGCTCGAAGATTAGCAGAAAGCTGTATCCAAACTTCATTTATATATGACGAGGCCACTTCAGCGATGATGAAAAAGGTTAACAAGGTCATTGTGGGAACACATAGCGTTTTTGCAAATGGTGGACTTAAAGTTCGTGTAGGTATTCATAGTGTAGCTCTCTCAGCTAAACGCCATAATGTACCGTTCATCGTGCTTGCACCTATGTTTAAACTGACACCTAAATATGTGACTTCAGTCGATCAAGAAGGATTTCAACATTATGGTCCTCCAGAAGAAGTTCTTTCATTCGAGGACGATGAAATTTTTAAAAATGCAACAATTTATAATCCACGCTTTGATTATGTTCCACCTGAACTTGTCACATTACTCATTTTTAACACAAGTGGTAATGCACCTTCTTATGTTTACAGATTATTATCAGAACTGTATCATCCTGATGATCATGAGTTGTAAAATTTTGAACAAAATTTTTTAAGGAATTCTTATGTTGACATAATTGCTCTTTTTATAAATTGATTAAATTTATAATTTGATTAAAATTACGATTTAGTTGATTTTAATTTTGTATCTTTACCTTAAAAGGGTCAAAACTAAAGTATCTTGCTTGTTGATTTCCTTATAAATAAAAATGCTTAAGTTGTGCTGGTAACAGGATGTTCCCCCTGTAACATAGTTTAATGTGCATAGGTGCCTACCTCTTGCTCCTAAATCGATAAAATTATAGTAATACAACAATTCATGGTCCTGCTAAGAATGTAAAACTCAAAGAATTAGGATAGTTATTTGTTTTCTAATTAAATAAATATACTAGAATTTAAGAGTGAAAATACTAGAAATTACTTGAAGTCGCTTTTAAAGGTATCAAGATATTAGTAGAAATGGAAAGTATTCAGAAATTAAAATAATTAAAACGTGCTAGGCACTATGTGCACGTTAACCACATTTGTTATGTAAATTTAATTTTTTTTTAAATCATGGAAATGTGCTTCAAAAGTTGTGTTGTTATTTTGCACTTTTATGTCTTCGGATTACCATAAGATTAATTAAAGTATTGCATTCACGCAGGAATTTTTTTTTCCTTCATTTCTACACGTTTTGGAATTTGTAGAGTTAAAAGAATAGGTGATCTAGATAAATTGTCTGTGGTCAGTAAATAATTCAACGGATTAACCTAGGATGTTCAACTTTTGGTTATGGGTTGGTGGCCATGGAGCCCTATTTCAAGATTTCCTTAGAAATGTAATAAAAGCTTAAAAAGTTGAAAAAAGAATGCCTTTAAGGTAACCCGGAATCGAAATTTATGAAAAATGTTGATTTTGAGGTTTTAATTGTTTCAAATAGTGGCTTTCATGATGTTTACAGTGATTTATAACACTGTTTTTTGGTAATGTTTTAGAAAAAAAAATTACTTTTTTAAGAAACCATGTAATATTTTTGAAAAAGCCCATGTTAAAGTAATAAACAATGTTTGATGTATCACTTAAAAAAAATTTCAATTCAATATCTCATATTTACTTAAAAAAGGTACATCAAAAATATAGTTCTGAGTAAATCAAGTTTAAAGTAAGCAATCTCCCTTAATTCATAGTATTCCTGCACCATATGCTTCTTTTCTGCAGTAGTGGCTCATGCAGTGTAGCCGGGCTACATTTAAATTTATTAGTTCCAAACTAAAATTATACATTTTACAATTTTCTAAAATGAAGATACAATTTATGTGGTAAGTATGAAAAAAATCCGATAAATAGCAAAATTGTTGCCGCAATACTCAATTCACGAAGTGGGGGGAAAAAACGCTTCCAATCAACCCAAACTGGTGATCTTCATCCTAACAGCAGCCGAGTGTTCCTGACGCGTTTCGGCAGCGACGTTGCCACGATAACCAATGAAACACAACAGAGACTTTCTCTCCACGTAGCGAGACAGCCAGTTCAGCAGATTTCTAAC
Organism: Linyphia triangularis; assembly: GCA_963978545.1. NCBI lineage: Eukaryota > Metazoa > Arthropoda > Arachnida > Araneae > Linyphiidae > Linyphia > Linyphia triangularis. Next base: position 54,901,031 of record OZ021722.1, on the reverse strand, counting down.
TTCGGCTGTCCGTGAGGATTCGGCTCCGCATATGAGAATCAGCGTGGGTGAGTGAGAGAAATAAACAGAATGATTTGATTAATTGTTCCTATTTTATGTTATGTTATAAACGTTATTATTTTGTACAAGTTGAAATGAAACTTCAATTTGAGTATTAAAGAATTTGCGTTCATTAAAATGTATGTACACATCGCTTAAATAGGTCAAATGTGTTTATGGTTTGTTTTTTGCTTTAAAGATAGAATTTTTGCAAGATAATGGTATCATTTGAAGGCTAGAGTTATTTTATTAGTTTGAAGTACTATTTTGTTCTGAAAATAAATTTAAATATTTTAAACTCATCTAAAAAATCGTGTTTGTGGTACGTGAAACTACATTTTTTGAAAAATGATTTGAGAATTCAAATCTGCATTAACTTTTAGATGTTTCAAATTGCAGTTAAATTGATTGGGGAAGAAATGAATTTTGCTAGATTTTTTAATGCAAAAGTGTTTGGAAAAATAGCGATTTTTTTCTTTCAATGTTACAAAAAATTCTATTAAAAAACTATATATTCTAAAAACTAGATGGAGATTCATAACATTAAGAATGATATTACGAACAATTTCCAACCATAATTTCTTTTCTTGGACCCATAAAACTTGAGTAATCACTGTTCAAAAATATAATTATAATGAGATGAATGTTAATTAATTTTTAATAAAACTGAAATTTTGTTCATGTAAACATCATTACTAAATTATGTACTTTTAAGTGCAAAAATAAAAAAAAAATCCAATTTTTAAAATGATAATTTTTTAAAAAAAATTTCGACCACGGGCCACACTACTTTGCTGATGACACTTTCAATGTAGTAATTGCCAAGTGTTATATATCACTGTAAACATCCTGAAAGCCGCTGTTTGAAACAATTAAAATTTCATAATCGACATTTTTCATAATTTTCGATTCCGGGTTACCTTAGAATAAAACTAACTTTCTTCTCTTGAGCATCGCTTTTCTTCTGTTTCTCTTACAAGGAATGAAAACGGTAAATAACATCCACGTTATATTTAAATGCAGTGACCCATATTATAATGTAATTGAATGTTATACAGAGTTGTGCTAAAAATATTCTTACCGGTACGCAAACTTCCCGATCTTTGCGATAACCCAACTGTAGCTGGAATTTTTTAATTATAAAATCTAAATTTACAATATTTGACATAATTTACCACACTAAAAGCTAAACAAAAAAAGTTTTACGCTGTACCGGCTCCACTACATCCCTGATGTTGTACGATGTTCCACACCCCTAGTTTTTATTTGTTAATGATTGTGATCAAATCTATAATTGAAAGCTAATTATTGCTCTTGCCACCGTAATGATTATGCAGGGTGTCAATAGAGTGGGTAATAGAGTTCAAATACATCTGAATAATTCTTAATAACAAGGTCTTATGAACTATTCTTTTTCCCCAATTAATTTATGTTCGCCATGTCATTGTATATGCAAAAAAGAATGTTTATTAAGAGTTATACAGATCTATTTGAACTCCATAGCCCAATTAATTTGAGGACACCCTGTGTCAGTGGCGAATCTAGGATTTTCCTGAGGGGGGGGGGGGGGCAACACTATGCCTTAGCCAGAACGAAATGGAATTTTTAAAAAAAATCAAATCTGTGCAGTGTTCAAGAAATATACTTCAAGATAATCTATATCCATTGATTGAATCCCCCACCCTCTTCCGTCACATTTCTGACTTGTTACTTTAACGTAAGGTGGTTAACACTGTCCTTCTGTTTTTCATTACCTATTTTAGTTTAAAAATAAATTGTATTCGAAATGCACCGTGCATTTAAACATTTTAGCTAGCTAGAACCCCGGAGATATCTGTTATACCGAAGAAATTCCAATGAAAGTGGGGACGTGCTACTTTTATTTGTGACCAACTGACTAAGTAAAGTAAAAAACCAATACTTATATCAAACTGGGAAATCAGTAATTGTACATCAAAATTTAACATATTTATGCAGGCCCTGATCATCGCCTAGGCCCACAAGGCCTGGGCCTAGGGCCCCCGATTTTAGGGGGCCCCAAAATTAGCTGTAACTCTAACTTTTTTTGCTCAAAATCTACGTAAATATCTTTTATACTCTGTATTAAAGAATTTTTTCATAAAAGTTATTTTGTTTTGATCGTGTACCGTCTTTAGTAGGCCAAAGTGTTTTGATTCAAACAAACCAAATCATTTAAATGCATACTTTTGAGCTAGTCCAACAACAACTCAACTTATTGTTAAGAGGAAAAGCTCCCGCCACGCTCGCTCACACATATTATTTTTATTTACCTCCTTGACTGAGTACCATTGTAAACATGTGCTAAGTTAAAGTCTCTGCATCATGGAAGAAGTAAATAACACCAAAACCAGGTTTTATAAATCTGGTGCTGAAAAACGAAAAAAAAAAGCTTTATTTAAAGACCAAGAAAAAAAAATGAAAGGAAGTCTAGACAAATTTATCAAGAGATCAACAAATGCCGATTCTGAAGTTGGGAATAATGCTGGAGATATTGTTGTCACGGATTTTCCTACTCATTGTAACAGTGATATAACTGCGAATCTAGAAGAAAATAATGAAAGCAACCAGAATACAGGTGGATGCACGTTAGAAAATTTTGATGATCCAGGTCTGTGGCCAAAAGAAGATTTAGAATCGTACAGAGAATATTTTAGTGCCAACAATCCAAAACAAAATAAAGATTTGCTGCATACATCTACTCGGCAAATAAGCGGTAAAGAAAGAACACTCACAGCAAACCATTTTTTTAGATTGAAAAAAAATGACGAATCGGTTTCTAGAGACTGGTTAGTATATTCACCAAGTAAATGTGCTCTGTTTTGTTATATTTGCAAACTGTATAGTTCTAATAAACAACAATCCTTATGTGATCCAGGATATACAGATTGGAAAAATATTTCCCAACGGCTCAGCGAGCATGAAAATTCATCTGTTCATCGAGATGCTGTGTGTTCTTTTTCAGCAAGAAGAAATGCAAATTCACGTGTGGACTGTTCTATTGTTCTGGAACAAGAATCAGAATTAAAATATTGGAGGAATGTGTTAAGGAGAGTAGTAGAGGCAATAAAATTTTTGTGCCAACGTGGATTGCCTATGTTTGGGTCCGATGAAACTGTTGGCTCACTATCAAATGGCAATTTTTTAGGATCTCTAGAGTTGATTAGCCTTTTTGACCCTTTCATGGCAGAACATTTAGAGAAATTTGGAAATGTTGGGAGAGGGAAAGTAAACTACTTGTCATCAACTGTCGTGAATGAACTTATTGAAATAATGGGCGATAAAGTTCTAAAAAAGATTTTGCAAGACCTTTATGCTGCAAAATATTTTGGGATTATCTTGGACTCGACTCCTGACATATCTCATGTTGATCAGCTGTCTGTTATTATGCGTTATGTAGATAATTTAGGGAAGCCTGTTGAACATTTCCTTAAAGTAATACCATTAAATGGTCATTCTTCTAGTAATTTATTTGAAGTAATTTCAGATGAATTAAAAACTTTGTCGATAGATTTTAATAATTGCCGAGGGCAATCTTTCGATAATGCGAGCAACATGGCTGGTAGGTATTCAGGCCTACAAGCAAGGCTCAAATTTGTAAACTCATTAGCCGAGTATGTACCTTGTTCTGCACACTCCTTAAATTTAGTTGGCTCTGTTGCTGTGGAATGTTGCAATCAAGTAGTTTCTTATTTTGGGTTTGTACAAAGTTTATATAACTTCTTTTCTGTGTCCACTCATAGGTGGGAAATTCTTATGTCTAGTTTAAAAGAAAATGAAGAATTCCTTACGCTCAAAAATTTATCTGGGACTAGATGGTCGGCAAGAGCAGATGCAACGAAAGCTCTGAGAAAAGGATACTTACGAATAAAGATTGCATTAAAGGAAATAGGGCAGAATTGTGATGAGAAAGTTGCCACTTGTCATGAAGCAAACTCATTATTAAAACAGTTGGAGAAATTAGAAACAGCAATCCTTACTGTTGTATGGGACACAATTTTACAAAGGATAAATAAAGTAAGTAAAACTCTGCAAGGACCTAGCTGCAGTTTAAGTATTTTGGTGCCATTATTTGAATCTTTAGAGAAATTTGTAAACAGTGTTCGTAGTAAATTCGAAGAATATGAATCTGAAGCACATCATTTAGTCGAAGATGATGTAACATATGTTCAAAAAAGAAAGAAAAAGGTATCCAAAAGCAGAATGTTAGATGATTCAACTAGTAAAGAGGCTGAATTCGATGAACGTTACAGATTTATTTATGAAGTTCATTATGTACTTTGTGATTCCTTAATAACTCAATTAGCAAAACGCAAAGAAGCGTATGCAGAACTTGAAGTGAAATTTGGATTTTTATATAAAGAACTGAATGAACAAAATGAAGCTGACATCTACAGAGATGCTGAAAAGTTTCAGCAGCTATATGCTGTTGATGTTGACGAAGACTTTGTAGATGAGTACATTCAGTTTCGAAATTTTCTCCCATCCATCATTAATCCTGAAGAACAATTAAAAAAGGTAAAAGAACTTAAAGTGGAGCATACTTTTCCAAACGTCGACACTTGTTTGAGAATACTTTTAAGTATGCCAATATCCAATTGTTCTAGTGAGCGCTCATTTTCAACTTTAAAAAGAATTAAAAACTATCTACGTTCTAGTTTAAAACAAGAAAAATTGAGTCATTTAATTTTGTTATCTGTAGAAAGTGATATTACTTGTAAATTGGATTTTGAAGATCTAATACTAGAATTTGCAGAGAAAAAGAGCAGAAAGAGACATTTTTAATGTAATAAGATCAAGTTTTGATTTCCAATGAGATTTGATTTGAATGTGGTAATGTATTAAACTAAACAATTTCTTATTCAATATAAATGTTATTTTTAATTTATGTTATACATAACAAAAATTATGCTATCCTACATACTATGCAATGCTACACATAACAATAATAATGTTATGCTACATATTATACAATGCTATACATAACAATAATTATGATTTGCTACATATTATGCAATGCTGTACGTAACAAAGTTTTCCTCTTTTGATCTATAAATTTGACAGTCAGAAATGTGTTTATTTGTGATAAAATAAATTAATTTTTTTAGAAAACATTATTAACATTAATTTATAAGTTTTTTCTGTTTTTAATGTTAATTCGTTTGACTTTGTGTCAAGCCCGTTTCCAATAAATCAAGTGTTTTAAATTTTTATAACCATAAGCAGCATAATTAGTTAATATATATATTTGACTATAATATACAATGTTAACCAACTTAAGTTAATACTTCGCAACCTTACCAAATTAAGTCACAGTATCATTCGGGAAAGGGGCCCCCAAAAGTGTCCGGGCCTTGGGCCCCAACTTGCCATGATCGGGCCCTGTATTTATGCAGTGAGCTTAATAAGTAAAAATACGTTGTTTTACTGGATAATCCATTGTTACTCGAGTAATCTAACGTATGCAGAGGAAAAATTGCTTTTCAAAAAGGTAGGAAATCGTAAAAATGACTATAAACTGATTGAAACGAACACTACTGGGTAAGGGGTTAATTGAATTGATCTTGTGTTTCATCGCCTACTTGTGTTGTAATGACCCTTATTTATTTAATACATGGCCTCACATTATCTTATTTTTTAACTATAACAAATATTTTACAAAACTGTTTCTAATTGAGCTACAATTCTTAAATTTTTATTACAAGTAGTTTTGGCCTTCTAATTGGACTTTTGACAAAAAGAATGTTAAAATTTTAATTTGTTTTTTAATTAATATTTTCTCAAAAAGTGACTTAGCCTAGAGCACTGAAAGTTTCTAAATGAGTAGTTTTGGCCTTCCAATTTTGCTTTTGTTAAAATTATCTTAAAGGGGTGTTGGATTATTGTATTAACGGGGATTTTTGTTTCTCTATTAAGGCTTTACGATTTCTTGATAGGGGAGAAGCTTCTAATATTAAGGCTTTACGTAGCAATTAGATTTTAGTGAGTGAAGGAAGCTTATCTTACTCAGCAATGAACCTTTCAGCAAGCGAAGCGAGCCTATGCTTGCATAGCAATGAACCTTTCAACGAGCGAAGTAAGCCGCTTATGTGTGAATGAAGCGAACTCGATTTTGTGTAACGATGACCCTTCTTGCGAGTGAAGCGCCAAAAACTGAGACCTATACACCAATGACGGATTTCTGCAAAGCGAGGCCTCACAGCTAGCTAAAATATCGCACATTTTAAAATTTCGTAGCGAAGCACGGGTATTCAGCTAGTTAATGATATTTGTCTAAGATTCAATGTTATGCTGATTTATGGATTATGTAAATCGAAGTATACCAACGGAGTTCCTTTCAAGTCATTGGCGGATCCAGCGAGGGGCGATCGCCCTCTTCGTTATTCATGGACCGCTCACGTTTTAACGTGCGCTGTTCTCAAGCTTTGGATGAAAGCAATAAGTTTTGACGAATCCGCACTGAAAATTTTTAATATAAATGTTCTCATTCAAAAAATGGAGATGAAAAAGCCGAAGACGAAGCAAGACAACAAAGCAAATTATAGTTTGAAAATGTTCAATGGGTATACGCATTCGTTGCTTGATTTTTCTGTCTATCATATTTAACAATAATTTACCCTGAATCAAATAGTTGTAGACAACTCAAATTTCTTGTCATAAATTCACACGTAACCAACCTATTGTGTCACCTTTATGTTATTGAGACTTTTTAACTCTTAGTAACACATTCTGTATAATCAAATTTAAGTCATTCCATTGTATAGTAATATAACTTAAGAGTAACAAAATTTACCGCCCCCTCCGTAATAAAACTCTGGATCCGCCCTTGTTTCAAGTCGTGAGAAAGTGAGTAAAATTAAGCTACAAAATTTGATGCAGAAAGAAGGCATTAGCATATGTATTTAAAGAGCATATTTGATCTTAAAATTAAGTGCTTAAAAAAATTACCGCCTATTAAGTAAACGGCGATGACGAAATTGTGAAAATATGTCAATAGCGTTTAACTGTTTATTTTGAACATCAGTATGCAGATCAAATGAAAAGCATAAACATGATATCGTTTTCCAAGTTCACATTGTGTATACATGCCAAGGAAATTTGGCTAGATGTCATTGCTTTTCTTTTCAAAGAAAGAGGTTATGTAACTTCCTCAAAGGTTATTTCCAAGACGAGATTGCATCAGAGTTCATTAAAACTAAAAGCATTAAATTCAAACGGGTAATGTTAGGTAATTGACTCTTAAAAGTTCGAATTTAAGAAAATATACTTCGAAACGAAAATATTTGTGTGCACTCTATAAAAATTATTTAAATTGTTGAATTTGAAATATTCAGCGTATTGTATTTGACTGTAAGTAAAAGCTCATATACCCTTCTACTATTTTGACTGTTTAAATATCCTTTTGTTTTCATACAGTAACAACAATATACTTTAAACTAAGGGTGTGGAACATCGCACAACTTTCAATTACACTATAATACTGACGGGGAATTGTGTTATTTACCGTTATTATATTTTCACCATTCATTTAGAAAAAATTGCCAGTTTGGCGATATTTTTTGCGATAATTCTTGTATGGGTCTAAAAAAAAAAAAAAAAACACGATAACCCTTATCCTTTATTATAAGTGAAACTGGCTAGATAAGAAAAAATTATCAATAATGAGATATGCTCAAGGAAAGAGAACTCTGTGTTGAAGACATGCGTTTTTCAACTTTTTACGCCATCAAAGCATTTTTACGGGAATTTCGGTGGTGGGGATGTTTAGAACACCTTAAGAGGCATTACCACAACCGATTTTAAACAAAATCGTTCGAGCCGTTTTTTAGCAATTACTGAAAAACATGATTTTTTCAATGGCATCTACCTTACGCGCATGCGCGATTTTGATGAATACCTTAACGGTAGGTCCCATGGCTATCACTAACCCTCATACCAAATTTGAACATCGTAGGTCAATTTGTTCGGGAGTTATGCTGACCACAGACATTTTTTCTAGATCACATTTTTGAAATCAAGATGTTCCAAAACGTGGAAAAATGCAAAAAAAGAAAAAAATCGATTCTTTTTTTTGACCTAATGCTATACTTTCATTACCTTATGTATATATACATATGAGTAATTTAAAGTAAAAAAAGTTGTTAAAGATAAAATTTTACTTAGTTGTTCATTTATCAAAAGCAAGGTGTCTTATAAATATTTTTATATTCTCATTCAATTTTATTTTATGCGTAACTTGTTACTAGCGATTTTTTTTTTTAACTTGCTCTATAAAGAGACAAAAAAAGTCGTATAATACCAACCAATAAAACTAGAGGGTTCTGCCATTGACATACATGCATGTTTCTCATACTTCAAGCAGTTTTTTCTTGTGGTATTGGAACTCAAGAACTAGTAAATAAATTTCAATGCAGTTTGTCCCATCTTGAAATTTCAATTTCTCATTAATGTTCTCCAAGGCAATATCCTTTAAAGGGTGCGGGAAAGAGATAGAAATTTCAAAAGTCTTCGTTAAATACCGCCAACACTTAAAGATTTTTATTGATTTCATCACATATAATAAAGGTTACATTACAAGCATTTGCAAAAAATCATTAAAATCACTATTCAAGCTTTCAACATTCCCAAATACCAAAAGTTAAGCCTCCTGGTAGTTCCACATGTACATGAATTATAGGTTGTATACCTAAACTGGAATTAAACTCATTTTCTGTTGATTATTTAAGACTAATTTGTTGCAAAAATATACTCCAAGAAGAAAGAAGAAAAAAATAGCTGTACTTGAACACTTTAGAGCCATGTATAAGCTTCTTTTAATTTCTTGTTTCACACATTTTAATATTAGTAAAACAAAAACCTGCCATACACTGATCACTTGTCTCCTTTTAACATCTAACAATTTCAAGACTTAATAGAAATTTCCAGATTCTAATAGATGTCAATATCAAACAAAAAAAAAATAACAAAAAGCTTTTTACATACTGCATGCACATTATACGATTCATAGAATATTTTTGTTACTTTTAAATTCCATTCTCTAGTTATAAGTTACAGATGCTCAAATTTCACAACACAAGTTACAATTTTATTTCAGCAATACAAAACTGAAGACAGATTTTGTTCATTTGAATTGTATTTCCGTACCATAATGTACCTTGAACAGGGGTGAAAACAGTAAAAATATAAAAAAGAGGAAATTATATGCAGCATTATTTTGAACAACAAAAATAGCTGAATAAGAATATATTTGTGTACTAAGGTGGTGGGTACAGAACAGTGGTGCAGCCAGAAATTATTTTATGAGGGGGAAGGGGGGAAGTAGGCTAGTTTAGTCTAGTAAAATCCGCTAAAAATAATAAAATTGTAGAAAAGTGGAACTTGTTTGAAGAAGAAAAAAAAGGAAAATGCAGAAGATTTTCACCCCTGATCTTAATAAAAAAGAAAAACAAATGCTAACATATTCAATAAATCCTAAGTAGCAAGTCAATCACTACCTAATTTAATAATGTTCTTCAAGTCTAATACAAAAGAAATCAACACATCCCTTCAATCACCAGACATTTTATTAAGCACAGAAAAACAGAATCCAGACAAAGAGTGAGAGAAGCAACTGTTCATGACTCCACACACATGTAAATTTTCAGAAAAATACTACAGATACCCTACCGCACAGCGAAAGACTCAAAAGAGAACACCAAGATAAAATGCAGCTGAAACAAAGTAAAATAGTAACACACAGCTTCTTTGATTAATCAACAAAAGAATAAATTACACATTATACTGCAAGAAGACATTGAAACTCCACATAATGTTCAGAGTAAAACAGCAAGAGGAGCGAGTCATGCTGAAGACTACAATACTTGCAATTTCCATTTATTCACACCCTTATCTTTACACACTTTGCCATAAAAGTTTACATCTCAGTGTTTTTGCACATTAATGGCAATACTGGCAAGGCTCTAAAATTGTTCACATTCATTAAGTTTTATAGAAATAGACTATGAGATTGTACGAGGTATCATAATTCGCCATTTCCAGAATCTTCGTTATCTTCATCGTAATCATCCTCCTCTTCGTCGTCGTCTTCCATATCATCACCATAGTCATCGTCATAAAAGTCAGTCATGTCAGATTCTGTCTCTGAGGGCTTTGCAGTGTGTTTAATGCAGTATTCCTCAAGAGTCATAGGCACTATTACATTGTCCTTTGTAGCTTCTGCATGGGTGGAAGACACCTGTTTTCTAAAAGTCAAGGAAAGTAGATATTAAATATTTGTCATTCATTAAAAACCTTTTTTTAATAGAGATTTAATACTTTTAAAGTAGTTAGTGTACTTACTTAAGATGCACAATTAATTTGAAACATTTATTGAAGGCTTTACAAGCCGATACTTTTTATTTAACTTTCTTATGTTTATGAACGTTTTCCACTTCCGACTGTATCGAGTAAAAGTATACCTAATAAAAACAAAGTTTTTGAACTTCCGATTAGTTTGTTAACTCTTCAATCCGAAGTTCGAAAACTTTATTTGCTTTTCAGTTAAATGTTTGTTTTTAAACTTAAATTACAAAACTTTTTAAATACATAAAAAATTCAAAAAGCATGTTTAAACTCCCAGAAAAATTATTTTGACTAAACTTCATTTAATTTGGGAGGACTTCCCTCCTGTAGTCATATTAAGTTAAAATAAAAACAGTAAAAATAAACTTTCTTTGAATCATAGAGGAATTGAAAATTAACTTCCCCAACTTAGAAACATCTACTATAGTATGTAATGGATGTTTATGAATAATATGCTTCAAAGTAACACTTTCAATAAGGAAAACACTCCATAATTCTATGTGTTTGAACTCAAACTGCTTTATATAATAATTTTATAATCAATACAAACTTTTAACAAGGTAAAAAAAAATTAAATTTCTATACTATTTTGACACTCGTTTAAACACATAATTATAGTTTATAGCAAAAAGCAATTAAATATAAGTTCTACATGTATATTATAAATTGTGTACAAAAAGTATTCAGATTGAGAGCATAACACAACCCTCATTTTTCCAAATATTAACCAGGTATTTTTATGTTCTAAATCAGTGGTGGTACTTGGCATCAAGATAATTGAAATAACAAAAATTCAAACAGAATAAAGTATTTTTAGCAGGGACAAAAAGGCCAATTTGGGTCAGTATTTAATAGTTTTATTGCAATCAAACAATTTAATGCAATGATCGGAAATTTTGGTACAAAATACCTAATTTTCAAAATGATTAATCCTTTTAAAAAAAAAAAGAAGAAAAAAAAGCAGTTGATTACATTCATTATTTGTAATTAGGCAAGTAATTAAAATAATTATTAATCAGAACCTACCTATGGGTAAAAGATGTTCTATTATATAGAGATTAGGGGGAAAATAATAAAAAAAAATTAATTTCCAAATTTAACACTGCCAAAAGGGGGTTGAATTTTCGAAAAGAATGCAAAAGTTTTAATTTTGGTTATATAATTTTACACAAAAAATAATTGTTTTTTACAATATAAATCATAAAAAAGTTATGATTACTGAATATTTAGTAGTACAATGTACATTGCAACCTTTTTTGACCCAACTTCCTCTCCCCCTACCCGACATCACCGTTGAATCAGCCCAACAACCCTGTAGTGCAGTTATCAGCGGCTTACGAAATTGGACGCCTAATTGGTGAGCACTGTTCGGGTCAGGCTGTGATATGCCAACGATTATGCTTCCTATGTACGAAAACATAATAAGGTGCGTATATTGGCATTCAAAAAGAGAAGCAAAGAACAGTGTATTTAAATACACTTTTCTCCGCGTGTAAATAAATTGCAAGTAAGTTAGAAGAGACCTGGAAACTACCTGTAATACCAATAAATAACAACTACAACATTTTGAGAAAAATAAGTTTATACCACGACAAATATCGCCCTTTTAAAGTTAGAAAATAAACTGAAAGCTATCCCAAGCTAATTGATACTTTCCTAAAAAAGGCAAGTGTTTGATATATCTACATGTACTTGTAAATACTTTGAAAGTTGCTACTGAAAGAAAGAACGCAGTGTACCAATGAACAAGAGAGAATATCTACTAAATCAAATAACTGAAAAAACAAAAAATAGTTATCATGTCACTGAATCGGTAAATTACTCTCCATAATACTTATACCGCAAAATGAAAATTGAAGCTAGAGCGATATGGGGTGAGACACAAAACACTGACTGATTCTTTCAGTTCAATGGATTTAAATAATGGATGAGAAAGGAATCGAAGGATGTAAGAGCATATTGACTTTTCTACACCATCATCTATCTTTGAAAACGGAGCCCAAAACGTTGACGAGACGACATCACACCTGTTGTGACAAAATTCCTAACCGTTGTTATAACATTGGACCGCTTTGGCATTTCCGACCGAAGGCACTGCCATCTGCAGGCCTTATCTCACAATGCAATGTATCGAACATTGTGGACAGAAATAAAATTCGGCGTGAGAGAACAAAGACAAGGACCAATATATCCTCTCAATCAGTTGAAGAAGATTATGACCATGACCAGTTTGGTTTATACTTTGATGGACCCGAAGACAGAACCCAATCAATGAGAGACAACAACAAAAAATCATAATAGAAGAACATTTAAGACTTAAACTTGGTAAAAGAATTCCTTGGTTCTCCAAATACATCGGTCACATGTCTGCAAATTCAGGGAGAACACAAATCATTGGAAAGCACCTCGTAAGTTTTGGTCATGCATCGACAATGACATGTGAATACACCCCTTGACCTAGAATGGGAATGTGGCCACATAATATTTTATTTTTCAACCTGTCAAAATAATTTATTGAAACTACCAAGAATACTTAAGTATATTACACTACACCGCATTAACTCTTTGCACTCCACTGTCCCCTCTCAGGGGACATCGTAATCTAGCATATCACTCGGATGTGCCCTCTCAGGGGACATTAAAGTTTATTAGTGATTACGGAGAATTAACTTTTTCCAGCACAACTTTTTGAGAAATACATGTTTCCCTGAAGTTTTCTCTTGAAATGGCACAAGAAATCAAATCAAAATATGGTTCAATTATCAAGATAATAAAAAAAACATTTAAGCGGGGTTTTGTGTCAAAAGAGAACGTGAGAAGTGTTGGTTCACGATGGTCCGAGCACTTTTCTGCGCCACTTGAAAGGAACAATAAGGAGAGTTTGTTGATGGTAGGGTTTTTTGAAATTTACTGGCGCAAGGGCAACACTAGGGCTAAGCTGCTGGTAGCCATCCAGAATGGTTCGGAGTGCAAAATGTTAAAAATCTAAGAAATATAGTAATATGAACAAACTATATAAACAATATTTAGGGGCGGAACGTAATGCCGGCACCTCCACCAAACCAAATCAACATAGAAATACTTCAAACAGAAATGTTTTGGTTAAGTTATCACAGTTTGCCCAATACAGATGCGATGTCCCCTGTATGGGGACATACGAGTGAAAAGGGTTAAAAGTATTAAAGGCTTGTTTCACTTAAACAAAAATCACTTTGACATTTTACCATAAAAAACTTAAAATACCAAAACTTCATCTCCCTTGCACAGAGCTTAAAATAAAATTTATTATTTTTATTTTAGTTTTCCCTTAATAAATGTACTTTGTAACACCTTTTCCGTGACGGTAAGTTTTGAAATTCCGCAGAAAAAAAATTCAATTGACTTTGAGTTTTTGCTATAAAAAAGCTCAAATACCTAAACTTCATCCTCCTTGTGGCAGTACTGAACTTAAAATTTAATTTTTTTTATTATTTTTCCCATGTATCTACATACCATAGAACATCTTTTCCCCATAGGTAGGAGTTGAAATTCTGAATTTTTTTTCTCGATCCACCCTAATGTATATATACTGACCTAGCAAATGAAATAGAACAAAGATGATTCATGTTAGTATTAAGTGAGACGCGATCATGTACCCATGGCTACTGATAAAGTTCACTTACACGACTGTATTTTGTACGAATTCCAGCAAGAAAGAAATGCTACAGAAACTTGTAGAAATAATTTATTGAAAGTGTTTGGTGAAGGTACAGTTTCTGACAGAACATGCAAAAGATAGTTTGAAAAATGTCCAGTAGGCGATTTCGACCTTTCTGATAAACAAAGCTCTGGGCGACCATATTTTATCAACGATACTGTCAAGATCATGTTAGAGTAAAATCCTTTATTGACAACATCAGAGATTGCAGAAAGGGTTGATTCACCTCAACAAACCATTTCTGACCATATTCGGAAACTAGGATTAGTGTAGAAATATTTGAGATGGGTGCCACACGAGTTAAGTGAAAAGAATTTCAATGATCGAGTCATCACGGCACATCTCTGCTTGCACAGAACAAAATTGAGCCTTCTTGAACCGGATGATAACTGGAAACGAAAACATCATAAACATCTAGGGATGAAACCTATGAAAACATCGTAAGGAAAGGGGCAGATTTTGAACCCGGAAAACCTGCCCACTCCACCTCTAAACCGAAGTTGAGCCTGAGTAAAAGAATGTTTTGTATATGGTGGGACATTAGAGGATCAATACATTTTGAGCTCTTGAAACCAAACGAAAAGCTAAATTCTGTGAAAAACAGTCAGAAATTGAATAATTTAAAAACAGCACTCCAAAAAAAAAAAAAAAGGCCAGCAATGTTTAATAGGAAGGACTTCATACTGCTTTATGATAATGCAAGGGCACATGTTGCTTTGGAGACTCGTCAGGAACTCGCAAAGCTTGGTTGGAAAATTCTGCAACACCAAAAATACTTCCCAGACCTAGCACATTCTGAGTATCACTTGTTTCTATCCTTACAAAAATTTATGCTCGGCAAAAAAATTCAAAAATGAAGAAGATATCAAACAAGCACTGGTTCATTTTTTTCCTCTAGGGATTAGATATTTTTTAAAAATGGGATATACAAATTGCCATCACATTGACAAAAAGTCATAAATAATTAAAGCAATTATATTATTCAATAAAGTTTATTCAAGGTATGAAAAATTTATTATTTTGTTTTATTCTAAAAGAGGACAGAACTTTCCGGTAGACCCAATATGACCGCAGCTTGTCCATAAAATTACATTTTTATTTTTAAATAATGCGGAATTGGGAAGAATTTGTAGATTTGTTTATTTTTTTTTACAAAATTGTAAAAATGGATTAATTTTGGTACAATTTGGCTAAAAATTAATGTTTTGGCGCAGCTTGGAGTATAAATGTGGGACCGTTTGGAACATGTGCAATGCTAATGGTAAATAAGTACTTAAAAGCATAAATACAAGTTCTATAAGTATAAAGTATTAAGGAAGTCTTCTAAATAAAAAAAGGTGGCCAGTAAGATTTCAATTCAGAGAATCAGTAGCTTCAATTCAGAGAATACTTAGTAAACAAATTGATTTATTTCTGACAACATTTCTACAACTGAAAAAATATTAATAATTAAGTATTTCTTTAAAAGATAGTTATCGATTCATAATAATAATAATAAATAGGTAACACAACGTTATAAGTAATTTGCTTAATTTGAAGGAAATAGTTACAAAAAAAGACATTTATACAGAAGACAATTAATTTTCAATATTAAAATATTGTTAGGCTATAGTCATGGATAAAATGCTAAGGCAAAAAGAAAACTCTCCAAATAAAAGAAACTAAAGGTAACTTATTTCACTAATGAATATATTACTTTGATAAAACATTAATGCTAGTCACTTTTTTTTTTTTTTGCAGTGCATGCGTAATTGACATCCTCTTCCGTTTTTATAGTTTATTGTAGAGCAATTATACAACACATTTGGTTTTGAAATAATTAAAAGTAAATAGAACATCGTAAAAAAAATGTCAAATCAAACAAGCTATAACTACAAAAAACTAGAGGTGAAGAACATTGCACAACTTTCAATTACTCTATATAATAATGGTCATTTGCAGTAAAATTTAACATGGTGTTACTTATAATTTTCTTATTTGCACTCATTTAAATAAAAATGGCTAGTTAATGTTTAGAACACCTTCTGAGGCATTACCACAGTGAGTTTGGACATAAATCGTTAGAGCCGTTTTTTAGCAATTACTGAAAAACATGATATTTCAATGGCAGGTACCTTATGAGCATGCACAATTTTGACAATAATGTTAATGGTAGGTCCTTGTGCCATTCACCAAATTTGAACAGCGTCGATCAATTTATTTAGGAGTTATGCTGACCACATACCCACATTTTTTTAAAATCAGGATGCTCCAAAATGTGGAAAAATGCAAAAAAAAAAAAAAAAAAATTTGACCAAATACTATACTTTTATTTCTTTATGTATACATATGGATAATTGAAAGTAATAAAGGACTGTAAATTAATTTAATTGGAATTTCTTACAGTAAATAAAAAGAGCTTAGATTATATTTATAGAACTGTGAAATATACTTGCTATTGAGAAGTATGAAAACGTTATATGTGCTTACAGTCTGGTAGAACTTAGTCAAACACATTGTGTTAACAACATGTTCTCTGCACTAATTGTGAATCATCAAGAAATCACAAAATCCATTATAAGAAAGTTGTCACTTATCGAGATTTGATACATAAAAATTTAAGAATTCTTGAAAAATCTGTAAACTTTTTATATAAAATTAAATACAGCAAGAAGAAAAAGTATTCAAATTGTAATTTTGTGCTAAGATTTACAACCATTGTGTTTATCAAAGAGGAAATATGCTTTTATGGTAATAATTTGGAGAGATGACATTGTTATATTAATGACATCTGAAATTACCTTCAGCTTTATTAAGGCAATGGGAGTGTATGGGAAACACCCCCATTACCTTTATAAAGTCAAAGGTGATTTCAGATGTTTATCACAGAGATGAGATTGACAAAAAAGCAAAAAGACTGAAATCGCACACAAGCAAAAAAATTTTACCGTAATTTATAAGTGGAAGGTGTTTTAAGATAAAGGATGAGATTAGTCAGAGAGCAAAAACGAGGACATAAAAAAAAAAATCTTCAACAAAGCATGCAGAAGAGACGATATCCAAAAAAGCTTGTGGGAGAACATTATCCAAAAATTCCAACAAAAAAAGCAGTCCGAGAGATGATTTACCAATTTAAAGATATAATAAAATTTCTCATACTATATAATAATTACATTTAAAATATTTGAGAAGAAATTAATATGTGCCACATATTGTTCTCAAAACATAGTACTCAACATAGTACATAGTTATTGCTCTTCAGTTATAAAAAAAAAGATCAGAAAAATCCCATCCACACAAACTGCAGATAAAATTGACTAATTTAAAAGGTGCATAAAACTATAAATCTCAGGATTCATACTCAATATATGATAGAAAAATTCAGGATTTACTAGTCTAATAATATAGTTTTCCCTCTAAGCGCCTGCTTGTCGAGAATTGAGGTGTATTCTGGGAATGTCCGAAGATTTTTCTTTGCGGCCTCCCTGTAGTGCTGAAGCGCATGCGCAGTAGACTCTGAAGTACAGTAAGAATTTCGGATATCAGAGACGTTTTATCGATTAAAAAATAACGCTACTTTTCAAGGTTTTACGAATCTTTTTACCCTTTGGTGATTATTATTAAGGAGATAAAAAGAAATTTCAAGAGTAGAAACACAATTTTCAGGAGTTATAAGGACCCTAATAAAAAAAGAGCAAATTTCCGGAGTTTTTCAGGAAGAGTACGAACACTGAAATCTGATAATTTTGATGCATGTAAAAGTGCTGGGATTTGATATAATAACCATTTTATTTAACTAATAATGTTAGACAATGCTTTTCACAAAAGTATAATTCAATCAGAAAGAAGCATTATATTTATAAGGAAAGTGCTTCAGCACCAAGATATCAGTAAACGAGATTCATGTGGTGCAATCGGATCTACAACACTTGAGCATGTATTAACTACATTTCCCGTAAATTCAAATCTCTGCAATTAAGAAAACAATGACAAATGTGCCAATAAACAAGTTTTTTTTTTATATACACTTTATAAGAAAACATTAAAACGTTTTTACGTCAAAGAGCAATATTGTAGGGCTTTGTATTACATTAAAAAAAAATTAACTTGTAGCGCACATGTACAAAAATCCAAAACACCTAGGTGGTTACATAACTTTAATAATTAAACACATATGGGTAGCAAGCACCATTTGCTACCAATCACAGCAGAAGTGTATCCCGGTCGCGAAGTGCTTACGATATAATCTGAAAGGAAAGGAAGTGGGAAAATATTTTGCCCAGGCATTGAAAAAAAAAAATATACTTTTCGCAGAAAAAACTGATCCAGATCAGAAAAAACATTGATCATCGAAACAGGGACAAAAAGTAAAAAAAAGAGGGAAATTTTAAATTAAAAAGAAAAGAAAGCAGAAATCTGTCATAAGGCGGGAAAGTATCATTCCTGCCATCAAAACAACCTAAGTGAAAATCTGATGTACAATTTGTAAAATTTAGAGATGTTATAATTTGGATGTGGCAACTTGTGCATTTAATGTCAAGTTGTTGGAGGGAAATTAAAGCTTTATTGTTAAAATTATATATAGTAAAACTTTTATTCAGAAAACCAATGGTGAATTTACAATGAAATTTTGTCTAACTTGGACAGGAAATACACTAATACTGGAGAATGGAAAAGCAATGAAATCATTTAAATTTGAAGGATGATGAAAAATAATCAAGAAAAAGGTCCATTTTTAAATTAGCTTATTTTTCAGAAAAATACAAACAGTCCTTAAAATTTTTCTAAACATACTTCCTATGTACAAACAATTTTTTTTATACTAAAATTTTATTTTTAAACATTTTGTTAAAACTTGTAAATTACTAATTTAAAGATGATTGTTTACATAATATTTTGCTTCTCAGGGATTTGAGTAGATAATTTTTATCTACTTTGTTTTGGTCACTTGGGCTTAACATTTTATCAATGACTATTTTCCTAAAATATATAAGTTAATATTCATCATTTACCTGATGATATTTTCATATTCTTTATCTTTTCCTTTGGTATCTTTCCAACGCCTGTACATAACAGATGCATCCACATTAGCAGGAGAAAATGTATTGGGTTCATTCAACAAAGAGATCACACTCAGTAATATAGTTCTGGAAAAAATATAGAATGATTGAAAAGTATTGTTTAAAACCTGTTGTATGTATCAAAACGTAATTTATTTTAGTAAAAGCTCTCCCTCCTAACAAAGTGTATATAAAGCCCTTGTAATCACCTTGTAATCCATGTGTAAAATAAGCCCTTATAATCACCCAATTTCATATAAAAACTATTATTCAATCAGAAGTAGAAATAAAATGAATTTATGTGAAAACTACTCCAATATTGCATGTATCTACTGATCTGATGGGTTTAGGTAAAAGCTTATTTGGGAGAGGGTGAAAATGGGATTCTAGGAAAAAGTCTTGATTTTAAAAGTGCCTTAACCATCAGCAAGCAATGTATTAAAATTGCTGAAATATGGATACATACTGGATTGTGCATTCTTAATAGTTTACCACATCTTTTTTTTTTTTTTTTTAATTACATATATTGCCTTCAAGTGGCGTTAATAGTCAATTGTCTTTTTAATTATTCATAATCCAACATCCAGTTTTCAAAAGCAAAGACAGCCAAATGGACAAGAACTCCAAATAAATATAATATTAAGTGTTTATATCAATTTCTCCTATGATAAAATAATTACAAAAAATCTTATATTGAAATGCATAAAACAAGTAGATGTAAATATAAAGTCAAAAGATAAAAAATATTACAGGACAAACATTATAGAAAAATTTTGTTAAGAATTACTTTGTTGTGGCTCACAGATTGCATTTAGTAACCGAATAACAAAGCATTCAATCTTTTAATTGTCATAACATGCAGTAGTGACAATATGTTACATAACAGACACCAACAGGCTTACAAGGGATAAGTTTTGCAAAAAATAATTAAAGTTGTAACTTTAAGAGATCTCATGTAGTATTAGAATATTTCAATGCTTTAAAAAATACTTAATTTGTAATATTAGTTTAAAACTTGACTCTGGGTAAGTATTCAAATACAAACCAAAGTGTTCAGATAAATATGAGAAAATTGTTGAAACCTGATATAAGGAAAGGATTGTAAATTTAAAGTGGAAACAGTCAAAACTTAATAATTTATGTAAAAAAGGAGCATATCGTTTAGTGAAAAATTATGTATTATGGAAAAATTATGTACATAGCCAAAATAGAAATCAGAATAATTAATAGATTTTACAAAAGCCATTAATAAGCAAAAGATGATTGGTTAGGATTTCAGTTTTTGGTGTATATACATTTCCTTCCTACTTACCAGAAAAGAGTCTTAAGTACATACAATTAAATAAGGTATACACACAACTGTAAACAAAATCTGTACAGAGATATTGATTTAGTTCGATTTAAGTAAGGTGTAGGGAACCATTGGTCAGTTAATCTTTGAATAACAAAACACCTATCTTCCTAAAACCTTGTCTCCACTCCTCAAATGGATAACACTGCCAGTTCACAATGGTTGGTACCAAGTGAAGTGGGGTAGGCCTTCGGCTATGTGAATTCGAACTACACATTGCGGTAATATCAAGTAAAATAATTTCATTCACATCAGAATAAGGAGTCTAAAATAACATTTCAGATTTGTAACATAAATATAACAACAATTTTACCAAATTACAACTATTTGTAACAAGAAATCCATTTTCACATGAATAATGTCATACCGAACATTTTGGGTTGGATTCCAACGCTCACATGGCAGTTCTCCACTTTGAGGATCATCAATAGGAGGATGAAGAATAGAAATGCATAAATCTCCATTCTAAAAAATGTATATATACACATTTACAAACAGCTAAATTAAAAATATATACATTACAAAAAAAAAAAAAATCAAGTCATATGATGCTTATTCCTTAAAGTTATGTCACTTGGCAACATCATTTCATTTATTTTTATTCAAAATGGCAAATACACAAAGGTGAAAGGAAACTATAAGCCACAATGTAAACACTTTTAATCATGAAATAGTGGTAGTGAGCAACCCACTGATCTCTACTACAACTTCTGGATAGCGTATGCTTGATTACTAACTTGAAGTTGAAGAAGTCTTAATAATCACCACAGAGATCCATACTAGCAACTTCCCCTAAAACTAGTTAAAATTTGTTTGCAACTATGGACAACCTATTTCAAAGCATTACGAGGGGAAGTATTCAAATGACTTCATCTGTCTGCAGAGCAGAAACTACCAATAAGCAATCCAGAAAATGTAGTAAAGATCAATGAAGCCACCAAAGAAGGTAGAAGATGAAAGCACTACAAGAGAATTGCATTCTTTGCATGAACAAAAGAATAGTAATAATCTTTCAAAAGCAGTTGCTTGGGGATGAGCAATCCTCTGTGTGTTATCAGTTTGGGATTCACCACTCATTTCTAGAATCTATTCCAAATCAAGAAACTCAACTGTTACAAGTAGTCCATATTCAGAAGTATTAGTTCTTTATCTTTAAGTACAGAAAGTTATCCCAAAATCAATAAAAGATTTGCATACATAAATTTTAAGGAACAATGCATTGAGATGATTCAAGCCTCTACTATTTTGCATTTCATGAATGATCAGAAGCTTTTAAAATTTACTATTAAATCAATGAGATTTTTAAACCTAATATTTCTTATTAATAAGCAGTATAGACATTTCAATCACTAATATTCAAAAAGTTTAATTGAAATATTTAAAAATTAATTACATAAAAGTTAAATGATAAATCAAGTAAACTTCTCTATCGAAGAATTTTAAAGTGCTTATTGTGACATGCTATTACTCACCAAAATCTTACTACAGGATTAATGTACGATTTCAATTTTTTTTAATTTGTTTTTCAAACATTTCAATAATGATGAAGATAAATTACTAAAATGCTGTTAGAAACTTCATTTCATAATTGATGGTAAATTACTTAACAAATAAGAATTTTAACTTTCATTTAAAACCGACTGGAGACTATTCATCACATGGGATATTATGTTATTTACTTTCAGAATAAAATGATGAATCTAAGCTTGAAGCTTAATGGCATGACTATTTGCACTTCCCAAGAAGCACCACAAGGAGTTGACTGCTCATCATTTTATATATACTACTTACACAAAACTGAATACATCTAGAGAAAATAACGGCATAGCTTTTCTCATGCTAATACATAGAGAGAAAAAACGTATGCTTTAATACAAAAGGATGGCTCATTTTCACACTAACAAATCGTCTAAGGATAAACACAATTTTAGATATTTACAAACATACAAAAAAAAGTTAGAACAAATTTTATCTTATTACTTTTTGTATTGATTAGCATAATTAACCTGATTTTATATTTTGTAACTGGCTTCAAAAAAACATATGTACCAAATAACAGTTTTCCAACTTCATAGATTTAAAAGAAGTAAAATATTGGGATTGCATTTTGACTTTTTAAAGATGGCAAGTCAAAAATGATGGCTTTGTTTAACTACCCGCAGGTTTGTTGGTATTCTCCAATTATTAACCTTCTGGTTTTTTCTGGCAGCAAAACATAAGAATAATCCACATTTAGAATGTTAGAAGCAAATTTTAACCCTCTAAGAATGGTTAATTGAAATAGTGATGGCTTAGTTTTACAAAGTTAAACTTGAAAACATGTGTACCAATTTTCAGAGTCCTGGCTCTATGAAGAATTAAATATTGATATATTGATAAATATAAATATTCCACATTTAGAATGCTTGACGTATTACATGAGGTTAGCAGAGTTTATCCTAGAAATGAAAAAGGGAAGGGTGCTGTTTTCCAAAAAAAGGGCAACTCCTATTTCCGAGGGCACATTTATGGCACATTACAGAAATTTGTATCAGGTTTCCGACATAATTTCTATATTGTTTAACCTTTCAGACTCTCAACCACGATACAATTTTAATATTGATTTAAAAAAAAAAAAATTAATAATGTTTAAAAGGCAGCTAATTGAAAACTTGCACAGAAACTCAAACGATATCAAAATACAGATAAAATGTTACAGTCCTACTTCTGCTGGAATGAGACTGAAAATTATTTAAAAAAACAATCTACACAGTAAAATTTTCTTCAAATATTCATATTTATTAAAATATCAATTTATAATACTGTAAAATTGATATACAGTGAATGTTAAGAACTTTTCACAACCTATCTCCCCCCCCCCCCCCCCTGCAATTCATTGTAAGATATCATGTGGAGTATTCTGACTAAAGAACTTAGTTAATCTTCTGAACTTAGTGCATTATTTTATTTTCCAAATTGGATAAAAAATTTCTTCAAAACGGAGATTTTTCGCTAGACATGCCACTACTATTAAAGCTATAGAAGGGGTTTTTTCAAAAATGAAATCGGAAATAATCCTGGATTTTTAATAAATTCCTGTGATATTTAATTTTAAATATAAAACTATATAACACTATAAATATTCAACTAAATTTAATAAGAAGGTGTGGCGGCTCGAGCAAACTGATCTTGCTGCGCGTCAGTATTATTTGCGGCGCGTCAAAACAAAGAGCTGACCTTGTGAAACCCTCCTTCAAGAAGAAGAGCACATATGCAAATAAACTTCCCTATATAAGAAGATTCAAATGTTAGCTTTGCTCTTTTTCTCTGCCACGCCAGCCTGGGTGTTATGCTTCATCTGTCTAATCTGGAATGTCAAAAATGTTACCTTGCTAGAATTGATTTTAAAGTTTTAACTTAATAATTGTTTTTAAATAAAAATATAAAAAAGTTCCGTAAGTTTTATCAATTCCTCATCCCAACACTCTACAGATTGGTGACTCTCGAAAAAGAACTTTTATCCTGGAGAAAAGCAGCTTTCTGATACCTTGGAGATTGGAGTGTTTGGTAAAAACTTAAACGTCGGAATTTTCTAAAAAGATGAATGAAAGTGGTAACCAAGATGAAAAGGTCGGAATACCAGAGCGCAGCAATGAGGACCATCATCCAAATATTTCAAGAATTGCTTTCCGGGCACCACCTTTCTGGAGCAAGAATCCAGCATTATATTTTGCACAAATGGAAAGCCAGTTTATCACTGCTGGGATAACAACAGATGAAACTAAATTCAATACAATAGTAGCCAGCATCGAGACAGAGGTTTTGTCCCACGTTTCTGACCTGATCATCAAACCACCGGCGACAGGGAAATACAACGCCTTGAAGAACAGATTAATTGCTGAATATGCGGATTCGGAGCAGAAGAAACTTCGTATGTTGCTACAAGAGCTACAGCTGGGAGACCAAAAGCCATCTCATCTACTCAGAAGAATGCGAGAAGTTGCTGGCGAGAAATTCGACGACGAGCTTTTAAAGTCGCTATGGGCACAACGTCTACCTACGCCAATTCAACAAATTTTGGCCAGTAGTAAAGGAGACCTGCAGGCAATGGCTGATATGGCTGACAAGATACAAGAAGTCACTGATGGCCACCACAGCAATTTAGCCGCTGTTTCCAAATTGCCGAACCAAAACAGTGAGATCGCAGAGCTGAAAAATCAAGTTGCAAAATTAACCCAGATGGTGGAGAAGCTGAGCACAAGTACGCCACGTTCAAGATCACCTTACCGGCGATACGGTAATGCACCACGATCAAGTTCTCGTACCAGACGGAAATATGATCCTCAACTTAAGGTGTGCTGGTATCATCAAATTTTCCAAGACAGGGCCAGAAGGTGCAACGAACCTTGTGACTATGTTCCGGAAAACTAACAGGGCCAACACCTAAAGTCACCGGTGCAGTGCAAGGCCAACAGGTGCAAAGACTATTCCTCTTGGACAAATCATCAGGGTTAAGATTTTTGATCGATACAGGTGCTGATTGTTCGGTCTTACCTTTAAACCCCAATCATCGACACAAGACTCCAGACGAGTTGAAGCTGTTTGCCGCAAACGGAACTGTAATCCCGACTTATGGCGAAAAAATTTTGTCTTTAGATTTAAACCTAAGAAGGAACTTCAATTGGTCTTTCATCATTGCTAAAGTTAATCAACCAATTATCGGTGCAGATTTTTTGAGAAAATATGGTTTACTGGTTGATCTTAAAAACGGTCGCTTAGTCGATACTTTGACCCAGTTATCTACAAAAGCTAAACCTCTAAGCGGTGATAGTAGTAAAATAAGCGTCATAGCAGAAAGTTCGATATTTGCGGATCTACTCAAGCAATATCCTGAGCTGACTGAAACCGACCGTATTGTCCC
Organism: Linyphia triangularis; assembly: GCA_963978545.1. Taxonomy (NCBI): domain Eukaryota; kingdom Metazoa; phylum Arthropoda; class Arachnida; order Araneae; family Linyphiidae; genus Linyphia; species Linyphia triangularis. The sequence goes on along the minus strand of OZ021722.1, from coordinate 54,875,646 downwards.
TATTCGACATAGCGTAGTTCATCATATTGAAACCACCGGACCACCAATTTTTTCGAAAGCAAGACGTCTGGCACCAGATAAGCTGAAGATCGCTAAAAAGGAATTTGAATACATGGTACAGCAAGGCATTTGCAGACCTAGCAAAAGTTCTTGGGCTTCACCACTTCATATGGTACCCAAGAAATCTGGAGAATGGAGGCCTTGTGGTGATTACAGAAGATTAAACAGCTGCACAAAACCTGATAAATACCCCATTCCACACATCCAAGATTGCGTCAACACTTTGGAGGGCAAAACCATTTTCTCGACCCTTGACCTTTTAAAAGCTTATCATCATATCCCAATCAACCCTGCGGATGTTGAAAAAACGGCAGTAATTACCCCGTTTGGTTTATTTGAATTTGTTTTAATGAGCTTTGGTCTTTGCAATGCAGCCCAAACATTTCAACGTTTCATCCATGAGGTCTTGAAGGACTTGCCATTTTGCGTACCTTACATCGACGATTGTCTGATTTCATCAAAATATCCAGAAGAGCATTTGGAACATTTAAAGGAAGTTTTCGAAAGATTCAAGCAATATGGAATAAGGCTAAATCCATCAAAATGCGTTTTGGGAAAAGAAACGGTAAACTTTTTAGGATACAAGATTTCGGCAGCAGGAATCGAACCCTTGCCTGAGAAAGTAAAAGCCATTACCGAATTTCCTAAACCAACAACCCTACAGGAGCTAAGAAGATTCCTTGCAATGCTGAATTTCTATCGGCGATTTTTAAAGAATGCTGCAGCAACTCAAGCACCACTTCACGAATATTTAAAAGGAGCCAGGAAGAAGGACAAAAGACCCGTTGTTTGGACCACAGAATCGGAACAAGCTTTTGAAAAATGCAAGAAAGATTTGGCTGAAGCAGCTGTTTTAACTCATCCATCTTCAGATGCACCTATTTCTCTTCGCGTAGATGCTTCAGATACAGCAATGGGAGCGGCACTAAATCAAATAACGCCCCAAGGACCACAACCAATGGCTTTTTTCTCAAAGAAGTTATCGCCTGCTCAGAGGAATTACAGTGCTTACGATCGAGAGTTACTTGCTGCATATTCAGCTGTAAAGCACTTTCGTTACATGTTGGAAGGTCGACATTTTACTCTATACACTGACCACAAACCTCTAGTGTATGCTTTTAAACAGAAACCAGAGAAATGCACGCCAAGACAGCTTCGTCACTTGGATTACATTGGGCAGTTTACGACAGATATCCAACACATCAAAGGCTGTAACAATGATGTCGCCGATGCATTATCTCGGATTGGAACCATTGAATTTCCCTCTCCAATCAATTATGAATCCATGGCAGAAGCTCAAATTGCAGATACAGAGTTACAAGATCTCTTGCAAAATCCTGATAATACAAGCCTAAGGATCAAACCTATGATGATCGAAAATAGCAAGTCAAGCCTTTATTGCGACTACGCTACTAAAGTCATCCGCCCGTTTGTTCCGAAAGCTTTTAGGAAGCAGATCTTTGACACACTGCATAACGTAGCGCATCCTGGAATCAGATCAACAACTCGCCTAGTTACTGAGAAGTTCGTCTGGCCTTCTATTCGCAAAGACTGCACACTATGGGCAAGATCCTGTTTAAATTGCCAACGATCTAAAGTTAGCAGACACACAGTTACCCCACCTGGGCTGTTTGAAGTACCGTCATCGCGTTTCCAACATATTCATATAGATATTATAGGTCGCTTACCACCATCTAGAGGATACTCCTATTGCTTAACCTGCATTGATAGATTTTCAAGATGGCCAGAAGCCATTCCCATTACCGATATATCAGCAGAAACGGTAGCAAGAACGTTATACGAAGGATGGATCGTGCGTTTTGGAACTCCACTAAAGATCACTTGTGACCAAGGAACACAGTTCGAATCAAACCTCTTTAGGGCTCTGTCCTCATTAGTTGGAGTGGAAAAAATGCGTACAAGTCCATATCACCCAGAAGCTAATGGATTGATCGAAAGATTTCACAGAAACCTAAAGTCTTCGATTATGTGCCATGCTGATAAAAGTTGGGCAGACGCTTTGCCAACAATTATGATGGGTTGGAGAGCAGTTTTGAAAGAAGATCTAAAAGCGACACCAGCTGAAATGGTTTACGGTACGAACATACGACTACCAGGAGAATTTATTTCACAGAATAACAACAAAACTTCCGAAGATCCTATTTCCTTTGTAACCAAGCTAAGAAAAACCATGGAGATGTTACGACCGGTACCTACTTCTGCTCATAATCGGAAGAAGATTTTTGTGCATAAAGATTTGGAATCTAGTACCCACGTTTTTGTAAGGCGTGATGCAATTCGCCGATCTCTAGTTCCTCCATATGATGGACCATTTGAAGTTATTCAGCGGTTTCCCAACACATTCAGGCTGATCGTAAAAGGAAAACGAACTACAATTAGCAAGGATAGATTGAAACCTGCGTATGTCGCTCAAGAAACCGAAACCAAAGATTCTAAAGCACCAGCACTTCCTGAAGAAGTTAAAAGTGATCAATATGTCACTAGAGCTGGCAGAAGAGTGAAATTTCGTTTTTAACCTTGTTCACCTCGTTTATTGTTACTAATGTTGTTTTTTTAATTCCAGAATTTGAAGCCACACTGCTTTAATCCTACGTTATCACTGGCAAGGGGGTACTGTGGCGGCTCGAGCAAACTGATCTTGCTGCGCGTCAGTATTATTTGCGGCGCGTCAAAACAAAGAGCTGACCTTGTGAAACCCTCCTTCAAGAAGAAGAGCACATATGCAAATAAACTTCCCTATATAAGAAGATTCAAATGTTAGCTTTGCTCTTTTTCTCTGCCACGCCAGCCTGGGTGTTATGCTTCATCTGTCTAATCTGGAATGTCAAAAATGTTACCTTGCTAGAATTGATTTTAAAGTTTTAACTTAATAATTGTTTTTAAATAAAAATATAAAAAAGTTCCGTAAGTTTTATCAATTCCTCATCCCAACACTCTACAAAGGCATCGCGATTTCACGTGTCCAAATGGAAATATCCATTTTAAATTCTTAATGTAAACATTTCATGGTTATACATCTTTAACTAACTTAGTCTTCTCTTTCAAAAATCCGGTGAGTATGCATAATCAAAGTACGAACAAAATGGATATCTGTGCTAATTAACTACTATGCTGGACATTTTATGAAGGCTCCCTACAATCCACCGACTAATGACGCTCGTTATATTAGCATCCATTCAATGATTTCAGTTCCTGGTCTGTGCATTGCGCATTTGAACTGGAATGCATGACAGACGTTTTCAATACGAGTGATCCACATATTGTGTACTGTTAAGGGAAAAAACATAAGTTTTGCAAATTCGTGCGGGTGAAATTTTTTCTAAAAGATGCAGAAAGGGCGCTATTTTTAAAGAAAAAGTCCAGACAGGGCGCGCTGTCCCCCGAAAACTCTGAGGTTCGTTAAAATCGTGATCCTTAGTTTTACTACTTTGAGCTCTTAGATCATGTGTATTGATTTCCATCATTCTGGTTAGATAGGAAATAAGGATTTAGGATATTCACATTCAGAGCATTTGCCCCCTTAAAAGTGATTAGTCAAAGTAATGAAAGTGTAGTTTAACAAGTTAAATTTCAAAAACATGAACAACTTTCAATGTTTTTGATAATATTTGTCACATTTTGGCAATGTTTTGTTGCATTTTGAAAAACATTCAATATGTTAAACTGGCTGATTGAGTTTTAAATCAGAACAGCTTTCATTCTGTTTAGCCCAATTGATATTTGTATCAAATTTGTGATTATTCGAGAAGCAGAAGAATTAGTAATCAGGGACTAAGCAATCTATAGCTTTTATGCATTTATAAGTAAGATATACTTATTTATTTCCTATTTAAAACCAAGATGTTATGTTTTTCTTATTTAAAATACAGAAATGTATTTCTTACATGTACACAATAGAACACAAGAAATAAAATTTTCTAATTTAATTACTTTAGCAGAATGAAAATAAAAATTAACATATAGAAAAAAATACTTGGCAATATTTTGCCTATCAATGTTTTTTGCTATCTGTAGAAAATTTTTACTTAACTTCAAAAAATAAGGTGCTTTTGTAACATTTTGAGCTACCTGTATTTCATAGAAAAAATATCACATTAGCAGAGAAATTTCTGCTTTCAACTACTGCTGGGTCGGAAACTATAGCAGTGAAGCTATGGGGACACTACAATGCTCTGCCCTGTGTTCACCAACCTCCGAGAATTGCTGCACAATCCTTAATGATTTAATTGCTGAAAAATAAGATGTTCCAAGAATGCATCCTCAGTCATTAAAAATGCACCATTATCCAATGTGTAGTAGAGAGGAGGAATGTAGCGAAATATAAACATACACATTCAACCTATTCGTAACCCAAAACCATTATTGTAAATCGTACTGTTGCCGACATTACAGAGCATGTTATGTCACAAGATTACATTTTTCACTTAAACACTATTTAACTATGAATAAAATTACTACAAATGCATTTTGGCTTCTTGACGACTTTTTCCACAATTTTGTTTAATTTTCAAAGACATATGTAGTTATAACTCTGCTACACAAACTTGAAAATACTTGCTGTTAATAAAAAGACAATCCTTCAAAACAGTAGTTCATTTACAAGTTCAAAATTGGTCAGGGCCAACACCAAACAAAATGTATATAAAATCATCAAAATCAGCTGTACATCTACATCAAATTAGGCAATTTTAAAGAAGTAGGAAATGAGCACTAATAAGACTTTTGAATTATTTGCCAATGTAATGTTTTTTGTGTGTGTGTCAACTTTATTCTTTAAGAATTACCCAAAAAACTCTGAAAAACTAATTGGTAAAGCAAAAATCCAACTTATGGAAACCACCTGCAAATTTTCAACAGCATGTTGGTACATTTATTTAATTCTTACACTTATCATTAGTGCAAAGATGCAATATTATGTGCATTGTAAATAGCCTATCAACAGCGGAATTGACCATTAGAACTCAAGAGTGTGCCTCAATTTTTGAATAGCAGAGGATTTTTAAAAACGCCATTCTACTTTATTTTAAATATTTTCCAAAAATATTTTGTAATTCATTTGATGATGCAGTTACAGAGTTTACCTCAGTCCTGCTGGTAGAACTCACCAGGGTGGAATCCTCCCTCCTCTTCCCACCAACTTTTATTTGCATTCCTACATTAATCATGAGAATATTCAAAAAATAATTGGTACTTACGTATTAACGCCACCGCAGCTACAGATTTGGCGGTTTTTAAGTGCTGCCAATAAAGAGCAATCTTGTTGTTCGCACGCGCACGCATTTATTAACACGCTTTTATTAGCTTCAGACGTATGTTAGTAAGTAACAGAATCTTTTAACATGATTTTGACCCCCTTCAAAACGTCGGATTAACTCGAAATTTGGCATACTTATTAAGGACCGATGACAATTCAATATTTTAAACAGTTTGACTCGTTATCCTTACTAGGATAATCAGGATTAGCGATTTTTTGTTTTCATGAGACCCGGAGTGTCTGCGTCAAGACCAATAAGGGAAACTACCAGGAAAGCCGATCACTTATTTAAGTATAACTTTAAAGAAATCTACAACCTCGATCGGAAGTGGCTTTTTAATTTTAGCTCACCATAAAAAATTACCGAAATTCCCTTTTAACACGCTTTTATTAGTTTCGCCTGTATGTTCAAACTTTGCACACTTGTCAAAGATCCGATGACAATACAATAATTCTATAAGTTTGTCGCTTTATCACAAGGATTAGCTCGTGTTGACTTTGCGCCGTTAAATTCCAACCAACCAACCTTCTCCGGAATCGAACCCTGGTGTGCCGTTACAATCCCAGTAATCACAGAACCTATCATCGACAATTGATAAGGCAGACATTTGAAAGATTTGTCATGGGAATGAGGGTTATACAAAGCGTGTTTTTTTTAGTCGCATTATCCTTACCAGGATCTTCAGGATTAGTGATTTTTCATATTCAGAGACAAGGTAGTGTTTTGTGCCTAGTAATACGGCGTGTACTAAGGCATACACATGACTTAAATTTGAGACAAGCATGTGACTATTGGCAAGAACAACTGGAGAGTTTTGTACACTTAAATAAAAAAATTAACTAAAAAAAATTTATAGTTTACAGAAAAAATAATTAACAGTTTAAAAAACTAAAAAACATACTTTAATAGAAAACCAAACTAAAAAGTAGAAAATAATTAGTAGTTTAAAAAACTAAAAAACACGCTTTAATAGAAAAGTGAACTAAAAAGTAGAAAATAATTTTAAATAAGTTTGAAATAAGAATAGTGATTAACAAGAAATATTTATCTTATCGTAAAAAAGCGTGGGGTGCTTGATGTCAATTGTTGTATATATATTGGTAAAAGTAGAGCCATTATGAAAATATCTTAAAAAGCACCCCACGCTTTTTTACGATAAAATAAATATTTCATGTTAATCACTCTATTCTTATTTCAAACTTATTTAAAATTATTTTCTACTTTTTAGTTCACTTTTCTATTTTTTTAGTTTTTTAAACTATTAATTATCTTTTGGATTACTTGTTGCTTGCTGATTTTTGGTGTAGATTGGTGACACTTAAAAACCGCTAAATCTGTAGATGAGGTGGCCTTATTAAGTACGTACCAAATAATTTTACAACAAATAGGATTCTGCCTTATGGCAAAACTATTCCATGTCTGTTTAGTAGCATCAATCTCAAACTAAACTGTTTATCAAAATGAACCCACATGGGCACTGATTTGAATATTGAAAAGCATTTACAGCTTACCTCATACACATTAGGATGCCATACTTTAGACAGAAAACGAATTGAAGGAGGTGAGTATGGATAATCCGGAGGAAATTTAACATGTGCCTAAAATAAGAAAGCAATTATTAATATTACTAAAATTAGTTTATTAAACTGCTAATTAAAAACCCATCTTCAGTAAATAAATATTCTATTAATTGAATAAAAGTTAAATAAATATTATTTTATTTGATATTAAAAAAAAAAGTTTGATTTTTCAAGGTGATTGCTATGAGGATCTTCACAATGAAGTAAAGGAAAGTTAACAAAGAAAATCGCGAGCACTTAAAACACGCAAAAACTTATTAAAGAATATACATTTTCTTACTTTGAAATATCCACCTTCATACAATGTTTTTGGGGGACCAAATATCGCTACTTCCCATTCAAAGAGATTTTCTTCGGAAACAAGCTTGACGCGAAAACCTTCAACTGGCTCTTCTTGAAGGCTTTTAAATTCCAAGGCTAATGCGCGTAAAGCACTACCAGTAGGATTGTGGGCCATTTCAATACAATATTTAGATATCAGTTTAAAATCAGGAACAAATGCGTTTAAAATATCTCAATTAAAGTGTACAACAACAATAACACCTCAGAGACAAAGCAGAGAAACAGAGCACAAAGATAGTCTCACACTTCACTTCACACAACAGCTGAATTGACGTCAGTCAGTACCCAGAAGTAAACAGGATTGCATTGGGTTGAGAAGTGGATTTATTTCCTGAAAATCAGGAAGGCTGAAAGTTCAAGCACCTAGTGCGTTAAATTTTCCAAAAAAGTAAATAAAATGAAATCTTTCAAGCTGAAATCAATTACTATGAAATAGTTTTGAATGTGAAACAAATTTATATACAGTTTCGTAGTTCTTAAGGTAATTCTTAAACGTTATCTTTTTTTTTTTCATTCTTTTGCGAAGTTTACGAAAATAGTATTTTGAAAAGGAATTTTAGTTACAACCAACAAAAATCATACTAATTCTTAACAAATTGCAAATTTTTAAATTCAAGTAATTAACTTTGAAGCATTAATATGGAAAGACAAAAAAACAAATATGACGTCAAACGTTTCTAAAAATTTGTGACATCATATTTATCAAATTCATAGATTATTATTTACAACCGGCGGATATGTTTCTTCACAACCGCTTCGGCATCATCGCGAAATATCTGTGCCAGATGTTTATTTTGTCTAATTTGTTAACAAATAATTGAATGCAAAGTTAAACTAAAGTTTAAAAAAAATGTGACAGAGACACTCTCTACTATGCTGTGGATGTAAGAGATTTTAATATCGTTGATATTTAAAAGTACTTGAAACAAAATGTTCATATAAGCACTAAGCCTCGTTGGAGATAAACATTTTTCCTTTTGCCATTTTTATATAAAAATTGAACTATTGATTGCGTCAAAAAGCTTTAAAAATGATAGGTCATCCGTACGTTATGGGAATGTTGGCGCAGCAGCAAGCATTTGCTGCTGCCCAGTTGGCTCATGCCCAGGCTCAGATGCAACAACAAATGCAGCAACAGCACCAGCAAATTATAAAGCAGCCAGAAGTCTTATCCGAAGAGAAACTACAGGAAAAGGCTCGAAAGTGGCAGCAACAACAAAGTAAGAGGTATGCAGAAAAACGAAAATTTGGGTTTGTGGATGCACAGAAAGAAGAGATGCCTCCTGAGCACATCAGGAAAATCATTCGTGATCATGGTGATATGAGTAGCAGAAAATACCGACACGATAAACGAGTATATTTGGGTGCTTTGAAATACATGCCCCATGCAGTTTTGAAGTTAATGGAAAACATGCCTATGCCTTGGGAACAGATAAGAGATGTGAAAGTATTGTATCACATCACAGGTGCAATCACATTTGTCAATGAGATACCATGGGTCGTTGAACCTGTTTACATTGCCCAATGGGGTACCATGTGGATAATGATGAGAAGAGAAAAGAGAGATCGCCGTCACTTCAAACGAATGCGATTCCCACCTTTTGATGACGAAGAACCACCTCTGGACTATGCTGACAATATATTGGATGTAGAACCGTTAGAAGCCATCCAGATGGAATTAGATAATGAAGAAGATTCTCAAGTATGCAAGTGGCTCTATGATCACAAGCCATTGCTCGATACAAAACATGTGAATGGGACAACTTACCGCAAATGGAACCTAGCACTACCACAGCTGGCCACTCTTTACCGTTTAGCCAACCAGTTGCTGACTGATTTAGTGGATGATAACTACTTCTACTTGTTTGATTTGAAATCGTTTTTCACTGCAAAAGCTTTGAATATGTCCATTCCTGGTGGGCCTAAATTTGAGCCCCTCATCAAAGATGCAAACCCTGCCGATGAAGATTGGAATGAATTCAATGACATCAACAAGATCATCATTCGTCAGCCTATTCGCACAGAATATCGTATTGCGTTTCCCTACCTGTACAACAACTTGCCCCATTATGTGCACCTATCTTGGTATCATGCTCCCAATGTTGTCTTCATTAAAACTGAAGATCCAGATTTACCTGCATTTTATTTTGACCCGTTAATAAACCCTATATCTCATCGCCATGCGGTCAAAGGAGCAGAACCTTTACCTGATGATGATGAGGAATTCGAATTGCCAGAATATGTGCAACCATTCCTGCAAGATTGCCCGCTATATACAGATAATACAGCTAACGGCATTGCTCTTCTTTGGGCACCTCGGCCATTCAACTTGAGATCTGGCCGAACTAGAAGAGCCATAGATGTCCCACTTGTTAAATCATGGTACCGTGAACATTGCCCTCCAGGTATGCCCGTCAAAGTCAGAGTATCATACCAGAAGTTACTGAAGTATTATGTCCTGAATGCTTTGAAACATCGTCCTCCTAAGCCTCAGAAGAAACGCTATTTGTTTAGGTCTTTCAAATCCACCAAATTCTTTCAGACCACCACTCTCGACTGGGTTGAAGTTGGACTACATGTGTGCCGACAAGGATACAACATGCTGAACTTGCTTATCCACCGTAAGAACTTGAATTATCTCCACTTAGATTATAACTTCAACTTGAAGCCTGTTAAAACTCTGACCACCAAAGAAAGAAAGAAATCCAGATTCGGAAATGCTTTTCATTTATGCAGAGAAATTCTGAGACTTACTAAGCTTGTTGTTGACAGCCATGTGCAGTACCGCTTGAATAACGTGGATGCATTTCAGTTGGCGGATGGCCTGCAGTATATCTTTGCCCATGTTGGCCAATTAACAGGAATGTACCGTTACAAATACAAGTTGATGAGGCAAATTCGTATGTGCAAAGATTTGAAGCATTTGATCTATTACAGATTCAACACTGGACCTATTGGCAAAGGTCCTGGTTGTGGCTTCTGGGCTCCTGGGTGGAGAGTTTGGCTATTCTTCATGCGTGGAGTGACCCCACTTCTGGAACGGTGGTTGGGAAATCTTCTGTCGAGACAGTTTGAAGGAAGACACTCAAAGGGTGTTGCAAAAACCGTTACTAAGCAGAGGGTGGAGAGCCATTTTGATCTAGAGTTGCGTGCATCAGTCATGCATGACATTTTGGACATGATGCCTGAAGGTATGAAACAAAATAAGGCAAGAACCATTTTGCAACATTTGAGTGAAGCATGGAGGTGCTGGAAGGCCAATATTCCATGGAAAGTACCTGGTTTGCCCACACCTATAGAAAATATGATTTTGCGATATGTGAAAATGAAAGCTGATTGGTGGACCAATACTGCCCATTACAACCGGGAGCGTATTCGAAGAGGTGCAACTGTTGATAAAACTGTTTGCAAGAAAAATCTCGGCAGGCTGACACGTTTGTATCTGAAGGCTGAACAAGAGAGGCAGCATAACTACTTGAAGGATGGTCCATATATCAGTGCAGAAGAAGCTGTTGCTATCTACACTACTACAGTGCACTGGCTTGAAAGTCGAAGATTTTCGCCTATTCCATTCCCTCCTCTTTCATACAAGCATGACACAAAGCTGCTGATTCTTGCTTTGGAGCGATTGAAGGAAGCTTACAGTGTCAAAAGCAGATTGAATCAATCGCAGCGTGAAGAATTGGGTTTAATTGAGCAAGCATATGATAACCCCCATGAAGCTTTGTCGCGTATAAAGCGTCATCTTCTCACTCACAGGCAGTTCAAGGAAGTTGGTATTGAATTCATGGACTTATACAGTCATCTGATTCCTGTATATGATGTAGAACCCCTGGAGAAGATCACTGATGCTTACTTGGATCAGTACCTTTGGTATGAGGCTGATAAAAGGCGATTGTTTCCACCCTGGATTAAACCAGCCGACTCGGAACCACCACCGTTGCTTGTCTATAAATGGTGTCAAGGGATCAATAATCTCCAAGATGTTTGGGATACATCAGAAGGAGAATGCTGTGTGATGTTGGAGTCTCGCTATGAAAAGATGTATGAAAAAATTGATCTAACCCTTCTCAATAGGTTATTGAGGCTTATAGTTGACCATAACATTGCTGATTACATGACAGCAAAGAGTAACGTAGTAATTAACTACAAAGATATGAACCATACCAATTCTTATGGTATCATAAGAGGACTCCAATTTGCATCCTTTATTGTTCAGTATTATGGGCTGGTTCTTGATCTTCTAGTTCTTGGTCTTCAGAGAGCAAGTGAAATGGCTGGACCTCCTCAAATGCCCAATGACTTTTTGACTTATAAAGATGTAGCCACTGAAACTGCTCATCCGATTCGTCTATATTCCCGATACATAGAGCGCATGCATATTTTCTTTCGATTCTCCGCTGAAGATGCTCGTGATTTGATCCAACGATATTTGACTCAACACCCTGATCCAAATAATGAAAATATTGTTGGCTATAACAACAAAAAGTGTTGGCCTCGAGATGCTCGAATGAGATTGATGAAACATGATGTTAATCTTGGACGTGCCGTCTTCTGGGATATCAAAAACAGGCTTCCTCGTTCTGTAACCACTGTTCAATGGGAAAGTAGCTTTGTATCTGTGTACAGCAAGGACAATCCCAACTTGCTCTTTAACATGAGTGGATTTGAATGCAGAATCTTACCCAAGTGTCGTATGACTCATGAAGAGTTTACTCACAAGGACGGTGTATGGAACTTGCAAAATGAAGTAACAAAAGAAAGAACTGCCCAATGTTTCCTGAGAGTTGATGATGAGTCTATGCAGAGATTTCACAATAGAGTTAGGCAGATTTTAATGGCTTCTGGTTCAACTACATTTACCAAGATTGTAAACAAATGGAATACTGCCTTAATTGGCTTGATGACCTATTTCAGGGAAGCTGTTGTAAACACACAAGAACTTCTTGATCTGCTTGTAAAATGCGAGAACAAAATCCAAACACGGATAAAAATCGGCTTGAATTCCAAAATGCCTAGTCGTTTCCCTCCAGTTGTGTTCTACACACCCAAAGAATTAGGAGGTCTTGGAATGTTATCTATGGGACATGTTTTGATTCCGCAATCTGACCTAAGGTGGTCAAAGCAAACTGATGTTGGAATTACTCATTTCAGATCTGGAATGAGTCACGATGAAGACCAAGTCATTCCTAATTTGTATCGTTATATTCAACCTTGGGAGAGTGAATTCATTGACTCGCAAAGAGTTTGGGCAGAGTATGCTCTCAAGAGGCAAGAAGCTTTGGCACAAAATCGTCGTTTGACGCTCGAAGATTTGGAAGACAGCTGGGATCGTGGAATTCCTAGAATCAACACATTGTTCCAGAAAGATAGGCATACTCTAGCTTACGACAAAGGATGGAGGGTTCGTACAGACTTCAAACAGTTTCAAGTCTTGAAGCAAAATCCGTTCTGGTGGACACATCAAAGACATGATGGAAAGTTGTGGAACCTGAACAACTACCGTACTGACATGATTCAAGCTTTGGGAGGTGTAGAGGGCATTTTAGAACATACTTTGTTCAAGGGTACCTACTTTCCTACCTGGGAAGGCTTGTTTTGGGAGAAAGCTAGTGGTTTTGAAGAATCCATGAAGTATAAGAAATTGACTAATGCTCAGAGGTCTGGGTTGAATCAAATTCCAAATCGCCGATTCACCCTTTGGTGGTCACCCACAATCAATAGGGCTAACGTTTATGTTGGCTTTCAAGTGCAACTTGACCTGACTGGCATATTTATGCATGGAAAGATCCCTACTCTGAAGATTTCTCTCATTCAGATATTTAGGGCTCACTTGTGGCAGAAGATCCATGAAAGTATTGTCATGGATCTGTGTCAGGTTTTTGATCAAGAGTTGGATGCTTTAGAGATTGAAACTGTTCAGAAAGAAACCATTCATCCCAGAAAATCTTACAAGATGAACAGTTCCTGTGCAGATATTTTGCTCTTTGCTGCGTACAAGTGGAGTTGCTCTCGACCATCGTTGTTAGCAGACTCTAAAGATACCATGGATGTCACTAGTACTCAAAAGTATTGGATTGATGTACAGCTGAGATGGGGTGACTATGATTCTCACGATATTGAACGTTATGCCCGAGCCAAGTTCCTGGACTACACCACAGACAACATGAGTATATATCCATCTCCAACTGGTGTACTAATAGCTATTGATTTGGCTTACAATCTTCACAGTGCGTATGGTAATTGGTTCCCAGGGGCCAAACCATTGATTCAACAAGCTATGGCAAAAATAATGAAGGCAAATCCTGCCTTGTATGTGTTACGCGAGAGAATACGTAAAGGCTTGCAACTCTATTCTTCAGAGCCTACTGAGCCCTACCTATCATCTCAGAACTATGGAGAATTGTTTTCGAATCAAATTATTTGGTTTGTTGATGATACTAATGTCTACAGAGTCACCATTCACAAAACCTTTGAAGGCAATTTAACAACTAAGCCAATCAACGGAGCCATTTTCATTTTCAATCCTCGTACTGGACAGTTGTTTTTGAAAATTATCCATACTTCAGTCTGGGCTGGACAAAAACGTCTTGGACAGCTAGCTAAGTGGAAGACTGCAGAAGAAGTAGCTGCTTTGATTCGGTCACTACCAGTTGAAGAACAACCCAAGCAGATTATTGTAACAAGAAAAGGAATGTTGGATCCACTTGAAGTACATTTACTTGACTTTCCAAATATTGTTATTAAAGGTAGTGAGTTGCAGCTGCCTTTCCAAGCCTGTTTGAAAGTGGAAAAGTTTGGTGATTTGATACTGAAGGCTACTGAACCTCAAATGGTTCTGTTTAATTTGTATGATGATTGGCTCAAGACCATTTCTTCTTACACAGCTTTCTCTCGGTTGATATTGATTCTCAGAGCTTTGCATGTAAATAATGAACGTACCAAAGTTGTTCTGAAGCCAGACAAAACAACAGTCACAGAACTGCATCACATTTGGCCTTCTCTTTCCGATGAAGAATGGATAAAGGTAGAAGTTCAACTGAAAGATTTAATCCTGGCTGATTATGGTAAAAAGAATAATGTGAATGTGGCTTCACTTACCCAATCTGAAATCAGGGATATTATATTGGGTATGGAGATATCTGCTCCATCAGCTCAGAGGCAACAGATTGCTGAAATTGAGAAGCAAACTAAAGAACAAACCCAATTAACTGCTACCACCACGAGAACAATTAACAAGCATGGAGATGAAATAATTACTTCTACCACAAGTAATTACGAGAAAGACACCTTTGCATCCAAGACAGAGTGGCGAGTTCGTGCTATTTCAGCCACCAATCTCCATCTGCGTACAAACCACATTTATGTTTCATCTGATGATATCAAAGAGACTGGTTACACTTACATTTTACCTAAAAATATCCTCAAGAAGTTTATCATTGTGTCCGACTTGAGGACTCAGATTGCTGGGTATCTTTATGGCGTGAGTCCATCTGACCAGCCTCAAGTGAAAGAAATCAGATGCATCGTGATGGCTCCACAATGGGGCACACATCAAATGGTTCATTTACCTAATATCTTGCCAAACCACGAGTACTTGCAAGAGATGGAACCTCTTGGTTGGATTCATACCCAACCCAACGAACTACCCCAGCTTTCCCCTCAAGACGTTACAACTCATGCTAATATCATGAATGATAATCCATCGTGGGATGGAGAAAAAACGATTGTTATAACATGCAGTTTCACTCCTGGATCTTGTTCGCTCACTGCTTACAAACTCACTCCTAGTGGATACGACTGGGGTCGTCAAAACACAGACAGAGGTAACAACCCAAAAGGTTACCTTCCCTCTCACTACGAACGTGTCCAGATGCTCCTGACTCATCGCTTCCTGGGATTCTTCATGGTTCCTGCTCAAAGCTCTTGGAATTACAACTTCATGGGTGTGAGACATGATGCAAGCATGAAGTATGATTTGCAGCTGGCTAATCCTAAAGAATTCTACCATGAACTTCATCGTCCATCTCATTTCTTGAATTTCAGCAACATTGAAGACAGTGAAGGTGTTGGTGCTGACAGAGAGGATCATTTTTCATAAAGTTTTAATGATTGAAATTGATTCAGGGTTGCATTTTATTTTTCAGGTGATTGCTTTCACTATTTCAATTTTGCTGAATGCATACATATCTCACAATTAAATTTGATGTTCTTTTTTAACTGCATAGAAATGATTTTTTTTAATATTACGTGTCAGATATATTTGATTCAGTGCAAGATTCTATCTAGATGCATCGTCATTAATATATGGTTATCTTTGACATTTCTAGATATTTCCTCTGAAGTGAAGTATCCTACTTGTCATCAAATCTACTTTTGAATTTTCTTGGTCTCGCACTTGCGTAATGTAAAAATAATATTGTGTATATGGGGAAGGTACAGTTTGTAACCTATATTGCATAGAACATTATTAACCTTGTCAAAATCTTTTTCTTTAATAAATGTGATGTTATTGTATTTGAGTACATTTCTTTTTAACTTGTTATTTCATTTTGTATAATTCAAATTAGTATTTTCAATTAGTGTTTATCTAAAATATGCATTGTTTTTGAACCATCTATAAAAACTTAAAACTTTGAAAAATCCTTTTTTGATCTGGTGGATTTGAGTTCAGACATTTAATTTTTACACCTAAACTCGTTTTTTAATATCTAATAGATTACACTTATATTTTTTTGCCTTTAACCTTAAAAAACCATATTTTGAAACCTTACAAATTCTTTTTACAGTAAAATGGTTTTCAAAACCCTCCAATTGTGTTAAGTATTCCAACTGTTTTATATGGTTTATGCAAAAATTATTTGGTGTTGTAAATAACTTTAGTTTTAACCAAAAGTTTTCTGTTTCAAAGATTTTTTTTTTTCAAAAGGAATTTATTGAAAAGGTAATAGTTATAGAATGATGGCAAATGCAAGAAAATGATATAAAAAGTTTTAAAGCTGATGTATTAAAGGAAGTTTAAGTAATTCTTACTGCAAAAGCAACTACAGCAAATGTTGAGAGAATTTTTCTTTTGGAGTTGTACAATTGTTTCGTAACAGACTTGGTTTAAAACTTGGTTTTTTTTTATTCAAAATGTTAATTTTTTGAATGCGAATAAAGAAATAAGAATCTAGGGTTTTTTTTCTATTATTTTTTAAGAAAATAATTCCCTAAATGAATTATGCATTTTTAGTAAAACATGACAGTGATTTTGTAAATGAAAAATTATACGAATAGAATAAGTTATCTATTTTAAAATAAATCTCGTAATTAAAGACTATTGAACAGTGAGTTTTTATATTAATCTAATAGATATATTAATGTTTTAAAATTAACAATTAAACTTAAATTATAGGCTGCATTTTAAATCTGTTTCTGAAATAGAGGTTTTGTGCTTTAACAGCTTATTTCTAAACCTTAAAAATATTATTTTGAACAATATATCACTGTTACTGATGACTCTAAGAGCAATATTCCATGTATTATGCAGTAAACAACTGTCGTATCTTACTGTATACATTGAATTTAAAGAATAGTATCTCTAAATAAAATTTTAATATGATTTGAATATCCACATAAGTAGCAACAATTGCTTATTAACTTAGTTTAAATTATTTTCAGAAAGAATATTAATTTTTACTTGAACATTAATTATTCTAGTTAATGTCAAATTTTATTTATAAATATATATCCATGTAATTTGAAAAGGATTTTAAAAAAAAAAACGCTTTAAACCAAAAAAAAAAAACCTGGTTTAAAAAATGTTTTTTTTTTTCTTTTTTGAAAAAAAAAAAAAAAAAAAAACTTTTTTTTTCCCAACCCAGCCTAGAAGTATCTTTCTTTCCACTTTGTGATTTGTAGAAAAGCATGAAATTAAAATTAACAAATCCTTCTTTTTAATGCTCCATAACTTACACTACAATTTTTTGCACCATGATGTCAATGAAATAAAAAAAAAATTAATTTTAATCGAAACAAAATACTAATTTTTTAAACAGTTTTTATTTTTGTGCACATACCCCAACAAGATCCATCTTTTTTTACAGTGTATTGTAAAATTTATTATGGCTGGTTGTATTGGGATTTTCTTCTGTAAGCTACCTCATATTTGCGATTGTGAGGCAGCTTCTCTATAAAAGATCTTGAAAATTACTGATAAGCAGCCCAACAAACGACACAAGACTCGTTTGTTGGGTCAATCACAATGTCTCACTGAAAACAGTATGGTTCAATCCCAAGACTGCATACTAGGCCAGCATTCTGCCTTGATTTCATCTAGTTCAATGCAGCATATATATAGCTAGTTACTTATGCTGGTTATGTGCAATGTATCAGATTGAAGATAATATGCCTTGTGAATGAATGTGTGCATGCACATTTATAACATACGTCTACATATTAATAAATATCTATACATTATATTGTATACAAATGACCGACTGAAAGAATTATATGCAATGCATGCTATACTTTGTATTGGCATATGTAGGGATAGATGGGGACTGGTTTAAATTATCCAATTTATTGAATTCATAAACCATTTGTATTTCAGGGTTCCCACGGTCCTTGAAAGTCCTGGAAAGTCCTTGAATTTTTTTTGATGAAATTTGGTCCTTGAAAGTCCTTGAAAAAAGGATAAGGTCCTTGAAAGTCCTTGAATTTTTAAGTGACCAACAACAGTGGTGTAGTGTAAAATAAAAAGGTATGGGAATGCTATGTTGCGTCGTTACAAACGTATCTATCTTTTTCTGTGTGTGGGGGGGGGGGGGAGAGTGAAAACGACAACTTTAAATATTTTTGTTAATATTACTTTAATAATCTCAAAATAGCTCAAGAGCACTTCCAAAAATTAAATAATAATAATAATAATTGTGTGTTTATACTTATACTTTTATACAAATAATTTTTTTAAATTATTAAGTTATATGGATTTTAAATAATTTGCTTTGCACAACCCATTTTAAAAAATTGTTTAACACTTTATAAAGGATTATAACACATTTTCAAACATATTATTGATACAAATTTTTAAACATTTTTTCCGAAATGTCAGAGATGTCTTGCATGCAATAGGTTCGGATAAATTTCCAGATTTTGTAGCTCCTCAAAATCTGTTTTCAAAATGAATGAAAAAGACTGTGATTGTTGCAGAAGTTGATTGAAAGTTTTATGGCTTTTCTCCTTCTCCAAAAGAAAATGTAGAGAAGTTCCTCTTTCTTGATAAATTCTTCCTTTCCTTTTCCAAATTTGCTCCATTAATAAAATAATTGGAAAATTCAAACCCATCAGTCGATTTAAAATTTCTTGATAAAATATTAATTTGTGTACCATCTTAATCATATCTAATTTTAAGCAGGATATTTCAATGTAGACTCATTACTTGCCAGATTTGTATGGGACATTCCTGTTTTTTTTATCTTATCCAGTTTGATTTTGTCATCTCGACAGTGGTGACAGTTAGGTGACAATAATAGTAAAAAATGGGTATAAATCGGAGGAGAAGGTAAACTGCAAAATATATATAATATTGCAATCAAAATCACTAGATTTTAAAAAAGATCGGGGAAATTTCCTCCTCTTATTGCCGACACTGTATGACTTTATTTTAAGAACTGCTGCTACATTTTTGGAATAAATTCTGAAATCACTGTAAGTGTAAAACTTTCCCATTCTCAAACCAAAAAGAAATTTAATTTTGCATTTTAAAGTACATCTGAATTGTTTTCCTACTTCTTCGCAGCCCAATTTCAATGTATTATACCCATTTGCAAAACCATTAGCACTTTTATATTAAGGAAAATCAAATATACAGGACCAGCCTAGGAGTAAAATGCTATGTGTGCAAGAATGAGTTTTGGTGCCCCTTACAAAGAAAATGGGTATAGAAAACACTCCAAAAATGGTAAGAGTGCTCTATATGGTATGGGTGAAAATTATTAAAATCGTAGCGTTTTCTGCACTAATCAACATTATTTTAAGTCAGCTTTTATTAAGAAACACACAGATTTTTTTTTAATTTTTTTTTTTTTTATAAAAAATTGTAATAAAATTATTTTCATAAGAATTTAATAAAATACATGTTATTAAAATTACAGATTTTTGCTACGTATTACTTTTTTTAGTTGTTCGCTGTTCTTAGCGCAAGCCTTGGAACTCCTTTGCAACCCTGGGATGTGAAGGGTTGCAATTCGGCTAATGTAGCATTATCAGTACTGCCAAGTTAAAGTGATACAAAGTTAACAACTGTTTAGTTCTGTCACAACAAAGTAGAGGAGCGCTTGAAGCCAGTCTCTTTACTGTACATTCAAGCAACATTTTTTTGTGTTGAACTAAACATATTCAAATTCACAAACAATTCAAAAGCGAAGTTAATATAAAGGATTTAAAAATCAATACTATTTTGAACATATTTTTTCATGTTCAAACAAGTTATCAGTTTGATTTTCCCAATATCTGAGAAAAAAATAAATATTTCCCAATATCTGACAAAATATAAATACATAATTCCGTGATCTCGAAACACCTTAAAAGCTAATACAAAATATCAACATTCTGCTCATTCCTATCTGGATTTTTAGCACAACCAGTTTATCCGTCAGAACAGCAGGTTTGCTTAACTTTTTTGGATTATAAGAAACCCCATCTTTTATTGTCATTTGTTTTTTCCTCTTCAACGAATTCATTTCTTAGGTACGTTGAGAGGTTTACAAATAATTTATTAAATCTGTGATATAAAAATTTCCAAAAAATATATATACATAACTTTTGTTGATAAATCGGTTAGCGTTCAATTAGAGGAGGCGAATTATTCTTCAAGGAAAGGGGCACAAAGAACTGAATGTGCTAGGTCACAGTTTTATTCAAAATGTAGATATTTGGCGTGAATTTGTGTATGGAAGTTTTAGATTGTATATACGACGAACTATACAAGTTTGACGTCTGGAATTCTTCCACAAATACAGATCATTCGTTGAAGAGGATGATTGCTATTGAATGAATCGTAGCTAGATGTAAACATATGTCAGTTCATTTCTGATGAAGGAGAAAGGGCCATGTGTGGGTTGCCGCGCCTCTTTCAAGTGTTTTACAAAAACTAGAACTTGCCTGCTCAGTTCTGAAGTTGTGGATCCCAGACGAAAGCAAGTTCCCACGAAATGACTTTTTTGTTTGCTTACTTGGCTTTGAGTTCAGTATTACGAAAAGAGAAAGAAAAATACAAATGAAAAAAATTTTAGATGAGGGAATGTCGTTCCGCCTTCTAAAAAGGTAAAGGGTCGCCTTTGCCTCATGTTCCCACTCCACTACACCCCTGACCACCGATTATCTCCGTTTTGTAGTTTTAGGTCTGATGTATTTAAAATTATGGTTCTTGAATTTTTCTAAAAAGGTCCTTGAATTTTCTTAAAAAGGTCCTTGAAAGTCCTTGAATTTTTTTCTTCAATAAGAGTGGGAACACTGGTATTTATTCCTGCCTTTCCACATGCTAAACAAAAAGAGACATACTTTCTAATCTGAAACTACTCTAATCATAAATTAATGGTGGGAACGCTCAGAATTATGCAATGTATTGCATAGCAATACATTTTATACAATATATAAGCACATTGTATAAAGATGGCTTCTGTTATAACAAGCTATTGGAGGTGTTGAAAATGGCAGTATTTCGGGATTTTGCTGGAATTAAATTTAATTTGTTATTTGAAAAAAAGAAAAGCCGTCTAATTATAAATACAGTCATTATTTTAAATTGGTGTAGTTGATTTTTATTGCTAGTAAATTGTCATTTCGAAACAAAACTATCTGCTTACAAATTTAAATCTCGTGTTTTAGGAAATTTCATATTGGAATTGAATAGTTATATAAAAATATGAATTTCATTTTGCATGAGGAATTTTATTTTGGCATAAATTTTAACCAGAATTGTAATTAAATGCTATTTTATGTTGTTGGATATGATATTTTATGACACTACTGCCTATGGGTATCAGGTGATTTAACCATCAAGTGTATAATTTTTTCTGTTTAATGAAATAATTTATTTATTTTATTTCCTTTTTGCCCCTGGAGGAAAATTTCACAACTTTCAATTACACTTAATAAAATGTTCGCAGCACTAAAATTTGGAATGGATTGGTGTATCATTATTTAAAAAAAAATTGCCAGTTAGGCGATAATTCTTACATTAGCAGCAAAAAAAAAAAAAAAAAAAAAAACCGCAGACAAAACGGCGGAATGTTTTTCAATAAACATTGCACTATCCTTTATTGTAAGATCAACAGAGAAAAATAAGTCATTGTGATAGATGATGCTCAAGAGAAGAGAACTCTCTGTGATAAAGACCACAGAGTATATAGCTATATACCTCTGTGTTAAAGACATTCGTTTTACACCTTTGTCGCATTTCTACGGAAATTTAGTAGAAGGTGGGGATGTTTAGAGCACATAATTAAGACCCATAGCGATTTGGGAAAAAAGCGTCGGGGGTTAATAATGATGGATGGACAATTAACCAATCACAGTTCACTTTTATAGTTGTGTGAGAATGCGAGAAACCTTGTGAAGTGCTAGAGTAGATATTTTTTTTTTTGCACATTGTTACTAATTAAGGTCTGCTATTGACAGTTCTGTTGTGTACAACCCAAGATTTTATCGTCAATCAGTAACGATGCTGCCGACAGACAAGACAGACACTCACAAAAAAAATTCTAGACAACTTTTATTGAACATTCTATTTTAACGAAGTTCTCTTTCTGTTTTGGTCCAAAAAGATTAACGAGTTAATAAATTTCGAAATATCAACATTGGAAAGAGAAGTGGGAATTTTAGGTTAAAAAAAAAGTTTTTCAAAGAAACAGAATATCTTGGGGATTTGTCTTGGCTTTCCAAACTTTCTTTAACGAGCTGTAGAAGCTTTGCAATTAATGGTTTTAACTTTATAAAAAAATCTTTTGAATTTTTTTTCTAATTTCCGTAAAAATACTGTTATCAGCGTGGCAACACTAACTTCGAATATTTTTATTTGCTTATTGGTTTGCTTGTTCTCGTTCTCTTTTGCACAGAAAATAACTTTTATTTTGATTTTGGATTGATTTCGATTTGCAATATTGAAAATCCTTGCTAATCAAAGGATTTATTATAATCATGGATAAAATATCCGCTGAGCTATTGAAGAAAATAAGAGTCGCCGTTATACAGAAGCTTCGTGCAATGGAGCGTTTTGTTGACAACGAACTTCCAGATTATATCATGATTTTAGTGGCCAACAAACGAACTATGTCCCACATGCAAAAAGATCTATCTCTGTTCCTTGGGAAACATACGAATGAATTCACTCGTTGGTTGTTCGATGTGGTGGCTTACCTCAAAAAGTTTAGTACCATAGAAACGCCTTTGCAATTGGTAAAAAGCGATGAGAATAAAGAGAAAATCATCAGTGATGAAGATGCAGATGTGTTGGATTATGATCTTGGTGATCAGGAAGGCGATTTATTATGCCAAGATGATAATAGCGTTTCTAATAAGCCACCATTGTCTGGAGAGACTTCGAAATCAAAACTTGTATCTACTGTTTTGCAACGTGAAGAAACTGTCAGCAATCCAATCAGACAGCAGACAATTCAGAAATCGGCAAAAGTGTATCCTGTGCAGCCAATGTTAAGATTACCACCAAGACCAGCTGTTTCTTCAGAAGAAAAGCAACCAAGCTTCATTGCAGATGAATATGATCCAACTAAGCCTGAGTATACTGGAAGTATTTCGAGTGTTGTTCATTTCACACGAAAAAATAATCCGAGACCACCTGCTTTTCAAACAAACAAGTTACTTTTACGTGCTGTCAATGATGCTACTAAGTCTGTAATGGATTGTAGGAATATGAATAAATATAAACCAACACCTATAAAAATGCTATCTACAAACACACATGAGAATAGTGTTGATTCTAAGTATCATAATTTGGTCGATGTAAATATTGATTCAATTTTGAACATGAACACAAACCCAGTGTTGAAATTATCAGATGAGTTGAGCAGTGACCTAATAGAAAAGGAATCAAAAATGAATGTTTTTGAAATGGAGGACAATTACCCTGTTACGAAATATAATCGTACCATTTGCATGTCATCTGAAGAGTCGCAGATGAGTGTTCCTGATGGAGTTAATCCACTTGACATGAATCAGTATTCTACAGTGAATGCAGAACAAGAAAGTGAAAGCACCTCTCCGCATTTCATAGTTACTTTAGATGGTGTGGACTTGCCTTCCCTCAAAAGGAAGTTTTCCGATGATAGTGATGAGAGCATGGATATAGACGATAACTTTTTAGCTGATGAGGATTTTGATGCGAATCCTAATCAAAAGAAGCAGAAGGTTTTAGAAAAATGTAAATATTGGCCATCTTGCAAAAACGATAATTGTGATTATCATCATCCCAATATACCTTGTAAAAGTTTTCCAGGTTGTAGATATGGCGATAAATGTCTTTATGTTCATCCAAAGTGCAAATTCACTTCACGATGCAGCAAAAAAGGCTGTCCTTATGCACATGCAATGAAGAAATTTCCGCTGCCACTGGTTGTTGCGAAAAAATCTGCAAGAACTGGAAATTTCGGAACAGTTTGCAAGTTTTACCCTAAGTGTACTGTTAAAAACTGTGCTTTTGTGCACCCCAAATTGTGTAGATTCGGAACTAAATGCAGATCCCCGATGTGCCAGTTCACTCATGTTAGCATTCCTCCCCGCAATCAATTGAAATGGAAAGCAAATACTTCAGTTGATGTGATGTAATTCTTTCATTGTAAACATTTAATTTACTGTTTCGTGCTTCAAATTGTATAATAAAACATAATTATAGAAATGCATTCTTGTATTACTTTTGAAATCAATTCTATATTAAAAAAACAACTATTTATTCTGTGTCACTTGATTGTGTTTTGTTATGTATAAAGTGCTAGATCCAGTTAAGTGTATGCAATCTTTTTGTTTCGACAGTTGTTAGTTTTAAGTTGCTTTTTTTTTTAATCGTTCTCGCTTGATTCCCATATCCTTTCTATTTGAATAAACACTGCTTCTATTATTTTGGTTAACTGGTGTAGTGCACTTCAGGAACCTGGCAGTATTAAGTTCTCTTGGGATTTAATTAAAAGGTAGGTATTTGATGTATGCTATTTCAACCATGTTGGGATGCAACTGTTATTTATCCATTATAAAAAAAATAGCTCTAAAGCTACCTTTTGAGGATATTTTAAGTTTTGTTGAAATTATGTCACCGGGTACTACATAAATACCATAAAATTAATCATTGGAATAAAAATTTCTTAATCTAACTTCCTGATGGAGTTTCAGTGCACCTACAAAACTGTGTTCAGTTTTGTTTTGTCAAAGATACCAAAAACGTTAGTGCAGATCCTATAGTGCATCTGTACCAGTAATCTTAATAGGCCACATTCGCTTTTTTAAGAAAACAGAAATACCGTATTTAATTGGATATTGTGATTATAATTTTTCTATTTCCAGTTAATTTTTTTTAAAACTCATTTATTGTAGAAAAGAAGGCATCCGGAATGAAAATCAAACACTGACTATTCAGATTGGTAATGGAATTGAAGGAAAGTTATTGATTCGTGGCGCCATCTATTGTGGCTTTCAGTATGAATTTTTCTGCGATTTCGTCTTATTTACATCTACCCAACCAACCATATGCTTTAATCTGGGATTTGTAAAAAAGTAGTACTATCTTGAATGTGTTGATATGAATGAAGATAAAAACTACATTTTTCTTTACTTCCATAATATCTACGGGTTTGTGCATGAATCTTGATATTAAAAAAAAAAAAAAATGGCGTTAAAATTTAATGCTGAAGGTAAATATTGTGTTATTTGTGAAAGTATAATCTTTTTTATGTTATGTGTAATTTGTTTACCTTCAATGCCAAATTACTGACCCACGTGGAAATATATAATACAAAGAAGATGCTGCATAACTTGGGAATATTTAATAAGTTTGAAAATATTCTATTAAAATTGCGTTTACATATACAATAAAGTTAATTGTTGCTTGTCTTGTCATCTAATTAAATTTAAGCGTGAAATAATATGCATTCATTACTAAAGCAAATAAATAAAGTTTGTCTATGTTGCATTAGAAATTCAAAGAAAGGAGAATATACACGTTTGTGTTTCATTTCCTGAAAATTAATTCAAACTACTGTTGAATTATTAAAAATACTCGTGTTTTTAATAGAAGTAAAAAATTCTGTTTATTTATATCAATTTTACCTACATATAATTTAAGTACTCTTCTGCAAAACTATAATTTTTTTTTATGCTTCATGTATTGGAATAATTCTAATTCAACAGAGCATGTTTGTTTCCCACAAATATATGTATAAAAAACTAAACCAAGTGCTTTTTCCAATCTATTAAATTATATTTGTATATTTTATGCATAGGGCTACAAAGATGGTTCAGGGTTTTACATTGCTCGGATACAGTGTTAAAGGAAATTGAATTTGATACACACTGCAGGAGAGAAGAACTAGAAGAGATTTAATAAATTTATTCAAAATTATTAAACAGAATGAAACTGAGGATTTGAAATTTATTTCTGGTAATATAATGAGGAGTCATGGTTTTAAATTGTTTTAATCACAGTTTAATATGGATCAAATTGTTTTTTCAACAATAGGGTGATTGATGAATGAAAGTGTTTGTGAATAATGTGACCAGACGTCATGATTTTGGCTGGACAGTCCCGCTTTTCACCTCGCTGTCTGGTTGCCGGAATGCCCCGCCAAATTGTCCTGCTAAAGTCCTTCTAAATAAAAATGTTCTTCTTCAAAACTTTGTTAATCCAGAAAAACTAACGAGAGTTGGTAACTGATGAAGTTTCTAGAGATAAGTGTTGGGTGGAGGTTTTTATCCATTTCCACTAGCACTCAATTCAAATTGCCAATGTTATGAAAATTATGGAATTCTGCTTTAGTTTGCTGGGAACAGCCGTAATTACGTACTATCGCAATCTTATTTGCGACATTGAAAAAACCCGCACCAATTCTAAAAACGGAATATGCTGACAGTAATAAGGAGCGTGTAGCCGAAAAATGCTATGTGAAAAATTACTTATAATTATTATTTTTATAATTCGTGCCTTTATTTGATGATATATCAATTACGTTTTGGTGAAAAATATGAAGAAATGGATTTTAGATTAGAATAAAAAAAAAAAAAATTCTTGATAAGCTGAGAAATATGAAATGAAGCACATGGTTGCTAATTCAGTTCCTTAGACAAGTGTAAAATCAAAGTTGCCAATTTGGCGAGTTATCCCGAAGGTTGGCATGGTTGCGATAGTACGTAAGTACCCAAACAACAGCTGCCGTTGAAAGAACATTTTGTATTGTTAGTAAAATTTGGACTTCTGTGAGGACAAAACTTTCTGTGGATACTCTAAAATCTTTGTTAATAACTTAAATTAACCTTGCATATTCCTGCAGAGAATTTCTCGATTTCCTAAAATCAAATTTAATTTTTTTAAACTCAATAACCTCAAATAAGAAGCATATGTAAAGTATGGCTGAAAGTTAATAATAAAGTTGTATAAACGTATGAATTGTCATGCATATTGTATATCTTTTCACAAAACCTCAATTATTGAAGATTTTAGAATTGTGTGTCCCAAACTCCATAAATGTAATATGAAAAACAATGACATCTTCCCCATTGGTAGAGACATGTTCTGATTTTTAGTTAGAAAAATCTGGTCACATAATTTATGAATATAGTGAGTTCACTTGGGGTGAGTGGTTTTAAGTGAAAATTGGATATTCATTGGGGGGATAGTTAAAGGCCATTGATTACTTGGTCTACTTCTTTTGCATTTGTATATATCTGTTCATTAAAATAAAAATTGATTGCAAGCGTAATTTTCTCAAAAGTCTGAATAAAATCTTTTTATCCTGAAAATGTAAAAGAAGTGTTAAGATCAATAATTTGACTGCTTTTCCCGGAAATCAATTTTGTCATTAAAATCTTCACTAAAAAACATCCTTAGAATTTTTTGTTTAATGTTTGCATAAATCTAAAAGTACTTCTGAACATTCATTAATCATATTATTCATGTTATTCCAGATCATCAACATGTAAGGTATAATCCTCTAAATGATAAATGGGTTTTGGTATCTCCTCACCGTGCTAAACGACCTTGGCAAGGGCAGATTGAAAAGGTTTCAGAAGTTGAAGTCCCACCTCATGATCTAAGCAATCCATTGTGTCCAGGAGCTACAAGAGCAAATGGAGAAGTATAATGAGATATTCTATTATGTGGATATGTCTTATGATTTTATCCAGATATAGATATGTGTTATGATTAGATATGTGTTATGATTAATTCCCTGAACAGGTAGTTACATTGGTACTTTTTCCTTCTTCCTCTTGTTGATTCTGACTATTCTGATCTAATCACTTCCTCCCCCACCCCCTTAAATCTGCAGCATATTCTAATATAATACTTACAAGGGTTGCATTCGACCTAACATTCCTAATATTCCTTAAATTTTTGTTTCTCCCTAAAATTCTACTTAAATGTTTCGATAATTTCTTGAAATAATAAGAAATCTCAAATTCCCTGATTTTCCTCCAAAATCCATGAAAAAACTGATAATCCTCCAAAGGAGAAAATCTTTTCTGATATTTTTGTTATTAAATTTTTTAAAAATTGGCTGTTTTTGCCGGTATTGAAACATGCTTTGAAAAGAATATCTGTGTTAGGAGCCAAGCCAATGTCAGCTTTAAAAGAAATATCCCTAAATTTGTTAGTATTATTCCTAAAATGTTTGGTCTAGACCGTGAGGTTGCGGGTTCGAGTACCGTGTAAGACATAGGTGTTTGTAAATGTATATTGGTTTGTCTAATGACGAATGTTTGGGCGCATTATAGCCCTCATGTTGCTGACGGCACCAGATAATCTGAAAACTACCAACCTAAAATGTTTGGAATTATCCGTAAAAGTTTTGGACTTACCCCTAAAATGTTCCTGAAATTTTTGGAATTATCCCTAAAATTCCTGTCTAATTTTTTTAGAAAACTCACTGTGTCCTCGTTCTTATTTTATTTTCCTGCTAAGTCATCCATTTAACAGTAACATCCTGTGTGTGAGCAATATGTAAAACTCATGCAGTTTGCATATCCAACACAGTACTTAATCATAGAATTTCATCTTCGTCAATCAGAATATTTCATATTTATATCACTTCGTAATCCCTTCTGTGTATAAATCTATGAATAGTGAGTGTTTTAAAGGCACATTATTAAGTTTTTTTTTTTTTTTTTCCAAAACAGATTCTCACACCCACACCACCTTTTAATATTAGGAGGAACATATTAATCCCTTTTAATATTAAAAGTTTAATTTGGGAAGTATTGTTAAACCACAAGAAAATGGTAGGAAAAGTCTGTGCTGAGGATGAATGCATGTTTTAAAAGCAGTGTAGGAGAAGGCCTATGTACCTTCTGGAATGGTTAATGTTATTCTCATCATTCTCCTTTAGCTTTATATCTTTAATCAAGCAGTATTCTGCTTCCAGATGTCTTTCACATGATTATTTTCAAAGTGTACTGTTCTTAGAATATTCTTTTAACATTCTTTTGATGTTAATGTAAGGATATTTCAAATAACCAACTATAAACTGTTTACAGTCTTGTTTATTCAAATTAACTGTATGAAGTTTCATAAATAGTACATCATACCATTATAAGTTTTCTGAGCGGTGAAAATTTTTACAGAAAATCCACCGCAAGATATGATAGAGATGATTTCATTTAGTAGAAGTGTAGAAAATTAACATGATCAATCATGTTATTGTTACTGTTATTTGTTTCATAATGTGCTTTCAAAAGTATTGTCAATTAGTTAAGGAATTCTAAATGTAAAGCAGAAATTCAACTAGGTTGAGATGGAAGAAAACTCTGTAAAATTAAAATTTAAGTAACAATTAGCATTTTGAATAACATAAAATAAAATTTTCTTAATTTTAATAAGTACAATTGCACTTTTTACTTAAGACTATTTCTTTTCACTTAGTACACCATATTTACAAATATCATAATCATATATGCTTAACCTATTTAAAAGTAAATTAAAAAGATCTGTTATTCAATTTAAAATTACATTGTTTAAATTCGTATTCTGAGTCGGAGATATTTAGGCAGTTCAATTTTATTTCTATTTTTGAAATCCAGAGAAATAAAGTTATCATTTTAGTTTTTAAAATGAATACAACATACCTGCAAATTTTAAATCACGCAACTTTATCATGATATTTCAGAAACAAAGCATTCTACATTTAAAAGGAGATGAAATGAAAAAATTTCACTTATTAAATTTAATTTTAACAATGAGTTTAAGTAATAGAGAAAGTAAACCAGTTTAATATGGGCAATTTTCAGCATTCCATAGCAACCCATGATAATTTTTACTGTATGTCCACATTTGGGATATTTTGAATAATGTTGAAAGTTTCATAAAAATATCTTGAGCCGTTTTATTGTAGCTTACTATTAAATGACAAACTAAAAAAATATTATTGTTATTAGGTCAAGAATGAATACTGTTTGATTTGTGAGTATAAAAGAAAAACTATTTAAATGTTCAGTATTAGGAAAGAAATGTCTCTTTTTGTAAAGATCTTGTTTTAATTTACAGTATTTTCACAGCTGAATCCCTGTTATGTTGGCACTTATGTTTTCCCAAATGACTTCCCTGCTCTCTTGGAGGATGTACCAGAACCAGGTATACATGTTGCTTTATTTTAAATTAGCTTTGCCCTAAAATCTTACATCTAGTATAGTGTAATGCATGCAAACATTTATAAATTTTAATATATATATATATATATATATATATATATATATATATATATATATATATATATATACATATTTTCATTTTTTTTTTTTTTTTTTTTTTTTGTAATTTAATTAATTACTTTAAAATATCTAGTTTAGCACTTCCTATTATACATAAATGTGCACATAAAAGTAGAAAATGTGATAATAATTTTCAAAATTTGAGGTTTCAAAGTAGACATTGTAATATTTTTAAATTCTTCTTTTTTTTTAGTTAACCAGAATTCAATCCAAATATAATCATATTCAGTGGGAGCCAGAAATTACATCCTTAATGCCATTAAATCTCTGCTTACTTTTATGTTGTGTGGTACACATGTTTTATAACTAATTTGAGTTCATGATGTAGTGGCATACACATAGATAGTTGCATGCATATTGTTTTTTTATTTTGTAATTGTAATTCCCCAATTTATAGCTAAGTGTATCCTTCATTGCCTGAGTTCTCGTTGTTGTGAAGAGGCTTTAGTTCATGGGCGCCCCCAGGAATATTTGCAAGGAGGTGCAAGACTAGATTTTTATCAAAATCATCAAATTTTTTAGAAATGTTAATTAATAATTATTCATTATAAATTATACTCTTTGAAAATAGTAAAAATTCATGGTATATATTTTTAAAAGCGCAACCCTGTTGAAGAGAAAAAAATACAAAACAGTAAAAATATTAAAATATATATTTTTAACGATGTTTTTATCATCTAACTAGATGTCATGGCATTCAAGAGACAGTGTTTAGAATAGAGGAACTCAAAGATACAAAAATGCAGAAGAGTAACATTTATTTTATTTCTTCTTCCAAGTTTCGGATGTAATGGGCAAAAAAATCAAAATGAAACATGAAGGCAGCATTGGAATATGCTCAATTGAATTCTAAAAGTAGATTTCAAGATAAGTATATCTGATGACTTAAAAAACAAAACATTTTCCTAGAATTTTGAGAACTACACAGAAAAAGATTATACAATAGAAGGAATAAATACTTCTATTCATCAGCCTCTAACAATCATAGACAACAAACACCAAAAAATCGTCATGCAAGTAGCTATAAAAACGACACAGAAAAGAAACAAAGACTAAATTAATAGAAAAAAATGCTCATTGTAACATAAAAGTATAAACGGCGCATGTGCTTTTTTTTTATCTTGGAATTTGCATCTTTTCCCTCATTTTTTAAAAAATTTCAAGAGCCTGGGGGGGGGGGGAGGGTTGTGCAACTGCACCCTCCTGAGGGCACCCATGCTTTAGTTGATTGTCCTACAATTGTTTATTCACCCCTTTAGGAGAGAAAAAGAGGGATGATAAAGTTTTTTTTTAAATCTCATGTAGGCAGTTTTCTTTTTATTTTCTTGGGCAAGTGTATAAAATTCTTTTTATACATAGATATTCAATAATTTTGATCAATAATTGATGTGTACAATGTTACTATTAAATCCATATACTATTCATGATTTTTTCCTTTTAAATAAACTTCTATATTTTTCAGACAAACCATCTCATCCTTTATTTAAATCTGAAGCAGCTAAAGGCACTTGCCGTGTAATGTGTTTTCACCCCAAGTCAAATGTAACATTACCTTTAATGTCTATTGCTGAAATTCTGGATGTTATTGATGCATGGATCAAAGAACTACTTGACCTTGGGGCAAAATTCAAATGGGTTCAGGTAAATTCTTAGCATACTTAATTCTATATATTTTTATGAGTATGAATTAACTGTATTAAAATCCCACCTCCCCATGTTAGAATTATTTATTTGTAGCATAATTTTAAATGGGCAAAGTGCAGTGTCAAGTGCAGTGTAAGAAAGAAGCATTTCTTCATGCTCTTGGTTAATCAATATATATTTAAAAATTTTTTATGCTGGCTAATAAACTTACTGGTTAACAATTTATAGAAACATGTACTGTTTGATAAAAAAACTTATATAAATGAGGAGTTGTTGAAAAACAACTGAAAAGCTACTTTTAAAATATTTTCTTTGCCAATTTACAGTTGTCGCAAAAATCTATGTGCTAATTTATTCAAACCTGTGGACAATCATGTAGCCCTTATACATTTCATTTTTTTTTTTTTTTTTTTTTTTCCGATTTAAAAATATCGACTAATTTTGATTCAGATATTTTTGTTCAAAAGTTTATCAGCTGATGTTTAATAGCTTTTTATTTATATTTGATAAATCTTATTAGAGTGTATTGAATTTCAATTGGTAACTGGAATTCTTATAATTTTTTTACCTTAATTTTTGGTGTAATAAATCTGTCACTTTTTTAGATTTTTGAAAACAAAGGGGAAATAATGGGTTGCTCCAATCCTCATCCACATTGCCAAGTAAGTTATTAAAAATTCATTTCTAAAATCTCCTGAATTGTATAATGGTGATTTTTTTTTCAAAACTCTGTTTTAATCTATATTTTATTGGATGCTATATTCTGATGGGAAGTATTTGAAAATTTATTACTAAGTATAATTATAATTGAATTATATATATTATTTAAAAAATTGTCACTGTGACAAGTAATTACTTATTTCAATAATTTTATTTTATTTTATCTATGTTTTACACTTTTCTCCCATTTCCATTATATTTAGTTACCACTTAAGATAAATTTTAATAGTTAGATATATTTCTCAACATTCATTTTGAAAACTAGATTTTAAAGTGAAGAATTTATTAAAATAATCAAATGTAATTACCTACAATTCAAATATTGATTCATAGGCACATGGATTAGTTTTATAAATGTACTGTTGTTGGAATAAATTGTTAGTTAGTAATATTCAAAATATAAATATGTATACTAAGGTATATTTTCTTGGTTTGATGTTTGTCTATAGTCTGTAAAAAATAAAAATTATTTGTTATTGTATTTTTAAATTTATAACTATAATTTAGGTATGGGCCAGCTCTTTTCTTCCTGATGAACCAAGAATTGAGAATATGCAACAATGTAATTACTTTAGCAAAAACAATTCACTTTTACTCTTAGATTATTTAAAGGAAGAACTTAAAACAAAGGTAATTACACTCAAAATATATTGATGAAATATTTTTTTATTTTATTTTTTTACTTTTTTTCTGTAACCATATAGATTCTAATTATCTTTTTTAAATTATTGAAAAAACTTGGCTTAAAATTCACTTATATTAAAGAAACAAATCTAACAAAAATTATTATTTTGATAACTTGTATGTTAATAATTTGTTATTTAAAAGATCCTTTTTTATTTAAAATATTTATTTTCCAATGTTACTTTTGTTTAAAAGGAACGTATAGTTCTTGAGAATGAACATTGGGTGGCTCTAGTTCCTTATTGGGCTGTTTGGCCATATGAGATAATGCTGTTACCAAAAAGGCATGTTCTTAGAATGTCAGATCTTAATAATGATGAAAAACATTGTAAGTATTTCCAAAGATTATTTTTATTGTGTTTTTATAATTTTGTAAAAAAAGCTCTAAAAATCATTTAAATAAGTTGAATGTTAAAAATTTATTTTGTTCTGCTGACATTTGCTTTCAGAAGAAAATTTGCAAACTGTTTTTTATATTAACTGGTTGTGAGGTTTAAAAACATTTGAGTATTTATATTTTAAAGTGATTTATTTTCAATTTTATTTTAGCTCAAAGTATTCAAAAGGTGTTTTACTTAGCAAAAATATTTTTTGTCAAATTTACTTTGACCTTTAAAAACTTTTCATATGGAAGTTCTGATTTGAAAATTCTGAACTTGCACTTCAAGTAATTGATCTCTCTATCAAAATATTATTTTTAAGAATTGTTTTTTACATACTAACTCTAGTTTTTTTTTTATTACTGTCTCCCATTCTAGTAATATCTTTCTATAACTTTTTAGCTTTGGCCATTATAATGAAGAAACTTCTAACCAAATATGATAATCTATTTGAAACTTCTTTTCCGTATTCTATGGGATGGCATGGTATGGTCTTTTATTGCTTTTAATATTTAATCTGAAGTATCCATAGGTTCACTTATCTCCTATCCAATAATATATACTACTTCTTTCTTTCTATTATTCATGATATGCATTTGTCTAAAATTGCTTATGTAACAAACTTGTCATTAAATTTGTTTTATTGACTGCATATGTATGATGAACTAAAATACTAAATAAAGAGATGATCGATTAATTAAATTATCGTTTTAAATTACTTGAAAAACTAACTACAACATAAAAAATTAATAGCTGAAGCTATCTAATGAAAAATAACCACCATTTACTGTTTGCTTAAGTTACTCTACAGTAGTGTTTGTCACTAAGTTTTAGATGAGGGCCGTATGACTTATATTGGAGCTTTTCACTTGTTGAATACACCAATAGAAGTATCTTTGATTATTATGATTTAACATAGCATTTCAGAAAACTGAAAAAAAAGTATTGATCTTTTCATCTTAATAAAACTACATTTGATATTTGATTTTTTTTTCTTCAAATAATTAAAAAATAATAATTTTTGTTATTAGTCTAAAAAGAAGTGAATCCTTTGTTCCAATATGACAATGGGACTTAACCTACCTTTTAATAAAAATATTTAAACTTTACTTCCAGATTACTCTGTTTTAGTCAATATCAATTGCAAGATGATGGCAGTCGAAATCGTTTAGTTTATTTTGTGATAGAGCCAATGTCTGTATCGCAGTATTTATTGCAGCCAATCTTAGTAAATTGTCTAAATGAGATTCAGTTAAGTTATTCCTTTATTTATTCTTGATGAAAACCATCTTGCTGAAAGTTTCTTCATTTAGTTTCTTCGTGCACATAGTGGAGAATTCTATTCTACATAGTTAACATTTACTATTTTAGACAAGTTACAGTTATGAAAAAAAAAAGTGTATACCATGAAATTGTCTTTCTTTCTTCCTTTTTTTTTTAATAATTTTCTGTGCTGCTGGCGGGCCGCATAAATATCTGTCGCGGGCCAAATCCGACCTTTGGGCCGCATAGTGGGTAATGATGCTCTACGGGGACATCTTTATGTAAACTTCAGAATTGATGCAGGTTTCGAAGGGCAGTGTTGTCTTTTTCTTTCTATAAAGCTTTTTATCATGTTCTCTAACTTGCATTCTATGCTTCTAATACATTGGCTTTTCTAAATTAACAAATTAGTTGTTTCTGATATTAATATAATTACAGTTAGATCTAAAACATCCCTCTGTATGACATATATTATATTATGTTTTTAAGCTATACATCATTTTATTTATAAAGTTTGACCTTTATTTTGGGTGTTCTATTTCACATCTAAACATTGCTGAATCTATTCTTGATTTCAATACATATTTTTAAATTGAAATTATATGAAATGTCATTTTATTGAGTTGAATAAGGTAGATTGAATAGTTTTTGATAATGTTTACCAGATGGCATTGCAGTTATAACATAATGATTAAGCCATTGTTGTAGCCAGAATTTTTTTTGGGTAGGGGATATGAAATTGTGCAAGTAAAATATTATAATCAACCTTTACTTACACCATGTATAAATTCAGCAATAAATATAATTTCAATTGTTTGGAAATTTAAAATTGTTTGTTAGTTTTCTCCTCCCTTCAAATCCAGTCAATATTTTTCCAATCACAGGAAAGAAGAAAGCATGTAATTTAAATACTATTCAATGACAATTGAAAGATTTGAATTTAGAAAAATATTAATAGTAAAAAATTTTGGCCTTTTTCTCTGATACTTCAACCGACAGCCCTGCTTTTTTTTTTTTTTTTTTTTTTTCCGAAAACGTAAATGATAAGAAATACATTTTTTAAATGTTAATATTTTAATAACTCACTTTATGATAGTTTTATAATATTAGTGAAAAAAAATCTACTTCACATTTAAAGGTAAAAAGGTTGTGAAGCGATATTTTAGAGGATCTGGTGATTGGAAAGACATTGCAACAATGTCTAGCTCTATAAGAATAGAAACTCTAAAGATAACTCTAAAATCAATACCATTTTATACAAATTAGCTTCCACAATTGCTGTTTAACGAAGACTATACTTAATTTTAAATATTCTGTTCCAAATAGCTTAATAATTAATAATTTGAGAGAAGATTTATCCTTGTTTCAATGGTAAGTTAAAGTAATATCAACCATTTTGATTTATTATTGTGACTTTAAAAATGTGTGCATATGAAAAAAAAATGTAATATTTCATGAATTATGATATGCAATCTTATTTTAGTAATTATTACATACTTTAACCTGATATTAAAAGAATAATACACAACAATTAAGATAGTATGTTTTAAAAAGATCAACCTTTTGTTCATTTATGTATTGCATGTTTCATACACAGGAGCACCCACCGGAGGAGCAGCAGAAAACTATGATTACTGGCAACTGCATGCAAGTTATTATCCTCCACTTCTGCGTTCAGCAACTGTGAAAAAATTCATGGTTGGTTATGAAATGTTGGCTCAAGCTCAAAGAGATTTAACCCCTGAAAAGGTCAATATCTTCTCATAGTTTATTGATTTTATTCATATGTTTTTGCAATATCTATACATATATCTTTAATCTCGATAGTTTTTTTTTTTTACACTTTATAGAATAATTATCACCTTCCACTACCACAATATCAACACAAATCTCGGTAATATCGATCTTTCCTTGGTAATACTAGTGCAAATTTCGGTAATATCGGATGTTACTACAATATGGCTTTCGACAAAATTTTCTCTGACGACAACAGAAATATCAAAATTAGAACCAAATATACCGGGACAACTCTTAAGAATAGCGCTATTGTATTGGTGTAACACTTGACAAAAATTACAATCACAACAACATAAATCTCAGCATAAAATCTAGGTATCGACAAAAACGAACATCACAACAACGTGCATATTGGCGATAGCGTCCACAATATCAGCACATATCTCATCGCACATCAACGAGAGGGCAATTCATCACGGTAATAACGACATTCTTTTGGTAACATCGGTGCAAATCTCAGATTTTACATCAAGGTAGCACTCAGCAAAAATAACTATCAAATAAACGTAAATATCAGTGTTAGCTCCGAATATACAGGAACAATTCTCAGCAATAGCGTTGTTGTATTGGTGTAATACTCAGCGAAAATGAAAACCACAACTTAAATCCCAGCGATAACGCACGTTATAGCCACACAAATCTGAGCAGAGTGGACATTAAACATTACATCAATGTAACGATTAGCAAAAATGAGCTTCACATACCAACGTACGTTTAGACGTTCGACAAACGATAATTCCTTGGATGTCAGACTTGAAAGCTAGCACATTATTCGTATACGTTAATCACGTGAATTAGTATGAAGGAATTTACAATTTGAGAAGAGAAAAAATGGCACAAAAGGATCAAATTTTGGAGAAGTTGAAAAAGTCTAAAATGCGAGTTTAAGCGCCAACCTAACTAAAAAAATGCATTCCATTAGATTTTTGTATTTGGAGCAGGAATGCTGTAGGTTTTCCGCTCTTCCCGATCGGGCGGAAGGGAAGCTGCTTCGCGATTCAGCCTTAGAGAAAAGGTTATTTTTCTGTGGGATAGAAAAATCGTGAAAAAACAATTTTTCTTTCAGGAATTAGAAAAGCGGAACTTTGAAAAAGCAAAATTATTTTTTTCCTAAAAAATTAAAAAAGGGGTATTCCGCCACATGGCGGAAAAAACTCATCCCTGATGAATGAAATGTAGTTTGACCATAAGGTCATTTATTTATATTTTTATATATAGAAAAGGTGATATTTTATAGAAAGAAAAGTTGCTTTGAATGAAGGTTGAGCTGATGGTAACTCTGTGTGGATTGGAATATCTATTTTAAAATTGAATTTATCTTAATAAGTTTGTTTTCTGTTTGCAGGCAGCAGAGCAGTTGAGAAGCTTACCTGATGAGCATTATAAACTACGAGAAAAATAAAGGCATTATTGTGAATCATACTAGTCAACAAATATTAATTTTATCTGAGTAATCAAATCAGTATAATTTTCCTTGGCATATTTTATCGTCATTATTTTTTTTTTCTAAAGTGTATCTTGTCAAGGAAGGTTAACCTTTGAGTTGAGAACTAAATGGTTTCTGGAAAATTTTATTTTACAAGTTGGAATTTCGATGTTTTTATATGTTTAGTTAGATTTTTTTTTACTGTTACATGAAATCTTATTCAAACATAAATTTTATCCCTTTCAAATTTTAATTTTCCAAGCATTGTAAAGATGATTTCGGAATTTTATTTAGGAAGGCGAAAGTAAATCTTTCTTGTTAAAGTTGTACAATTCTGGCTTATCAGAAAACTTCATATTGTAACCACTTGTCACAAAATGTAATGTGTGATGCCATTACCCTGCCTATCAATATAGGTTAAGAAGAACCTTTTCCAGAAGTAATGGTTGATTTGTTGTTGATGCTTGTTATTTTGATTTTAATTAAATTTCTAAAATAAAATTTGTGCTGTGTAACCATCTCCAATATAGGTTAAGAAGAACCTTTTCCAGAAGTGAGGGTTGATTTGTTGTTAACATATATGGCATGCTTGTTATTTTGTTTTTAATTAAATTTCTAAAATAAACATTTGTGCTATGTAACCATCTCAAAATTAAATTTCTCTTTTGGAAAATATGTAAATAATTTGTCAGAATTATGTTTGAAATATTATGCAAGAATACTTTCCACAATTGTTAAATATATTATAACTTTATTTTATGTACAAAAGCCATGTTACAAAAGTAGTAAAAGCACATAAATTGTCATCAGAAAATAACAAATGTGTAAAATATGTATCAAAATGTTACAAATTATATTAACTTATAAAACATACAAAAGCCAGCTTAAAAAAAAGCTTTCTAAACTTTAATGATTTATCAAATAAAAATATATAATCTGTAAGTTATACAAATAATTTAAATAGTTTTTAAAAGTACATTACTAAAAACAACACACAAGTTTTGGATATCTATTCCCTATAATTTCTTGGAATTTATTCCATAAATTCTCATGATAGGATATATTAGTACATCAAAAGTGGCAGTGAGTGGTACATTTACCAGTTTGGGAATTCACCTTTATAATAAACTAGCAGCTATTAGAATTAAGGGTATATACACACTAATATAAATTTTTTAACATGAAATTTTACAATCTATTGTACAACTGAATAAGAATTAATATAACCCTTAAATCAAAAATATACACATAAATTTACAATAATATACACATAAATTGTTTTATGATAAATAATGTTAGTATATGTTAAAAAAACTTCCTACGAAGCATTTAAAAAATTTTTAATATATTTTTATAAATGGATACATGTAGAGTGTTATTATATGTTTGGTGCATTGTAATCTAATTTTACATGCTTGTTAAATTTAAAATTGTAGAATTAGAAGATGCATATAATTTTTTGTACTAAAATTTTTAAACTAGAATAAAATTGTTTGTCATTCTGGAATTTCATATTTTGTAAAGTATTCTCTACTTTTGACAAAATGGATACTAGTATTGTATACGACACTACATGAAAATCCACTTTGGTTTAATGTTCCTAAATCTAAATATTACTTGGACACAATCACTGGTTTTGGCACTAATCAATATTATAATTCTGTGCTCATTTCATGAGCATTTTGTGATTGCTTAATTTCAATTTCTGTTGACTTTGGGACTTCACCATTTTGTCTTGGAGAGTAAGGAACCCAAGATTGGGAAGGTGTTAAAGTCTAAAACGGAAAGAGAAAGGTTAACACATACTTAAATGGAAAGTAATGAAGTAAATGCATAAAAGACATTTATGAAGAAAATTGGTATAAAATAAAAAAAAGTTTATTGATTTTAAATTAGTACAGTTCATTTAATCACTTATTTACTACTTTGTAGTAAGTTTTCACACTTTTTTAAAATGACTTAGGGTCTGAAAAAAATATAGCTTTTTTTTCCTATTAAACCATTGATGATTTTAAATATGAGATTTCACTATTCTGTCTTAATATAAATTATTATTTTAACAAATTGCTACATGCTATTACTATTTTTATTCCAAAATGTTTGAAATTTTTGGACATTATAAAATATTAAAAAAAAAAAAAAAAAACATGCATATTTGTATTCATTAGCAAACCTTTAATATGATATTGGGTTCCAGGTTA
The DNA here is from genome assembly GCA_963978545.1 of Linyphia triangularis. Taxonomy (NCBI): domain Eukaryota; kingdom Metazoa; phylum Arthropoda; class Arachnida; order Araneae; family Linyphiidae; genus Linyphia; species Linyphia triangularis. Next base: position 54,835,308 of record OZ021722.1, on the reverse strand, counting down.
CATTTCATTAAATACCTTTGGATACTGTTTTGGAGCATCATTTTGAAATGTCACTCGGTGGTTTAAAGTTGGGATGGTTACCAAAGACTTTTGAGAAGATGGATAAAAATGACCATTCACTAGCCTATACAGAAAAGGAATCAGAAATTTAGATACTTTAAATGCATTATATTTTATATTTTCATAATACACAGATTACAATGTTATTATTTTAACAATTTCCGTAAAGTTTTGGAAATTTAACAATTTAAAGTCTAAATCCAATTCGGAATAACTTTAAAAAAAAATTAAAATTATACAACTTATTTTATTAGTTAGGGTTCAACTCATGTTTTATGAAAATGAAGTACTTGCCTAATATTCTTTGCCATGTGCCCTGATACTCCATTTTGTTCACTACCTTGTTGAGTCACTCCCTCATTTGCATCATTTACAAAGTGCTATGCAAATATGTAAATACAGTTATATTATATGTTGAAGTATTTTATTGATTTAAAGGCATTGTTGTATGTATTAAGTTATGAAATTTAGTCAAAACAAACATATAAAAAAGTAAATTTTGAAGCATGCATTTATTTATACACTTTAGAAGTGTATTTATAAGTAAACTTCAATGTTTTTGATGCATTACACTTTATAGAGTGTAATAATCATATTGGTATTTAATTCAATAATATCTAGGGGTGTGGGACGTGGCATAACTTTTAATTAAACTATAATACTGATGCCTACTTCTAATTTTTGACATAGATTGGTGTAATTTACTATAGTTAACATTTTCTTTGATTTAAAAAATGGTCAGTTAGACAATGTGTGTTTCAATAATTATCACATCCTTTCGGTAAGTGTAATAGAGGAGAAACAGTTGTTGTTGGGCAATGCTCAAGGTGAAAAACTGTGTAAAAGACATTCTGCAAAAAATATTGAACAAAGTAGTTGAATAATATAGACAAAAGATAATGAGGAAAAAAATACAATTCTTTATGTGCTCAAATACAATACTCTCTCTATAGGGTTAAATTAATATACTAATATTTTTAAACTAGACTTTATTTCAATTGATTACAACACACTCATTACAATTTTTTGAAGAGGTGAAATAAATTAAATGATGATGACTAATAAAGAATGTTGTTTTATTTTCTAGTATTGAGGATACACAACACTCACTTTTTTCTAGTTACATTTAATTTTTTTTTTTATCTAAAAGTGATGTTTAAGAATATGTTGCATCAAAACATTTTAAATTATTTCTGTTATGGAAATGTTTTATAAAACATCTTTTGTAATAAGCATTTTAACAAAATTTCTGGTAGTCATCACCAAGGAAATTTAGATACAAGAAAAGTGTCAATATATTATAATTAAAAAATACTTCAACTGAACATATTTACAGTTTAGAAATACCTACTTGTGATCTACTTAAACCAGATGATTTATTGTTTCCCCAACTTGGTGGATTGCTATGCTTTGAAGGTTGTTGTGTTGAGTTGCTATTTCCCAACCTGTGAAAATTATACAATTGTAATTTTGAGAGTAATCTACTTGTTAATTTTTTAAATAATATATTAAGAAATATAAAAAATAATATGCAAAATAAATAAATTGCATATCAACATAAATTTAAGTTTATTTCTCTAACATTTTATAAAAAATTTCAATTTTTGATGTCTTTTTAAATGTTTTGCCCTGGAATTATTTTAGCTCGGAATATTTTGTATCATTAAAATTTATCTTGTTTAGAGATTGACGTTTAAATTTGATCGAATAAGATTCACTTAAGACTGATTCAAATAAAAGTGATCGAGCTGAGACAAATGAAATTTGCTATTATATTTAATTATTAGGAAGTTTTACAACTTTATAATCTTAAGGGGGTTCGGTATCACAACTGTTAAAAGGGCTATTTTGCAATATCAGATGCACTAGTCCATACACTTAGGGGTGCACCTGTATAGGATGTCTTAAAAAAGTTGCTTGCGCAATTCAGTTTTGTCGTGGCTACTATTCCTGGATGCGAAATGATATGTAACTGATCAAAAATCAGTTTTTGAAACGATTCCGGAACAAATGGTCGTGGTGAACCAGTTGAAATGTCACATATTAGATCCGAGTCACTACTTTGGCAAGATTTGAGTGCAAGTTTCGAGGATGTTTTATCCAGTAGAAACTTTTGATGGTTTTTTTTTTTTTTTTTTTTGACATTCGGCAAGCTCACTAAAATTTAGAAGAGAGGATATGGTAATTGAATATAGCTCTATTCGTGAAAGTGTGTCTACCACCACATTTTTGGATCCTTGCACATGTCTGATGTCAGTGGAGTATTGCGATATTAAATCAAGATGGCATAATTGTCTAGGTGAACATTTATCAGGATTTTGCTTGTAGGCATAAATAATAATAAAGCCTTTTTCAAAAAGGTATATCAAAATTGGAAAAGTGACATTTTGAGATAAATGCATTTTTATGTAAAATTGTGGCAGGGCAAACCTGTGTTTACATTTCTTTAAACTAATTTTTTTTTAATTTACCAATTGGAAAAAATATTGCGTCAAAACATCGTAACAAAACAATGCCTGGACTATTGAGAGTGCGAGAGTAGTCATAGTCATAATTTCAACCGGAGATGAAGGATCCTCTCCAGACAAGGGATACTGATACTACCAGGCATTTACATCTGAAGTGGGAGAAAATCTGGAAAACCCCATCTGACTGGACTATATACTTCAATCTACATCGTATTTAATAATTTTTAGAAGGGGAATTCAGACTGCTGAATATTGGAATCGAATACGATACTTCTCGCGTGTCTATGTTTTTTTAAAGGGAAAAGAAATCTTGATTGAATCTTACCTATCTTTAAAACTGGAAGTTAGAATTTTGTGACTGCCATTATGGGAGATGATGTTCGGTGTTTGCGAGGAAGAGAATTCCGCAGGGCCTTCATTTTTTTCTTCTATGTCCACCAGCCTTTGTTGGGTTTGTGGGAGGAAGCCGTTTTGGTGATCCGTTGTGTAAGGAGGCGGAGGACCAGGATCTTCTATGGGTTGAATTTTGTGGAGATTGCCATTGGAACTTCTAGAAAACACAACCACGTTTGAGTTGGCCAGAATAAATTATTCATTGAGTAGTTGCGCGACAAGTCACTTGCACCTTTTCGTGTTTGTTAACAAATTGATAATTTTACAAACTTTTGTCCGCCCCTTTGCTTTAAAAGGAAGCTTCGTATTTCAATAATGCCGTTTGTACATCAGTTTAGTAAAATCCTTTTGCTTACATTTAGAAATAGAATTTCATTTAAATGAGGCAACAAAATAAACATTTCAGTTTATTTAAAATATACATTAACTGTTAAAAGCACGAAGATCGATTCTATTACTCTTAGTATACGCCACTATTTCAAAATCAATAGTGTTTTCGATCATGATTGAGCTCTACAACTTGGTGTACCTTGACTGATTTCTACCATGTACGGTTTATGATCACAAAACTCTTTTATTGATAATTTATTAGATTGAAAATTTTAACATTGATGATTATTACTGACTAACAGTTGAACTTCTATAATATGGAATCCTTCTTAAAGAGGAACTAAATTTTTTGTTTTTTTCATTATCAAAACGGGTGCCCCAGTGTAAGAACGCTTTTGTAAGTAAACGATGGGCTAAATTACATTTAAATGAGTTAAGTTATTTAAATTTTTTTACTTAAAGAACTTTTAATTAATATTTTAAAATTTTTTTTAATTAATATACTTTATTACACGTTTTATAAATATAATAAATGGAATCATTATCAATGTTCGATTTCGTAAAAACGTGTAAAAAGTACGTTGAACACTTGCTTTTTCTGTCATATAGACTACATGATATGTGATATCCTTAAATTAAAAATAGAATGTACAAAAGCGTATATTTTAATGTAAACTTTCAATATTCTATAGTTTTTTAATAATGTACAAATGCAAAAATGCAATGGTTTTATAACAGTATTAGTTGAAAAGGCTGCGATTGAGTTTCTTGTAGAAAATCGGAATTCTAAAAAAATTCTCATAATGTGCAAGGCAATTTAATAGAGCTCACATACCTTGAAGGTTGTAGTTTCGAAAGCTGTCCTTGACTTGAGGAATATCTAATTTTAAAGAGACGACTGTCAGCCCTGAAATGTTAATATTAAATTTTTTATATCTAATTTTGATAAGAAATTGGAAGACACATTATTTTATGAAGAAGGGAAAAAAAATCACTCACTGGACTTTTGTATACTTTATATCACGTTTTTCTTCTTCCGTCAGACAAGTTGGATCAATTAAATTGTAACTGAAAAGAACAAAATTAAATTTAAAAAATCTTTATTACATTAAAGAGACATGGATAGTAGTTTACGTACAGAAAGTTTGCATTTCTTTGAAACCTACTTACTCAATGTATCTTTTAACTTCTTGAGGTAATGCACTTTTATGATCTGGAGATTTTGATCTATGCCTGTAAGAATATAATTTTTTTTTTCATAATCTTCATACTGTATATAATAAAGCACATCCTTGAAAATGAGCTGTTTTTAGTTTAATCTAGGTGATTCAAAATTACTATGTAATTTTACGTTATTTACTGTTCAATCTTTGATTTTGCGACTTACATAAATTTGTAGAAGGGTTTTTAACATTCTTGTATAGATTATAATTGTATGTGCTATAAATGTCTCTTTGATAGTTAATATTTGTAAAACTGAAATGCATTTTTTTTTTTTTTTTTTTTTTTTTTTTTTTTTTGAAAATTCACTTAATATTCTTGCTTTGCCACGAAATTTTATTAATTTTCAACGTCCTGCCTTTATGGAAAGTAGGACATTGGAATATTCGTATTGGAAAGATTCAACCCTTTGGTGACCTAATGTGTAGTATTTTTCAGCGCCCTGGTTTTATAGGAAGTAGACTATTCGAAACGTTTGATCCGTTTAGTAAATCGTTTAGATTTAGTAAAGTAGCTCCTTAGATTTAGTAAATCTAAATAGTTTTTTTTTCTTTTAGGTTAACCATTATTAACTTTTATATCAAATTTCTAACTTTGCTCAAATATCAGAGTTATGACTATGTGGGAAGTGGGAGATTTGTGAAAGTGAAGAAGTCAAGGCTTTCACCTTTATCTATCTCTTAGATGACAAAATGGTAAATAACATTATGATAAGTTAAGAATGTCTTCATTGTCAATGAGTGTATCAATGACTTTTAATAAATATTAGAAAAAGTAATAGGTGGGATAGTTATAAGAGTTTTCGTTTTCTTTCCATTCACAAGAGAGGAATTCTTATTTAAGTATTATTACTTATTTAAGTATTTAAACTTTCGAAGTAATCTTTTCATTTTACCTTCTATGTCGCCGTCTGTGGCTGTAGTTGGATTCAGATTCCGTTTCTAAACCTGAGTTCATGTACCTGAAACACATAACAATTTTGAATATCGAGTAAGAAACCTCTGTAACATAGTACAAAACATAAGTTGCAACACATTTAATTATTCATCAATTACTTACCCACTCCTTCTTTTCGATAAATCTCTGACAACAGCATTTTGCATTCTGAAATACAATTAAAGATATATTAAATTCAAATGACATGTGGTTGGGTAGGTGTGAAATAAAATGATTGGAAAATCTAAAACAGAATTAAAAATATCGGCTTTCCGTCGACAAAGTAAAATGTTTACTTAGTTTTCATTAATTTTTCAAATTTTGTTTTATTTAATGAAATATAGAATTGTTTACTCTTTATAGAAGTTCATATTTCGAATGGTTTCAATTTACATTTTTCATTTTCAAAACAAATTTCAAATTTTTCACCTTCAAAAACAAATAATTACTCTCGTTTTTTTAATACTTATATTGTATTGCTGATTTATATATCAAGGCTTCTTTTATGAGCCACATGGTAAATTATTATCTTACATTACCTGGCTTGTTCCTGCAATCTTTGTACTTCTTTCCATTGTCCTTCCGAATCGACCAATTCGTAAGTGCTTCCATGTCTAAAAATATTTAAATAATGTCATTTTTAAGAGTTATTTTTTTTATTTCATTCTCTATAGTGATATCAACATTTAAAATTATTTTAATTACAGATATTTAATAAGTATGAATTAATACTTTGATTTTCATGGTTTGACCAAGGTATTTATAAATTAAAAAAAAAAAAAAATACTGAAATGTAAAAAGTTTAAAAGCATAAATCTTTAAGGTATCTCAAGTATTAAATTTTATTTACTGTCACAACTTATGTGACTTATGTGATTCTGATTGAAGTTAGTTTTTGTTTTCACGCCTCTAATTAACAAATTATAGATAATGCATCGTGTCAGGTTTCTGTAATTAGAAAGTGTTGAGTGTTACATAAAGTTTTTTTTTTACTTTTGTATATAAAAAAATAAAATTCGGAGTCTTGGTTTTACACGCTAACAACAAGATCTATTTTAGGCGGTGGTAGTCTGTAAATTGCATCATATGGCCCTCTCAGCTTCCCATAGTCCCAGAAAAAAGTATAGGAAAAAAAGCCGTTAAAATCATATCCTGCTTTAGAAGCCGAAACATATAGTGAAAGTGCCCTTCATTTAAAGGTGTGTTGCTCACAAATTTTGTATAATAATATGTCAATTTTAGTAAAACAAAAAATTCGAAACCTAGCTGATAGTGGTAATTTAGTCGAAAAAGTCTTGTAAAACAGACAGAAAGTATTGAAACACAAACCTTAAGCCAAATCTGTCACATCATGGAAAAACGTAACTTTTTTCGTTCACTTAAGAATAAGAGAAATACAATGTGAGTCATCGCCTAGACATGAATTTGATCAAAATTAGAAAGCATAAGAGTTATAAAATTTAGTAATCGATGGACTAAACCAAAAAAAGCCGGTTGAGTAAGGATAAAAAGCTAAGTTTAACTAAAGATTAAATTGTTTGCGAAGTTAACCATCTTCCCAGTCATTAAACGCAGCATGTAAGGTTATCAGGTTCCTATATCGTAGCGAGTTCCAAAAGATTTTACTCATGGAATGCAAAAGATTTTACTTATGGAATCCTCTCTTTATTTCTTTTTCAATCTTTTTGCGGCTAAGTAACCAGTATCTATCATTCGGGTCACTCTTTTGTAATTTAGTTAATATTGAAAAGTTGCAAAATTTTCGGATGAGCTACTACGCTGAGATGTTACGAAGGCACGAATTTCCGCTGTTGTAGAATTTGTTGCCTTTTCGGGTTTGAAAATTTAATATAATCAAGTTAGCATTTCTTTCGGATTGTACTTGAAATGAATACGTGATTGGGGAGAATCAAGAAAAAAAAAATTCAATTTTCAGCAGGATATTAATCTTTTTCCAGCCAAGTTTTTAGTTTACTTTGCAAAATGGTTAATAAAGCTGGTAACAAAAGGCAATACAAATCGTTAAATTTTGTTCTTCCATAGTGAAGCATAAAAATTGTGCTGTCCTTACTTTTTTCTCCTGCTGTGTCTTCTGTGTCTGTGCTGGGGTTCTGAATCACTCCCATCTCCAGATTGAGAACTGTAGAAATACAACAAAAATGTATAAAGTTAACTGTTCAAGGATGACCGTATTTATTTCAGTAGCAGATTTAAGTTCTTTATTACGCAAAGTCATGTGTCTGTGAAAACCAATTTTTTCTAATTTCGTAAAAAACTTCATTGTGCACCAATAAGAATATTACCAATTGGGCATGCATAACGTAATTTAATTTTTACACATCACTTGTATTGATAACCAGAAAGTTTTATTAAAGTTTCAGTCGTCATGTCAAACAGCAATGCCTCGTTAGTTAAGGCTAATTTTGCACTTTTTAGTTTAATATTCTATTTTCTTAATTCTACAATTATACAAATCTCGACAGCATTATTTTTTATTATATGATATTAATAGCTTTACGTTGGAAATTCAGAAGCGTTTTAAAAATAAACGGTTAATTTCATGAATGGAAAAATGTTTATCTTTTATTTTATAATGTGGACGTATTATTCACCCTTTGTCTAATGAGGTAGCCTTTGTATTACTTCTTTTTTAAATGATTTAATTTAAAGGAATGAATAAATCGATTAGATTTGTTCATTTACTTGAAGAAATATTTTAATCGAATCTCCTGGAAATTTAGAATAGATTAAATTGAGAAAAAAAAATTTAAACTGTACCTCTAAGAGTTAAACTTATAATTTTATTACAAGTTTAACTTACAATATTGACAGGCTTGCAATGTTACTTAAAACACAATATTTGGAAATAAAACTTTTGATGCATCAATAAATCAGTTTGTGAAAAAAATCTTACCCATGCCTCCTGTGACGAGAGGATTTTGACGATTTTGAACATCTAGATGATTTTGAAACTTCACTTTCATTATCCGATTGTCTTCTGTGATGATGTCTAGAAACCATATATATTTTAAAACAAATATATGAAATAAGACATTAAATTTTACGATGGGTATTTCTCAAAATAATGCTTATTTAAATACAATTCATTTGAAATATTACTTCAGAAAAATTCAAAATTTTTTAGGAACATTACGATATATTTCCATTCGAAATAACTATTTTAAAATATTTGGGTTCATTTCTGTTAACGTGACGTTTCCCTATTTGTAACCTTCTAATTATTCTGGCAAGTTTTTGAGCTGCTTCGAGAGCTACAATTGCTTAAAAATTATGAATTTTATTGTGGAATCCATCATAGCTGTAAAAGCCCTTTCGATGTTTCGAACTCATTTTTCTCAGTTAGTGTTTTTGAGAATTCTCACCTAGCTTAAAATGCAAAAACTCCAGCAAATATAAATGAAATGACTTGATTTTTTTTTTTTGTCATTTTAAATATCCGTTTGACAAAACTAGGCATGGACCTTTGAATAAAATATAATATACTTTTTTCACAAATTTAATTATTAAAAAATATTCGTTTCCAATTTTTTTACTTATAGGTATATGTTTTATTGTTTCTCTCCAAAACTAATCAACTTATTTGAAATCCAATGCCAAAAAGTTTAGAGTATATTACTAGAAACATTTTTATACAAAAAAAAAAAAAAAAAAAAATCAGGACAAAATATCGAAAAATGAAAAAGGAGAGAGAATTTGAAATTTTCTCAATATTTTAAAAGTTCGGAGCTGTATGTGAACTTCTTTTGAATAAAATTTAGTTATTGCCTAATAATACTTCCAAATATGTAAAGATTATAATTTTAAAGACTTAAATTAAAAAAAAAAATGGTTTTAAGGATAACTAGTCTCATTAAAGATAGTTACTTGTTAAAAAATAGTTTAATTTTTGTTATTTGTGTAAAAATTCACCTACTTCCTTTTTCTGTAATCACAACTATTTGTGCTTTCAATGGATCCCGTTCTACCGTTGAAAGGATATCTTCGGGATGGTAAAGCTCCGGCACTTCTCACAGACCTCGGAGAAGGATTGGTGCAGCCTGAATACATGCCTCGAGCGCTAAAGAGAGAGTTCAACAATGTTAAAGAAACATTTGGGAAGACAAATTAAAGAAAACTTGGTCGATTTCAATCTCTGTTAAAATATGTAATAGATTACCAGTATCGATTAATTTTTACTTTCAATTATTCATAAGTGTACATAGGGTAATGAAAGTATAGTATTCGGTCTAAAAACAACAAAAAATCCTTTTTTTCTTCTTTTTTTTTTGCCTTTCTTTACGTTTTGGAACGTCCTGATTTCAAAAAAGTAGTCTAGAAAAATACCTGTCTGTGGTCAGCATAACTCTCGAAAAAATTAACCTACGCTGTTCAAATTTGGTGTGTGGGTTAGTGGGGATCATGGGACCCACCATTAAGGTTTTTGTCAAAATCACGCATGCGCATAAGGTAGCTGCCATTGAAAAAATCATATTTTTTAAGTATTGCAAAAAAAAACGGTCTTAACGATTTTGATCAAAATCGTTGTGGTAATTGCTTGTTAAGGTGTTCTAAACATCCCCACCTCCGAATTTTCCTTAAAAATGCTTTAATGGAGTAAAAAGTTGAAAACAAATGCCTTCAACACAGAGCTCTCTTTGCTTGAACATAGCTTATCAACGACCGTTTTTTTCTCTTCTCAGTTTCACTCATAAGAAAGGATAATATAAGAATTATCGAAAAGTATATCGCCAATCTGGCCATTTTTGCAATGAATGATGAAAATATAAAAATTGTAAATGACAGAAATCCACGACAGTATTATAGTGTAATAGAAAATTATACTATGTTCCACACCCCTAGTTTAGTTCAGGTGTGCAAAGCATAATTATTGAAAACATAGTTATTAAGGATGTTAAACTCATTTTATTCTCTAATAAAATATAGTGGACCTTTCACAAAGGACTCCCTAACTTTGAAATGGTACGATTACGAAACAGTGAGAGAAAAAAAGAAGAGGCAAATAATATGTTGGATAAACAGGTATGGAATATTAAATACACGGATTTGCAAAATAAATTATAATATTATAATTTTGGAACAAAGTTCTGTAATAACTGAATACGGTGGAATGTATTTATCATTTCTCTCATGAAAAAGTGTCCAATGATCTCTTTACTGGATAGTATAGCCCAAACGGTCACTTTTTAATAATGCAGCGATTTAGAAAGACATATAAACTCGTTTTTACTACCACATAATTACCTGTTTTGTTTATTGACAAAATTCGTCCAAATAAATATGGGCCTTATCGGTAAACCATACACAACCTTCATCAAATGTGCCTCCACCAATCAATTTGTAATACAAGAGTATTTAAAATTCCATGCCTGTCTATTTAACACATGACTTGTCCCTTTTTTCTGTCTCTCAATGTTTCGCAGTTACTTCATTTCAAAGATAGGGATCCCTTTATGAAAGATTCTGTATATTTGATGGTTAGAAACAATTGCTTTTTTATTTTTTGTTCTGGTGTGCAAAGCATAATTGTGTATTATTGTTGAACGTATAATTTTTAAATGTTGTTGAACCCATTTCATTCTCTAAAAGCATATTTTGGATTGCCGGTAACTTTATTTATTTTTTTAAATCCTTTATATTAACTTCGAATTTTTTTGTGGCGTGCAAATCTGAGGATAGCTAATTAACCCATTTTGCCCTCCTTCAATCGAGTTTAAACTTGGCAGTTAGACTAGATGTCGATGACAATGCATTCTATCAAGTTTTGAAGGCTGTCATCGTCACTAAAAGGCCACTTTTACACACACTTCTATATTTGGGAAACTAATAAACCAACTTGCTGTCATCTAATCACGCTGAAATCTCCAGGTAGATTCGTTGTTGATAGGAATGCTTTCTATCAAGTTTTGGAACTGTTATTCAAAGGCGGCTTTTACATACTTTTTTATTGCTTTACGTCACACTTATCAGATTTTACTCATGTTTTATTATCCAGATATCAAGCTTAAGCCAAACACGTTCGAATGGGCGATATTTAATGACTGAATTCTTCCTCTATTAAGGTCGACGAGGCAAAATCTTCGGAGGCCTTATTAACCCACTTACTGTTAGCCAATCGAGCTGAATAGTGGCAGATAGATTCGTTGTGGATAGTAACGTATTCAATCAAATTTGAGGGCTGAAAATGTCGTAAATATATATGTTTTTGACGTAGTGGTCAAACACTATAAAAATTCAATCTGAGCTCAAGAAGGTGCAATTGCACATAAAAATTGCCATTGTTTATGAAGGTTTTATATTAAAAACTTTTGTTTAAGGAGTTACATTATCTGTGATGATAACTTAAGCACAATTTTTAAAGTTGTTGAACCAAATAATTCTCTATTCATTGGATGGTTAGTACCAGTATTTTTTATTTCTGCTATGTAAAGCATAATTGTTAGAGATGTTGAACCAATTTCATTCCCTTTTAAATATGCATTAGATGACCAGTATAAATTATTATTTTTATTTTGATGTAAAATCATAATTCTCAACAACAAAATTCAGGTATTTACTTACTTTATTCTTGGATCTTCCCAAGCAGTTGGTATTACTCTGTATGGAGATGGAACAACTGATGGCACCGAAGTGGATCTATGAAGTGCAGGCCTAAAATCAGAATAGGTATTTTAAAAACAGAAATATATTTATATTTTGAATAAAGTCTAATTTTCTTCTGAATTTTCTTACATGATTATGGGATGTGGAGTTGCTTGAGATACAAGTGTGTTAGGCTCTAAAATGTGCATCATGTTTTCTTCTTTCGATTGTGTTCCAGCTGCAACAAAAAAATAAATTTAGTAGTATTAGCATAAGTTTGAACTATTTTAAATCTACAAGCTGTCGGTTGATTTCTGTAAACTTAATACTATTGATACATTTTAATAAAGGGCACACGTTTAATAAAGGGCAGTAGCATACACGACGTTTTTAATTCACACATATATCTTTTACAATTTTATAGTAAACTTATGATTGCAGGAAATCAATATCTTCTTTGGAAACTTTATGAAAAAAAAATTTAGAAGTAAACGGTCGAACAAAATCAAATCTGATTTCTAAAATACACAAAGGCAGATGTTGCAATGAAGCAGTTTTTATTGAATAATTTTGTCAAAACACAGGCATATTTTCAGAATGTTTAAATTTTTGAGAATCTACCAGATGATAAATTGTGTTCTATGAAATTAGTTTATCAAGTCACATCTTGCATGTAAGTTCCAAGAAAAAGAAATCTCAGAAATAAATTATCAAGTCAATGCAATGTTTAATTATTGAGTTGATACCCAATCAATATAACTTACCATCAGCTCCATCCGGTTGTCCTATTCGTTTGTGAAATCGTCGACTTGGAGCACGTACGAAAGTTGGGGGAGTCCGCAAACGAGCTTTCATGCTCGCGGATTGCAAATTCTTATCCATTCTATTTCTTAACAGAGAGAAAAAAAATAATGCATGTGAAAAATATAGCGTCAATACGAATTAGATATAAATATATTTTTAAAAAAATCAAAATCATCGTTTTAAATGCTTTTCATACCCATAAAAGCTGTTGTCTAAACTGACTAGCTTTCCACACTGTCCAGGGACTTCTCGAATTTGAGTTAACCTAGAAAATGGAAAATACTAATTAGTTATTTTTATAGAAAATTTGCTGTGATAAAGTTCATTGTTAATTAATTCCGTAGGTTTAGGTTGAGCGATTATCTTTTACACAATAATAGTTTAGCAATTTCCGTATCTACAACCTTGCATGAAATTTTGAATTATTTATTCCGCAATAGAAACAGTTGGAAGGCACTGCCTTTTTCATTAATGATAGTTGAATCTTGGCAATTGATGTTAGTGAGGGATGGCCTTATAAGTATACCTTAGATGAACTCTAAGACTTCCCTGCGTCCTATGAGTTCCAACATAAAAATATGTATAAATGAATGCGTCAACTTGCATAAGCCAAAGGATTAGTTATGGGGTTGACGAGAGCGGTCAAAAGGAAGCGTTAAAGAAAAAACAACATATTCTGAAGTTGACAGTATATGCACCAGAACAAGAAAAAAACTTTTATGTGTGGCTGTCACCAGAAAAACCCAACGTAACAAATGACCGTTTGTCAACACCTTTGGTTTCTTTTTTATTTTGTTTCACTGGCCAAATCAGTGGGTGATGTATGTTTTTTATTGCGACACTAGCTTTTAAGGAAAAACTTCAGGAATATAAAAAATGGGGCGGACTGTGTGTGTATCAGGAAAAAAAAAACGCGTTAGAAGCCCCATAAATCTACTACTCCGATAGAGCAATACAGTAGCAATTCTGAAGGCCGCATTTCTGGTTCTCTACCTTTTCATAAAGCTACACTGCTATATACTATTTCTGAAAATGCACTTTCGAAAAAATAAAACTTGTTTCACCCCCGATAATGGCCGACAGTGTATGTTTTTTTTTGTTTTTTTTATCAATATTAAAAAAAAGTGAGATTTTATGAATGTTAAATGATAGTTTTCAATAATAATGGCACGCGACCTTCTAGCCATGATATTCTTTATGTAATATTAATATAGAAAAGTTTATAAAATCCAGAAACATTTCCTTGAGGAAAAATAGTCAAAATTATTAAAATGTTAGAAATATGTTTATCCGTCCAAAAATCCTATTAGTAACTTACTTAAAAAATGTCCGATGATCCACGCAACACTTCCACAGATGTTTACAAGCCTTTTTACTGGGCAGTTCAAAGCCATATGTGTTTTGTTCATTCTACGAGAAGATAAATATAATTAGAAAATAATCCAGTAGAACTATAATCTACAAGAGTGATTTTGTAAAAGACAGTATGAAATTCAATAAAGTTTAAGAAATAAGCTTTTGACAATTAATTTACGATTAAATATCAGTTTTATATGTGGGTGAATGAATTCGTATTCAAATCCATTGAAAAAGTAAAAGAGATCATTTTTATAAAAGTATTAACATGTAAAACTTACATTTTTATCTCTGGCTTTTACCATGAAGTATTTTCTTTTATAATATACTTTTGTTATTCTTGGCCTATGAAAAACCAAATATTTGATATGTAATGGAATAATAAATATAAATCATTATTATATATGTTTTGATCATCCATTTTCAAAAAACTAGTCAATACGCGGAATTGATTAGCACAAGTTAGCCGATGTGTAATTTTGATGAAATAATTTTCAAATGTCATTTAAAGTTTTTTTTTGTGAAAAAAAGAACCTCACTATTAAGTGTTAAATCAAAGTCTTATAAAATAACTTTAATCTATTAATTTATATTGAGTTCAATTCTATTGAGTTCAATTATAACAGTTTAAATTCATTTTCTTACAGCCTTAAAAAAAAGGGATAGTTTTTCATCTAAAAAAATACAGACAGCAAATGTCATGAGATGTTTTTCCATTGTTTAAAAAATTAACTAGACTCAATAATTAGTTTTATTAAAAAAAAAAAGTCTATGAGATGTATAAATATGGAGTCATTTCATTCAAATTAATAAAAAAGTTCCAATAATATAAAATGCTTTTGCAAATATTTAAATAATAAATCATTTCTTACTCTTGTCACTTACCAAAAATAATTTCCTACTTTTGTTTTATTTCTAAGCACCAGAATGCCACTTGGAGTAAGACCTAAAAAGTATTCTATGCTATCTTCTCCCTTTTAAAAGAAAAAGAAAAAAAAAATATCTTGAAAAATTACATTTATAAATATTACTAAACTTGCAAATTTAAGCAATTTTTTTCACACAAAATCCAAATTGATTAAATTCAATTTCAAAAAGAATAAACATTTAATGACATGATAGTTTTAGGTATATTGTCAAATAAAATTTTCTTAAAGTTGTCTATGAAACAATGAGTAATTAGAAATGTTTTTTTTTAGAATGTTAATTTTAAAACTTACACATGACTTGCTGTTTATTACAACTTTTCACTAGTGGGAGGGTTTATCCGGCCCGGCGATGGGGTAAAAAATAAAAATACACTGGAATTATTTTAACTAATAAGAAAAAATCAGAAATTCCGAAGTTCCTTCTCAATAAAAAGATTGTGGAACGTCGTTTAATTACATCCTTGGGGTGTTAGAATCTTTTTTTTTTTTTTTTAAATGGAATAACTTTTTATAAAACATAAAAAGCAACCCAAAGAAAAAAAATGTCGAATGAATTGAAATACCATTTATTCCAAATTACAATTTGATACACATTTTTCTACGTTTTAATACATATTTAATCTGCGTAGAGTTGATCTAAGCAGTTTTCTTTTGTTGATTTAAGTAGAGCACAGGTAGTTTCTTTGTTAGAGTGGAATTTAATTATTGGTTTCTGCCTGTTTAAACAGGTGTTTGACATTCTACATCCTAAATTATATTTTCGAATCCTTTGAACAATGTCAGCTCTAAAGTTGTATAGAAATTATCCGAGATATGGAATTAGCCCGAAATGTAGCATATTAGTAAGGGATACTCTACATTTCGAGCTAATGTGAGTCGTCTTAGTATTTTAGGAATATAATTCACAACAATTAGAATTTGAAAGGGCAAAAGAGCTAGATCCACACATATTAGCATTTAGATTGCAGTTTCTCTGAAAATCTCTTCTTAAACTTTGTAATCAAGGAAAGGGTAATTGCTAATTTTATTTTGCTTACTTGCACCGGATGAAGATCCACGCCATACATGTCCAACCACTTTATTCGGTCTAGAAAATTGATTTCAGCCGTTGCAGGAACAGTTCCACTGAAAGCAAGAATTCAAAACAATTGTAATTTTTTTTGTCGTTTGGTTTTAAGTTTGAATTTTGTTAAGTGTCTACTTTAGTCTTATAATTGGAGCAATACTATAAGACTTTGGGGAAAATATCATACTTCGTTATTTTTATTTTGTTATTTGAATATTGTCTAATTCCTAAACCAGATATAACCTCTTTGCAAAAGTGCAAAATATACAGTTCTTCTATGATCTAAATATGAAATTAAATACTTGTGAAATTTACATAAGATAGAATATAGTAATTTTTGCAATAGTATTTTAACAAATTCAAAAGAAAGATGAAGAAACAAACTGTCTTTTGAAGAACCCGATTTTGCATCTAAATTCTTTTATGCACACATTAAAAAATTCTTCTTCTTTATTTCATAAACAGTAGAAAATACTTCAAATTAAAATTTAATTTCTTTAGTTTAATGATATCCATATAAAGTATATTTGCATTAGAACTTATTTACATAGTAAATCCACATTTAAAACAATGTTGTACTTTTACATTTCGCAACTTCGTAACACGATACATTGTATCCCCAAACAAAAAAATAAAACAAATATAATTTAATTTATAAATGTGATTTTTGGCATGAAAAACTTGTCATACTGGTTATCGCATTTGATTTTTGCAATATTTCTTGGACATTGACTAAAAATAGCATATCTTTTTAAAAATCTATCAATTTCTTTTGTTTTAAAGTACCTACCAAAGACCTTTATGAATGTCAGTAGCTTTCGATTCTATATCTTTCGTTTGATTGCAAATAAAATTGAATTCAGCAGCATAACCAGGTAAGTGCCTCCGAGGATCATAATCACCAAGCTCAGCTAGAAAAGTACATTACATTATATGGGTTATTAACTCAAAAGTTAAATAGTCACAATATCAATAAATATTAAGGCAATAAAAATTCCAATAATATTATAAGGCTTAGAGTCGACTGCAATTCATATTCAGGTTATGATTCCCTTGTCACCTAAATGTTTCTTTAAAAAATACATTTAAAATAACAGAAGCTATTATAGTATTTTAGTAGACTGGTGACTCAATGGGTGACGGATTTAAAAAAGATAATCTTTAAAAAATCTTTTTCCTTGAGTTAGAACATATTTTGTGTTTTGCAAGTTTAATCGCATCAAGGTAAAACAAGTTGAATTATGTCAGTAACTGTCACTTAAAGACCGCTTCTACACATAAATTTTCGAATCATTAGGAAGTTTTATTTCATTAACAAAAATATCGCTAAGTTTAACGATAAAACTTGTTACTGAATATCATAAAATTGTCTACCTTTATATTGGCTTTCCACCTCACTACTAGAGTGTGGAAGCTAAAAAAATTTGCTGCATTTAATCACAAATATTTTCGAACATTAGAATAATCTGGAATATAAAATCCCTTTTCTTTCAAGTGCATTTAACTTGCATTTTTGATACTTGAATAAAACCACATTTTATAAGATTGAAAAAGAAAAAGTATTTTCATGGTTAACTTCGAAGAAATAATTTACTACTTTCATATTCTTTGGAATATTTTTTTTATCTATGCAGAGCGTTTTTTGTTGTTGTTTTTTTTCTCCCAATTCCAACCCCTAAGCAAACGAACCGTTTGTCATGTTGATTGAAGAGGTCCTTTGAAAGGAGTATTCACCTTCAAGTCACATTAAGAGAGCAACCGCTTTCACTTTCCGTGTGTGATGCTGAAAAGAATAAAATACAAATGGCGGGAATGAAAAAAAAGAAGAAAGGGACGAAGACGATAATAATAATAATAAGAGTTCCTTTCATCTGACGATCCAATTACGTAATCACGTGGGAGAGGATAAGATGCATTAAAACTTTCGTATTCCTTTTCTCCTGCAAATCAGCTTTGACGTCAATCTACAAAAGCCTACGTCGGGTTGGATATATAATTACTCCGATCAGGCTATTCACCAAGCAAGCCATTGATCTTTTTGAGAACTAGATGTTACATCGAAAAAAATTTACGAGTAGGGATTATTCTGAAGAGATCATTATTAGATCAATTAATCCCAAGGATGCTTTAACGAAATTTGCATAAAAAAAGTGGTCAAAGCCAATTCTTTTATGAGTACTCAATAAAATTTTTAAGCTCCTTTCCGTGTTAGGATATTATTCAGGTGACTAAGTAATGAAGGGTAATCTCAAATGATATACTTTTTGGTGTAGCAAGGAGAAAAGGTAGCATAAATTTACTTACATTGAATGGTGTAGGCAAACAGTTCCGCGGCTAGATCATAAGTCAGTGGTAAACGGCCCTGATAAATATCCTGCTTTACTTGCAAGAAAAATTGGTACCTGCAATTAAACTATATTCTTAACAAAAAATTATGATGGTGGAAAATTTGTGTGTGTGTATGTAAAACAATTGTTGATAAATCATGGTATTATATATTTAGTATTATATGTATATATATATTCTCTTTGAGAATAAAGAGAAAGCAACGCATTTTCACCTGGTATGTTAAAATAAAATAATGACTGTCAAATGCCCGTATCTCTCCATTAGCAAATCGGACAGCATCCTGATAATTGTGAAGTAATTCTTAAACTCTTAACCCAACCAAATTCTGTGGTGTAATGTTTTGAACAATGCTGTAGATCTTGGAAAGAGATGATTAACGGGAAAATAAATTGCCATCATACTTTAGAGTGATTTTGTGTGGGTACGAAAAGCCATGCGAGAGTCGGCAGTAACTTTTTACGTGTCTCAATCAAAAAATGATTGATATCTTCCATCCACCAAGGAGATACACAGTAGCGAAAGAAGCTGAGTTGGCTATCAATATTCGCAAGGGCTTTGAAGTTGTTAATTCATATTTAATATTAATTACGCATAATTACTCACATTTTATCTCAGTACTACCCACTTTGATTGAAAATTCGCTGCTTAATTGTTCGTATTTTGATCACATGTAAATTCATAAGCGATGTTATCTATGAAAAATTATCAATATACATTATTCAACAACTTTGGAAGCACGATTTATAGATTATTGTAGTAAAATGATATGGTTAAATATTTTGAATCTACAAATTTCAGCTACAATTCATGGGGAAAAAAGAGGTAATGGGATTGAACAATCTCCATTCATAACAACTATTTTTTTTTTTAATACAAACTTGATTATTTCCAATATGGATGTGTGGATGATATAATGGGCAGGAATTAAGTTTCCTAGTAAGATTTAATACAAAGTACTGTAAACTGTCTCAGGAATAAAGAACAGTAATTAAAACAATGCCTTTCTATGTTGGTAAAGATGGAACAAACCTATATTAACATTAATTGTAAAAGATTGGCGTTTTTTTCCTTTTTTTTTTCTTTCTTGCTTTTGTTTTCAACCAGATTCTTTTTTCATAAATTAATTTGTATAAAAGTTGTTTAAAAATTTACTAGATACGTGTTCAATCTTTTTTTCTAATCAAAATTGTAATAAAATCAATTTGAAGAAAGAGGCACGTATTTTTTACTGTATTTACTGTATTACTATCAGAAGCCATTTACAAGGAGTTCATTTTGTTAAAAAAATAAAAAAGCGTAGTTTCTTCCAAGATATTATTTTCATTTTGCTCGAAATCAAAATGGATTCGACTTACGACAACCACCAATACGAATTCTCAAGTAAGCAATAACGAAAATGACTCCGCCAG
Source organism: Linyphia triangularis (assembly GCA_963978545.1). NCBI lineage: Eukaryota > Metazoa > Arthropoda > Arachnida > Araneae > Linyphiidae > Linyphia > Linyphia triangularis. The sequence continues at coordinate 54,815,387 of OZ021722.1, read as the reverse complement.
CAACAAATCCCAGAGGCAATTTCTGACTTGGGCAAGGATATTCCTTACTTTTAAAATAAAAGAACAACTCATTAAAATTTAGAAATCAAAAGTACCTATATTCAAACAAAGCCGGCGGGTGTTTCATGAAAAAGCCTGTGTTTTGCATAAAAAACCTGATTTAATGATATGTTACAAGAAGAGAGAAAAACAAAGGTACCATTGGAATAAAAAAAAAAAAAAAAAGAATTAAAAAAAAAAAAAAAAAAAAAGAATAAAAAAAAACAGCAGAGATGTTTCATTAAAACAAAGGCGAAAGTGTTTCCCGTAGCGTTGAAAAGAAAATAATAATTCAAAACTTGGTGTCACGATTTGTGTGTTTTGTGCTTGCTACAAGTAGATAATCTGTGAAAATTACGATCTGAATAAACTTTGACAGCGTTTCTGTGTTTTTCTGATTAACTTGATGCAATTGAGCAAGACCAAAAGGCAAAAGCGTAAATGGAATAGAAATTAATTTGGGAAATTTCAAGAATTAATATCAGTGGGATGTCTTTATCACGACTTTGCCACTATGGCACGAGTAACATGATCAAGGATTTCCAGAAGGAAAAAAAAAAAAAAAAAAAGGGGGGGGAAAAATGTTAAGGGCTATCCAATTTTCTTTATTTCATACTGAAAATATTAGGTACAAAGTTGTTTCTCTATCAGGGATAAAAGTAAAAATGCTATAAGCAAGGAAAAGAGTGTTTGGCAATGAAATTTAATTACAATAACATGAAATAAAATATGATGCTTTTATACTTGATAGTTTTTTTTATTAATCTCACTCAACAATTATACATAATGCTACAAAAGATTTTAATGTATAGAATCAAATTTTCACTATTTTAAATATAACTAATAAATCTATTACAAGACTTTATTTTAAATGGGGTTCTATCGTGTCGAAATACTTTTGACATACTTATAACCAATCACAATACTTCCTTAAAAACTCATTTGAATTTTTACATTCTATTAGCCAATTACAATGCACATTTTATTTTCCCATATTAATAGCAGTTGATGGAGATATGCTATGCATGAGCTACCACAGTTAAAAATAAAAATGTGTATTCTAGAAATATGGTACTATTTAAATTTTAAAATAGTTTTTTTTTTTTATTTATATGATAAAAGATAATAATTAAAGTAAAAACATTCACCGACTCATTTAAATTTGATTACAATTGAATAAGAAGCGAGCTTCTTTCAGAAATAAATTATTCCATTTCGGATCTATGTATTAATAAAATGCATTCTAAAATAAACTCGTACTTTTGATTCCAAAATATTTCGAACATATTATTCAAAGAACAAAAACTATTATCGCAACATTACATGATTGTGTTGCATGAAAATAAAAATGTCAGACATATCGTTTGCAAAGGTATTTATGTTTTACTACAGATATCAGAGCTGTTTAATAAAGAAATTCATCCACCCGCAAGTGTAGCATTGACGATAACGTGCTTAACTTCTAAAGGCGAAACCTGAATTGCTCAGTGTTTGGGACCCTGGTGTTGCTCATGAATTTATAATTTAGTTTGATAAGAAAATGAGAATATGATGTACCTCGAGCAGTTATTAGTACTGAAGAAACTTGAAAATAACTACATTCTATTCATTCACAAAAGTATCCAGTTTCAACAGTTGCTTTAAATGAGCTTATAAATGCAAAACAACATTTAGATAATCTATTCGAATTTTAAAAAGATGTGTATAACAATACTTTTTATAAATTTCGTCTTTCAGAATGAAGTTTCAGTCTTTTAATGAAACTGGTAAAATATATCAAAATATAATGTTTACCTTGTTATTTCTTCTAGCAGCTTACACGGATCTGTAGCGTAAAATTTGACGCCGAAGTACAATGTTAACGTTTCCATTCCTATAAAAAAATAAATGGCATATATAAAATAATTAAAATAAAACAAAATAATAAGAGACAAACAAAATGCTTGATACAAATGATAAGAAGTAACTTTTCCGCTATCTGTTTTTTGAAACAATATCATTGATTGTACGGAAATAAAGGACCCAAAGGACTCATTAGAGAAAACCTCTGATTTATAAGTGAACAACCTAAGGGGACAGCGTACGTCCCTTTATGCTTTCTTTTTGTAAGGAGTATTCTAATGGTTTCCTAAAAAAAGTAATAATGGAGAACTGTGGTCTAAACTAATTTGAAAGAGTATAAATCTAAAGAACAAAATCTTCAAAAGCTGTAAGTTATTTTATGGATGGTTGTGATGTTTTTAGCCCGACCTTTATTTTTAGATCCGAACTATTCAAAGAGCATATCGAATCAAACTTTTCTTATGATTACCTTAAAATACTCGTTAAGTTTAGAAATAGTGTCAATGATTGATGAAACTATGAAACTTTTAAATTTTAGAAATTGCTTATTTATAAGCTTTCCCTTCTACCTGAAACTTTAAATAATTGATTTCTTTTTGTTTATAGATATCAATGTTCTAATGTTTTCTAAAGCAAAGCAATAATAGAGGACTATGCCATTTGCTTGAATTCTTATCCTTTCTTTGTGATTGTTAATTATCTTTTTTTATTGAAAATGATAACTGAAATCCAAATTTTCAAGAAAGTAAACTTTTCTGAGAAATAATTACTTTTCACTGGTCTCGTCAAAATCATAATTCCAGTTTGGCTACTGGTTACCAATCATAACGATATCATTGAATGATGCAAATAAAATATAAAGTCATTACATAATAATTTACAAAAAAAAAAAAAAAAAATGATGACAGTCATAATTTCAATTAAGTAATTTACATAAGAAAAACTTTGGATATTGATTTTTTAGAAAGAGTATATTTGACCCAACGGCTACAATAACTATTTCTTAGAAACACAGCTCAAGTGATTTCAAATCCGTAAATCACCGAATTTAAATTCATTGTGTTCCATTTCTAACAGGGTTGCCACTCAAAATGCAAAACAAAATTCCCTGACGTTTTCAGGTTTTCCAGACAATTTTTTAAAATTTCCAGGTTTCATTTCAAGCCGAAATAAACGAAAAAAAATTGCAGTTAAAATTGTAATTTTGGAGAAGGATTATACAGGGGAAAAAAATTCAGTATTTAAATGTGCATTTTTATCAATTAATCAAATATTTTGGCAAAAATCAGTGGAAAAATACTTTTTTGCAGAACTGTAAAATGTATGCGATTTGTGTCACAAAACACCCTTATGTAGTTGCACACAAAGATAAATTGATTAGATGGTATAAGTAGCAAACTGCGCATCTCCCTTTATTTTTCCCAAGGGTGAAAACAGCCAAAATATAAAAAAAGAGGAAAATGCATACGCAACGTTTATTTTAAACTACAAAAATAGCTATAAGAAAATTGTTGCGTTGTACGGGTTCGAAAGATTTGACGCCAAAGCAGATCAAAACTTGCAGAAATTTATTCCAAAATAACTCTTCACAGTTCTCTTACAGCTCCAGAACTTCTCGTTCTAGTAGACACAATACAGCTCTTTTCACCTCAACAGAGCACAAAACAGCAGTTAAAAACATGACAAACAACTGCTAAATCGCCGCAAAAGACAATGCAAAACAGTTCGCTTTAGAATGCTCAGTATCTCAAGTCAGGAATACAGCTCTCACAATGAACGTTGAGAGACAACTAACTACTTACCAACTCAGGTCGCGCTTATATAGGAGTGGCTGCGAACATACTTGAACCTTCCAGAGATGGACATTTGGAGAACTTTCCAGACAGTAGTCGAAAAATCCTATACATGTACATACATGGGATACATGTACCGAAAATGTCGCCAATTTCTCGCCAAATTTGGCGACAAAAATTAGTCGCCAAAACCATCGCCAACTTGGCTCTATCTCACCAATTTGGCGAGATTCCCATTACCATAATGTTAAATGCCCTGCCCCTTGAAACTCGCTTCCCAGAGTTACCTCTGTAAAACTCGTTATCAAGCATTGAGAGATTCATTGCTGGGAAACAAACCAAGACGAACCATTGCACTGCCTTACGCGAGATGAACATAAATTTTACTATTTACAAAATTAACACTACGAAATATTTACAAATATACAAAAATTCGTAACAATATATTTGTGTACTAATGTGTGTACAGAACAGTGGCCATGCTAGAAATATTTTCTGAGGGGTATTTTAGGCAAGTTTAGTCTGATAAAACCCTTCAAAGTCTATTAAAAATAATAAAATTGTAGAAAAAGTTAAAATTCTCGGGGGAAAAAAGCGGAAATCGACGTAAAAGTGAAAGATTTTTACCCGTTTTTCAATCAATATGCATTCGGTGGGTGCTTTTTACCCTGCTGTTACAAGAAAATATCATATGAAATATCAAATTTTCAGATTGCAGGCGTGCGTTCTGAAAAAAATTACTCAACTTCTTGGAAGAAAACTTGAATCTGAAGGAAATTCCCTGAGTTTTCCAGAAAAAAAATCACATTTTTTAATTTTCCCTGACCTTTTTTTGGCATTTTCATTTTCCCTGACAATTCCAGGTTTTCCCTGTTTTCCAGGTGCGTGGCAACTCTGTATAAACATTAACTCTTATTATATTGATACATGTCCCATGATTTAAATAAAATAATAATAATAATAATGGTTTTCTGGTGATTTTAATATCATTCTTTATCATTTGTTCAACTTTTAAATCGAGACTTTCTACGAATAAACATGGAAGAAAGAAAATTCAAACACTGCATAGATTTCGAGTATTCGCACAACTGCAAACCCGGAGGGATATCTTTGAAAGGTAAACGGGAAATTTGAGATCTTTATTATTACAAGAATGACAGATTACGCGCGCAACCACTTCCACGAAGCAATTTAAAACGAGGAAAATAAGCAGTCTTTGACTGCAATTTGAGATAGCAAGGCTTTTATATTGAAATTAAATAAGACATTAAACACTAACCAAAGCCTATTCCTTTTCGAAAGGCAGTAAATTTGTGCAGGAATGCGAAGACTCGTGACACAGTACCATTCGTAACGAGAACCTTTATCTGTGATCTGGAGATCATGAGAGAGCACTTTCATGTTAAAGCATTCTTACATTCTGTTCTTCTTTACTCCTGCCTCCTCCACAGGTGCAAAATAAAAGAGCAGAAATTTTTTTAGTATCATTCAAAATGAAAAAGACTCCTTAGTTTACGGATTTGAGTGGATTTGGGGAATTCCGCAGAGAACACTATTGTCAATTTGTAGCTGTTGTTTTAATTATTATCTATCAGTACTGTTATTTTAAAGATAATATTCTTTACATTTAAATGCCAAAGTGTGCCACCTGTTTGAAAACAAGTGATTAATACAAAACCATACATTACTTGTGTCAACTCAATCATCCATCAATTATATTTCTCAACCGTCAAGCACTTAAAAATATTTCTATACACTACATTTGCCTAAAATTTTCAAACCGTCAATCTTTCGTTCAATAACTATACCAATATTTTCCTACTCTCATCATAAATTGTTATTACTTTATCTACAAACACTTGTTTTTAAATGCAATGTTCGTAATTTAAGAATACAAAAGCTTTCCCACTATTCTTTGTACATTGTATGATACATTTAGAAAATTTCTCACTTTATGAAAATTATTAAAACGCATTTATTCAATCACATATACTTCACGCTGTAAAAAAATTTAGAAACGAGTTCCTTTCGCTTAAATACTAAAGAAACACGAAACTATGTTCGCCTTCAATCGCAATCAAAAACTGTCAACTTTTTATAAAACTTTTTTTTTATGTGGCGGTAAACAGAACATAATTGCTTCAATTTAAAATAATAACATTCGAATAAGGGATATGTTATTTTTTTAAATTTTGCACAAAGAAATCGTCCGAACAAGAGAAGGTGGGAAAAGACTAACTAAATTGAGCAATAAATACTGAAATTAGTTTCTGGAAACCTTAAAAACATCGTTTGAGACACCTTTCAAAATCAAAGATACAGAAAATAGCAGTTTTCATAAGATAGTTAAGGATATTTCTTCTCTATTGATATCAGCAACATAAAGCACTCCTCAAAAACACGATTTTTTTGATTTTTTTATTATAACTATTTATGTTCTTTTATATAAACAGGTTAGGTTTAAATGGAAACACACTTGTACATTAATATTGTTATTGCAAACGATACAAATAGTTCAATTCTAATTGTAAACGATACAAATAATGTAATATAAATTAACTTAAATAATTGATAAATTTAAAACTAATAGCTTGTTCAATGTAAGACACATATTAATTTAATTTCAAATAGCTTAAATGGTATAGAATGATATAGATAAATTATAATTCAAAGTGACAAGTATTCTGGAAAAGATAGAAATGCAGAGTATAACTCTTTACTTTCAAAATATCGTTCAAGTTTCTTTCGTTCTTTATAAAGTAATTGTACTGAGTTTTGCATCAGTTGAATAAGTGCATTTGATGTCTTGGTCTACCGATGTACAACACAGCCATGTGTCCTCGTATACGAAGTCATTGATTGGAGGCAAATCTCTCAAGAAAGTTCATCAAGAGAAAAACTTCAAAATATAGTGTTCCGATTGCTAATAAAATTCTTCCTTTCGAATTTTCTATTCCGCCATTCTGACAGGTAATAAAGAAAGGTCCAAGTATAGAAAACACTTAAAACGTCAATAACTTTAATCTATCAAATTAAAGCATGTATTTGTACAGATACGTAGCAGTGAAAAGTAATCAAAGGAGCCTGACTGTTGCAATCTTGAAGGACATATTGTTTTGGTAGATATTTAAATATGCTACGATAACTTTTTTTTTTCAAAACTCAACGTTAATATTCAAACAGGTGTTTGTTAAATGTCATAATATCGGTGTATAGAACATTGCTTTGAGCAAGTTTTGTTCTTGTTTTACTTACTGTCTAACAATTATATTTAAAGAAAACAAGTTTACGGTAAAAATAACTGTTTTAAAGTAAATCAGAAATTTTTTAACACTGATCTAATATATCATCATAAATATTGGTTTGTTTGGAAAAAATAAATGGAAGCCAAGAGAGTAATAATATAAGAAATGTTAAAAATAATTTGAATTAAGACATAATTTTAAAATATTGACTGTGATTTTATACTAAAAACATTCAAAAATCGTAGTGGATGTGGACCATTTTAAAATACGAAGAAAACGTTATTGCTATTTTTATGTATCTATGCTTTTCTCTGATGAAGTTACGAAAATCGATGTTTTGAATTGTCCATGCAATTATTTAAATGTGAAAACTAAATACGTAATTAATGTTCACAAAACATTTTCTCAATATATTATATTTCAAAACTATTACTTATATTTAGTGGAAAGAAAGAACCCATTCTTCACAAACTATTGTATAACAAAAAGAACTTTTAATTTAAGCTGCACTTTTAAAAGACAGCTTATAGGCTTATGGCGAAATAGACTTACCTTTCATCTGTTTCACTACGTTTTTGTTTGGATCCAACCAGTGCTGTAAAAGAAAACGATTTGTCAAAAGTACTCTAATTAAAAGTACATTTTTATTTATCATTACAAAACATTCAAACTTATTTAATTGAGTCTACAAAAACCATAATATTCTTTACAGTTTTATATCCGAATTAAAAAATATAAGTTTGTATATGTAATGAGTATTATTACATTAGAGAGAAGCTAACATTAATAGTTTGGTGCAAAATTAAAATTTATAGTGAGATTTATGGTTAATGGCAGCATCTATTCTACAGTTCGATTATTTGAAATTATTCTTGATATTTCACTACTCAGAAGCAATGAAATATGATTACCTTAAAAAGTGGTTAACTTTAAACTATCACAAATATTCAATCAGATATAGTTATAAAAGAAGAAGAAAAAAAGAGAAGAAAATCGCTTGTAACCTTGATAACGAATGATTCATAGAAAGCTCACAGCGTCACAAATGGTCATATTTGACAAAATAAAGAATAAAAAAAAATAAAAAAAAAAATCATGTCAAATGAAAAGAAAAAGTATAAAATCCTCGCCATCTGTGTCAATCAATCAGTTTGTAGTGTGGGCGACTTGAACAGCGATATCATTTGACGACTCGACTCCCAGCAGGTAGTCCCGGGAATACTTTTCTTAACCTCAATTATGCGATTTATGTTGGACAAGCAAAGACGAAGGCTGTTTGTCGTGCTGATAACGGTACAAGATGCTGCAACTGAAGTAATATGAAGAAAAACTGGGATCTAAAAAAACTCATATACGACGCCTCATCTTAAGGTTGTTCTTGACACGCCGCCTACAGAGAGAAATTTTTTTCTTACAAAGAAATCGATTGCACAAGGTGAGGTACTGCTGTCCATCCCCGCCCCCTCTCCCAATGTTTTTTAATTTATTCAAACAAATATTGTGCCTCTCACTAAGCAACTCTTCAATTAGCGACAAGGAAAAAATGTACATTCCAAATATCCGGAAGAGAAAAAAAAAACACACATTTTTCGTCGTTTATTTTGTAACCTTTTTTTATTGATATTTTAAAACTTAATTTCCTAATTGATTTTTTAATTAATTAAATAAATTTTTATTGTGAGACTTATGGAGCTAAAGGTTCTCAAACTACAACCTCAAAATATACAAGCCGTTAGTGTTCGTGACGGAAAAATACAGATTTTTTTTGCCAGTGACTAGGCACTAGATTCGTTTTGTAATATTGTAAATGGCAAAAAAAAAAAAAAATCATATTTATTGGTAAGCTATAAACTTGGGTAATAATTTCTTTGCATTTCTCCTATTTATACATCTAACTGGCAAAAATGTTATTAAAACTTAGGATAAATTCTTAATTAAAAGACGAAACGGGAACCCCAATGAAACAGCGTTAACTTAAACATTTGTTATTTTTGATTTTTCATGTATATTTCAATGAGGAGTACTTTTTAAAAACCAAGTTTAGATATATAAAATTGAAAGTTACAATGCAGAAGCCTGCATATTCCCCATTTCCCTTCACATCACTTCATTGGATTTTATTAACGACTTTGTTTGAAGAGTAGTCTCTATATCATCATCACAATCACCCAAAACTCGTAACCAATCCCAATACATCTGTAAAAATACATTCGATTTTTAACAATTGAACAACACATTCGAATATCGTATTACCAATTATTAGGATAGGAGAAATTTCTTTTTAAATGTCCATTTTCATGTGTACTCCAGAATTCAAAATTGAATAGTTTCTTACTTTAATGGTTTAACTATAAAAATGAATGGTCTTCCGTTGAGTCATATTTTGACAGCCATACTTTTACGAATTGTTATCAGTAATTGGGGAGAAAAAAGTTCATGATTGAGGGAGGTTACGTCTGAAAAGTGAAATAATTTTTTTAAGTTCACTAATTTTGAAAAAGAAACGAAGATTTCATTTTAAAAGGAAAAATCAAGTATACATTTATTGTTAAACAATTGTCAAGTCCCATTAGAACAGAGATCAAGTGCAATCGAAAAACCGAAATTCTTGAGACTATTACAGTAAGGCAATAAAAATATTCTAAATAAAGCAAATTTAAATATAAATTTCAGTAACTTTTTACCTATATTTTTACTTTCGATTTTTTTTTTTTTTTCTTTTTTTGCCTGGCTATTTAAATTAAAAATTTGCAATCCAAACTAATACTTAACAATTGCGAAATATTCATACACAAGAATGCCTATATTTTAACCATAAATAACAAAAAGAGAGGGAAAAAAAATATTACTTGTTTACATAAAAACTTCATTCAGAAAATGCAAATTTACATGCGTGGTTTTAAATATTTGCAATGTTAGAATTCTAAAAGCTACAAATTTAATATTCCCTTTTACTCTATACAAGATGGAGAAGAAAACCTATAACATAAACCTCTTTAAAATAGAAATTCAAAGTGTAGACCCTTACTTGTGGCTGATAAAATATAACTTTTACGAGCTTCACGGGTGGTAAACACAACATTCTCGTATATTTCAGTGGTTATTGAACCATTCAAGTCTCTGAAGCTTTATCCTTGTTGCAATTACTTTTTAAAAAGAAATAAACTAGAGTTGTCTGCATCAATTTAGTAGAGCTGTATATGATACCGACATGGAAAATGGGCTTTATTGCAGACCAATGAATGGCGTTAAACTAACAAGTGAATGTTTTCAAATGATATTTTACAAGTGTTTGCTGTTTTAATTTAAAAAGGACCTCATTTAGTACACGACCTGTTGGTCAAATAAATGACAGTAACATGTCATTTGTTTTAGTAACATGTCAAGAAGTTTTTCCAAGGAATTCATGTACTAAAATAATTTTAATAACTCATACAGAAATTAGTTTCGTAATTAGTAAATACTTTTCAGTAAAATAGTTATATTTCATAATAAAATTACAATCGACTAGTTCGACACTGGTTTAAAACTTCACTAAACAAAATGCAATTGCACATTCAATAACGTTTTTTTTTCCCCTCCTATTTTAAATTTCCACTCTTCTTTTTCGAATATTTGCGGAAATTCTTGAAAAAGTGTATCCAACTCATTTTTAAAATGTAGTGAACTCATCGTCAATTTGTATTTTTAATTTCACTTAAGTTTATAAATTTGAAATGTGCATATTATATTTATTAAATATAAACATAGTTATATAAAATCCTAAATAAAAAATATTAAATTTCAGTTTAATATTCTAATAATTCAGATTCGTTACCCTTTGACCAGTGGCATCTAGGAATCGGAGCCCAAAGTATGCTGTTTCCATCAAATTTAAGTGCTTGAAAACAACATCTAGTAACTGTTGTCCTCTGGATGTGTCCTGAAATAATAAAAAACATTTGGTTTGAATTGTTTTCCTTTATGTTCAAATTATGAAGTTATAAAATGTATTTTCAATAAATTAATCCAGTAGTATAACACTTTAATGAATTCATGCATATCCTTTTACATGAATCCGAATTATAAGGTCAAGTTAAGTTAAGGTCAGGATTCAATGTTCAAGTAAAGTCAGGTAAGGAGTGAGGATTGAAGAAGATACAGAAAAAAGCCACAACAGAATTTTCAAAACTGTCCTATACTTATCAAAGGCAATACATATATATATATATATATATATATATATATATATATATATATATATATATATATATATATATATATATATATATATATATATATATATATATATATATATATATATATATATATATATATATATATATATATATATATATATATATATATATATATATATATATATATATATATATATATATTAATTTTTAGAGTGCTCTAAAGTCAAAACTAGTCAGAACGTAACTGAAATACATCCAAACATTTACAACAATCTTATCACATTTTTAAAGCGTTGATTTAATTTTCAAATAATAAACGTAAGCAAAGATTATAATATTATTTACCAACTCATAAATATAGTAAAACACGAAAAGTACTTAAATGCTAAATAAATCTCGGTAAATTACTCAAAAATCCAACTTTAATTTTGCCAGTTGAAGCCAAACGTGCACTAGAATGCAACTTTTCAAAGACATAGAAAGTGCTAACATGAACTTGATTTACAACTTAACGTGCTCTTACAATTGCACACCCGAGAAACCCCTTCATGAACGCATTAAGACATTTCGTGAGGATTCATGAAAGTGTAATGACATAAGTACGAAAGGCAGCACGAAGGATAGCCGCCTTGTGTATAGATTCCTAACAACTTGTATCATTAACAAACAATGAAATGTAATAGACAGGCGGGAAAGAAAGAGAAAATTGTAACGTTTGATTCGTGACAGGATGTTTTTTACGAGCAGACAAGTTCGTTAGTCTGAAAGTAGTAATCCACAGTCACGACATATTTGCGAGCATTAAAAGAAATTAAACCGCAAAAACTCTTTTCCATGATACAACAAATCGAACTCGGGGCATTGTCATTCGACTTTCCGTATCATTTGAATCGACCTCACACGAATGCAATTTGCATTTTAGTGCAATTTTTTTCTGCATGAACAATCACAGTTTGATTTTCTGTGACTGCAATTAGATTTTTGTTTGTGTAGCGACTTCGAAAATGAACTTTGTAGGTTTAAAGGTTGGAAAAAGTAACACGAACTTACAAAATATTGTTTAAGCAAAATAAACCAAGCTTATGCCCACAGAAAAATTAAACGAAATGCAAATCATAAATAATTTGAAATAAAAAAAAAATTCGAATTCGAATAATTTTTTCGTCACTATCATAACAAAATGTGCAGTTTTTAATAGTTAGAAAAACCAAGTTTCAAACACAATAAAATCTCACTGGACATTTAAGCAAATTAAATATAAACTTTATTAGCAAATTTTTTACTCTATTATTTTAGGCGCTTTAATTCGTTATTTGTTAAAATTAAATACTTAACACCGGATACAAATAATATTTATTTTTTAAATAAAGTTAAACCATGTACATTATTACAGATTACTTTCTATTTCTTAACTTTCTAGTTATACAAAATATAATGTGGTTTTTAGTGTTGATGTTGAGAAATCATCAACAATACCCTCTAGTAGTCTTCCAAATAAACAGTTTGAATTTATGGCATAACTCAAAGCGATGACGAAAACACAAAATAAAAAATCTTAGTGAAAGATCTTCAAATATTGTCATCTAAAACTAAAAAAAAAGTATCTTGAGAAAATCTCACACTTCTCGTTACATTATTAAACGGCCCATTCTATGAACTATAAACCAACGAACCTGCTGAACTGATAATTCGAGATGAAAGGTAGCATTACATAAATTATGCCTCGAGAACTCTGTATTCATGTCACTTACTGGACGACAGAATCCTCAGCCATTAAGATAAGACCGGGCCTTGAAGCCCAACCGTGGGAACCAAGCCTTTCTGCTCTTAGAAAGCATTACGTGATTGACTCTCGAAAGAACTCCAAGAAGAGCCCGGGGGTCGTTCCTGATCACTTCATCAGTTTCTCCTTTTATGTGATAAGTCGGAGGATAAGAGGGTCTATGTAAGTGAATTCGTCTCTTGGTGTGGTCTAGATCTTTCGACGCTACTTAACTGAAGTGAGTTGGGAAACGACACTGTTTAGGTAAATTGAATATTGAATGAGTTTATGGATTGGTTGGGGCGCTGTCGAATCCTTTTTTTTCTTTTTTCTTCTTCATGTTTTCGAAGTGATTTTATGGGTATTTCAACCGCTGACTGTACCCAGGTAGCACATCAGTATTGGCTTTTGTCGAAAACAAGGATTTTGGAAGTTTGGCTAATCCTGGCCGAAACTCGAGTATCGTTTCCAAAATACAAGATTTTTAGATTTTTTTTTAAATAAACACGTCAAAAACATCACAAAACTTATTTTTTTAGTCCGCCGCGATTTCTTATTAAAATAAATTTCAATTTTAAAACTGCGCATCAATATTTCCAAAATTTCCACAATATTTTATCCAGCATTATGCGAGATTGGTCAAGATCCGTAACAACAACCAGTTTACAGCGGTCCACATCGGGATTGTCCATTGTCGAGCTATATTAGCCAGCGTATTTACGCTATTGGGGGAGTCACGATATTTTACTACCAACTTTTTTTATTAAATACAAAATAACAAATGTATCTCAGCTTCGTGCATTCAACTTTAGTTTTAAATTCATTTTTATTCCTTAAGTTCAACTAAAATGTACAGAACGGCTTTGACCAAAAACACCATGTCAATTAATGCATGGTCGTAATTTATAAAAGACAACTTCTTAGGCATAGACAAGGAGTTTAAAAAAGTTGTTACCGGATCAATTATTGGAGATAGGATATCAGTGTAATTTGCAGGTGAGAAATTGCTAAAAGAAAGTGTGGTTTTCATGGGTAATTTAATTGAAAAATTACAGAATTTTAAATGTTATACTGTCCCGGTAGGAAGAGTATCATATCAATGCAAACATAAAAATCAGCAGTAGCTTTAAAATTAACCGAAACACAAGCATTCTGATGAAAAACTTTAAAATCAAATTACCCATGAAAATCATATTGCCTATTATGATTTTTTACATTATTTTGAGCATTTTCGTGATTTACAGTGATGTTCCATATCCTATGGCAAAAAAGAAACACGCTCTACAAAAGACCATTTTGAGAGACTCTGCATTTATAAAACACTAGCTGAATACCCGTGCTGCGCTACGAAATTTTACCATTAGCATTTTAGCGATCAAAAGACATTCACGTATTCTACATTTCAGACGTTTGCACCCATTTCGATCCCGACAAATTGATTTATCAAAATAGAAACTTTCCTTTGTTGACAATTTTAACGAAATTTATAATTGTGAACACTATATTGGAACGTTTAACCCCTTTTCGACCCCTAAGCGTGGATTAACCGAGATCATAATAGCTTGCTTATTCTATGTTTATTTTTGTTGACATTTGCCCCAATTTTCAGAATTGTGACTATATGGGGAGTGGGATATTTGAGATTGGAAGGTTTAACTCCTTTTCCACCCCTTAAAGTGGGTTAATCAAGCTCGGAATAGCTTAATTTTTCTATGTTTGTCTTTGTTGACATTTGTGCCTATTTTCAGAGTTGTGACCAAATGGGAAGTGGTACATTCGAATATCCCTCCTTTGGAACGTTTAACCCCTTTTCCACCCCTTAAAATGGGTTAACCTAGGTCGGAATAGAATGCTTTTTTTATTTTTACGATTGTTGATATTTGTGCCGATTTTCAGAGTTGTGACCAAATGGGAAGTGGGATATTCGAATGTCCCTCGTTTGGAACGTTTAACCCCTTTTCGACCCCTTAAAGTGGGTTAATTGAGATCAGAGTAGCTTACTTTTTCTATTTTTACCATTGTTGATATTTGTGCCGATTTTCAGAGTCGTGACCAAATGGGAAGTGGGATATTCGAATGTCTCTCGTTTGGAACGTTTAACCCCTTTTTCGACCCCTTAAAATGGGTTAATCAAGATCGGAGTAGCTTACTTTTTCTATTTTTACCATTGTTGATATTTGTGCCGATTTTCAGAGTTGTGACCAAATGGAAAGTGAGATATTCGAATGTCCCCCGTTTGGAACGTTTAACCCCTTTTCGACCCCTTAAAGTGGGTTAATCGAGATCGGAGTAGCTTACTTTTTCTATTTTTACCATTGTTGATATTTGTGGCGATTTTCAGAGTTGTGACCAAATGGCAAGTGGGATATTCGAATGTCCCCCGTTTGGAACGTTTAACCCCTTTTCGACACCTTAAAGTGGGTTAATTGAGATCGGAGTAGCTTACTTTTTCTATTTTTACCATTTTTGATATTTGTGCCGATTTTCAGAGTTGTGACCAAATGGGAAGTGGGATATTCGAATGTCCCCCGTTTGGAACGTTTAACCCCTTTTTCGACCCCTTAAAATGTGTTAATCGAGATCGGAGTAGCTTACTTTTTCTATTTTTACCGTTGTTGATATTTGTGCCGATTTTCAGAGTTGTGACCAAATGGCAAGTGGGATATTCGAATGTCCCCCGTTTGGAACGTTTAACCCCTTTTCGACACCTTAAAGTGGGTTAATTGAGATCGGAGTAGCTTACTTTTTCTATTTTTACCATTTTTGATATTTGTGCCGATTTTCAGAGTTGTGACCAAATGGGAAGTGGGATATTCGAATGTCCCTCGTTTGGAACGTTTAACCCCTTTTCGACCCCTTAAAATGGGTTAATCAAGATCGGAGTAGCTTACTTTTTCTATTTTTACCATTGTTGATATTTGTGCCGATTTTCAGAGTTGTGACCAAATGGAAAGTGAGATATTCGAATGTCCCCCGTTTGGAACGTTTAACCCCTTTTCGACCCCTTAAAGTGGGTTAATCGAGATCGGAGTAGCTTACTTTTTCTATTTTTACCATTTTTGATATTTGTGCCGATTTTCAGAGTTGTGACCAAATGGGAAGTGGGATATTCGAATGTCCCTCGTTTGGAACGTTTAACCCCTTTTCGACCCCTTAAAATGGGTTAATCAAGATCGGAGTAGCTTACTTTTTCTATTTTTACCATTGTTGATATTTGTGCCGATTTTCAGAGTTGTGACCAAATGGAAAGTGAGATATTCGAATGTCCCCCGTTTGGAACGTTTAACCCCTTTTCGACCCCTTAAAGTGGGTTAATCGAGATCGGAGTAGCTTACTTTTTCTATTTTTACCATTGTTGATATTTGTACCGATTTTCAGAGTTGTGACCAAATGGCAAGTGGGATATTCGAATGTCCCCCGTTTGGAACGTTTAACCCCTTTTCGACACCTTAAAGTGGGTTAATTGAGATCGGAGTAGCTTACTTTTTCTATTTTTACCATTTTTGATATTTGTGCCGATTTTCAGAGTTGTGACCAAATGGGAAGTGGGATATTCGAATGTCCCTCGTTTGGAACGTTTAACCCCTTTTCGACCCCTTAAAGTGGGTTAATTGAGATCAGAGTAGCTTACTTTTTCTATTTTTACCATTGTTGATATTTGTGCCGATTTTCAGAGTCGTGACCAAATGGGAAGTGAGATATTCGAATGTCTCTCATTTGGAACGTTTAACCCCTTTTTCGACCCCTTAAAATGGGTTAATCAAGATCGGAGTAGCTTACTTTTTCTATTTTTACCATTGTTGATATTTGTGCCGATTTTCAGAGTTGTGACCAAATGGAAAGTGAGATATTCGAATGTCCCCCGTTTGGAACGTTTAACCCCTTTTCGACCCCTTAAAGTGGGTTAATCGAGATCGGAGTAGCTTACTTTTTCTATTTTTACCATTGTTGATATTTGTACCGATTTTCAGAGTTGTGACCAAATGGCAAGTGGGATATTCGAATGTCCCCCTTTTGGAACGTTTAACCCCTTTTCGACACCTTAAAGTGGGTTAATTGAGATCGGAGTAGCTTACTTTTTCTATTTTTACCATTTTTGATATTTGTGCCGATTTTCAGAGTTGTGACCAAATGGGAAGTGGGATATTCGAATGTCCCTCGTTTGGAACGTTTAACCCCTTTTCGACCCCTTAAAGTGGGTTAATCGAGATCGGAATAGCTTACTTTTTCTATTTTTACCATTGTTGATATTTGTGCCGATTTTCAGAGTTGTGACTATGTGGGAAGTGGGAGAATTAGTGATGAGTGAGTGAGTGAGTGAGTGAATGAGTGAGGGCTTTGCCTTATATATATAGAGATGACCTCCCCCCCCCCCCTTCTCCCCTTGTCTGATTGTTATAAAAAGCAAGTATTTAAAATATCATAAACTAATTATTGTAATCCAAACTTAAAGTTCATGGCGCAAGTATTTACTTTGGAAACTTGAAAACTGGTATTTCAAGTTTGTTAACCCAATAATAAATTTATGTTGTTAATTCTGTACCTCTGAATCAATCAAACCATAGTTATAATTTAGCAACAGAAGAGTGAAAATATCGAATTCTTCTAGTTAATTGCACTCTCAACATAATGCTGTAAAACTTTTTTTAAATGCTTTGGATATCTTTTGCAGTGTGTTACGATATTATGATTTCGATAATAGAAACTAAAGTTTTAAGACATAAACTGCACTAAAACAAAAAATGCCAAATATGGGGCTTAGGATGATTTGGTTTTGAAGCACTGAATAGAATTATATGTGTAATCATATATTCATCATTTTATTATTTAATCAATTACAATTTACATGTGACGAAAATTAAATATACTTTTTGAAATAAATATATGTACTACTTCAAAATGTGTTACAAAATACAGTTTATGAGGCTAGAATTTCAAACAAAAAGTGAAACAATAAAAATAAAAATTATGTACATATCTTAAAGACTATATAGACTACTCTATACAGAGTATATACTTCTCTGTCTGTAATATATATTGTGTTATTTTGCGCATTGAAATTTTTACTTGCAAAATTCAAATAGCCCCTTTTTAAGCGAGAATTATCTAAGAAAAGGAATTTATAAGGGTTTCATAATCGATCGTTATTTTTAAATACTTATAAACGAAGAAAACATTAATGTGGGAATTTCGATTTCCCGAAGTACATTATATAAATATTCCAATTATTAATTAGAAATTAAATAAATCATTATTACGACTTTTCAAATCAGCAAAAATTGGTTCTTAAATATTCCCCGAAAGTTAATAAATAAATTATAATGGTTGATAAAGCATTCGAAATAGCTTTTCAATAGCATTTATTTTTGAGTAATTAGGAATAGGGTAATGATCCTTATGTCTGCAATAAGATGTCCGGATTAAACAAATTTCAGAAAAGGCCCACGAATTAATGAGTGTTTGCTGCATTGTATATAAATAAAAAACTGTTTAAGAACACAGCAGTAGTTCGAAAATTTGTTTATGTTTCAATTTTGTCCAATTATAGATCAAAGGAGAAGAGAGAAATTTGCCTTTCTGAAAAGAAACAAGAAACGGTCATCCGTGTAGACCGTGTATCATAGTTAAAATGTTTGGTGAAGATGGTACTACTACTTGCAGGAAAACAAGAAGCAAAATCTATAAATATAAGGATTAAATTAGGTAGGTTTTTATCAGTATTACAGGTAATTTTGAATTCAAAATTAAGGACATTGCAGGTATCTTAGACTCGAGACACAGACCTAAAATAAAAAAATAACTTCTATGGGTTACAATGGCACCCGTCGCCCAGTGACATATCTCTCATGGAAAAAGAACATCTTCACTTTCTCTTTAAGTAGAGAACGGGTTCAGTGGCCCAAGAAAAGTCTTCTTTCTCTTTCGCATCTACTTTCTTTTTTTATCTTTTCTTCTCACTATCATTATTTTCTTTATCTCTCATACGAGGCACTCTCACTAAAGTGGCATCTTCTGTCAAACAACACAAGCGAGAGGTCGGTTCGCGAAAGGTCGATGAAGAGGCTGTACCTTAGAAGGTTATGTCTAGCAACTATTTCCAACGACAAATTACTAGCTACTGATTTAATGTTTCGTGAGGGGACTGCTAATGGCAGTGGATCTCGTAAAGACCCAGCATTTGAGAAAAGGGGGTAGCAACGTTAAGTTTGAGGAGGGGGGAAAGGGATTTTTAAAGACTTGACGTGTTTGAAGCAACTGAACGTTTGTTTTTTTGTTAAGCTCTTGATGAAAAACATGTTGTGGGACGATTGCCATACTATTAAGTGGGCACTTGTTTAAAGTTTGGACCCAAGTTTGAAACGAGTGAAAAACGTTAAATGGAACAAAATTATAGAAGAAGAAAATATTGTGATTACTAGAATTGTGTGGTTTAATTTATATTTTTATTAATTTTATACCAATTAAGTATATAACAAATTTTCTATTTAATTACATGTATATCCCATCCATCCAAAAATCACATATGATATATAATAAAATTGGGGCTATATTAATAATTTTATATATTTAGAAAGAGAAATAAGCTAGTCTCTCCTACAGGGATGAGAGCGATCAGAGAGCAAAAAGGAGGAAATTTAACCTTTAACTGCTGTGGTTGGGTGGTTTGAGGTTTTTGGCGCAAGAGCAACACATGGTCCATACTGCACCAAACAAATTTATGAACATCAGTTAAAAGTTTAAGAAACATAGTATCAGAAAAATTAATATAAAAGTCAAAGATGAGATATTTTAGGGGGTGGAAGCATTCCACAAAAAATGACTTGCGGTCTGTCAGACCGCTTACAGCAGTTGAAGGTTAAAAATTCATTGAAAAAGCTCGCGGATGGAATACACAAAAATTCAACAAAAGAGTATGCAGGAAGGATGATTCAATAATTTTAAAGATACAATGAAATTTCTCATATTATATAATAATTACATTTCAAATATTAGGAGTTAGTGAAGCAATCTGAAAGGAAAGGGGAGCCAAGAGGGAAAAGTATACTTTTTACCGGAAAAACTGGTTCAGATCAGAAAAATGTGGATCCTCAAGACAGGAACAAAGAGGAGGAAAATGTTACATAAAAAATCAAAAAGGAGGAATTCCTCCAAAAGGAGGAAAACTGGCATCCCTGCTCCTAGTCCGTGATATGATTATGCTTCGTATTCTTTTAATGCATCATACGAACATTCCAATTTTTTAGCAGTGCACAAGCTAGTTAATGTGACCTTACAATGGGTTCATTCGAAATGGAAATTAGAAAAGGGATTGGTAAAAAGGAACCATTAGAATGGTTCCATATTAATATGATTTTAAAGAATTTAATTTAAGAATTCGTACTCAGAATCTTCTCGTATTGGATGCACAAACATCACAATTGAGGAACGTGCTTCGGAATAAAAAATTTCTACTTTAATTGATAATTCATTTTTTAATTTTTAAATTTCATGCACTTTTTATTCAATACTGGATTAGAAAACTGAGTAATTTATGGATTTCTTGAACGTGCCTGAAAGTATACTAGAACGAGAACTATCTCATATTAGTGACCTCTTTCTCTAACACTCCAATTGTGAAACCAGGCCTTAACGTTAGAATTCTGTTAAAACTTTAAAAAAAAAAAAAAGAAGAAGAAAAAAAAAAAAAAACGAGAAAAAAAAAGGGACAAATGAATATCAAACATATCGAACACAACCATTAAAAATCTCTTGCAACTTTCTGAAAACATTTACGTCTTATTCAGATTTTCAGATTTGTAATTCCAAAATTTTCATTTAATATATGAATAGGAAACACGTTGAAGGACGAAACATTTGATATAGGAATATTAAAATAAGTAAAAAACATTAATTATTTATTCCCGACATTGAAATACGATTCATTCACAGTCCAGACCCTATCCTGGTTTATAATTTGTCCCTTAAGTTAGGTACTCTTGACAGAAATGAGTTCCCAGGGAATAGAACTGGAAATAGCTATATGTTATAAATACGTGTTTGGAATTCTATTAAATGCAGTGCAGTTCAAGCAAACGATTTTAGTTTCAGCAATAAATCCTATACAATTCAACTCGATAATCAAAGAACTTAAATTGTTCTTCATTCAAGTGAAACCTGAGTTGTGTGCATTAGTAAACGTCAACATTCTTAAAAAAAAAAAATAATAATAAAGATTCGGAATTAATTCAGATGTGACGAAATTCTGACTTTTGATTGACCACCAAAGGCAAAAATGCATTTTAATGGACCTTCGAGGATTAAAGAATTGTAATTTTTGGTCTGCTATATAAAATATAAATTCCACGAAACGTGGGAAATTCGGCTTCCTAAATGCAATCTGCTGGGAGTATAGAGAACATGAAAGAGTGAGAAAATATTAAGAAACTTATTGGTGCGCTAAACATCATTTTAATGGAATTCATGAGAACACTTCATTATACTTGATATTCCCACTCCTCTTTGGACGTATTAAAGATTAAAAACTCGCATTACACATGTTTTTCATGCTCAACTGATCGTAATTTCGTTGCAAACCATGAAAAACGAAAGCATTTCATCTAAAATGCGAAACCACGGATTTGGCGCACTTCATCTAAAATGCGTAACCATGCTCTAAGAATAGATTCTCTAAAACTGCAGTTTCACAGATGAGTGGAAATACGCGTGTTTTAAATTCAAGTTTAAAAAAATTGTCTATAAAAGAAGTGTGGTGTAATTTTACGCCATAAGAATTTATAAACCAACGTCTCTGTCTGATTAACAATACATAAAAAATCCTATAACGTTTGAAATTCATGTGTTATTTTTTTAATATGTTTATACATTTCAAAATGTTTACTAAAACTTCACAGTGCCAAAATTTTTACTTTCAATTACCCATATGTTAACATATGGGTAATTGAAAGTATAAAGATTATAAGAAAGTAATGAAAGTATAAAGATTCCCCCTCTCCTCCCCCCTTTTTTTTTTGCATTTCTTTTGGAGTAGTACGAAAAAGTGGTCTAGGAAAAAATGTCTGTCTGTGGTCAGGATAACTCCCGAATAGATTGACCTACGATGCTCAACTTTTGTACTCGAATTACTAGTGGCAATGGAACCTACCATCTGGGCTTTCGTCAAAATTACGCATGCGCATAAGGTAGCTGCAATTGAAAAAAAAATCATGTTTTTCGGCAATGGCTTAAAAAACGACTGTAGCGTTTTTTATCAAAATCACTGTGGTAATGCTTTTTAATGTACTCTAAATATCTCCATGATCTAAACATGCCACATTACCCAGCTCTAAACATGTCTTTTAAGTTGCCTTAAACATCCCTACTTTTAAAAATCACGTAGAAATGCGATAAAGGTGTACAAAGTTGAAAAACGAATGTCTTCAACACAGAATTTTCTTCCCTTGAACATCGCCCATCAATGACAGCATTTAAAAAGTGGATATAGGCTATATTGTGGAAAAACGAGTAGCAGATTTAAAAAACAACAATACGAACATGAATAAAACACTTTGTTTAACCTATAGATTTCATAAAATTATATGACTTATAGCTTAGAACAAATGTAAATACAGGTGAGAAATGGTATAAGAGACTAATTTTCAAAAAGAATTAATTGTAAATTTTCAATTTGCAAAGCAATAATAGTTTTCTTAAGAAAAATGCAAATATATTTAAACTGTTTATATTGGCGTTAAAATTTACTTTTGTCTACCCGACTTCAAATTGAAAAATTTTGTGTACATCATATACAGGGACGACGCGAATGGTGGGCGAAGGGGGCGTCTCGCCCCCCCAAAGTTTTAGAAAGTTGAACAGTCGGCAAATTTTCGAAATTTTATTGAGCCTTTTTTTGAAGTAAATCTACAACAAAATCGAATTGAATGAAAAAAAATTAAAAAAAAAAAAATTTGAACAAAAATATTAAAGATACCGACACGAGTTTCACGAATCGGCATTTTTACTCCAGAAATCTATTATAAGGGAGTCGGTGTCTTTTCCCCGCCTACGTTGATGGACTACGTACACAGTTATAATAGGTCTTTAGCGAACACAAATCATAGATATCTTCATTATTTCACCCTACCAAAGTTTTTAGAAACCAAGAAAGCACTCGGCAAATTTCCAAAATTTCATCAATTCTTTTAAAAGCGCCAAATGATGGATGTTTTAAAACATATTGAATAGAAAAAAATATAAATAATTAAAATCGTCAATAGTATTAAAAAATCCTGATCACAATTCAGTCCAAGTTGGTGATAGCGGTCGGCAATTTTAAATTGTAGTAAGTATATCCTTTTTTGCCGGATCATAGCCTTTAAAGAAAGGGAAATGGGGGAGGTTTTTTAGAAATCTTATGTTGACTTTGACGTTTCTCTTCTTTCGAAGATCATATGCGAAACTTCTCCTTCCTCAAGATAATAACATTAGAAATTTGAATAGCTTCCCCCCCCCCCCCCCAAAAAAAAAAAACTCCACAGGTACTATTCCTTACTTAGTTTGGATTTTCGAGCCAAAAATTATGGTTCTCTTTTTTATAGATCTGAATACTTTGTTGCTAAAATCGAAGTTCATAAGGGTAGTGAGTTAGTTGAGAATAATTTTCTTTGTAAAACTTGATTTCTGCTTCATTCGGATAGAGGTTCATATGTATTATTTTTTTAAATTTGTTTTTTACTTATAAATAACATTATAGTTTGGTTTAATGCTAAAGTAATCCATTTCATTTTTAATCCTGCTTAAAGAAAATTAGCGTTATACTTTCCTTCTGGAACAAATAATGATAATTAATATAACGAGTAATATTTGCAGAAATTATTGCTGAAAAACCTCGAAAAATCATTAAATTCAATCCAGCAGTTTTGGTAAAAAATATGTACACGAAGTAACTATTTTTAAGAAGTAAATTCCTATGTTAAATTGTGAAAAAAAAAATGGGAATTGGACTTCCTAATTTGATGTTAGTTAATAGCTGTACATAATTTTCTGCTCGAATTGATAATTTACTTCCTAAATATTTTGTACTTGTGAATTACTTCTTCCACATTACTCTATTTTTCGAAAGGAGGGAGTGTAAGTGCATGTTTCTTATATGTTCCCGACATTGTCTCTATTATAAAAATCGCAGTGCTCCTCATAGATAGTTTTGTGAGATAGCAATAATCTGCCTGGGTTTTACAAAGAAGAATTTTTCCAGAATTTGTTAACTTTTTTTACAATTCTAAATTAGAGTCACCTATTTGATTAATATTTTTCATTTATTTTATTCCGTGTTGTAGTGTGTTTTCTATCCACTTTTACACGTTTAATTAATTTCTCCGAAACTGCAATTTGAAAATTAACAAAATTTTTTTTTTTTCTAAATGGAACCTTTGTACTACTCATGTTACTGAATTGGTTCAAGATTGTGACAATGCATTCTATCTGCAAGTGATAAATGCCTCCCCTCCCTCCAAAAAACAGCACTTCGAAAAATTATCCCCTTTGTTCATCAAAGAGGGGGTTATTTATCAAACAAAACTTAAAAATTAAATGAATTTGAAGGAACTTTAACTAAAATGTGATGGTTATTTACTTAAAATATGACATTAATTACGTATTAATAAAATGCCATAAAATATTAAAAACACTAATTAATTACACATTAAATAAAATAATTCACAATTAAATTAAATAAGAATTAGTTATAAACTCATTAACAATTAATTACGCATTAATTAACAAATAATTAGACATTAATTAAAAAAATATGCATTAATTTTACATTAATGAAAATTAATTAATAATAGATTAACACCTTAATGGATATATTCTACATTTACACCGTACTTGCCTTGATTTTAGTCGGAAAAATTATGTCTAACGCCCCCCCAATCAAAATTCTTAGCGACGGCCCTGATCATATATAGCATTTTTTCATTATACAATATATAACGAAAAACTTGAGGGAAAACAGTTCCACCTGTTGCATATAAAATCATTTTATAGATGTGAATGTTGATCTGAGTATACAAATAAATTTGCTATAAGTTATGAAAAAGTTTTAAATTTCAAGAATGCATAACAAAAAAACGAGAAAAAAAAAAAAAAAAAAAAAAAAACTAGCTTTTAACATATAAAACAAGCAGTTGGAAAGTAATCGATTAGTGAACTGCCTGTGTTATGATAATAGTAAATAAATAAAAAAAGATTAACTGATGGAATTTACAATTTACCTACCAATCATAGCTATCAAGCAAAAGCACATTCAACAAAACTACGATTGATGGTTATAACATTTTCGATTAAATATCTTTTTTCAGGAAATCCATATGAATAGCATAACAAACAAATACCTTATTTTTGTTTTTGTAGTAGACATATCTAGAAATTACTTTTAAAAATTAAATATGCAAAGAAAGAATAAACTTTTATTTCGAAGTTCAACGTGCCTTAAAGTTTGTTTTCTAAAGGCAAACATTTTCAAATTAGCCAATTTTTTTATTTATTAAAATTAGCCAAATTTTCAAATTTTTTTTAATTTTTTTTTTTTAAAATTCCTGTAATTGCATATACATACAAAGTTGAGATATTAAGGGCACATTTACAAATAAGGATTGTTTGGCAACCATTTGAATTATTACCATATCATGTTACGTCCCATATATCGCATTAATACCTGAATAAATGAAATAAAAAACGTACATTAATTCAAAATTTGCTTTGAGCTAGTATCAAAATAATCATTCACACAAGCATATCATCGCAATTGATTATTTAGCCATTGGTCACAAAAAATAGGTGACGCAACACATGATCTTAAAAATGATTATACTTTATCAAAGAAAAAAAAAATATTCTGGAATTTGATTTATTCTAGAACAACAGTAAAAAAGTAATTTCTTAAAAATAACATAAACTTAATGCAAAAAGCACAATTTAAATTATTTAAGAGAAAGAGAGTCACATTTGTAATTATGATTTGTTTTAAAATAAATATTTATCAAAATATTTCACTCAAACCTATCTCTATAAAAGTCAAATTTAAAAAAGGGTTAAATGATCTAATCGTGGCATATCTCTATGTCCCACTTCCAAAGCAGTCACAAATTTGAAATTTGGTACCAACGTTAACAAGAGCAAGCATAAAAAAAATAAAAAAAATCATGATCGAAACAACGTCAAAAGATCCAGATACAGAATATCCCAATTTCCCCTAAGCGCGGAAACTGAAAATTGGTACAACTGATCACAAAGCTCAACTTAGTAAAACAAAACTATCTCGATTTCCAATCACCATCCTTTACAATAATAAAGGGGTAAAACGTTCCACATGTGGAAAATGTACAGTAAAAATATGTAGGAAAATATATAGTGGCGATAGGACATGAAAAATTTATAAACATGTTTCAAAAATCATTGTAAGCAAGCTATTATAATTTCCCCAAACCGCTCTTTTAGGATGAAAACTCTCTAAACGTGAAATTGATATGACGTGGAATATCTTGTCCGAGTTCCCATATAACCTCAACTCAGAAATTTGGCACTGATTCAAATAGGACCATCACAGAAAATACTTTTCTGATCGATGAAAATTTATAGTGAAGCACGGCAGAGTTCGCCAAAATGCGTGAAATCTGCAAAAAACACGCATTGAAAATCAATTTCAACCCATAGAATTAACCTCATGCGTGAATTCAAGCATCAGTTCATCATGGTTAAATTTTAAAAAATAATCCTCCATTTTATAAAATCAGAAATCATCCTAGCCGGTTTTAAAAGCGGCTCTACCTCCCTGTACTTTTTCTTTGAAAATAGCGACCTTTTCTGAAAAAATGCAAAATTTTCGTTTATTTTTTAACGGAACGCAATATTTAGATCACCTCTCCGAAATAGCTAGTTACGCATGCGCATTCATGTTCAAACGTGCCTCGCAAAGACCAGTGATTGACTGAAGTCATTAAATGGTTGCGGATACAACGTGCATCATTAATAGGTGGATTGTAGGGGGGCGTCCCACAATTTTCAAATGTAATTTCGTACGTTCCTTAATTAAGGGTATTTCGCCGGTTTTGTACCGAACCTTCTTGCACAAAATAGAGAAAAAATTTAACCTCATGCGTGAATTCATGGGAAACGTAGATTAATACTATATCGTCCACATGTTTAATCGGGATTTTTTTTTTTTTTTTTTTTTTTTTTTTTGGCACCAGTAGGACTGGTTCAGAAGTTTAGATCATTTCGCCTATGTCTATCGCCGGCGTTTTTTCGAGAATTTCGGATATCGTAAATTGTCAAGTTTTACTTCTCCGTCTTTTGCGCGATAGTTTTCGATGTGCTGCCGGCATTTGCTCCATCGTTTTCGAGGTGTCGCCGGCATTTGTTAAGTAGTTTCACTTGACATCAATGTGGTGTCACCGAACGGCATAGTGTTAAGAGTTAGGGCTTATAACCATCAAGTGTTTTTAACAAACATTTAAAAAGCACATTTCCGCTCTGATACGCGAAATCGCGATCGCACATCATTGTTATTGTTGTAGTAAGCATTTTTGTCAAAACACTTAATTTGCTTTAGTTTAAAACAAAGTTTATTTTAAAAAATATCCTATGGATTTTAAAAATACCCCTTAAATTTTAGAGAAGGGTGAAAATACCCTTTGGAAATATTTAAGTGGCTTATACTGAGATGGGTATTCAGCTTTCATTCGTTAGACTACATTAGACAATCACAATGCACATTTCATTTTAAGAACATAACACTAGACTGTGACGTCGCCATGTATATGACCCATATCGAGTACTCTTACAGTCAACACAGTGCGTATCTCAAGGTAGACATACATTAATGGTGCAAAAGCAGAAACAAAGCAAAGGCACTTTAAAATGCTAAATGAAACACGATATTTAAATAATCCAGCCTTGGCAAAACTAATTGCCAGGGACAAGTGAACAAGGATTGTCCATTAAAATAAAAATCACTATCTTGTACTCATTGTAACACGTCCTCCAAAGACACCATTCTATATAATCAACCTTTTCAACAAGTCTTCTATACAATAAAAAATAAATAAAATTTCCAAGCAATATATCAACCTATAACCAGTTTAAAGTCACCCACTCGTTTTACTAGGAAGAACACTGTTCTAAAGAAGCTGCTAATGGCTCTTCAGACATTTCCGCTCAGATAAAAAAAAAAGTTGATAATGCGGCAGCGAAAAATAAACCCATTAGCATAGTAATTGGCGAAACACACATATGAAACATCAACAAGGTACGAGGTAGAATTTAATCTATTGATCATGCTTCTAATAAGAAGATCCAACCAAAGCGTCCGCAGCAGAACAAACTTTGGTTCCCTTTAAAATAATTTCATGATTCGGCTTAGTGAAGGATGAGAAAACCACTTTCCCAATTACGACAAAGGGCTTAAACTAGCAGTGTTATTTAGTAAATTGAAGGTAATCGGGTGATTGATTTTTTTTTTAGTATTTTAATAAGCTAGTTTTTTTTATACATAAATCTTTGAAGGAATCGAAAGCATTTTGAATTATTTGAAGATGGGAGAAAGAATAAGGTAGAGAATTAACATTCTTATAAGTGAATTTCTTTTAGTAGGAATACTGTTGGGAAAAAAGATTTCACCGATTTTAATAGTTTTGACGGAATTTCTTTGATCAGTTTTTGAGCAAATGTACACTTAATAAAAGTCTAGGTGTGAAACGGAAAAATATATTTTTTTAAATTAAGTAAAGTACTTTTATCAATGGTCTATCCTATCTTTACATTCTTTTATTTCACAATGTCTAAAAAGTTTAAGAGAATTTACTTACTAAGTTTAAAAATAAAAATTTAGATGTGTACTAAAATGAAGACAGTATTTCAATATTCCAAACTCGCAGATAATTTTGAATAAGAAAATGTGTTTTCGTATGTCAAACTTGTGTTATTAAATTCATTATTAGAATCTATGATTATAATAACTTCAATATCTTTGTCAAAATTGTTTTATAGAACAACAAGGAATACTTTTAGATAATGCAAGAAGACTCTATTTCATTTTTATTTTAAAAACCTTCTTTGTTTTGACTGACGTCAAACTTGGCACTCTTTTGATTCAATAAATGAATACTTGTAAGTTATTTTGATCGTAAAAATGTCATTACCCATATTGACACTGAGTGACAAGATTCAAATGGGAAAACGAACCAGAGTTAATAATAACCCGTTTTATTTTTCTACTACAATCAATCTTCTTCGACCTAAGTGCCAATGTCTAGTTCGGAATGAAAGCTTTGCCTTCGATTAAATAAACATCCTTTCCAACTCAACACATTCATTTCTTGATTATCACTGTCATTTTGCTGCGCTGTGGCCACCACTAAAACCGTCAATTCGGCCGAATCGTGACTTCAACCGCCTGCAGGGCGTATTAATATACAACGAGCCACCACCACATTACAATTCTTGCCCACCCCTTACACCTGAAAAAAAGATCACGCAATAGGAAAAGTGTAGGGGGAAAAAAAAAAGCGTGGGAACCTTGGGAGATAGATCGAAGCTGTTGGGTGGGGCATCATGAAGGGGGTAATGATTATCTTGTCAAGTCCTTTCCAGTTCCGCAAAAGCTGTCAATTTGGCCGTTCGATGTCGAGATCCACCCACTTGATCCTTTTTGGAGCTGTTAGCAACATTGACAAAGAAGCGACATTTAATGGGTTGGTTTCTTTTCTCGGAGAATGATACAACCGTGGCGAGAAACAGTCAATGTTTTTTTTTTGGGGGGGGGGGGGGGGGAGACAGCTACACTACTAATTTTTTCTTCTTCCCAAAACACGTGTCACACCACTCGAATGTCATGTTGAGAAATTAGGAAAACAATAAGAAAGATTTTTTTAAAGAAATACAGGAAAGCCGAAATAATATTAGACCTGTTCCTGTTTTAAAGACATTCTTGTAATGACCATACCTTCATAATAATTAGTGTGTATCCTATTGAAAACATTAAAAAAAAAAAAAAAAGAAGAAAAAGAGAGAGAGAGAGAGAAAAATTTGAAGAAAAATATAAACACGTAAGTTCAAATGTTTTCCGCCAGATTGCACTTCAAGGGCAAATGCGAACCTTATCGGGAAAGTTATGAATGAAGTTTTATAGACCAAAAAGAATACAATCTATTAAATATCTATTTTGATTGTGTCCTTCATTCGTGAAGATTGTAACAAATATTTGTAATATCAATTAATTAATTATTAAGAGAACATGTCCAACATATTCACAATAGTGTGTATACAAAGATTAGTAAATGTATAACAAAGGCTGATTTCAAAATACTCCAGATTGCGTCAGTTTAATTACATGACCACTGTGAATATTGCAAAGGCGGTGGTGAGCTTATGTGCTTGTGCGTCGGAGACGGCGATTAAGGGGACTGCAAAGGAGGTATTTCCCCCCCCCCCCCCACACTTTTCAAACTTAGCATTTTTTTTTGTAATTTAATTTCAGTTTTGCAGCAGTTTGATCCTTATTCAGGCAATGTTTTTTCTCAACCAGTCTCTGCTGCTGTCATTGTGGGATTTCTTCCGGGGATAGTCAAATGAAAATTACCTAATTGAATAATTGTCGTATTGAACGGATTGCACCATAAAACTTTTTGATGTACTGAAAATATTGGCTATTTTATAATCATTATTATAAAAGAACTAGATGTTACAATAACGTTAAATAATGCTACCTTAAAAAGGCAGAAACGACAGTAAGTATCTATTCTCTGCACAACTTCCAGCGAAAAAGTCGAAATTGACTATTTTCTAGCGCGCTTACGAAACTTCACATAATTATACAAAAAATACCATAGATTCGTCTCGGTGATATCTTTCAAAGAAAAAGAAATTGAGTACCTAGGACAAAAGACAACGAAGAAAAAAAATATTGAAAATTCCAAAACGAAATAAAAAAACGAGTTCTAGCCCGATTTTGATGTAAAAATTTAGACAAACGTACAACCCTAACTAATCTATAGATCTTCAAACGGATTGAATTATAGGATGCGGAATGTTTCAACTTAAAATCCTACGCTGGTTTGAACTTCATTAAATATTTCTTTCTATTTTTAATTAACTTAAAACCACTTTTTTTCATTTCATAATTTGGCGACAGATAAAGGCGATCAGCTTGTAATTGTGGTTCAGAAATATATGCCAAAAGTTGCCAAACAGGTTTGCTATAATTTCGAAGTTAGTTTTTCCGACATGTTAGGCTTAAGTGAGAATTAACGTATCGTTAAAGTATAGCCAGAACGAATTAGACTATAATTATATGGCTTATAACATCTTTAAAATTGAAATAATTTAATTTGTGAAAAGATAGAATTAAAGAGAAATATTTGTTCTTCAAGTTGCATGGTGTTATTTGAACTGTATGATAATATAGAGAGAGTTAACTTTCAAAAACATTTTAATTTCGGGAAATCTCCATTGAAAAATGAAAACAATCACATTTTGTTGCAAGATATTATGGGCTAAATACAAAGTATAAATGTGGAGGTTATGCGAACTGACGTCACAGTCAATTCATTACAGAGGACTAAATGAACCACGCATTGCGATTGGCTAATGGAATTTGCACAAATGTCATTCGTTTTTAAAGATGTGTTGTGAATGAATTTCTGTTGTAGAATGAAATCGTAGAATCATATATCCTCAAAATTGTAATTTCATAGTGAATTTTAAAATTGTTGTTAAGAAAATATTTTAAATTTTGTCAGATATCAATGGCTTATTATATGTGAACTAAAATAATGCTTGGTATAGTAAAAATAATTTATATTGCAATATTTAGACTGTAAAAAACTTGTAATATTTATTTGTAACAATTTTTTAGAATAAATTTTCAATGGGATGAACGCTCTGGCCTTGTATGTTAAAGGTGCCGGATTTGATTCCTGGGTTAGGTGTGGATGTTCGTTGTGATTCGGAATCCACGTTAAGCTGTGGGTCTCGGACTGATTAGTCGTTATTATGCCTTAAAATAGGTCGTTGTGCGTACAAACTAACCAAACGAGCTGAAACTTGGCAGACAGGCTCTTTGTCGATGGCAACGTATTCCATTAAGTTTTGGGGGTTGAGTTGCCATACACAAGTTTCTATTACTCGTTCGTGGTCGATTTTGATGGTTACTGCCATCCGCATTCAACCAATTTGTAAATTTTCAAGTAGATTTTAGCATGTAAGATATCATTGAACTCAACTTGAAGAATTATGAATATTCATGGTACCAGGTGTACCATGGGTGGTACTACTTCTGGTTTATCAATTTTGAAGATAAATATGGCATGTTGGGTGTCGTTGGGCTTGTCTTGAAAAATTATGAATGTTTAAGGTACCAGGTATAGCATAGGTAGTACCACTTTCAGTTCATCAAATTCCAAGATAAATATGGCATGTTGGACTTTTGTTTTGACGAATTATGAATGTTTAAAGTACCAGGTATGGTATCGGTACCACTTCCGGTTTATCAATTTTAAAGATAATTATTTCATGTAAGGTATCGTCGAACTCAGTTTGAAGAATTATGAATATTCCTGGTACCAGGTGTACCATAGGTGATATATAGAAAAACGATTAAACGGACCAATTCAAAAAATAGAAGTCGCCAGTGTTTAAAAAAAAGTTCTGATATCCCCCAAAAAAACACTTTTGAAAAGTAGAAGAACCACCAACCTCAAAAACACAAAAAACTTTCTTGCAATAAAAAAATCATAAACATGATGAAAATTTTCAGCCACAAATACAGTGATATAAAAAAATGGCCAACCTCTGATTAGAACTCTCGGTTGTGACTCGCTTAAGAATGTCTGCTTACTTAGTTTATTTTTAAAACTTAAGTTCCTCTCCCATAAAAATTTACGCTGCTTGAGGTTGGCACCCGTCTTAATTACTAACCTTTAAAGCCCCCAGACAATAAAAACTTTCCAAAATGTATGTATCAACCAAACAAAAGCTTACCACAAACACTTCAGTTTCCTACTTAAAAAATTCTTAATAAATATATTAAAATGCAAGCGTTTGAGCACAGTTTCTCTATACTATTTTGAAAGTTGCATGAATATGAAGATTTACATCACTTTGTATTTCCTACCTATCCAAATGAAATCATGAACTCGAATATCCGTATAATCTGCCATAAATTACTTTAAACGCAAGCATTGTTAATATTCCTATGACGGGTGCCAACCTCAAGCAGCGTAAATTTTTATAAGAGAGGAACTTAAGTTTTAAAAATAAACTAAGTAAGCAGACATTCTTAAGCGAGTCACAACCGAGAGTTTTAATCAGAGGTTGGCCATTTTTTTATATCACTGTATTTGTGGCTGAAAATTTTCATCATGTTTATGATTTTTTTATTGCAAGAAAGTTTTTTGTGTTTTTGAGGTTGGTGGTTCTTCTACTTTTCAAAAGTGTTTTTTTGGGGGATATTGGCTATTTTATAATCATTATTATGAAAGAACTAGATGTTACAATAACGTTAAATAATGCTAGATATTACATTATTAACCATTGATGCTCTCTAGCCATTTCACGTGAATACAACAGCTACACTGAATTCAGATGAATATCGATTGAAACGAGGGAGTTTCACGAATTCCTCATGTAAAGGAAATATTGCTACTTAATTTGCAAATATATCTTGGCATTTGTTTCGTATAAATTGTCACTCCATAACTTCAATATTTAAACTGATTTCGGTAGCAGATAGCCCCAAATCCTTTTTAAAATAATATTTCTTTCGTAAGAGACTTAACAATATTTTCTATTTAATTTTGAAGTCCTTAAATATTAGAAGATAAATAAGGGCTTTCCTTACAAAACATGTGGTTTGGAATTTTGTTTTCCCATAATTTATTTTATAAATATATTAGCATAATACAATTTTTAAATATTATCCCAATTCATAAAACTGTACCTTTAAACAACGTCAACCAATGTCAATATATTTGTTTTAAGAAATTGGTCACAGTAAAATACGAGCAGAATCAGTTTATTAGAAATGTGTAAGTAGATTCTAAATTTCTTAGAAAATAATGCACCTATGCCATTGGTTGTTCGTAAAGCAAAAACAATTTTAAAATAAAATTTACCAACCTTTCTTCATAATTAATTTTGAAAGTATGAGACTGCGATATTTTTTATTTCAAGTTGCCGAACAATATTTGTCTGGTTTACTTTTTTTTTTTACCTTCGACTATTTAATTTCAAAGCATTTAATAAGAATCTTAATAATAATGAATATCTGATAACGAATGAGTAATGACTTATTATTAAGGCAGGTCCAGTTGATTACTTAAGAAGTTCATTTATAAGCGTAAACCAATTTCGATTATCTCTCGAACTTATTTGACAACCAAGAATTTTCTGTCACTTCTGGAAGAAGCTGAGAATACAAATACATCTGCAAATGCTACTTCAACAATACACGAAAAAAGAAAAACAAATAGCTGAGTATAAAATGTTTAGTGAATTGCAAGGACTTCCTACGAAGTCGCGAATTAGAAAAACTATCTATCAGTTACTTTTTGTCAAAAGTAAACCCTAAGGAGGCATTTACCTAGAATCTTCTTTCCCACGGTTTGATTTTTTTTTTTTGTTCTATCTTTATTTTGTATCCAAGGTCTGTCCACTGAACCGATGAGGTTACTTGACAATGGCGACAAAAGCCACGTAGACCTTTTAAATGTTTTTTTGAGATCGATTGATAAGACGTGCGTTGAGGACACTCATTAAAAATGAGAACGGAAGAATAAAACAAAGCTTGCGATAATTACGGGTCATTCATTGATGAGTGTAGCCTTACGAGAACGGATTCTTCGTCTTTTTCATCCACGAGGGAAATACCATCTTCAAGAGTTGTAATCGCTGTTTTATTTCCATCGCTTCTTTTTTAGTAACTGAACGTGCCATCTGAAGACATCCGTTGCCGAAGGCGTGATATTCATGAATAAGCTTCGCTTTCAAAATGAGAGGGTTCGTTCGATGACTTCGGGGTAGAACAAAGAGTGCTTATTGCAGCAGGAACCAATATGAACGGCGATGATAAAATAGCGCCTTGAGACTCATTCGAGAGATGGGATCCGATATTAGAAGGGCGCGCCCTGAATCAAAACAATTTTTTTTCTGGTACGTCCCTCCGATGGTATCTGCAGCGAAGACATAATCGAGTAAGTGGTAAGAATTGTATCTATTCTAAGGCGGGACGAGAAATGCAGATGACAAATACATGATCGATGTTTTAAAAGGTGGAAAATGTAATGCGCTGATAAATTTAAACAGAAACGTGCATGTGAAGGAAAGGAACTTTTTGTTTAACCATTTTTAAAAAATAATATTAGTACACTCTTATACAATTTTAATCATGTATCTGATTACATAAACAAACAAAAAAAATTATATTTTTTCGAAAGATTGTAATTTTAAATTTGTTTATATAAAACAAATTTTATTATATGAATAGTAAAAACTATTTTTCTATTGTAATTTGAAAGAAAAATGAAAACTAGAAATTTAAATACTATTTGGCGATATAAATCCAAAACTTTAAATTTTTATTTTATTTTTATTTTAAAGTTCGTTCAAAATCGTTTATCGAATGAGATTTTCCACAGATTTACGTCAGAGACCATTTCGCTTAATTTACTTTTAAAAAAAATACACACAATAAAACT
The DNA here is from genome assembly GCA_963978545.1 of Linyphia triangularis. Taxonomy (NCBI): domain Eukaryota; kingdom Metazoa; phylum Arthropoda; class Arachnida; order Araneae; family Linyphiidae; genus Linyphia; species Linyphia triangularis. The sequence goes on along the minus strand of OZ021722.1, from coordinate 54,779,801 downwards.
ATTATTATCAATGTACACAATTGAGGACTAGAAATGGAAAACGACCCAAGTTCAAAAAAGAAAAAATGTCAGGAGAGCCGAAAAATGATCGTATCTGGTACTTAAGGCAATGGTTAAATACATACTTCAGATTGAATGTGAATTATTGTTACTGGAGTTCCTACTTTGAGCGTTCTCCACTTTGTATAGCTAGGTCTTTAGGACATTTTTCCGTAAAAAAAAAAAGATTTTCGATTTTTTTGGTACTTGGATCGTTTTCTATTTTTAGTCCTCAATTGTCTTGTTGTTTTGGGTTTTCTAAAGCTGATTATTGAAAGGATTGCGATAAAGTTTACTTAATGAAGTAGTTGAATTATGCTCCACGACAAAGTCAATTACCTCTTAAAAATTGCATAATATTTTTTAACTAAAATGCCACACAATTCCGAATTAGTTTTTTTTTTTTTTTTTTTTAGAAAATATTAAACCATTTGTTTATTTTCACTTTGTCAGCTTTTCCACTTTAGGTCGAGGATTTTATTTGGAATTGAGTAAAAATGTGCAGGTTTTAAAAACTGAAAAACCAGTCGGTAACAATGCCACCCTTATACACAAAAATAAATTCAAAAACCCTCCTCCCACTTTTACCTTTTTCAGATTTGTATTTTATTTTCGATTCTTCTTTCTTTTTACTAAAAGTGTTGTTTTACTTCTCGCAAACTTCGATCATTCACGGCATAAACGAAAAAATCTCTCCAGGAAAAACTTTTCTTTATTCCTGGCATCTTGTTCGAAGAAATCAGTAACCCGCATGGTTCACTCCACACTCATTTCAAGGAAAAATTCAAAAGAAAATGCCACTAGACGTAGAGGTGTTTGTATGTGTTGAACAATAAAACCACATGGCCCCATACAGAAAGGGGCGTTTGCTCTCCTACCTTCCAGGACACCTTCACTCAAAAGTGACACAAGTCTTGACGTTCTCTAATCCTAGCCCTTTTCTGGATTCAAATGTCTCTTTCCGCGGAATTTTGAGTGGCACGTGCCATCCTTTTATTGTACTTTTTAACTTGCTACTCAAGTTTGTTGTAATAGAAATTTTATTTTTAAAGAAAACTGTTAGGAGAGAAAAATATATCTAAAACTGAATACATCTTTTATATGTTTTAGAGTGAACGGTGAAATATGAAACATAGCTTTACTTATGTAAGTCAGACTTTGTAATTGAATAATGAATTTTAGTAAATTAAGAAATAAATAGCCTTTTTTTTTAATTTTGTATGTTTAGAAAAATAAAATCAAAATGAGGAGATGAACTTTAGTAAAAAAAATTAATAACGGTATACCAACAAATTTGCGTATAATTGAGATTAACAGCAGCATTATATCAGCGCATCGCATAGTGTTGAACTAAATCTAAGAAGTTTTTAAATATATTTTTTATAGATTTTAAAGCTGATGTTTACAAGTTGAATAGCTGTTTATAAAACCCTTACAACAAAATGTTGCAAAAGATAATTGATGAGGATACATATAGATTTTATTATGCACTAAAATAGATTTATACTTATTTTATAATTGCATCTTAGAGTAATAAGCATGAGGTGCAGATGTTTTAATTCGCATTGTTATAAATCTTAATATAAATCCCAATAAACCGACAATACGCTTTTTTTTTTTTTTTTTTTTAAATTCCATACATTATAATACAAAATTACACATATACATAAAGCACTCTAAAATTAAATTAGATTATAATTAATAAAAATCAACAAAATAGATTCGTTATTTTGAAATTTAAATAACAACATAATGATCCAGATCCAGGTAGCATTATTGGCCAATGTCGGAAACATGGATTTTTGGAAGATTGACCAATTTTGGCTGAAAATGGGAGTATCGTTCCAAAATATACAGGATTTTTTTTTTTTTTTTGTAAAAATAAACATGTCAAAAACATCACAAAATATATTTTTGTCATACATCCTTTTTTTTTTGTCAATAAAGTACTTCAATTTTAAAACTCAGTATCAACATTTCAAAACTTCCAATATATTTCTTTCAGCATTGGGCGAGATTTTACCAATATCGACATCCAACGGCCAATTTCCAGCATTCCACATCGGGATTGGCAAATGTCAACCGATATTAACTATAAAGCTGTTGTGTTACTGTGGTAATAACAATTACATTTAACTATTGATGATACAAAAAATTAAAAATAAAGATATTACATTATAAAATAAACTTATACCACTTTCACCATTCGGCGGAACCTACTGTAAAAATCAGACAACAAAGCGAAGCCGCTGATCAAGGAATAGCCATTAATGAGCACCCTGGATTTGTGTCGTGGAGAGAGCCCATGCCCATTCCGCTTCCCATTTCCGAATAAAACCGTAGTAGTAATGGCCTCTTCAATTGATCTGGAGGCACTATATGGCGCAGCTTGAGACCGTTCTCTGGAATCGGAATGAACTCTGTTTGTAGATGGAAAGGAGGTGGTGTTGCCCAAAGCACCCTCTGCCACCCACAGGATATCCATTCCTGTAATTGGATGCACAGGGGGGGGGGGGGGGGAGCGCGGAATTAATCACGCCTAAAGGATGATATGCTTTTTGGAGCGGGATCGTTAGTTGGAGTGCCGGAATGCATTGCAGTGTTTAAATAAAAAAACAAAATTACTAAATTTGAACTCAAATATCATTTAGTTTTATCCATTTGATTTGATGTGTATACATTATTTTCCTTTTAACTTTTCTTTGTGGACTTTCTGCTGAATTGTATGGAATATTGGTATTTCGATGTCACCCACCACCGCATCATGTTATCGGTATGTGCAATTGGTGCGTAAAAGTAACATGAATCATATTGAGGGAGAAGATTATGAGGCAATAATTACTTTCAAGTAGCGAAACTAATAATTTGTGTGAAATTGGTGGTACAGTTGAGCAAGAATAAGTAATTTTTCCTGTAATTTAAATTGCTGTTATGTAAATAGAAAATATATAAAACAGTGAAATCTTACCACTCTAAAGTTAATAATGTACCCAATAATTACTCATATAGGAAGATGTAATGGATATTAAAAAAGCTGAGTGATTTGATAGAAGATATAAAATTGTTTGCTTCGATTGTTTTAGATAGGTTTCCGTAGATAAAACATCAAGCTGTATCTCCAACTATATATGTAATATAAGTATCTTTGCTTGAAATGAACGCTTGACTCCCTATTTAAATAATAATAATAATAATAATAAAACATCTTGCAAAAACAATTACTCAGAAATCAGATTGAAAGTATTTGTTTTTCAATGTATTTCTTGGATAGTGAATGCTATCCAACAAACTTACCAATAGTTTAAATTTCTTGTGAGTAAGTGGTTGCGAGATGTTTCTTTTTTAAAGTAGGAAGCACCGTTTGGAACATCTTATAGTAACAAGATATGCAAAGAGCAGATATTTTCAGTCAGTGTAGCCATAGCTATGGATGGAAATCATTTATTGGTCAAAACTTGAGATAAGTACATATTTTTGTTCGAAACGGATTTGACAGGCATAGGAAGCTATTGGAAATTTATTTCTCAGAATGAATAAAATAAAGCGCATTCAAACTCATTAATTTCTGTTCTTGAGGTCGAATATTTCATTACACTACTGATTTAATTTCAAAGACTCGGACCTGTTAAGTGACAATGAGTCCCATAAATCAGCTACTGGAATTATGAAGTAAAACGTGGGATGGCGAAGGAATGATGGGAGTGGCTTACGGTGCATAAATAAACAGGGCTACATATTAAAACAATTGTGCCACGAGTAGTAATGAAAGTCTTGCGGAGTTTATGGTGCAAACAAGACATGCAAATCACTGATTTTGCATGCATTTTGCATAATTTCTTCTGTCAGTTAAACGGAAACAAACTTCCTAAACATAAAAATCTTAATAAGATCCGTCCTTGGTATTAAGTGCCTCTGTAAATCTTGAGGTTTAACAACAAATGTTTAATGAACATCGAGGTAACGAGTAAGATTGCACTGCAGGGTGCCCAAAGGGAAGAGAATTTGAATTTCTGTGGCATTTCACTGACAATTCCCAGATACCCTGGCTTTTATAACGAGGCAAATGTACAAGATTAAAAATTAAATGGGATGAAATTTATCGTACAAAATGTTAATTTATTGGTAAATTTCCTTACAAAAATTAAAGTCTGATTAAACATTAATAGAAGCTAAAATCAAAAGAATTTCGCCGACCAAACGGTATAGTGGTTAGCGTGCTAGCTTCTAGACCGCGAGGTTGCGGGTTCGAGTCCCGTGTTAGGCATGGGTGTTTGTAAATGTATGTTGGCTTGTCTAATGACGAATGTTTCGGCGCATTATAGCCCTCGTGTTGCTGAAGGCGCCAGATAATCTGAAAACAACCAACCAAAAGAATTTCCGATTTGGAAAGGTAATTTAAGTCACATGAACAAAAGGAACGAAATAGTATCACTGGGAAAATATTATTTCTTTTCTTTTATTGAATTTCTTTCCGTCATTTTTTATTTCTCCAGTCAAAACCGAAAATCCTCACAGTGAAATGTAATTTTTTTTAATGGAATAAATTAAAAGTAAAGAATTCTTTATAACTATTTTTTAAACATTTAAACTCTTTCCCCATGAGAATGAGTACTCAATATACTTAAAGAGTATGTAAATACATATAAATATATCAGATTATTTATTCTCCATACTTAAATTTTTCAAAGTAACATGTAACGTTCTTTGTCAAAAGAATGCATTCAAACATTGTGTATAAGTTATCGTTGCTTTTGTTTCTTTAGGTCAAGCCGACTTTCAGCTTCAAAGTGTATATTTATACGGAATGTTTTTTTTAAAGTCGTCTCCAGTTATTTATGAGCGAAAGTTAAACAAACCAGCCAGATGGAGATAAGGTTTTTTTTCTTCTTAAAAGAGTATATTTTCCTTTTCTTTCGCTTGTGCAGTTTCAAGCTCTTCCGTTGTGTATAGAAATAGGAAACAGTACGTGGCTGTGCATTCGCCGAAGAGTGTGTACATTAACTGTAAATCCTTATATCCTTCCATTACTAACACATGCGTCCCTTTCCAATTAAACGTATTTTTAGCAGAGGGAATATGCAAGAGGGACAAGCGGCAAAAAGTGCTTTGATAGAGTTTTTTTTTAAATGAAAAAAAAAAATTGCTCTTACAGTAAATGTGTATTTCACTGAAAAAACTGTTTTCAATTGGAAGCAAAACCTGTCATATATTTTCTTGCAAAAAGAATGAAAAGGTTTCAAAATTGATGCGAGGTTGAAAGAATTAGACCCTGCGCAAGATCCCTAGAGCTATGCAACCCCGAATAAGATTTGAAACTGTAGAATATCATAACGGATTGCCTTCCGGGAGGTCTTTCAAAGTGACATTGCTTCGCATTTTCGTCTTGAAATAGAAAACCTGGGAAAGTCTCTTACCAGGCAATCCAATATGAAACTACCACAATCGCCGTCGAGATAACACGTTTTTAAAAGTAGAGCTGATAGATATCCTATTCAAGATTCGAATGCGATATCTTTTGCACGCTAAACGAATGCTCTGCACTCTAGGCGGTGAGGCGTCTACAAAATTGAATATTCTGTAAAATAAAATTATTCTCAGAAGCATGCTTTCTATATTAAAATAGCATTAGACAAGGCAATTTATAAATATATTTTTAGCAAACAAGCATTGTTGATAATTACGTTTTTCTTTTCTTCTAAAAAAAAACACAGAATAAAGCATAGTCTTGCAACAAATTTTGATTAAGATTTTTACTACAGCACCATTAACCGATGGCAATAAAACAATATAGTCCTTTACAGTTCTTCTGTTAAACATTACGAATTTTAAATGTATGTATGTATTGTAGGTACAATCGTAATTTTTTTTCTTTCTGGTTTGTGAAATTGCTTTTAATTTAAATGTACCTCACACAAAACTGGTAGTAAGGTATTGAAGAAAGAATTTCCGCATTTAAAGATTTAAACTGAAACAATATATTTTCTTAAAATAAACAACTCCGTAAATGACTTCCAATCAAACATAACAAAAAATGTGAAAATTAAAAGACATCAGTGTTTCATAAAACTGAAAATTGATTTCAAATATGTTTTTTTTAACATAATCTAAACACTCAATCAGAAGATTTTGCGAAATACGTTGTTTAATCTCACTTTCAAAGTGATCAAAGTGACTTTTCTTAACTTTTGAGACAATGCACTTTAAAACTTTTTATTTATATTAAATTTGTATGGAAATTATTTGTTGTTCAAATACTAACCTCTGAAATGAAGATATCACTAGTTTTTATAGAACTAAATATAAATAAAAAACTTTAAAGTGTATTTTCTCGAATGTCGTTATAAAGTGTTTTCTATTTTTTTTTTTTTTTAATCACAAATGGCAATTTCAAAATGTGTAGCTATCTGTGCCTTAGAACGAAAATCTAATATCAAATTTGCTTAGAACGGATTTTTATTCATCAGACGGGTTTAACCAGTTAATTTATGAAAAGCAAATTTAAATGGTACTAAGACAATCCTTCTAGTGAAACATCCTTTGTCAATTAGAATAATTTCTTTATTTAAAAAAAAAAAACCTGCATTTTTGGATTTTCACGATAATTGTGAGTATGGTAGAATATCCCTTGTTGGAACTCAGTTTTTTTTTTTTTTTTTTTTAAAAAAAACATCATTTTTTAAAAAAATTACTTATACCGAATCTTCCTAAAACTTACGATAAATAAAATAAAACAATGATAAATACCCACATTAAAAGATATATAAAACATACAACTGATTCAACTCTATTTTTTTTTTTTTTTTTTTTTTTTTTTTTAAGCTATCTTAAGCAATGGTAGTAAGAGAAAAACAGCCAATTCGAATAATTTCTTAAAACGTAAAGGGGCAGTCTCATCTAAGAATTTCCTTCCTTATAGACATGCGAAAAATAAAATGTAAAAAATGCTAATAAAATATATCAGAGTTTTAACAACTAATTTATACATTAATAGTGGAAAGGGAATTTAAAAAATCCACAATATTGAAAGTTTATCGAGGTTTGCAATGAGTTATTTAAAAAAAAAACAAAAAAAAACTGATGCCTTTTTAAAAAAAAAAAAATATCTGAATTCCAACAAGCGAGACTGCCATACTCGCAAGTGCTATTCATTTTCCGGTATAAATACACATCAGTCTTCATGGCCATCATCGCACCACCTCCTCACATTTACCTGACGAAAGTTAATTACTACTGAAAGCCAGCTTCAACGGGGAAAAACACAAGTGCAATTTTAAAAAAGAACCATCAAACACGCTATTAACGATAATTAGACATGATATATTATAGCTGAGGTTAATTAACGTTCATCCACGCCATCCCAGTCGTTTCTTTGTTGCCAAAAGGGGTACTTAAAAAGAGCAATTAATTCCGAAGTGAAGTCTGATTGCGGAGAAATTTAAATTAATTTTGGAGAACTCTCGCTCGATCATGATATAAGTTTTTTGAGAAAATCGTGAAGAAATGGATTCATTAGCTCGAGCAATTCGTGTAGTGAAAAAATACTTTAAAAAAAAATATTCATTTGGCAATTTATCACCGAAAGGACGGGAGATACAGCACAACAATTTTGATTTATAGTTGTTTTTAAGACATACATAAAAACTTTAATAACTTACCAAAATTCATATTCCGTTTTAGAGTAATTCATTTTTGTAGCATTTCTTTCAGTGGATGTTTGTATGAAAATTTCTGTTGTAAAAAGGGGAGAGGGGGAAAAAAGGAATCATCATATAATTTTGACAAAATGCGAATTTACACTAGTGGTTGAGATTCATTATCGAAAGTAGATGGATGGGGAAGAAACCTTAAAATTAAAAAGTTACTGGTGTCGGGTACAACTAAAATCTAAAAAAAAAAAAAAAAAAAAAAAGTAGTGAGGATGGTAGCTGTCCCGTTTTGCTAAAAATGACACTGGTATCACTCAAAGTGTATCTTTAGAATAAAGAAATGCTTTAAACTATGAATGTTAAGAAGCTTCTGAATTCTTTTGAAATAAGATCCAAATCCCAAATTTTTGTTCAAATCTATTTTTTTTTTTTTTTTTTTTTTAATTACGCGCTTATTTTCTACTCAAACGAATAATTAAAAATCTTACCTGCGGATTTTACCACTTTTCTTCACTTTAGTTATAAAACACTGTTCCTGCGGGAAAGGGAGAATGGGGGGGGGGGAGGGGGGGGGTCAAGTTCCACTCTTGCCCTAACATCGCACACCTTGACGCTCATTCTCAATTTTTTTGCTTCAAATTGCGAAATAAGCCACGAATGACAAAAAATATAGAATGTGAAAGATTGAACACATTTAAAAATTATTGTAATGCATTTAAAGTGTAAATATCCCACAGTATTGATAAAAAAAATGTTGTGCTGGTGAATTCGGTAGTACCTTTAACATACTCGGATAATACAAGTATGAAAGTGAAATATTTGTACACAGAACTATCTGTTTTTATATTTTATTCCTTTTCCATTTTATTTGGAAAAATAGCGGGATGTTTTATTCGAAAAAACACTGTGATAAAGCAAGGGGATATTTTGTATTTCTTTTGCACTTTCACGAAATCGATATGGACAGGACTGTCGCGATAAAGTCTACAGCGCGCTTAGACTCAATATCGCACGTGAAAATATTTTTAGCCGAGGTTTTTTCGACACGATCTATGCACATAAATATAAGCGGAGATTACTTCTTTTCTATTGACGAAGCATTCATGCCCGACGGAAAAAAAAAAATTCGATTTACTATGACAAATAGAGACTCGTGAGCTTGAATATTGCAAAACCACTTCCACAAAGATACATTCGGATCGATATTTTACTTTCCTTCTTTTACCACATTCTATGTCATGATATAAGAAAACTTTTGCAAAGCAAGAATCGATATCCAAAGACTCTAAACTTTGATTCCCAGTTTCACTCTCTTTTTAAAAGATTTTTCTCCGTCCGTAAAAAAAGGATTTGCAAGAATAGTTCTTGCAGAACGATTTTGACGTATGAGAATGTCATTGTGGTTACCATACTACTACAGTCAAACCCTGTTAAAGGGAAGTCAAAGGGGCCGCCGAAATTTTTCGTGTTAACCATCTAAAAACTTTTTAATATTATTTTGAAGCAGATTTAAACTACTACTTATATGTGTATTTAATACTGCTGTTTTTTGGAACACTTACATTGCAAGGCAGTATTATAGTTTAACACGATAACCATTAGGAAGCAAAAAGGAAATGTATTTAACAGTAACTTACTATTTGAAGAAGTCTAATATTAATGATTGTAGCTTTAAAATTTTAATAGAACCTTTTAAAAAATAATTTAGAAAAAACTTTTTCTAAATTATTTAAAGCACACTAGGCCTTGTCCTGTTGCATTAGAAAACGTTGCAAGGTTTCATATAAAAATAAGTTATTTAAAGTGAGATTTTGAAAGTGATATTTTGTGTTAAATGAATAAATTAATGTAAAGTTTAAGCTTCATCGTACGGAAAACTGCTTTTACTTCGCGTTACACGGATATCGTGTTAAGAGATTTCTCATTAACGGGGCTTGGCTGTATTTCAATTCGCCTTTTTGATAGACTACGAAGCAACCAGTTATTCCTATAGACAATAATTTTGAGTGATTGTGATTGTATGGAGAAATTTACACCGATACACTTTTGATTCCTTAAAGAAGAAAACATTCGAGACTATCCCTAAATGTGTGCACATCACCTCAGGATACCTTCACTTTTCTCGTTGAACTGTGAAGGTAAACGGTCCATTGAAGAAATAACCTGTCCAATCTGTGTACCACCCTCCCCTCATTGAATAACTTGTCAAAATACGATGATAGATTGCCTCATTCATTTTCTGTTATCATCAACTTTTTAGCCCTATGAATTGAATAATATTTTAGAATTAAAAAATTCTTGCCATATAACATGGTCACCGTGAGAATTTAATCAACATGGGATAATGCCAGTTGAAGCGAAACAACACAAGAATTGTCTACTGAGTTCTTCTACCAGGCAATCATTTATCACCTGATTTAATTCTTTCCTCTCTGATGAAAACACACACACAATTGATTGATTGAAAGTTGTAAATGAATCAAGAAACATCAAAATTTTGGATATAAAACTCTATTGTTGCCCCACAAAAACTTAAAAATAACACTTTTGTGAGGAAGAAAATGTAATTATGTGTTCTTCAAAAATACTGTTATCAATTAAAAAGAGTTCTAAATAATAATAATAAAACTGCGTCCAAACTTATAAAGGCTCAAAGCTCTCATTTCTTACTGTATTCCATAAACCAATTAATTAAATTCTGTGAACTAGATCACAGCAACAACGTATTAGAAGCATAATAAACGTAATATTTTTCGCCTAATAGTCATAAGCCTAAATACTTTATATTCCATCTGTCATGGTAATCTTATGTTAATGAGACAATGTCCCAAGATTAATACCAATGACAATGAAAGCGTGAATAATAGATTAGTAAAATCTCATCATCTCATGATCTTAACACTAATCTCTAAGATGCGTATACTGTCACATTCAGCTGAAACCCACATTATTGTCCATGAAGTAGAATAATCCCCTTATTCTCTTCATTCAACAGTTCACTCATCATTGATTTGAAGCAGTATAAATATTTTTTATCGAAATGCATGTATATTGTTAACTCAGCAATATTACACACTCGTTGTAATCGATGTAGAACAATAAAAAGAGTATTAAAACGTAAAACTTCGCAATGTTGGAACGGAACAGTGGAACAATACTTCCATATTTCCTGGTTAGGTTAGGCGTGGTGCATTTTTCATCCTTCTATGAAAGACTTCCTTTCTATCCAAACGAAATTAAAAAGCCACCATCTGCGATGAAATCAGTTTATTCGCCATTTCAAAATCGCTACCTCTCTCTTTCTCGCTACAACACATCTCACCAGATAATCGGTCGAAAGGTAACGGCTCTTTTTACACCACTTTCGCCATTCAATCACTCAGAATCGAACTTGAACATTCTAAAAGCAACATAGCTCGTACAATCGCAGGTAATCACAAAGATCAGATCATCAATAACCAGTTCTATTCAATATTAAATAAACAGTTAGACATCGTCCATTTCCTCAAGGTGTTTCTACTTTTTTTTTTCTCTCTCTACTTTTTTTTTGGGAAATGAAAATGTAAAGGGGAATCTTGCTCTTAGTAAATATTTAGGGTCACAGTGTTATGCTTGAGCGACCCTGTGCAGCTCAATTTAACGGAGGAGTTCATCCGTGAAGGATCAAGTAACAGAGAGTGAAAAAGAAAGGAACAAAGAAAAGCCCCCTCCCTCCCTATATGAAGCCTTATGTGTGTACGTAATCATTAGAATGAATAGTTGTAACACATACATGAACTTGAGAGAAAGCATCAAGAGATAGTATCACGAAAGATTTGCTTACTTTTTGGGAAAGTAAGAAAAATGCAAGGATGATATTTAAGGTAAAATAAAATTAATCCGAATTTAATTTTAATAAAAATTCGATTACCCCACATAGACTGAAATAACCAACAGTGCCCCTCAAACTAATTACCGAAAGCACTAAAACACGTATAATTTCTCTTAGTTAAAATAATGATTGCGATCAATGCATTTCAAAAGAATGACTTTCGAAAAGGAAGTAATTCATATATTCAAAGTAATTGAAAAATTACATAGATAGCATTTCAGCAGGTTAAATTTAATTGCACGCAAGAACTTAATCAGTCGACTAACTCCCGGCTATGGTACCTCCATAGTCTGGCAGACACATATTTAAAGAAATATGTGATTTATAATTTATTTTGACTTTTCGAACTTATGTGTGCACAGTAATTGTAAGTGTACTTTAATTGTATTGCAAGCTTTTGTAGAAATAATATGAATAAGTTAATTTATGGGGATAAGGGAATTTATTTATTAAGTTGACCAATTTTGAATTTTAATGAAAAATATTTTCATATCTAGTTTATAAAACTACGCATTACTACTACATTATTATTTTTAGAGAATTCTATCATTACTTCAACCCCCTCCTTTTCCCCTCAAAAATTTTGAATTGAAAATAATGATAATAATTTAATTTTCTGAAAGCAGAAATGATCTTGAAGAATTTTAAGAAAACATTTAAGAGAAACCATTTTAAATTCCGAAAGAACATTGATAGAAATTAATCACATTTTGAGAGCCCACTCACTTGAAAAAGCCTAGCATAGAACGAAATTTAATTTTTCTCGCCGACATAACCTTTCTATGAAGAACAGCGCTTTTCCATTAGCTAAGATAAATAACAAGCCTGAATTTATATTTATATATATATAATAAAAAAACGGTCGTCCGCATCTCAGTGAAATAATATTCCTCTTGTTTCTTTACACTTACCATTTAACATCCTTCACCCACACGCTGCAGTCTTTTCCTTCATTCCAGTCGCCTATTTGACTAATGTCTATATATTTTTTTTTTTGGAGAGACTGGTTGGAAGTTTTCTTGCAAGTGCCACTCTTAAACTAATTACTAAAAGCACTAAAACACGTATAATTTCTCTTAATGAAGTATAAAAATAATTATTGCGATTAATGCATTCCAAGAGAATGACTTTCGAAAAGGAAGTGATTCATTTTTATTGAGTATGGAAATGTTCATAAAATCTATTTCAAAGGTTTTTTTCATTTACGAAAAATGTTGGCTTGTTTTTCATAGAGTATTACGTCCATATTTTTAACAAGGTTATAATGTATAGAAAAGGTATATATTTATAAATGTTCCGATTTGTCTTATATTCTTAACAAATTCTGGATCCGTATCCAACCAATCATTGTTAGATAATGATTTGTATTAATTTAAAATTCCCGTAAAAAAATCGTGTAGGAAACAAACGTTATTATTTCTATTCGACAAAAAAATATTAAAAATTCATAAATAACTAGTTTCTTATATTTATAAAATGAGTTACTCAAAAAGTAATTAACTTAAATTTCGCTTAAGATTTAATTTTGGCCTAATTTACACTTAGATTCAATAACAAATAAAATTGAATGGTTTTTAAAATAAACTTTTATCTCACTTTAGATTTGTATTTGTCTACGTAATAAACCAGTTTAGATTTACATACGATTCCACAATATCTGAATGTGATCCGTTTCCTCCATAATCTGGAAAAAGGAATATTGTTCTTACCTAGGAAGAAAAAATAAAACATCGTTAAAAACTTCAAAAATGAAAACCTTTCTCTCATAATTCTCTTTCCGATGCAAAGGAAAGGAATTTAATCAAAAGTGAATTTCAAAAAACTAATGTTTATATCAATACGAATAACTAACTAAAAACATTTATATAACAAATTTAAGATGAACTATCAATATTTTTTAAGTAAAGCTCACTTTATAAATTAAAATATGTACATACGAATGTCTGTTTACATGGTAAGGTTTATTTATACATTTCTAAGATATGGATCAATCATAATTTAAATAAAAATATTTATATCAATATAAATATTTTTATTTTATAAATACAAAACTAATAATTATATCAATACAAATTACAAAGTAAAAACATTTATACAACAACTTAAAGATTAACTTTCAATAATTTTCACGTAAAGCTCATTTTATATTAAAATATGTATATACGAATGTCTGTGTACATGGTAAAGTGTATTCGTACATTTGTAAGATATCGATCAATTATAATTTAAATAAAAATATTTATATCAATATAAATAATTTTATTTTATAAATGCAAAACTAATATTGATACCAATACAAATTACAAAGTAAAAACATTTATACAGCAACTTTAAGATTAACTATCAATAATTTTCACGTAAAGCTCACTTCATAAATTAAAATATGTATAAACGAATATCTCTTTTCATGGTAAGGTTTATGTGCACGTTTCTAAGATATGGATCAATCATAATTAAAAAAATATATATATATTTATATCAATATAAATATTTTTATTTTATAAATATGAAACTAATATTTATATCAATATAAATTACAAAGTAAAAACATTTATACAACAACTTTAAGATTAACTATCAATAATTTTCACGTAAAGCTCACTTCATAAATTAAAATATGTATAAACGAATATCTCTTTTCATGGTAAGGTTTATTTGCACATTTCTAAGATATGGATCAATCTTAATTTAAAAAAAAAAAAAAAAAAAAAAAAATAATACATCCTAAAATTTTCAGGTTTTGAATTTTTCCTGTAGCTTTAGTTTAGTTTGGTTTCGCCTGCCACTTCAGCCACATTAGTACTTAAGCGGAGCCAATAAGCCTCGTAATTTTGAAAGTTGTCAGTTAGCTAGAGCGGTTTCTGAGCCATCACCTCCAACGACAATTGTGAACTCATCGAATTTAACACAATGCGGCAATTATCATTCTATTCAACAGCATTGTCACAGGATGCTAGCTCGATCCCCAAGACTTCTAGTCATGAGACAGACTCTTTAACTAATCCAGTATTAGGGGCTTCTCTTAAGGTTTCAAGAAGCCATGTCACATTTTCTACATCAACTATTAGTTTTCTTCCATTAATTACACTCTATTAAATAATGACATACATCTCGAGTAATACGTACGCATATGTGTTACGAAATATGTTTATGAAAACGATGATGTAAAAATTGGCCACTTGTTGAAGTCTTAACAGTGCCATTTTCCTTGTATCCAATTACCGATACCATAATTCTACCTAGTCCTACCTTATCAAATCGACCAGGTCAAACAAGCGCTCTGATTTATACTCTTGACCACCCTCTCTCTCTCTCTTTAGTGGGAGATTAATTCATAATTCACCCTCTGTTTAGTTCAAAAGTTCAGTTCAATTGAGGGCAATTGAGGGGACGTTGAACCTATTGTGTTACGCTCATAACTGAAAGATGAGGATGGTAGTGGAAGTTGTAAAACAACGGATAGGACACACCTTGGTACACACTTCACAACAATGGGTGTGTTTCTTTGAAGTTGCTGTAAAGGTTGAGGACGCTTTTTAACTAGTCTGAAACACAGGGATGTTGACTTATTTAAAGTGAAAGAAAGAGAGTTCATAATTAATTATAAAAGATGTATGCTCAGTTTTACAAACAACACTAACTAGAAAGATTAGTTGGTGTTGTTAAAAAAGAGACTCGATATTTATCCAGTAAAAGAAACTTCTTGTTTCTTGGGTCTGATTCTCTACATCCCACTCTCTCTCTCTCTTTCGTTTTTCATTAAAAGAGGAAATATTAGCAAAGTCATGGTCAGACACTTGGGAAAGTAGTAGAGGAATAGAAAGTTCCTGGATTATAGGGTACTATATTTTGAGGAAATCATTAGGGTGATAAAAAAATTTACTTGAAATCCAAAGTTCACTTTTTACTTGCAAGATACAATTACACAAGATGTTTTTAGTGAGAAATGTCAATATCTTGAAGCACTCGATTGGGATAATTTTAAATAAGAGTATGAATTCAATCAACTTTAGAAAAATTAAATATTTTAAAATGACTCCAATAAGTATAATAATTAAATAACATTTTTTATACTTTAAGGTTTATAATCAATCCTTTTTTTCTACAAAATGTCAACTGTTTAGTTAAAATTTTGGTCGCGAGCTCAACTTTCCTATTGTTATTAAACAATTATCGCGAATAGAGTGACACAAATGATTGATTTATCAAGGATTATTACCAAATATTTTTACTAAATGTAGCATTCCCCAAACTGCTTTTTATAAAGTCATTCAACTCCTGAAAATAAATAAATTTTACTCCTACTTTCTAAAAGTATCCATATTGATTCTTCGAATTTAGTGGGAAAAGAATAGTATTCAAAACTATTTTGAATTTTTCAACTCAAAACGGGAATAACTGAAACATAAAAAATGGATCTGTGACCTCCTGCCAACTTACATACATTGAGCTAAGTGAGGACGATAATGATCATTCTTAAAATTGTGTGCAATTGAGGAAAATTTCGTTTTCAAAGTATACCCAAATTTACTAAGGCAAATAGAAAAAGGCTATTTTTCTACCTATGTTCAAAATAAAAATGAATTATTTCAAATGCACATTTTCGCCACGTCTATTTTTTTTTTTTTTTTTTTTTCTTCTTTCTTCTTTTCCTCCAAAATTCTATTCCGTTTCTACCAAAATGTTAAAATTAATAGGTTTTCCCTTCTCGCACTCAAACTGTTCAAAAGAACGGGAATATAAACTCAGCATGCAGGCATAACTTTTATTACAATCCCTCCTTTCGCTTTCAACGCTATTTATTTCTCGTTTAAGTTACATTCACACAATGATAAATCACCAAACCTCCCGCAGCCACGACCACTAGAAAGGGCGCGACTACAGTTTTGAAAATTCAGACAAAGAAGGACACAATATTTGGTCTCGAACTTCCGCATTTGGTCTTGCCCCCTCTTTTGAAAAGAAAAGCTCAAGACGGTAAAGGGGTGGACACTTTTCACTTTCCACCTATTGAGGAGGACCTGAAATATTGTCCGAGCAATGAGGAAAAAAGCATGGTTTCCTGGAATTTAAGTGCAGAGTGTTGAATATTTTCGAATAACCAACCTTATTCTGGAAAAGTTCATCTATCGATTTGTAGAAAGATGAATGATTATAAACAGAAAACAAGAATTACCAAAGTCCTCTTCAGAAGGTATTTTAATTAATTCTCTTGAAAACCAGTGACCAGATTATGTAAGAATGGGGATAACTGTTGCAGATAATTTATATTGTGATAGATGCATAAAGATATGGTTACCTGAGTTATTATTATTATTATTATTATTATTACTTTAATTCGAAAGAGAAATGAAATAATAGATGTATAAAATTGCATTGTTCTGTAAATTTGCAAGGCTGTCTTCCTGTTATTATATTTCAAACTCATTGTAATTCTTATATTATTGTAAAAATTTTACAACCTAGTAGATGCACTTGTAGCACTTTCCTTCAAGAAGATATAATGGAACTATGTTATTTGTGAAGACCTAATCTTATAAAAGTTTTTTAAATATATATGTAATAACAGTGATTTTTAAGCATGTAATTCTTTTATAATTTATTAAAATAAATATTTTATCCTTAAAAATACATTGCTCGATTTTTTTTTTTTTTTTTCCCCCCCTTCTTTTTTTTTTCTTCGCATTTTCAAGTTGATTTCTAGAATTGTTTGTCAGGTTGGACTTTCAGAAGCCAGTTTTTTTAATAAGAAAATATAATTTTTACTTTTAATTATCCGTATGTACACATAGGGTAATGAAAGTATAGTATTCGGTCCAAAAAAAAAAAAAAAAAAAAAAAACTTATTTTTCTTTTTTGCATTTCTCTACGTTTTCTTACAATCTGATTTTCAAAAATTGATCTTGAAAAGTTGTCTGTCTGTGTGTACGTGGTCAGCCTAACTCCCGAAAAAATTGACCTACGATGTTCAAATTTGGTGAGCGGGTTGGTGATGGCATAAGAATCTACCATTAAGGTTTTCGTCAAAATCGAGCATACGCATAAGGTAGCTGCCATTGAAAAATCATGTTTTTCAGTAATTGCTAAAAAACGGCTCTAACGATTTTGTTCAAAAAACGCTGTGGTAATGCCTCTTAAGTTGTTCTATACATCCCCACCTTCGAAATTTCCGTAAAAATACTTTAATGGCGTGAAAAGTTGAAAAACGAATGCCCTCAACGATCGTTTTTTCTTCTCTCCTCTGTTTCACTTATAAGAAAGGATAATATAAGAATTATCGAAAAGTATATCGCCAAAATCCCCATTTTTTCGATTTTTTTGTTTTTTTTTTTGTTTTTTTTTAAACACACATACAAGAATAATCGCAAAAAATATAGCCAAACTGGCCAAATTTGATGAAAATATAAAAACGGTAAATGACACAAATCCACGTCAGTATTATACTGTAATTGAAAGCTGTGCGAAGTTCCATACCCCTAGTTTTTATTAATGACGTGAATAAGATAAAATAAACTATTTTCATGCTACTGCTTACTGTAAGTTTGAGAATAGCATTAACAATTGAACTAGAGAAGAAAAAGCAAAGATAAGATGTATAAAAAGTATTAAAAAGCTTACAATTTCAATCCATTGTCTTGACAAAATTTAAAAAATATATTATAAAAGTTGAAAAGTAACTAAAATTATATTTCTGTACCTTGATACAAGAACAATGAACGTCTAAAAAAGTAATAAAATTATCAATGTGCATGGTTGGAAATCTTTATTAGTAAAAATTTCCTTGTTTTAACAATCCGAGTTATAAATGTATTATTTTTTTAGTTATTTAAAATTTGAAAATTGTTTAGCATCAAATGAATCTCGCATTTTTTCTTGTTTTTCAAAACTAAAACTGATAGATTGGTTCCTCTTACAAGGTACGTAATTAAGGGCCTTTCTACTCGTTACCTGTGGAAAAATTTGTGGACATTCAAATTTGCATACTAATTAAGTCTTTTCGTGAAAGCTTACTCAAGTGAGATGCAAATTAAGATCCTTTAATCGTAAAACAAACAAAATATAAAAATGCACTTCGCAAACTGATAGCCAATCAGAAAATAGTTTAGAAACGGACTGCTATATTTTTTTATAAAGCAAAATCTAATTATTCATTAGTTTAGATACTGTTTGCAAATCTGTAACTTAAATTTTCAATTTAAGCTATGGAACAAATGTTTGAAATTAAAATCGGATTAAAATGAAACTTCTTAAGATAAATAAAAATTCCTTCACCATGAATTTTTGAGGTGTTTGATTATAACAGATATAATTTTTCTATCCGTTATTATGGAAGTCATTTAGGTAAAAAAAAAATAGTACATCTTTTGCCAAAGGTTAAGTTTGTTTTATCTTTAACCTACGCGATTTTTACTGTACAGTTTTTAGTTATATATATCTAGAGCTCTTTATTGAAAACAAAAAGAATATCTTAAATGACTTGATCAAAGAATGAGCTCTAACCAATTAAAATACACCAAACCATGCATTATGAAACTTGTTAAGAGATTTAATTTTCTATAATCTTCAAGCAGTAGAAAAAGCGCTGTCTTAAAGCAGGGAACTCATGTTCATGCTTTTAACCTTCCCAATTCTCTATATAATTACGAAGCAAATTTAAAACTGTTAGACACATTTCGTGATCTTAGTGTTGTTTAAAAGAGCTAGCGGCCACGCTTTTGAAAGATTCACTCTCACCGCTTGCTGATCAAGATAATAAACAAAATTGTTCCATTAGTCCACGTTTTCGGGAAGCGTTAAGTCACCTGCCAAGATTGCTAAAGGGGTTCGGTAATCAATGAAGGAGTGCGTATGATTAATAAGTTTATACATATCGAATCACCGTGGGAGTGCTTAAGACGATGGAGACGTGAATCTTAAGCCTTACAAACTATTTGGTAAACTGATAGGCAATTATTAATTGATCTAAAGATAAGATTAAATAACTTCGGAGCAATGCATTAGTTCTCGCGTTATATTTCTAAAACACACTGATTGAAGCTTGAAAATTTTATACCATGAATGTAAATCTCTGATTTTAGCTCAGAAATGAGGGGCAACTAGGGTTAAAATCAGATTTATTACTAATTCAGAACGTTAGACAGCTTTCAAAGTTTTGCGAATCAGATTCTAATGTCTATTTCAAGTAAAATTTTTTAAGAAAGTTTTTATATGAACGAAATAAACTTCACATATACTGAATAAACTTAATCAATATTTAAAAGGAAATGAAAAAAGGAGTCTATCGGTCATTACTTTTATACAATAAATAATTTTCACCATGATTAAACTTTGAGAATGTCTTCGATCATTATTTTTTTAAATGACCATGCAGCCAAATAAATATTATTTTATCATCTCATATTTCAAGAGCAAACCTAATTGAAAATATAGAAAGAAAGAAATCTTTTGTTTTAATATAACGATTAAAAATATCTAACATTGATCAGTCAACTGTCTTGTCAAGACTTTGTTTTGAAAACTTTAATAACAGATACAAAAACTAATCGTGAATATCAATTCTCTAAAAAAAAAAGCAGGATCAAAAATCCTGTTGATTAATCAAAAGACAATCAAAGCTACAAAAAAAAAAAAGCAAAAAAAAAAAAAAAAAAAAATGAGTAGAAATATTGAATTAAATCTGAATCATTCTGCAATAACAAAGACTACTGATGATCATCTATTCTCACCTGGTGTCAGCAGAGATGAAGGACTGTCGGTAAAGTACACACGCGTTATTCAAATGAAGCTCTGAGACGTGATTTCCAAGTACAAACATATCACAAGTTGGTATTACCCAAACCGTGACTCCTCGAACTTCAAAGCTACTAAATTGAATTAGAAATCGTGTGTGAAAAAAAAAAAAAAAAAACTAAGTATGAATAATTTGTCATGTGTATTTCCATTTGAACTTAATACCATTTTTTAAAATAAAAATAAGCCCTAAACTTCTTAAAATTAATATGAGTTTAAAGTTTCTGTTGGAAAATCAGTTATCATCTTTTGTTCCACAGAAAAGTTGTGTCATCTTATGCAAAAAGAAAACTAACAAGTCTCAATCAATACATGACTTGACAAAGAGCAATAAAAGGTTTACACAGTCCTTTGGATAATGTTTAATGGTTGGTCCATCCACCAATTTCACGAATAACACGTCTAGTCTATTATAAATATGAGGCGTTCTATGCGACAAGGGCGAATCCGCCAATCCCTTCATTTTTTTCAATAGAAAGCCTTGTTATTGATGATGATAGTTTATTCGCCCTTTCTGTTTGAAGCTTTGACATGTAGAGATTTCGTTTAACTGACTACGGCCTTTTATTAGAGATATAAACTTTTCACCGAACTTTAAGTAAGTACCTTTTTTGGTAGCCATTTGGTTAATTTGTAGAACTTCAAGGAAGCCGTGATTTACAAAAGGTTTCAAAACTATTGTCATAGGTGATAATGATCATCTTAAGCTCAAGTAAACTGCTTTGTACATTTGGTTGATGACTTGGGCACGTTGGGATCTCTTTTCTGAAGAAGATTGAATGACTTCTAACAAAGAAATCGCCTTTAAACCTGATGGTAAACCACGCGTCCCCGTAAGTCACTTCAACGATAAGCTGCTGTGACAGTTGAAAGAATGCATGCTGTAGAGGGTCCCTGTCTCCATACCACTTACCTGTTAAGAAGATTGCAGTCTAACCAACCATTTATCGACTTGTCGTAAAAGGGGCTAAAGAAAGCAGGGTTTAGTTTGAAAGCGTCTATCGACTCACCTGGGGGTGATTCAATTAGAATAGTAAGGGAAAGTCTCCATGTCCATTTTCTTTCTAAGAAACTGTCCATCCCTAAAAGGGAGTAGGGTCGAACTAAATTTATGGTTTGGGGATAAGCATTCCAGCCTGTAAATTGAAGGTACGAAAACGTCGAGATGTAGGAAACAAAACATTTATTTTAACCAACTGCTGTAACTAAATCTGCTTTTCAATCGAAACAAAAAATTTGATTCGATTTTTAATTTTGCGGTTTGTCTTATATATCAAAAATGTTAATTTTTTTATATACAGAAGTTATGTCATTTTATAAAATAAGTTTTTAGGTGTTTTTTATGTGCATTTGATTATTATGTGTAATTTTCTGATGCTTTTCATAAGTACTTTTTATTTTTCGCATACTTTTTTTTTTTTTACTGATATATAATTTCTGCTCAACACTCTAAATATCATATTTAATTTTGAGAATAATGTTTCATTCTAATGTAATAAGAATGAGTCAACAAATGTACGCCCAAGAACATTATAACACTCGCAAGTGAAACACATTACTTTCTACATTGCAAAAGCAACGAATCACATTGATATATTTTTTCTTACATTCTATGAGCTACTCTTTAAGTTCTTGTTATTCATTTTATATTGTTCTAACGTCACCTTTTTGACTTGAGCTTTCTATTTTGATGGTTGTTATGATTCGCATGTCTAGTTTAAAAGGTCATATCAAGATTTTGGGCTGGGACCGTTCAGTACCAGGCAAAGAAAGAAGAAAAGTTTCCGCACTCTATCAAAGAAAATGTTTCAACGCCATCATGAACTGCACACGGGAAAGTTTAATATATCTAGATTTCGATGAAGATCAAGATTATAATTCTTAAACAGGATTGGATGTTTAACAGAATATAAAAACACAGGTTATATAGATGAAGAATAGTGAACGAATAAAAGGTTAAATAAAGATCTAACATCTGTCAAAACAAAAACCTGTTGCAATATTACAAAAAAAAAATTAATTTGATGGCAATTATAAATACTCTAATATACTCCTAAAACATACGAAAAGTTTCTTCCAATTCTGAACAACGACTACAGAATCTTCAAAAGTTGTACACGTCGATTGAATAATAATATTTGTGTATTTTGTCTAGCTAATAAGGTCAGAAATGAATGTGCACTTATAATATTATTTCAAGAATTGCAATAGTAGATACTTACCAAAAGTTCAAACATTAATCAATAAAGATATTTAAACGATTATCATAAGCTTAAATTATTTGGTTCTTACTTGAAACAACACCGTAAAATCATTAATAATGATAACAATTTATAAAAATTAAAAAAGAACTTTATCAAAAAGGTTTAATATTAAAAAAATAGTTTGTTTCACAAAAGTGGTATGTAAAGAAAAAAAAATTCTAATATGCAGACTGTATCACTTACAATAAATCTTGACAGTACCTTTTATTTAAGCAATTTTTATCAAGCAATTTATACTGGAATTTAATTTATCAAACAAAAATGTATTTTATAAAACTCATCGGCCAACCACCATTTTGGAAGAAAATATTCTTCAAATGCTGGTTCACGAAAATAAAACTATGCAATGGAAGAAGGGAATTCTTGTTGTTTAAGAAATTTCGCCTGTACATGATGAATTGCGCTGGTTAATTCAAAGAAATCTTCGGCATTGTATGCAAATACGAAGAATTCATATGGTTACTAATAGCGACATCTTCTTTGAGGATCTTGAGTGCAAACAAATTTTTGCTTTCAATCTCAGTTCGGAATCTAGATAACGAAGTGCGTAGTTTATTTTGTTGCTTGGTCTCTTGGATTTTGCATCAGATGGGTTCTCTATAAGATTAAATCAACATTTTTTTCCTTCTAAATCAGTGGTTGCTTTGAGTTTGAAGAGTCAAGGTGTGGTGGCCGTGTTAAAACGACGGATATCAACCACACAAATCCTTTAGATATAAATCCCACACTCAAAATCTTGGTTCTATATATTAGACCCATCAGGTTAAGCACAAAATGTTCGATTAATGTTAGTTCGTTTATTAATTGATTAATGAAAATTGAAGTCGTTCTCGTAAAATAATTTCAAAATGAATCAGTCTTTCCTAATACTATAGTTACCTACTTACGGTTTGTCAAAATATAACTTAATACAATTCTTTATAAATAAAGCACCAACAAAGAAACTAACAGGTTGGTTGTATTCAGATTATCTGGCGCCGTCAGCAACACGAGGGCTATAATGCGCCGAAACATTTCGTCATTTAACAAACCAACATACATTTACTAACATCCATGCCAACACGGGACTCGAACCCGCAACCTCGCGGTCTAGAAGCCAGCACGCTAACCACTATACCGTTTGGTCGGCAGAAACTAACAGGAGAATTTTAAAAGGGATGATAAATATGATTTTTTCCTATAGAAATCTTTAAACAGGAAAACTACAGCATGCGTTTTAAATAAGTAGTTTTTAATTTTGCTACACATAAGCAAAAGAGAGCAATGACATTATATACATACTTGTTTGACTACTCACCAATCATTAAACACAATCATGCATTTTTTAATGATATTTAGGCTTACGAAAACGCAATATTTCCTATGTCATACTCATTTATTCTGGCAATACGATAAACATCAACTATAAAAATAATAAACTATTTACTAAAAAAGAATATTATAATAGAAAATCTAAAAAGGGTAATTTTATAACTTGCAGTATATACTCATCTTGGATAACGAGTTACCTTTTTTGGTTGAATTAAATCTCCCTGCTCTCCAATTATTTTTATATTAAAGCAGATTCTAACTCTTATTAAAACAATTCAACTGAAAGTTTTATTTTAAATTTTTACTGAAACAAGCAACTTTTTGGAACACTTCCTGGTACAAACAACTTTTTGGAAAACCGCATCAATTCCAGAAAATAAAACGGCTAATAATGCTCGTTGCTGTGAAAAAATCATCGCCCTAAAAAAATCGGTCTCAGTTTTTAGCATGTATTATTAGTTTCTCGAACTGGATGCAATTTTAGGCGTACGACTGAAGATATTACTTTACAACGTGGTTTACCTCGAGTTATTGTAAGTTGGGGAAGGAAAGACCTGAGGCAGAAGACATTCTTCCCAAGGTCTCTATCTAGAAAATGCACACTGGGATTATAATAAAACCCATCCAATTAAACAATTTCCCCGCGGTACCCGGAGTTCTCTTTCTCAAGGGGTGGGGCAGAGAAAAGAATGTTTAGGAAAGGTAAAGCCGAGGGCAGAATAGATTCGGAGGGGAGAGGGGGGGGGGGAGGGGAATACACCTTGCTGTAAAATAAAATTGCACCACTTCTTAGCCACTGCAGGGGAGATTCTCTAAGTGTGTGTTTGTAATCTAACAAGCGAACTGTAAGTAGTTAAAAGTGTCTGAAAGCATATTGAGCACATTCTCGCTCAAGTGAAAATAGAATAGGAGATATATTAGTCTTATTTTCAGGAGATCATTTTGGATTCCAAATTTAAAAAAAAAATAGTTTTGAACTAATGACTATTTACTGTTTATGATAACAATTCAAGCCATGCAACAGCTACAAGTTTGTGCAATTGCTGTTTGAGTGTATTAATATTGACAAAATGGTATTTATTTTCATTAGTACTTCGAAAGAGTAACAAGGCCACCCAACCTTTTTAACGCGCAGTACACAAATCTCACCGTAGATTGACACATTTTCTTGAATTCATTTGCAAAGTTGTGGAACAAATGAAGAAAAACGAAAGATAAGAACAATTAATTTCTTGTGAGACAATGGAATATACTCATCGCTCTTTACTTTAATATGAGGTAATCATGGGTCAATTTTAATGAATTCATTTTTTTTAAAGCAGTTATAATCGGCGTGTTTTATTTAAAGCAACTATTCCTTAATAATGTTATTGTCAGCTCTTCATAAAACGGTTCCATAACACAATTATCGTCCAACGTTTGACAGGAGAAACTAAATATACAAATAAATTAGAACAATTGCTTAATATCGTTATCTCGTTCTTCCTACACCCAATGACAGATAACTCGATAACCATATTATCGAACTAAGTTTGTAAACGGTAATTCAAAATACAGACTACACTTAGAATAGTAAACTTGGTTAACACCAGCAGCTTGTTTTAACTACATCCAATCAGGAATTAAGCTGTGGGTGCTTTTTTAGCAAAATGCTGAAAAAACTTCCTTCCAATACTAAAATTAAAAAATTTGAATTAACCCTTTGTAAAACATTTAACTACAACATTGCCATAAATGCTATCCGTAAATTAGTCATTGTCCTAAAAGGACAAAGAAACTGAAGATTAAAAAGTATCGTTCCAGTTGATATTTAGTAAAAAATAGTCTTATATTTACAATTCATAATTAGTTTATACAGAAAAGTTTTTTAATCACTTTAGATTAAAAATCAAGAATGATGAAACTCGACAATTCAGAAATTAATCCATTTTAACATTTTGTCAAAAAGATAATTCTGACCTTAGCCTTTTTGCTACAACAAAAAAGTTAAAGTCACAATTCTTTTAAAAAATGTCTTCAGCTTAAACAATGCATCTAACATAAATAAATCATTTGAGGTTTTGTATTAAAATGTTGTAACGAACTTATACTAAAATACAGGGTTTATCTTGAATCATAGTTTCGCGAAATTACGCTACATCGCAATGCTACCCCAAACAACAAACCGTGTGTGAAAAACTGACAAAAATTATGCGATATACAACAGGTCCCCTTTTTCATGAGTACTCACCACCTTGACCCCTAAAGATAGAAAAAGGTCGATGGAACAACAGTTAAAAACAGCAAGGTGTATGTATCCTGAGGAGGCGTTAGATGCCGAAGTGAAACCAAGTATCCTTGGAGCACCTAGGGCTATATAATTTGAGAGATTCCTCATTTCAGCTAGGGTCGTTCGGTCCAGGGGAAGGTACCCCACCCAGTTTCATTTGAATCTTTCTCTAGGATATCATCCATTTACGCGGGGGTCATGACTTATTGAGGGCCCGAGGTCCTTTTGACCTCTTCTTGAACCGAAGAGGTAGGGCTTTTTTTTCTTCTTTTTTTTTTTATCCCGTATGTGGTGTGTAGTGTGGTTTACTGAGAATGAGAGGATGCAGTTCAGAATTTACAATTAAATTACTGTTATGGTTTTAGAATGGTGATTCATGATTCACGTAAGCAACAGTAAAAAAAATTGGAAAAGTTAATTAAATATTTACAGAAAGAACTCAAAATGCATGAAATTTTTTTAAGTGAACAAATCATCATAAGTGAAAATTAGTTGTTACCGGAAATGGTGTATTAACACATCGGCGACGAATCCTGTGAAATCTCGTAACACGCTTGCGAGTGGTTAATGAAATTTTGGTTTAATGTAGTGGTCCATGAGGGAAGTGACAAGTTCAAACACTCGGTTTTCATTGTGACATTAGCAATTTGTGAAAAGCTAACTATACGGAGCAAAGCTAACTGTGTTACATAATCCAAGAAACGCTTAGTTTTAAAAGGTGTTGTAGCATACGTAATGGGATAACTGCATGCAATAAAATTACATGACATAAGTCTAGTGCGTTTCAATTATAAAGAGGACAGGGAAATTGTTCAAAATAAATTAATTTGTTGAGAAATATGCAATCTATCTGAATAATTTAACTAAGGCTTTTTATACTTGCTGCATTATATCTAACTTCCTGTTACCATTATTATAAAAGTAAATTTCAACAAAGAAACTTGTTTATCAGGCATCTCACACAAACGTTTACAATGAATCTTTGCATTATATATAATGTGAATGTTATTAGATCACTCCACATTATGTTCCATTACCTTGTTAGAGAAAAGCAAGAATTGACATTGCCAGAAGGGATTTTACAAAGAACCAAAATAGTTCACCGCTCTATGATTAAGTTCAACAAGAGAATGCTTACTGAAAGGTTTTCTCTAAAGTCTAAGCAAAGTTCTTTTTCCACCATTTACTTTATATTCTCTTCAGTGGTTGCCAACCTATAAATGTTTAGCCAACTTACAACTGTTTGAATCTAACTATTTTCTAATTACAAGGCGTAGAAATAAGATAATATCTAACTATAATGCGTAGGAAGTCGATGCAGTTGAAGAATGAAATAATCTAAAATGCAATCACTCTCGAAGAAATCCCTAATGACGATAGATTTAGATCTCCAAATAGATACAGTTCAGCACAAGTAGTTAATATTCATCGTAAGAAGTTGTCTACGCAATTCAATGTGTGGTTCAGGCATAAATAAAATCCTTTTGAACTATGATTAAAATTAAAAGAAATCAGTTGAACACTTTAAAAGTACATTTTGTTTCAGCGAATGGTACTTTAGCAGGCATAGTATGTGTAATTTTTTTAATTAATTAAAGCATAAAAACATAGAGTTATGAGTATCGCAGTTTTAACCCAATTTCATTTCACTTACATGGTTCAGCAAGAATTAATCCTTGTTGAAAACTGGAATAAGGTAATTACTCATTTTTTGTGAAATTTTTAATATCACTAACCTTCTCACATTTTTTCTCTCAAAAATAAAATTTCCATCTTTTTCCTCGATAGTGAGATAAAAATCACTTTATGCTCTCTCGAATCTAAAAATTTTACCTTCTAAATGAAAATCTGTGTGAATTCTTCGAATTCACCAACTGTTATAGATGCTCTGATGATTGCATAAGTTTTCGAATTATAATTGAAACACTTACTCTTTAATTAAATAAAATGGTAGCTGTAAACATTTATCTAATTATCTTTCTAACGATAATGCAGCTGTACATGTTGCCTTTAACAAATAAATAGAAATTATTAATGAGAACCTTTCTTTAGTTTGGGCAATGAACACAATCACTGACAAGTTATTACTATTTAGGTCATTTCATCACGCTTTCTGACAGTTAGTGACAGATTTGTTATTAACTATAGAATCATTAAAGAAACATTTTGAAACTTCCTTTGAAAACATTTTTTTATCTATAAAGACATCCTTGAATGTAACGATTATATAAAGGATAATGGTGTTTATCACGCACAATACAGTTTTGACTTTCACGGTTTCAACTATTTCCATTGAAGGGCGTCAAGAAATGCCTTATCTTGCTTTAATATTTATGTTTAGTTTGTAATTGGTTTTGTTTTTAGTTTACGTTAATTGAACATTTTGCATCTCCAATTTTAATTAATGCGATTCGTATAATTTAACTTAATAAAAATCGAAATGTATGCCAATCAAAACAATGTAATTATTTTAGCCTCTTTAATAAGTGAATGCAGGCCCGACCAATCATTGTAACATTTTAATCTCTTGAATATCATTATACTGGTTTAAAATTACTTTCAAAGCAGCTATCTCCCCTTTACCGCACGATGCTTAACTATACAGCTCCAGGCTTTGAAAGGCAGCATGCGTCACGAGGAGGTATTAGGTAACATCCCCTTTGATGAGGGTCTAGATTTCGATGATCCTTGATGGAGTTTATGACCAGCAATGATTGTCGACATCAGAACTCTCCATCCTGTCTTTTACCGAGAAATCCAACCATTATGCGGTAGTTGCTGCCTAGGGCAGTTTGAGGGTTAAAGTAGGGGGAGGGAGATTTGATTTTTCGAGGCCGGAAATCAATCCATTAGTGTTCTTCAACAAAGGCCATTGTTACTGCGACATGCTCATCTGGGTGACGGAATGTTTTGCTAAGGGAGTTCAATCTCTGTGAGGGAAAGCTGGAGACGACATTGTCATTTCAGATACGGACACGGCACTTCTGAGTCTATTAAAAGTGGTGTAACTTTCATACAATTTTTTTACGAATGTCAATTACAAAAAAAAAAAAAAAAAAAAAAAAAAAAAATCTGGAATAATTTTACCTTCTATCTCAATTAAGCCTAATTTATTTAATCAACAACTGATATGCTTTCGTCAGTTTTCTTTCAATTTCGTGCTTCTCAAAAAAAATTTTTGGTCCATTGATGTAAAAAAAAACAACCCTGATGCCGTGCTATGAAAATTTGTACGGCATATGTAAAAGTGTGATGATCAGTGGCGACATTTAGATGCTAAATGTTAGAGAAAGAAGGAGGGAGGGAAGTGATTGCAAAATTAAGACAATTCCGTCATTATTATTACTCAAAATTTTTGAAAATTGAGTAGCTTATCTCCTGCCTATAATCTTCACCACTGTTTGTTTTGAAAAACAATCTAGCGTAATTCCTGTACGGAACGGCCACTCATTAAAGGATTGGACGAAAGTACTGCTAATATTTACAGATAGAGAAATGTCACGTACGGATCTTCCTCATAATTGAGACAACTTATTTGAGCAAGCTCTTGTTGTTGGAACTCACAACAGGAGGAAGAATCACGTAATTCCATTGTTCTCCGTAATGGGCCTGTACTTTTCAGAAATATCCAATACTTCGTGGAAACACTGAAGGAAAAGTATGTAAAGGATTAACTGTTCTGGGACGCTATAAAAGGCACGACTTTTCAAAATTCGTTTGGTTATTGAGAAGATTGGAGCACCAAATACAGTTTTCTAGAAGAATGTCAAGAAGTGGAATGTTTTTCGCTGCCTATGCTGTTAGATAAACCGAGAAGAATTGCATTTTATTCCTATTTGATATATTCCAAGAAAGGTTTGGTTTCCGGGTTTTATTGCCAAAGAAAAGAAATCCTTACCATAAAATACAATAAATTGTCGCTTTTGCGAAATTTGAGAATAGAGTGAACACAACCGTTAACTCTGGAAGGAATTTCAAATACTAGAAAAGAAATGTATAAAAAGATATTAAAAAAATATATAACAAAAGGTTTTACACTTAAGTTCAGAAATAAGCAAAATGTCATCATTTGCCTAACATGTTAACTGACAAACATGTAATGAGCACAAATTCTGTTTGACGTATTTCGAGGTACAATATGTTCGTTGTACAAGACATTTTTATATTTTGTTTGGCCCTGGGGACCCGTAAAGAAATTTACAAGGTGGCAATTTGTTACATGAAATTAAAAATTCATATATGATATTTCTTCTGAATAATAATGTTTCACCTGAGTTTCTCTTAAATTAGACTGGAATGCCTTAATTTAAACTTGTTTCTGTCAATAATTTTCTCGACTTAATATTTTCATAAATAAGTGCACGAACAGAGTAGCTCAAGGTTGTAAATAAACATAATGCAGAACAAAACCTTTCACTTTTCATGTAAATATTTCTACAGCAGTGGAAGCAATGCAATTTTTTAATGTATGATTTGGGAAATTAATGAAAAATTTCCCTACTTCGGTTTTTAAAATAAAATTTAAGATTTAATAAAGTTACCTATTCTAATTAAAATGAATTAAAAAAAAATTTAGACAGATTAGCTTTCTCAGTCCAAGCAAAAATTTAATTTCTCATCCACCAACACATTGATTAATCCTTCCTTTATGATGTTTCATTGCCCATTTGAAAGGACAGGTAATTTGTAGAGGCAAACTTCAACCTAAACTCTCATTTTCGCTGGTGGAACTGAATGAGGGTTGAGATCAAGTCATTTCGGCCCGCGCTAATGGGAATCTGATGCATTTCTCAATAACAGCGCAACGTGAGCCGACTTCTCATTTTTTTCTTCTTAAGTTTCCTGTCTCTACAGTAGCCAATAACGTTTAATGTTCCCGCAGGGCCGTGAAATGGGGATTTCTCTTCCCCTCTAATAGGTTTTAATAAAACTTCTTTTTACAAGATGTGAAAACTTAGTGCGGAAAATGCTCACGGTCTGGAAAAACGGTGAGGGGTGTATAATAAAATCATTTTCGAGTTATTAAAGAGAGAAAAAAATTGTGCTCATTTTATTTGAACCACCGAATGACTTATTGTTGAATGTTTTGGTGTTGAGTGGGTGGCATTTATCGTGAGAAATGTTATCAGTCTGCATGTGGATACACATATAAAAATAACGTTTGAACGAATTTATAGAAATGATGGAACTCTAGCGATACTAATTTATACACATTTCCTCAGAGAATATAAAGAGAAGATGAGAACAAGACAGTTTCTATAAAATTGCTAATTTTCCATAAAATTAATCTTAAATTTAATTAAGACTTGTAGTTCAATATAAAAAGAAAAACGTATAAAAATCAGTCGAGATATTTTATTTTAAGGACTTCTGTTAATGACTCAATTTAGACTATAATTTAGTTTATGGCTGCAATTTAAAGTTAATTGGTTTTGTTTGAAATGCGTTATAATTGTTGAGTTAATTGAGCAAGATGGATCATTCGCGGATTATCTTCCCTATTGTTAATTAGGTAAGAAGAAAAAAAGTAGTTTATTTATACAGCACATCGAGTACCTATGAAAGGCAATGTCAATTTATTTCATAACAATTTATCTTTTTAAAATCCCTTTTCGACCAAATATTGTAAATATGCATCTGTATTAAAAAAAAATCTTCCATATTTCAAAGAACCGGATACGATTCCATCAAAGAAAATTTAACTTTAAAGATTAATTACTGCGCACTTGAAATACTTTATTTGAGCACACATCAGTCTCTCATCAAAACCGGACACAGATAATTAGTTAACCTTACAATATCCGAGTACTACGAAACTACCTTGAAAAGAGATGGAGTGGTGAAACCCACTTTAATTTTTTTTTTCTGTATTCAACGTCATTTCCGCATCCTGTTTCGGTCCGATTGCTGCTATCTTACCTGATATCCCCCACCCCCGCCCCTACCAAGTAATTCGGAAATGCTATTGCCTTTTAGGTAAAAGGGCGTTTTCTGCGGTAAAGTAGTTTGGGAGCTCAACAACTAGTATAAATAACGAAGAAAATATTTGTATGCCACTATATATGTTTCGGAAACCATTTCAATATTAAAAAAAAAAAAAATATTTCTTGTATTAAAACTCAGTACACGTAAAAAGCTTTCAATTAGTAAAAATAATTGTTTGTTTGATAAAATCAATGTCTAGTAGAATTTAATTCAATCACTTAAATAAACATATTATATTTTAAGATGGATTTTTATTTTTAATTTACATTATAAGAAATGAACCATATGCATTAAAGATTTTGTATTCGAAAACAAAGAAGTCTATTGATTAAAGTATCTCAAATGATTTGAGATGCAATTAAAAAATAAACAAACTTTTAGTGGAAATTAAACATGAATTGCTTTAGTTTTAATTTAATATGCTAATTTTTTAAAATTTATTATGCTTTATTTTTCAATTTAGTATTGACTATTAATTTAAAAATTAAGGCAATAATTTAGGAATTTCATTACATTAATCGAAACAAGATTGTTTTTAAACTGTGTAGAAAAAGTGAGTACAACAATAGCCGCAAAAAGAAATGTTCTAAAATTCTAAAATGGAATTGTATATAACCAGCAACAGTACAGAAACACTAGATACATCAATTGAACAGGCAAATAATTACATAATTGACATTACTGAATAACAGACTTGTTAAAAATATTTTACCATAATTTTAAAATGAAACATGATAAGTCAATTTGTTAATGATTTCCAGTAGGTTAAATACAAAGGATATTTCTACCTCACTTTCTGCTTTAATTCATTTCTTTTCATGAAAAAAATAAGCGTAAACAAGAACTTCTGATATAACTATAATATTTTTTAATTTGTAAACAGTTTAAATTTGAAAAAAAATAAAAAAAAATTAATTAATTAATTCCTTGAAGAGACAATTAATTTTCAAAATATTATTGTATTTTGTTTATTATAGAGTTTTCAGTCTGTAAATCATTAACAAAAAAAAAAAAAATTTATTAATTTGTGTTAACTAAAGCGTATTTCCGTTGGGGTTGTTTGAAATGCTGAACATTTCCCTATTTAGACTGATTTTTTACTTTGTCCATTGTTTAATTTCTATGTTAAAATTAAATTTAGTGGTTAATTTTTTATTTTCTGCCAAGTTCAAATTTGACTTTGCCAAAAGACTTTAACACTTAAGGGTTGCGTACCAGTTGAGATTGCCAGTCATGTGACGGCAGTGCAGCCTATCGCTGATCACGGAAGAACGCACGTGATTGGACGATGGGAGTCGCAGTCGCCAGTAAATAGAAAAAATTTGATCTACTCAAGGAGGGATCCACTGGAGCCATTAGCCAAGAGACGTTCCATGACGTCACTGACTGGTGACCTCGACTGGTAGCGTGTAAATCAGTCTTAATGATTAAATGGGTAAGTCGGCTAGTATTACCAGCTAAGTAATAAAAATAAATATTTTTGTTTAAAAACTGAATTTTCTATTTAATGTTAACTCTCATCAATTCAAAGAAGTTAAGTTCGTTAAAATAAATGCTGCAATTAAGTTTAGCTGTTTTTTGTTACAATTTTTAAGCTTTAGAATATTCCATCATTGATTATAGTTGGTAACAAAAAATTTTAACCGATTTTTTTTTTCATGTATGCTCAAGAATCGTTTGATGTTCCGATGAATTACAGAAGCACCGTAAATGCGCTATTTCTATTTAATTACTGCAATAAATAAGGAGTAATATTTTATATTACTTCCGAATAAGTATCATAAGTACCACAGCTTAAGTGTGCAGGAAAAAACCTAACATTAAGAGCTAAACTACATCACAGATTAATTTACCTTTCTACCCATTTCGGCACTTTTCCTTATCTTGTACCAATTTAATTATTCAAGCAGTTAAATCGTCATCCAAATGGAATTATAATGAAGTTTGAATTGTTTTTTGTTAAATTATGGATAAAAAATAACCTAAAAATTGCTTAAATTATGCAGACAATTTATCTTACAACAAGTAAGTTGTTAACTAAACCAATTTAGTGTCAAATAAAGAAAAAATTAATGACACCTAATGAACCAACTCATTTTTAAAAAGGAAATAAACTTACTAATTTATCTACCCATTATATTCTCTTTATTCAATGAAAATTACAATTTGTTAAAAGCTCGACTTTAAATGAAATAGATCTTTTACTCACACAGTTTATGCATCTAATATTGTATAATATAACTGTAAGTAGAAAATGGAGAATCTCCGTCAAAAAGAAAACAAAAATAGCAACTTCGATAATTAGTTTGTTCTTTTCGAAGTATCGAATTTTCCCGATCGAAATTCCGATAGGGTCGACACTTTTAGCTTTTAAAATTTCATAGAAATGTATCGTTCACTTGGAAGTGTATTGAAAAGCTTAAAGAAAAGAAAAATCACCGGTGATTTTGGAGTACATTTAAAAAAAAAAAGAAAAAAAAGGCCGAAATAACCTCGATCTTCAAATCCCAAAAGTAAATAAGACCCTTTCAAAATATCTGAGGGGAAAAAAGGACGAGGAAGTTTAAGAACCTCATTTCAAAAATTTGGATTTTTTTTTTCTGACGCTAAGTCTTAGGGCTTTTGGAAACCGAGAAAGGGATTTTACAAACATCAAACTCGATTACAAATGATAGACGATCTATCATTAATTTGAAGAAAAAAAAAACGCATCAAGTAAAAGAGAAATTTTCAAACAGTTTTCTCAGAAAAGTAGTTGATGTTATACTTAAACTGGGCTTGAAATTCCCGAAAGTGTTGTGAAATCGTAAAAACTAAATTTTAAATAATGAGTGTTAGTTTTTAGATAAAGCCAAGACAGGTATCATGAAATATATGTTATAACAGGTTCACGAAATGTAATAGTTAATTATAAATATCTAACATTTTGGAAATTTATTTAATAAAATGATGTTAAAGAGGAGAATCTATTACATCTTTAACTAGACTGCTTTTACTGGTAGGTTTTTGACTGGAACTTATATAATGGAACATATATGTTAAGATGCTTCACTTCAAATGTTTTTTTCTTCTTTTTTTTTTTCTTCTCAAATTTATGTTCTTCGAAGTAATCGTAATTTCAAGGTTCATAAGCTTTGAACTTTAGGGAAAATATATTTTTGAAATATTTTTATGCTTATTTTCTAGAGAGAATATTTGCAATTAAAATATTTGTTTTAGTTAAGTTAAATTTGTGTTATATTCCCCGTTTCGTAACTAGGTTACTCATTTGAGATCTTATTCTTTCTAACAATTGTAATTTATCCATTTTACCTGCTCTTTCACACCCTTTTTTTAAATCAATATTACTAAAAAAAAACTCCATTTATTGAATATCACTTTTTAACAAATTGTCTGACCAAACTACATTCATTTTACTAGCAAAGCACTTAAAACTAGAATTAATGTAAATTGTAAAATCCCTATAATTTTAAAGAAAAAAAAAATCAAGGTTATTATAAGACTTTAAACGAGGTTGAACAATGTCAAATGTAGCATTTTATTTATCCCAGGATACCATCGTAAAAATTTAAACTTTGAGATCTCCTTGATCCCTTGTCATTGCATTTTCACAACTATACATTTTAACCGAAACTGCGTTCGGAAACTTATGAGGCAATGCGCGTTTATTTGCAGGCGCATGTACTTCTTTTTACGATGCTCACTAAAAGAGTCTAACTTAAGAATAATATTGCCCATTCTTCTCTCATTCTGGATGGGAAACATTAAGACCCCTATCATATTTATAATGTCAAAAACGCCTTGCAGAAAAGAGAACAAGTGCGACAAACTATCGCCGACTCTCAATTTCGAAAACTATAGGACGTATGAAAAATTCGATATCTCTTATTATAGGAATGAACCAATTGTGATTTATAGAAAGCCCTCGACTCTCTTTAGTCCCAGCAGCGTAATAAAAAGCTGCCTTTTGCTCGGTCCCCCTTTTTCTGCCATAAAATTTTGGGATTTCCCATCGCATACTTTAAACGCAAATATAACCTAGCCTAGGAACCAGAAACTGAAGGCTATTATAGGAAAGGAGACCAGGCTCTGGAGGAAATGTAAACCCATTTTCTTGTAAGTGCGGTGCACTGTCAAGTGTCGTGTCGTAAAGAACAGCACTTCATACACTGACGGAATTTTATGAAGAAAATAAGATGCTTCTCTGTTCATTTCTCTTCCTTTTTTTAATGGTAATTTTAGTTTTGCTTTAATTTGTAGGGTGGATGTTCTCACTGATATGTAATATAAGAATTGGTGCACATGAATTGGTTCACTGGTTGACAAAAGTAAATTAAAAAAAAAAAAAAAAGTGTATGTAATACTGATTGCAATAGTGATTATGTAATAGAATGATGTGTACAAAAAATAATTAATCACAGAAAAGTTTTCGTTTTTTGTCATTATATACATAAAAAAAGAATGTCTTGTTTGACTTTTCCCATGGTTTTCTGATCGAAACCAAGTCAGAGGTGAGCCAATTTTGGGTAATTTGTCGAGTTTTTCTTTTACGTTGGAAAATTAGATTAATGTACACACAGCGCACATACTAACTGCAATATAATGCATGCTTGACTAGATATTACTTCAAAAGTTATGAAATTTTTACTGTATTTAGAAACACTAATAAAAAGTGATTAAAACGAAATTTGAAGAGTAACAAAAGAAAACTATTTTTTACTTCATTAGCAAATCAAAATTATGTTCGTTATCTTTTTCTTTGCTCCAGCAGCACTGCCTGTTCAAGAAAAAAAACAAAAACCTATAATTATTTCAATTTTATTTTTGAAATAAAATTTTAACTGTCATCAAATTAAAGTAAAAATTAAGTGCAATCATGTTTTATGTCAGAAAAAACATTATATGTTTTGGAGTGATACTTCGGCCGTTTTTGTGTTCATCAATAAGTTGCATTAGATCTACGTGGATATGACAGACTGTTGATCCCTCTTAATAGAAAACAAAATATTCGTACATAAAATAAAAATGAGGTTTAAGTTTAAAGAAATTCTATTTAGCAAGAAAAATATACAATGTTTTCCTTTGAAGATTTATATGACGCGACGAGGATATACTCAGCAGTAGATCAAAAAAGTGACTAAAATTAAAGCTTGTGGGGATGTTGATGCAACACTTGTTACAATTCAATTTGGATTTGAGGTTCGTCGTCCTCCAAATCGCCGTTCGTCTCCACTCAAAAGTAGAAACTCAAGGTGATGTCCTGTCACAAGCAGACAAATTATGTCTCATAAAAGTGAATGCGCGGGCGTTCTTAACCCCCTCCCCCCTTTTGACAGGATCATAAAAATCTTTCTTGTTGGCGTGTGCCCGCTAAGTCGACAAGTTTTTCGTGTCTAGTTTCCGATTTGATTTAACTTGATCCGTTCGAGATATAGTAGGGAACGTTCCGTTTTGAATCACAAGAACGATGAGAAATGGCAGCTGTCGTCCAAATATGGGATAAAATTCGAACTATCTTGTCCTATTTGTGAGCAGTTTTTAAAAGTTTATACTTTCGGATTGGATATGCCAAACAGAACTAGGATAATTTACTGTCAATATAGACGGTATAAATTTTGTCACAAGCTGGTTTAGATACTTTCGTGATCCTGAGTTATATAGTGTCGCATTTAACTTACATTATTATAATATCCACTAGACTAGAATTGAATTGCTTCTTTTATATCAAATAGGATGTTTATACGATTTTTAAATTATTCAAATCGACTGATTGCAATTATTGCGAATTTTTTAGAAGAAGCCAGTCTGTTTTTATGATTTGACCACTCGTGAATAAAACTTTTTATGCTAATCTTGATTAATTCAACAAATTGGTGCTATGAATATTTAATGTTTAAAAAAATATTTTATATTTAGTTTGAATTACAATAAGCAGATGAACAGTCTAAAC
The DNA here is from genome assembly GCA_963978545.1 of Linyphia triangularis. Lineage (NCBI taxonomy): Eukaryota > Metazoa > Arthropoda > Arachnida > Araneae > Linyphiidae > Linyphia > Linyphia triangularis. The sequence continues at coordinate 54,741,676 of OZ021722.1, read as the reverse complement.
AAAAAGACAGATAGACAGTCTATTCCTTGTTTTTGACCAATCAAAATTTGAAAAAAAAAAATTATCAAAAATACAGTGATGTTATTTTTAATATAAATTACCAAATATTCCGTGTTTGCAAAGATGATCGGCATAAAATCAATCTGCAACACTGATTAGAAATTTTTTCAATCAATGTACGCAGTTGATGACAAAATGTTCAATTATATTATACATTTCAGAATTCAATAAAAGCAACTCTTTTATTATGAATGTTTATTTAAAGAATAATATATATAATATTTGAAACGTTATGCTCAGTAAATGACACAAACATATTAATAGTTAACGAGATTTGTTTAATTTCTGAATAAGAATAAGGAAGTAAATTGTATTTTAATCGATGAAATACGTAGAAATTACTCAGTTTGTTAGAAATACAAGGTATTTCATATTAAAAGTTACCAATATTAACATAAAATAATTTTGAAATTATTCAGCATCATTTCAAATTTAAACAATTGTGTATTTGTTAAATCTGATACTATTATAGCAAGTAGAATGGCATAAAATGAGGAGAAGAGTCGAATAAAGAAAATGTCAAAAGAACTAAAAATAATAGTGACGTCTTGCAAATGATAAGAAAGTGTTAAATTTCATGGACATATTTTTCAAATACATTACCTTAGAAATTACCACCCAAACATTAATATTCAACTGCTGTTAGATAAATTAATAACAAAATATTATATTTCCAATTTGCTAACAAATGAAACGGATCAAGTTTCCTATCAATTTCCTGACACGACTTAGAGGGCGCAAGGAAAAGTTTCATTTCCATATCGGTCGTAGTAATGAATGCGTTTCATTAATTTTAAAACTAGGTGCACGCATTAGCAAACCCCGGAAAATCTCCAATTTGCGAAACAAAACACGTTTCCCATAACCGAGAAAATCATTTTTAATCCGAAAAATATCACCGGATCCCCTTTCCCGGTTCGAAGATATGGAGGGTGATAAGGAAAGTAAATGGCAGTTATTTAAACATAAATTCCATAACACAATGTCATAGATACTTCTTTCGTATGACTAAATAAAGTGGCTGTTTCATATTCAAGGGGACGCGGTGCATTCATTTTCGGGCAAAGTGGCACTGTGTTGATAGCTGTATGTCAAATGCTGTAAAAAGGCGAGAGCTTTTCTTTTCTTTGAGGCTTAAAAGAATTTATTTTATAACTTTTCTTTATCTCGGACTTTATGGAGAGAAGGAAAGTAAATGTATTCGTTTTGAATTCACATCGAAAATGACAGGATAGAGAAATTATATTTAGAATTTTTTTTTTTTTTTTTTTTGGACAAATAATGAAAACAAGTCACGAATTCAAGAATACATTTTTCTTTTATTCTGCTCAAATGTGTTCATTTTTTAAATAAAAAAAGCGTTTAAATTTTTTCGTTTTTGAAGCATAAACATTGAAAGGCATTGAATGAAAGAATTAAACTTTCAAAATTCTACTTAAATTTTGGGATATATTTAAAATTAACTGTCTAGATTGCAATTAAATAGCATAGCCCTAATGCAGTATTATAGAAATTCTCTTTATGGTTAACTTTTAGAATTGATTGAATAATTGGTGGATGTTGTTAGTGAAAATTGTCTAGATAACTTAAAATTTCTTGTATAGAAGGGGGAAATGGTCATGCCCGTATAAGTAATAATTTCTAATAGCTTATAAGAGTTTCATACCAAATAATTAGTGCACAAGATTTAAAATTACAATAAAAACAATATTGTCTCGATAAAAGTATAATCTAATCGCAATTGCTAATCAGCAAATACAAGCTGGGAAAAATCTTATCATGGAAAGTTTGATTTGACCAAAACCATTAGCAACCTTTAAGAAGACTTTTCTGAAATTAGTGAAAAATTGATTATAAACTATACAATTATTAAAGTACTACCCTGCTGCTCGGGACTTAGAATATTTTTTATTAGTTTGGTAGGAGTAAGGGCGGCAAAATATTAATATGTATTCAAAATATTGTTAAGAAAATACAGAAAAGCAGTCAAACAAGAGACAGAATTTAGAAAAGTAATTAATAACTACTAAAAGATAAAGTCCACTATTGTGGACCTAAAAATATAGTAGATAGCTTCCTAGATGCCTCAAGAAGAGTTTCCCCAAATTAATTAGCACCTACGCGGTTTCCCCCCCCCCCCCCTCTTTCTTTTTTTCTTCCCAGACAAAATATGACAATTCGACCACATCCTTTGTTGGGACCTAAGAATCAATAGATCAAGGAGGATTTGTTTTTACGAATAACCGCAAAAAGTAACTATGGAATTTTTGGAATTGCGGTCCTCAATTTCAGAATGAATAACACAAAGGCTTTTCAGTGGAAATTTGCGGTTCAATGAAACACATATTTTTTTAGGGGAACAGATTTTTCATCGGAATTTTCTTCAACGAGATGTTATTTATAATTAAGAGAAACATCCGGTTCCGTTTCGAATAATATACTTGTTTATGGACATATCCGCACTTTATCCAACCCTTACAAGTGCTCAAAACGGGTAAAAAACACAACCACGCTTTCCTTTCATTACTTGCTTTTTATTATTTAAATGGATTCGGTGTTGAATTTCTAGTGCAGAAAAATATCAAAATAAGTGACTCACACCCATTATAACACCCAAAGAGCCTTAGGGCGCCCAGTGAAAAGGACAACGGTCCCTATTCATGGCTGCTTTATGGACTTCCACCGCATTTCATCGAAGACTCGCATTACATCCCGAAATCCGAAGAATGGAATATCATCCGGTTTATGGTTCATAAGCGGGAAAGGAATAAAAGACAAGCGTGTTTGCACGAGCATTTAATTATTATGACCCCAAGGAACGTTTATTACTTTCCAATTAATTTGACGAGTTTGTAACTCCGATATTCCGCGCTGAGTCCTATTATTAACTAAACAACATACTGTGTTTGAATGAAATTCATCAATATAAAGTTTAATGATCCTGTGAGAGAAAAGGAGAATGCTCTGGCATTAACGATGGACGTTTGGAGAATGCGAATTTTAAGTTTTGTCTTAGTTACATTTTATATACAAGATATCTCTGACGAAAATGTATTGGAATGTTTTTAACAAACTGTGAACGATACTTTTATGATTTCCAAGTGTGTTTGCAAATTCGAATTAATTAAAGACAATACCAATAGTTCTGTATACCGCCTTAACTATTCAGTTATATAAATGGCGTTATTCTAACACATATCTTAATGATTAAAAAGTTGAAAGAGATATTTTAAATAACTCAATAAAGAGATATTTTAAATTACTCAATTTTTAATAAACTCAATTAGAAATTTATATCTTTCGTAATTGAATCCATATACAGAAGTTATAAATTAAAATAGACTTTATTTATCATATTTAGCACTTATACGTGTATCGATGTCATTGAACTGAACAAGTGATTGTGTATTGGCATGACTCCTTGTATATATTTCTGCCCGACTTTTGATCCACTTCTCACAACCAAATATGCGACGTAAGTTTGAAATCTGTTAAACGTGGTCGACACCTGAGCTAACGCCTTTCTGACATTCAGTTATTAGAACCACGATTCCACGATGGAATAGCGTGTAGTTGACCCATTATTCTGCAATTATTCTACCCATTATTCTACGAGGTTCGAACACTCGATCCTCCAGCTAGGAGTTCTCAAATGAATTAGTAGTTTGCTCTAGAGGTTGAAATCAATAGTTTGCTTATCATATTAAATATCACCCCATCTTCTTATATACATTAAGAGCCTTTCATCTGTATTTCTTTTTCTTTTGTTTCTGTAGAAAGTTGTTTCTGTAGTTCATTTCATTCGATTGGAGAAATATAGGTAAACATTCCCGTCTTGATTTAAAATTTTGTGATTTTATACTCTTCATATTGGTATTGATTTACAGGTAGGCATAAGAGAGACTTTCTTGAAACCCCCCCCCCCCCTACCCTCTCACTTTAAGTATACCTGCATCATTTCAACATAATAGTTATCATATTTCTCAAGAAAAGAAATATATATCCCTTAAAGAAATACTAGTCTTCTTATCTTCTATTCCCAATCTTCCCCCTTTTTATGCGTCGTTTCACAACAGGGTGCTTGGGTGTGGGTGTGTCGATCCACTCGTTATCTGCCATTGAAAAGGGCAGCGCAATATATTCTTGTTCTTAAAACAGTGGGTGGACCACCCCGAAGACACCATCACAGCTTCATCTTTATCAGTTCACCATTTCCGATACTGCTGACGCAAGCATCAGCATCTCTTTATTTTAGAACGAAGACATTGAAGTTTTTTTCTTCTTTTTTTTCTCCTTCACACTTTTAGCACTTCTCATAAATCGCCCGGTTTATATGCACTCACAGACTCACTTAATTTTGTCAAAACAAGGTCAAGCCAGTCCACTTTCACTTTCAAGAAAATGAAAATGTTTGGTTACCTTCCACAATTTAGAGTAACATTACAGTTATGCTGCAAAAATGCCATATATTTTTTTTTTTTAAATATGCAGTAGTTTTGTGCAGATAACTAAAAAAAATAAAAAAAATTGTAAAATTAACAAATAATAAAAATCTTTTTAAATTTTAAAATAAATTCTGCGTAGTTCGAACGAAAATTCTAAACTTGGAAATCATAACTTTTTTTAAAAAATATTTCAAATTTTTTAATGATATGTTGTTCAAAAACATTAATTAGAAAGAAAGAAAAAAAAAATGGCTATATCAAACCTAGTAAAATTTAATTCAATTTTTTTATTCCTTCGATTCAGAAAAATATTTCAATGCAATACAAAAGCTATCAGAAGACCAAGCTTTGATAATTGAGCAGGAACATTAAGTCTAGAAAAACACATCCTGTATATTTTGTTCCTTTAGTAGCAAGAATGTAACAAGTAATTTCTTCAGAATCATCATTCACAGACATTCAAATTAAAATGAGTACAATGACACTAACCTTTGACATCGGGAGCAACACTCTCATTCGAAACAAAATTAAAGAAATATGACGAAGGAAGAGAAGCAAACAAGCCCAAAAGACATTTAAAGATGTGCCACCGCACAGTAAAGACAGTGCTGCTAATTAGTTGCTCGAGAACACTTGGCTACACAGCACTTGAAAGTCTTGCCCCAGGGTGGGTAGAAAACTAGTAGTTGGTCTTTAATCGAACATCTTTGGAATAAAACCAGCTGATGAAGATTTTTTTTTTAATTTGCAACACGAACGGAAGAACAAAAGGCCTCACGATTAAACAATTTTATTTACAAACATGGTTCGAATTAAATATGCAAGACTAGAATATTCAAATAATATTCTCGTGGTTTTTTTTTTTTTTTTTTTTTTTTTTAAATTTAAATCAAATTTTAACATTAGTTAGTCTTGTTAGAAAATGAACTCGTGCCCAAAATGGGCTTTCTAGAAAGTCAGTGGGGGAAAAAACTTTGGTTTCTCTTCATTCTCAGCACAGTGACCAGTTAACAGAAGCACTTTGGTAAAAAATGGAACTATGTCTGAAATTAGACTTTTAACAAAGTTTACGGAGGAAAATTAAAATCGCATTATTTCTGTTACAAGTTGAAAAAAGCAGGGGGAAATATACCAAGATACAGACAATCGAATAAAAAATGATATCGCCACAAAAAAAAGCTAACGCATAAAAAGTTTTTACTATTAACAATTTATATGCATCATAGGCGTAACTAGAGTTGATGAATGGGGGGGGTCGGAAAATACAGACTCGCTTCACCAATGAAATAAAAGGAAAAGGAGAGGGGGGGGGGGGGAGAAGAGAAAAAAAAATTTCATCTTATTGAGAAAGTTTTGAAATCATTGTCCGAATCTAAGGAATAAGAAAAATTTCTTAAGAATTCCATTAAAAAAAAAAAAGGAAACAAAAGGAAAAAAAAAGTGCAGAAAAATGTTTTTAAACACATGGAAATTGAAAGGGTCTGATATAATTGTTGTAAAATATATGGATGCAATATTTTCGTAGAAACTTTTCAGACGTAGCAAACAAGATAGGATCAATTTCAGTGGTGGGATCCCCAAAATAAGCATTAAAGAAACTTCTATAAGCATTTAAATATATTTTTTCCTAAATAGCTGTCTCTTAATGTTTAATTGCATTATTGTTTTTATATACATAATGATACCAATACCGTCTGAGTCTGTAAATCTGCGGATAAAATTTTTATTTTTTCGTCTTCATCTGGCGATTCTTTTTCAACTTGAACAGTAATTTCACCATATTTTTCATCTTTTCTTCTTTTGCAAAATAAAAACAGTGTCTCACATTGAATTTTGCGTTTATTGCTACCTGCACTCATTTTAATTACTTTCAATTACCCATTTGTTAACATAGGGTAATGAAAGTATTGTTTTCGATAAAAAAAAATTCAAATTTTTTCCATTTCTCCACGTTTTGGAACATTCAACTGAAAAAAAAAAAAAAAAAAAAAAATGGTATAGAAAAATGTCTGCCGGTGTGTCTGTGTGTTCGTGGTCAACACAACTCCGGAACGATTTGACCTACGATGTTCAAATTTGGAGTACAAGTTAGTGAGGGTTATAGAACCTGCCATTAAGGTTTTCGTAAATATTGCGCATGCGCAAAACATTAAAAAAATCACGTTCTTTAGCAATTACTAAAGAGCGGTTCTAACGATTTTGATCAAAATCTCTATGATAATGCTCCTTAAGATGTTCTAAATATCCCCATCTCCGAAATTCACATAAAAATGTCATAAAGGTGTAAAAAGATGAAAAACGAGTGTTTTCAACATAGAGTTCTCTTCCCTTGAGGATCGCTTATCAACAACCGTTCTACTGTTCTCCTCCACTAAAGAGAAAGGATATTGCATATTTTTTCGAAAAGTACATTCTCAGATTCGCCATTGTGGCTTGGTTTTTTTTTTTTTTTTTTTTCTTCTTTTTTTTTTCTTTCTTGGCCATTGTAAGAGTTAGCTGTAAAAATATCACCAAGGGCCATTATTTAGAATGAATGAAAATAGTAAGTAGTAATAACACTATTTCCACGTCAAATTTAAATGTGCTGACCATTATTATAGTGTAATTGAAAGTTGTGCTATGTTCCACTCCCCTAGTTTACATTCAGTTATTCTTTATAAAGTTTGGGTTTTCTATACAGCTCAATGTCCACTCACAACTTATGTTTCCCGCGATGGAGAGTCCATTTCTTCATCTTCGGACGGGTGTAGCGCGTAGTTATCATCAAATGGTATATTAAATGGCTAGTTTGCTCTTCTGGGGAAAAATCCATGAATAGTCTTGCAGTTTGGTATAGCTTTTAATTACCTTAGTAAAACACTGGTCACTGAATAATCTCAATAATGAAATTTAATGGATAATTTGAGTAATAATAAACTAAGAGTTGATTGGGGGAAAAATGCAGTATATTTGTTTAATTCTTTCTCAACTTAATGGGTTGGAGACTGAACCCCCAAAACCTCCCTCGTTACGCCTATGGCATACCTGCCAACATTGGCATTTTCAAATTAGTACAATTTTTACGAAATAAATATTTGCATTCCTATGACTCATGGAAAGTCAAATAGCGACAATATTTATGAATGTAATATAGAAATAATAGTAATTCTATTACAAATGCAAAAAAAAAAAAAAAAAAAAAAAAATGTCTAATATTAAATTGCTCTCAAATATAACAAATTGTTACATTTTAACACAAAATGGAAATTATAAAATAAAAAACTAACTTGGATTTAAAAATAAATCAAATTTAAACTTTACGATGAAATCTCTGATGAGGTTTATGATTTAGTCTACATTACACCTAAATAAAACATGCTTTATGACACAAAAACTCTAGTGAAACATACAATGAGTTGGTGGTATTCAAAGTGTTTAATCACACGCACAAATATCAATTATGCAGGCTTTTCAATTCTTATTATTACATTTGATGTTGTCACTGTGCTTTTTAGAATTGATATGAACTTCAACATCAGTAAATCCTCCATGAGAAATCTTAATATCAGATGCATAGATAGAGCAGAATGCAAAATTTGTTTCTTTGTTTGAATTTCTGATGACTAGAAGTAAACTGCTTGGTTTGAAGTAAACTCCAAAAAAACTTGATATTTTCTGGTATCTTACACTAGGATTGTTTAACTTGGATATTTTAAAATAAATAATTAAGACTAACAAAGAAGCTGAAAACCGAAAGTGCTTTAATCTCTAAAGTCCGAGAAAACGAAACAGTCGTTCGGTGAGTGCCGCCAAAACAATTGAAAATGGCGGCGGCGCGATTTAGTGCGCAGCATTGGAGTACGGTCCAAAAGAAGAAAGAATAAAAAAACTAAAGCACTTTCAGTTTTCTACTTTATTAATCTCTAAAGTTCAAGACAACGAAACAGTTGCTTGGTTTGCCAAATCCCATCGACAACACAGATGAAAACAATGAATTTCCGACGCCGCGCTTAAGTGCTTTTATTATATACGAGCAACATTATTGTAAGGTCCAAACAGAAGGAAGAACCAAAATCTAAAGCATTTTTGGTTTTCAGATTCTTTGTTAATCTCTTAAGTCTGAGGCAACGCAATAATTGTTTGGTTCGCCAGGTCCCGTCGGCAACACAAATGAAAACAGTGCATCCCCTGCGCCGTGGTTTAGTGCTATTATTTACGCGCAAGTCCAGTACTATTATTTACGTTTTGGAGTCCAGTACAAAAGAAGGTAGAATTAAAAAACTAAAGCACTTTCGGTTTTCTGCTTCATTATTAACCTGTAAAGCCCGAAAAATCGAAGCAGTGGTTTGGTTTGCCAAATCAAGTCGGCAACAGAAAAGAAAACTATGCATTCTCGCCAACGCGCTTTGGTGCTGAACATATGCGCAATCTTGGAGTGTGAATAAATATTTTGACTGACGCGGCAGCTTTGGAAAATAGTTTCGGTTTCGTTGGTAACTTGAAAAAAAAAAGAAGGGGAAAAAAAAAAAAAAAAAAAAACGGTTTTAGGGGGAAAAAAACGAAAAGTACCGTGAAATCCGTACGATTTTTTTAGCTGTTCGTACACCCGTACAAAATAGTAAAAATATGTACATTGTACGGATAATTCGTACAAGTTGGCAGGTATTATGCTATGGTCTTTACATCAACGGTCGATGACTAAAGTCAAGTATGTAGCACTTTTGTTCCCGCGATAAAGACTCCATTTCTCCAGCCTGTGTAGCGCGTATAGTTAGATGTCTGCGAGCATACAGTTTGTAAAACGTTCAATATGGTACATTAGTTGTATGAATGTCTTTCACTTTGGTATAGCTTTTGATTACCTTAGCAATAAAGCCTTTATATTCATCGCCACCTCTTATGTGTTCAGCTGGATTAGATGACCGCCAGTCGCCAGTAGTCCTCCAAACAGTGGCGGCTCGAGGGTATTAAAAGTGAGGGGGCCCAAATTAGCAATTACATGTCAGGGGGGGGGGACATGCAAATATCAAGACACATGAATTTCATGTAATTTTGTAAATGTTACTTAAATATATATGGGAAAACAAAACTACAAGATTATTAAACAGTTAAATTATCTAAGCATACTGATATTTGATAAAATAAATATTTCAATAAAAGGAATTATTATTACAAAAACAACGCAACGTTTCGTTTGAGAATGGACGAAGTCAGGAAGGGTAAAATGAATGCACTTGCACCTTTTGCTTTTGAAAATTAAAAATGAAGCGAAGAATTCCTAGGCAAAAAAGTAAAGTACAGGCTTCAAATTATTCAATTGAAGTTAAAATTACGGCATATCTATTTATAAATTGTTCCGTAAGAAATCCGATACTCATTCACGGTTGAAAATTCCTGGTTTTAAGCTTTACCCGCTTTGCACCCTTTGGTATTCGATCTGCACCCCCTTGCCACTGTCACAAAAAAATAAGTGAAAGTATGAAAACCGAAGTCACTCAATTTCTATTCTGTATTTAAGAAAAAGAAAACAAAGAGTTAGGGAAGAGTTATAAAATAAATAAAGTCAAAACCTTGGATAAAAATTCTGTAGAAATCACAGGAGAAATTTTTTCATCAAATATTACATGAATCATAAAAGGAAAAAAAAAAAATGCGACAGCAACAATTTTATTTTTCGTAACTTTAGAGTAAATACTTAAATAAATAATTTTATAATGTTTTAAAATAATTTAAATAAATCATTTTACAGACATCGGTATTGCTCCTAATATTCAAGTCAATGATATTTCATGAATCAATTCATGCAAAATAATTTTGGCTTAACAGTAGAACTAATGAAAAATGCCATTAACTTAGAATGTGCAATATTTATAAATTTGCAACCAAAGTCAAAGGTATTGTTATATTGACCAGTTCAACAGTTTTAATTTAAATTCATGAAAAAATGAATAATTACTTGATTTGAGGATGAATAATTACTTGAAAAATGCATTACATATGCATCTCAAATTTGAGATGTCTACTTACATTGAAACCAACCGGCAAAAGATCCGATGGGGCTCGATTCGACGACGTTTCACATGTGAATTGAATATATTGCCTCTGATCAATGAGTTTTGACATAGCGATAGTTAAAAATAGGTGTTTTACCATGATTCTTGATATTTTGAAAAGAAGTTGAGCAAACATGGAACTCGCTTCAAATTTTAATATTTTATTTAATTCAGAATTTATTTTGAGAATTGGATCCTACCTGAGTTAAGAATAAACATCGTTTCTTCAATTTTAAGAATGCACAAATTTTATTTGACAATTTCAAATTGCTTGTATGATTTTGCTTTTTAAAGGGTGTAGGTTCATGACTCAGATTCTTTACTAAATGCTCATGAATTTTTTTTCTGGTAACAGTAACTAGGTTTGCTTTATCTACATTTTACATATTATTTGGGAGAGAGGGGGGGGGGGGTGAAAATTCTGTAACTCTGACGTTTATCTTTTAACTTTTACACAGCATTATACGATGGCTTAGTTCTAGTGGAGCCACTTATTTAGAGAAGAACATTTTTTATTCTCTGTATAGAAATTCTTCCGTTGATGGCATCGGATTGTAAGTTACGTTAATAATTTAATAGGATATCAAATATTAATGTGAGACAAATCACTTCTTCCGATCATATGGACGACATTTAAATACTCAAACATTTTTCGGGAAAAAAGTAAATATCTAAATAAAAACAATTTGCAGAGAAAATCTTACTCTTACATTTTGAAAAACAAAGAGCGAAAATGAATGTAATGGATATTTATTGTAGCCACTTTTTTCGCACCGTCATACTAGAGGACCAACGTGCAATCGCCGTCTCTACAAAAAATGGTCATTCCTTTACAAAAAAGTCCACCCCAGAGCAGAGCGATCAGTGATGTTTTAGAAATTTTGGTATTTATGCTTTGGCAAAACAGGATGTCACGTGAAAGTCGCAACATTATATGTCCTATCGGTTTCAAATTCAAGGTCGTCCGAAGAAGGGGTCATTTTGTCCCCAGGAAAACTAACATCTTTAAGAGAAGGGTCGCTTTTTTGCAGTAATGATAGTGATTGATTAAAAATTTTTCGAGTTTGTTGCAAGAGCTCCATGCTCCCTTCACAATAGTTAATGTCTAATGACAGAATAAATAAGTTTTAAGCTTTTTTTTTTTTAAATATTAAAAAAATCCCACAACAAAACAATATTAACAAGCATATATGTAAGTGGGGCCAGAGTCCAAAAAAGTGAGGGGGCCCAGGCCCCCCCTGCACCAGCCGCCACTGCCTCCAAAGCAGTATTAGAGGCAGTATTTTAGGCCCCCCCCCCCCCCGAAAAAAAAAACTTTATAGAATGCTTTCTCATTAACAACGAATCTATATCCCAATTTTCTGTTCGATCGGATAACCTCAAACGGGTTAATTAGCCCTCTGCAGATTTTCTCGCCACTACAAACAAACTAAATTGAAATTAATTAAAAAAATTCAAAAATGAGTATTTTTTTTTAAACCAATACAAACTCAAATGCCATTTTTTTTTAAATAATAAATTGACTCCATAATAATTGACTCCAAGAGTTCTAGTTGTTGTCTATTGAACTTCTGACACAGACTGGACCTTCGGAATTGTTCCATACCCAGTCACCTGTCACCGCGTGTTACTCAACTTCAGAATCGTTCATGATTTCTAAACAATGATTCAATAATGAACTTCCTGTGCGTGCTGAATGAAAGCAGACTACATCCGTAAATTTACGTGTCCCTCTAAATAAGCGACCAACTTCCTTCTCAACAGAACTGGGCTTTTACTGCAAAGCAACGGAGGACGTGCGATAACCTGCTGTCCGAAAAATGGTTGAATTACTTTTTAATTTCAATTCAAGTTTAGGAAAGTTTTTAAAATTAATGTTTTTGAAATTTAACTATCCAGTGACAAGTGCGTAAAATTATATTAAGCTCTGTGTACCTAAAAAAAAAACGCTTTATAATTATTTATTTGCAATGCATACAACCGAAAAAATCATTTTAATTTTACTATAATTATTAAAGTTATCCCAATTAGAAAGACTAAGAAAGACTTTTTTTGTGGTTTTATCATTACATGAAATCTAATCTACGTTTTATTACTGGAAATTCGAATTTGTCTTTAAATGTATATTGTGATTGGACACTACACACATCACAAGTGTTGCCATAGTATAGAATAACACTGGCAAAAAAAAAGTCTGGCATAAGGTTCTATCGTAAAAAAATGTTAGTCAATTTTTTCCCCCTTCAAGATAAGCTATTAAGCTATTTAAATTTGTTATGTTATGCTGTGTTAAAAGTCGTTTGTCTCCCCCCCCCCCCCATCTACTCAAGAAAGAAGCTCAAAGAGAATTGTTTTGAATACTTTTTGTTTCTCCTTTCACTATTGTGTAAGGGGGGAACTTCAAAAGATGATTTCACTTGACGGTAAATTCGCGGAACTATAATTCACTGGTCAAAACATGCTGCAAACGGTGTATTATGGATCATTATCTTTTGAGTTTTCTAGAAAAGCAATTTGAAAGTATTTGAGTCAGAGGTTGCGACCTCCGACACCAAAGTATATTAAAAAAAAAAGAAAAAAAGAAAGAAAGAAAAGTGCAAGTCATTAAAAGAAGATATATTTACAAGATCGTGGATTATTGTCGATTCAGTGAACATTACAAATAAGATTTTAAAAAAAGAAATTTTGTAAAGATATAATATATATATTTTAAAATTTAAATGTTCTTTTTATTCAAATTTTTTGTTCGATTATTCTGTTATAAAGTTTTTAATTAAGTTTCTCATCCTGCCTGTTTAAGCTACACAGCTATAATTTTTTTTTTTATTCCAAAACTCAGAAGACAAGACAGTTGAACAGAACAAATACCTATTCGTCGATTCTTTCTAGTGTGTATTCTCGATTTATGAACAAAATTGATCAAAATCAACTAGCAAAAATGAATGCATAAATGAAGAATGAACTGACTGCATAAAGAATGTATAAGAATACACATAAATAGTATTTGTGCTAGGCAATAAATAAATATTCAGTTTTAAAAATAGTATTTAAATTGCAACAAATATCTAAAATGGATAACAAATAATAATACTTAAGTTTCGACAGCAACTAACTGTTTCTTGTTACAAATATTTATTAAACGCATAATTTTAAAAGTAATGAACTCTTGCAAAAAAAATTATTTAAAGTAATTTATAATCGTCAAAATCCTCTCATTATGAGAAAAAGTCTCGATTATTTTTTATTAACGAAATTTCGAATTGTTGGATATTTTCAAGTTCACTTGACAAAATCTTAGAACATTTCACACTTAATAAAGTAACTATTTCTTTGGAATTTTAAATATATATTTTAAAAGTATAAAGTACAAGTATTTCAAGTATAAATTTCTTACCTGGATATCTTGGATAAATTCCGTATCATCCAAAAGTACAATCTTGCAATGGTAATTATGAGTTTTCTTTCCGAAACACCAAAACATATTTGCGATGGTGTAAGAATTTTTTTTTTTTTAAAGTTCTAATAAAAATATACCCAAGGTGATATTTTTAATATTTCTCAATGACACTATTTTTCATTCTCGATTCGAAATTATCCTTGGCAAAAATGGAGAAAGTCACAGAAAAATATAGCTTGTTACACAGTATTCTCTTTGAATGAAGCGCTTTGAATGGACTGCGATGATGAGCAAGAGGAGAAGAGAAGAAGGACTTGTTCACTGTTGTCAGATTGAATGGGATTTGTTTTCTACGAAAGGTTGGGAGCACACCCACATTGTCTAACTTGTACCTGATTGGTCATTCGCCGGCTTTCTTTTGATTAAAACAGGCAAGGAAGAATCAAACTTGTGCTGCCATCTGCTGAAAATTAAAGAATACAAAACCGAACCCGAAGAAAAGGACTTATGGATTTTGTCATTCATTTCAATCAACAAATAACGAATCGAATCAGCATGATGCGGATTTCTTTTTAGAAACTGAACACATTTCTCTAAAGAAGAATTACGTTATTCTTTTCGAATGAGTCATAGAGTTATTATAAAGCTGCGTTATATACGTTTCTATGCTATATTTTGTAACAAGTGAAGATATCAAGATTCATGGGCTCCGACAGAATTATTTACAAGAAAGCGCAAATAGATTAAAAAATTTTTAACAGAAAATTAATCCATAACTTTTAATTAATATTTCAATAAGAAAACCAATAATTATTTTTAAAAAATCATGGTTTAAACAAAACCTTTAGTCGTCTTGCACCGTGACCATTGATAGAAGTAACAAAATTTTTACAAAATATATTAACCAAAGTCACGCTTACACATAACCTGGCCAAGGCCATACGAATTATAAATTGACTTCTTTCTGGTAATTTTCAGTTGGATTTTGACGGAATTGAACTGTTCTGGCTTCTGGCTGTGGGAATGTTTACTCCCGACTTACGAAACGAATACATAATACATTTAAAATACTGATATAGTCTTTACTAAATTCCACATTACATTACTTTTTCTTTTTTCAATTTGAAGTAGGTCTATTGTATTATTGATGAATTTAGCCAATATTAAATCTCAAAACAATTCGTTAAATTAACCCAACTGATGAAACTTTTAGTGACAAAATTATTCTTTAGTTTAGGCTAAGAATAGGGGGAGCATGTAAATGACAAATGGACGTAGTAATTTTAATAATCGAAAAAAAAACACACACCATAGTTTATCATTTACGTTACAGAAGCAAAAAATAATTTAAAAATTAATGAAGTTTATTATAAGTAAAAAAAAATCTTCAGCAAAAGAAAATAATGAAGTCAAAGTTTTATAATTTGGTCTCAGTGCTGTCCATTGTTGTCCAACATTGCCAAGCCAACACCATACGTTGTTAGCATGTTAAAAGAAACAAAAATCTCCATTTCGAAGCTTCCAGACGTGTATCTAAAATTTTTAAGACATCCAATTCACCTATAATACTACACACCTTTCTTGTTTCATTAAAATGATGAAATGGGTGTTGCGAAACGCAACTCAACTCAACTCAACTCAACTCAACTCAACTTTGTAAGAAAGTTTCGGTTCTTGTTTTGATTCTTAAAAGTTTTGGTTCGTGTTTGTAATATAGAGTGATTGCGTAGTAGAGATGTGATATTTACGTTCTTTTTGCTGAACAGGTGTTCTCTGCTCCTGTTCTTTTAAAATGAACTACTCATTAACCCGTTCTTTTGAAGAACCAGTTCTTTTTTTCCATTTACCGAAATCATTGCGAAGAAGTGCTGGTCGGTCTTTGGGGTAGATCACAAGGGTCAAGGACGAATCTTCCCGCACTCCGCTGCTCTGATGACGTTGCGTTTTAAAGAATGAGAGGGAAAGTTACTAAGTTTTTGTTTGATTTTCCTATGACTGCGTCAGAATAATATATACAAATTAGAAGACTTTTTGATATTTTCGAAAATATGATTGTGACAGTCACACTCCTTAAATTATAAGCTCTACATATAATTTTAGGCTGAATATTTGCATTTATAATGTAGTAATTTTAAGTGAATGGAGTTTTTAATATATAAAGTTTCCAAAACACTGGGACTCAAAGAATGTTCAAAACCTCAATGGACAAAAACAAATATTATTGCATTTTATTTAGTCTATAATTTATTAAAAGGGATAAATAAATAAATTAAAACTTTAAATTAGAAATTAATGAAGGTATACAAAATCACAAACGATGGTGAATATTGTATAATTTTTTTCCCGACACCCTAGAAATGATTTTTTTTTACTTTCATTTACCCCAAGGGCGTAGCCAGAAGAAAAAAATTTCGGGAGGGGATATGAAATCATATCAATAAATCATACAATCCTCTTTATCAATGCCGCATGTATTTAGTAATCAAGATAATAGCTATTTTGTCTGTATCCTTAGACATTCAAAAACATCTATAATAGTAAAATAAGCTGTGTGTCTGTCTGTCTATTTGTCTGTGGATCTATAATAGAAACCTACTTAAAATTGGAGTAGAGCTCTGAAATTTTCAGCATAAGTAGTTTTTTCCTTCTAATTGTATACATCACAAAACAGAAAGTTAAAATTTTAATTAGTTATTTTTTAATTAATTGTTTTAATTAATATATATGTTACAAAACGATATCTAATAGGGCTACAGCTCTGAAATTTTCAACATAAGTAGCTTTGGCGTTTTAATTGGATTTCTAAAAAACAGAATTTTAAATTTTTATTTTGTTCTTTTTTGATTAATTCTTTTTAGTTAATAAATAAACATTTTACAAAACGATTACTAATGGGGCTACAGCTCTGAAATTTTCAACATAATTAGTTTTGGCTTTCTAATTAAACTTTTGAAAAACAGAATTTTAAATTTTTATTTAGTTTCTTTTTAATTAATTAATTAATATTTTACAAAACGATTTCTAATAGGACTACAGCTCTAAATTTTTCAACATAAGTAGTTTTGACCTTCCAATTGGACTTTAGAAAAACAGAATTTTAAATTTTTATTCAGTTTCTTTTTAATTCATTAATTAATTAATATATATTTTACAAAACGCTTTCAAATAGGGCTACATTTCTGAAATTTTCAACACAAGTAGCAAAGTCCTTGTCAGTCAGAGTCAGTCTTTTGTCAGTCCAATTAGAAAGCCACAACGGCTTTCTAATTGGACTGACAAAAGGAAGGTTAAAATTTTAATTAGTTATTTTTTAATTAATTGTTTTAATTAATATATATGTTACGAAACGATATCTAATAGGGCTACAGCTCTGAAATTTTCAACATAAGTAGCTTTGGCGTTTTAATTGGATTTC
Source organism: Linyphia triangularis (assembly GCA_963978545.1). Lineage (NCBI taxonomy): Eukaryota > Metazoa > Arthropoda > Arachnida > Araneae > Linyphiidae > Linyphia > Linyphia triangularis. The sequence goes on along the minus strand of OZ021722.1, from coordinate 54,724,327 downwards.
TAAAAAACAGAATTTTAAATTTTTATTTTGTTCTTTTTTGATTAATTCTTTTTAGTTAATAAATAAACATTTTACAAAACGATTACTTAATGGGGCTACAGCTCTGAAATTTTCAACATAATTAGTTTTGGCTTTCTAATTGAACTTTTGAAAAACAGAATTTTAAATTTTTATTTAGTTTCTTTTTAATTAATTAATTAATATTTTACAAAACGATTTCTAATAGGACTACAGCTCTAAATTTTTCAACATAAGTAGTTTTGACCTTCCAATTGGACTTTAGAAAGACAGAATTTTAAATTTTTATTCAGTTTCTTTTTAATTCATTAATTAATTAATATATATTTTACAAAACGCTTTCAAATAGGGCTACATTTCTGAAATTTTCAACACAAGTAGCAAAGTCCTTTTGTCAGTCCAATTAGAAAGCCACAACGGCTTTCTAATTGGACTGACAAAAGGAAGGTTAAAATTTTAATTTGTTTTTTAATTAATTTTTTCCTAAAAAGCGACTTCGAATAGGCCTAGAGTTCTGAAAGTTTCAACATAAGTAGTTTTGGTCTCTAATTTTGCTTTCCACAAACTCATGTTAAAATAATCTTAAAGGGGTGTTGTATTATTGTACTAAAGGGGAATTTTTTTTTCTCGACAAGGGAGAGGCTTCCAATATTAAGGCTTTACGTAGCAATTAGATTTTAGTGAGTGAAGTGAGCTTATGCTTAGGCAGCAATGAAACTTTCAGCCAGCGAAGCGAGCCTATGCTTGCATAGCAATGAACCTTTCAACGAGTAAAGTAAGCCTGTGTTTATGTGTCAATGAACTTTTCAGCAAACGAAGCGAGCTCGATTTTGCGTAGTGATGAACCTTCCTACTAGTGAAGCGCCAAAAACTGGTTCCTATACACGAATGACAGTTTTCCGCAACGCGAGGCCTCACAGGTAGCTGAAATATTGCACATGATAAAATTTCGTAGTGAAGCACGGGTATTCAGCTAGTTTTAAATAAATTTAATATTTTAAACAAAATATAAATTGATTTTTGTGTTTTAATGGCAAACCTAAAAATTTTGGGACTAAAAAAACGCTTGAATTACCCATATGTATACATAGGGTAATGAAAGTATAGCATTCGGTCAAAAAAAAAAATCGATTTTGTATTTGCATTTCACCACGTTTTGAAACATTTCGGCTTTCAAAAAAGTGATCTAGAAAAAATATACGTCTGTGGTCAGCATAACTCCCGAAAAAGTTGACCTACGATGTTCAAATTTAGTATGCGGGTATGTGGTGGCCATGGATACCATTTAGGTTTTCGTCAAAATTGCGCATGCGCACAAGGTAACTGCCATTGAAAAAATCATGTTTTTCAATTATTGCTAAAAAACGGCTCCAACGATTTTCATCAAAATCACTGTGGAAATGCTTCTTAAGGTGTTCTAGATATACCCACCTTCGAAATTCTTATAAAAATGCTTTAATGGCGTAAAAAGTTGAAAAATGAATGCCTTCTACAAAAGTTCTCTTTCCTTGAGCATACCTCATCAACGATTGTTTTTTTCTTCTCCCCTCAGATTCACTTATAATAAAGGATAATATATAAAAACGGTAAATGACACAAGTTCACGTCAGTATGTAATTGAAAGTTGTGCGATGTTCCACACCCCTAGTTTTCATTTCAATGGTAAACTATGCTAAGAAAAACACGCATTTAATCGGCGCCATCTGAACAACGTTTTAGTTTTTTGTTTTTTTTTAATTTCTAGAAAGTTATAATTTTATATAAGTAACTCAAAAATTTAAATTATTTTTGAACATACTCGTTTCTGAAAACAAAATTCTTATAATATTATAACTATCTTGCTATATAACACTTATTATACTGGAGAAAATTAAAAAAAACAAATGTAACACCTTCACAACTAGTGAGAGATAATTTGTTACAATCACTGTCGTGCCTACTCGTTTCTGGATAGTAGAAATTGCATTGGCCCGATGGGGCGATAGAGTATGAGTAATTTGTGAAAGATTCCCACAGTGATAATGTAGTGTAGAAAAAATTAACTTGAAACAAAAATGTTAGAGATAGCCCAGGTCCTTTTACCAAAATAATATTTCACAATAGATTTACAATATAATGGGACACACTAGTTTTATTACACATTATATAAAAAATACAACCTTCATTACAGTGGATTTCGAAACACAACGAACAACTCAGCCTGCTATAAGGATTCGAACCTAGCACCTTAAGAGTATGACAAGCAACCTTTGGAATTGCGTTAAACAAAATACGACATTTCGTTTCTTTCTTAATTAATACAAATTAGAAGACCAAGAAGAGGCTTATGATCCAGGAGGGTTGGTCTAGACAAAATAAAATACTGAATTTATAAAATACACATTATAAAAAACCGAATATGCAGAATGCATAATAGAAAATACCGAAATTGCAGAATTCAACATTTTCAATTATGTATTCCTATTATGCATTGTGTATATATTTCGTAAGTAAAGAAAGTCAAACTGTTTGCAAGTCCTCACATGCCGAGAATTCTGTGAAAGAACATTTCTTGACAAATTTATTATAAACTCCGCAAATTTATTTTTTTAATTCTTTCAAAACTAGCTTTTATTTGTTACATACAAATCTAGTGAAAAAAAATTATAATAATTTCAATTTAAAACCAGAGTAAAAAAAAAAAAATTTTGTTTTTTTGCCGGATGGGATTTACCGGACCAATGTAACATAGACCTAATACATTAAAAATTAAAAAAAAAAATTAAAAATTCCAAAGTTAAATATTCCACAACATTTTGTTATCATAAATTATGTTTCCTTTTTCCAAATTTACCAAAAATTAAGTTTACTTAATTTAAAAACACACTTGTAACACATTACAATATAAGAAAAACGCAGTTTCATTCAATGCATTGATAGTTTGAATATAAACGAGAAATGAAATAATTACCTTATTATTATTAAAACAATAAAAAACAACAACATATAAGCATTATACCTGCTGAAATTAATTGAAAAGATCTCCCCCCCCCCCCCTCCTCCCCGCGAGCATTTCAACACAGTCCTAATAATGAAATCAACAGCATATCCGAGAAACACGGAACCAGTTCTGTAGAAGCTCCCGTTCCGACACAGAGCTGGAATGAGCAGAGAACAAGTGAACGGGAATAGTTCAAATGAACTAGCTCTTTACGGAGCAGTTCAAACTGAGCCGTTCGGAAAGAGCAACTCAGCTCAACTGTTCTGAACAGAGCTGGTTGAAAAGAACTGGCTCTTTGAAACAAACCTGCTCATCGATAGTACTCCATACCGATGTTGTTCATCTACTCTGCGCCTGCGCAACGCAGCCCTGCTGTTAGGAGAGAGATCACGGATGAGGAATGTGTGTGTGGAGGGAGAGGGGGAAACGAAACCTTCTTCCTCAAGTGCGACGTCAGAGGTGTGACGCATAGGATCGGAGCTGGAAGGATATCATCGAAGAATGTTAAGGAACAGGGTTTTGGTGAGATCAAAGAACAGGATGTTCTTGCTCTTTTTAAGGAACAGGCTCAAAATAGCAGACTGTTCTTTTATTTCCCATCCCTATTGCGTAGTAAAGTGGAATGTTCTTTCTTTTGAATCAGCGTGTCTGTTTTATTGCTTATCTTATCCATAATATGAATCCTTGCTCTGTTTGTAAAATAGTGGCGTCCGCGACTGTGAAAGTATGGAAAAAGTGAAGGCAATCAGAAAGGCACTACGCACGGCTTTTACCGTGTGTGCGAATACGATTCAAGATGAATTGAACAATGAACAATCACTCTCGGATCTGCAAGCTTTGCAAAACAAGCTTCGGGATAAATTTGATCATCTGTGTGCTGCGCAGGAGGAAGTATCCAGTGCCCTCCTGAGTGATGAAGCGTTGGCGATCACATATGAAGGGGATTTTGTGACAGCGGAGGAATATAGGGACAGGTATTTGACTGTGTCTGCTATGTTGGAAACGGCGATAGCTAATTTGTCCACCGTTGTACCTGCATCGGAGTACGCTGAATCTACAGGAGGAAAACGTCGCTTTAAGTTACCGCGATTAGAATTGAAACGTTTCAGCGGCGATCCCAAAGAGTATTTGGCCTTTTGGGCACAATTTGTCAAAATCCATGAAGATGAGGACATTGTTGAGGAGGATAAATTCCAATATTTGTTGCAATGTGTTGTTCCTGCCTCAAAAGCTGCAAGACTGGTTGAGAGTTTCCCACCAACCAGGGAAAATTATTCTAAAGTGATTAAACAGCTTACTGAACGATTTGGCCGTGAAGACCTTCTCGTCCAAATATACGTTAGAGACTTGCTGAGTATAGTGATGAGGAATGCATCGGGGAAATGCAAAATTGACTTATACGAACTCTACGACCTTCTAGAAGGCAAGTTAATGGCTTTGGAAAGCCTAGGGAGAACAAAAGAAAAGTTTGCGGACTTTCTAGAACCACTTGTGGAGTCGTGTTTGCCCGAAATCGTATTACGTGCGTGGGAGAGGAGCCGCTCCTTGGATGAGTCATCCCGCAGTTCTACTGATGATGATTCCCCCCGGCTTTCCAGTGTGCGTTCCTTGGAGAAGCTCATGTTCTTTCTACGTGGTGAAGTTCAGAGCTAAGAAATGATATTACTCGCTCGCTCTGGACTTGGTGACCCGCAGAAGAGTATTTTGGAAAGAAAAAATAGTAGTGTTGTGCAAATGAATCCCACAAGTGCAGTGTTAATAAATTCAGGTAAAGAAGAGGGGTCCGGCAAAATTCAGTGTATATTTTGTAGTAAACATCACTTAAGTTCTGAATGTTTTTTAGCTCGCAAAATGTCTTACAATGATAGAAAGAGTATTATTATGAAAAAAAATAGCTTGTTTTAAATGTTTAGGTTTTGGCCACATGAGTCGTAATTGCAGACGCACAGTTAAATGTCTACAGTGTGAAAAAGGTCATTATATTTTAATGTGCCCTCAGCGTGACGATACACCTTCAGACCGTAGTACTACTGCGGAACCAGAAATTAGTAATGTTCTGGCCAATCAATCTGTGTCAGAAAATATTTATTTACAAACCATAGCTCTTAAAGTAAATGGTAATGGTCGTGAACAGATTGTCCGGGGGATGTTAGATACAGGGTCACAAAAATCCTATTTAACTACTAGAATTATTAAAAATTTGCAATTGCGACCAAAGTCAAAACAAACCATAGTACACGGTTTGTTTGGGGGGAGAGAAAGTAAACCCCGTGAACATTTTGTATATAAAATTGGAATACAAAGCTTGAGTAATAATTTTAAGTGTTCAATAGAAGTACTTTCCGAAATTAAAATTTGTGGGGTTGTTCCTAAAGTGAATGACTTATCAGCACTAATCGAAATAAAAGAAAAGGGTATTGAGATATCAGATTTACTTATACCTGATAATGAAGTAGATTTACTTTTGGGAGCTGATACGATCAGTTCAATCTTAACAGGGAAATGTACCGATTTGAATTCTGGACTGATTGTAGTAGATACAAAATTGGGATGTACAGTTATGGGTAAAGTCACAAATGGAATTTGTGAGGAACGCAAAGTCATATCAATGCCTGCTTTATATGAAAATAATTTGAATTCTAATGTTTTAACTTTGTTGTCATTGCATTCGTGTGCTTTAAATATAAAAGAGTTATGGGATCTTGAAACGTTGGGAATTCGGGACCCGATGGGAAATAATGAAAGCAAATGGCTAGTGGACTCAATAAATCAGTTTGAAAACGATTTAAAAATACTTCCAAATGGAAGATATGAATTGCTTTTACCTTTTAAGGGAGGTTTTGAAGTACCTAGTAATAAATCTTTAACTGTTAAAAGGAATAAACGAATGTGTCAAAATAGGGTTAATAACAATTATTGGGAAGAATATTGCGCTGTTTTCAAGGAATGGGAAAAGTTAAATATTATAGAAATAGTTCCAGATGTGGAGTTAGACAGAGAAGCCCATTACTTACCACATAGACCCGTAATAAAGCTTTCAAGTCAAACTAGTAAGGTGAGGCCGGTGTTTGATGCTTCATCGAGAGAAATGAATCAACCGTCCTTAAACGATTGTTTATTGAAGGGCCCCAATTTAATTGAACTCATTCCAGACATTATTGATAGGTTCAGGTCATATCCCATTGGTTTGTCGTCGGACATTGAGAAAGCATTTCTGCAACTGAGTATCGCACCAGAACATAGAGACTATTTAAGGTTTTTTTATCCTTCACAAAATTAAGAGATTGTTTATCGTCATTGTAGAGTAGTATTTGGTGTGAGTTCAAGCCCGTTACTATTAGCAGCTTCTATAAATTATTTGCTTGATCATTCATCTCCTGAATATGCTGAACTTATATTAAAACTAAAGCATTCCTTCTATGTAGACAATTGTGTTAGTGGAGTATTTAATGTAAATGAAATAGATAATTTTATTTCAGGGGCTACGAGTGTTATGGCCAAGGGGTGTTTTAATTTGAGGAACTGGGAGAGTAATGTTGCAGGGCCAAATGTTTTTAAGAACACTGGGGACACAAATTTATTGGGTCTAATATGGAACTTGGATAGAGACACACTGAGATGTTCTATAGGTAATGAACAACTCCAAGGTATTGTTGAAGTTACTAAACGATCAGTACTGTCTATGGTGCAGCAATATTTCGACCCCATTGGTATTTTAACAGCTGCCACGTTGTTGCCCAAACTTTGGCTACAAGAAGCGTGGAAACTTAAATTATCTTGGGACGATCCTCTGCCACCTGAGATGTGCAAAAAATTCAGTAGATGGCTCCAAGAAGTGAAATGCTTAAAAGATATAGAAATCCCTAGATATATTGAGATTGGTGTAATATCGGAACTACATGTTTTTGTAGACGCTTCCAAAAATGCGTATGCTGCTTGTATATTCATTAGGTCTATAACGAAAACAGGGATTAAGTTACATTTAATTAAGGCCAAATCAAGGGTAGCTCCTACGAAACCCGTTTCAATTCCTAGATTGGAACTATTAACTTGTTGTGTAGGTGCACGATTGGTTAAATCCGTTCAAGGGGCTTTGGATATGCCGAATTTAAATACTACATTTTGGACTGATTCTATGGTAGCTTTATATTGGATTAAAAACTATGGGGAGTGGTCAATGTTCGTGTCCAATAGAGTAAAAGAGATAGGAAAAATAACGTCTCCGGACAATTGGAGGCACGTTCCCGGTACGTTGAATCCAGCAGATGTTCTTTCTCTGGGTGCTCCCCGAGTCATCTGTTGGATTCAGCATGGCGTAATGGTCCTGTGTGGCTGCAAGAAGACTCAAGCCAATGGCCAGTAACTGACATAAAGTGTGAGGTTAAAGAGGTCAATGCTGAAAGGAGGAAGGTTAAACTTTGTAACCTTAATGTCAAAGATAGCGTTCCTTGGTATTCACAAAGGTTTACAAATTATCACTCTATGGTCAGATTGACAGCATGGATTAGAAGATTCATTAGTAACTGTCGTACGACATCTGACAATAGAGCTGTAGGTGAATTGTCAAGTTCTGAAATTGACAAGGCAGAAAAAATTCTTATTGGCTCAATACAAAGAGAATTTTTCCCTGATCCAAGTTGTATTCCGATAATTAATGTCTTCAAAGATGGAGATGGGTTAATACGCGTTAAGACAAAAATAACTGAGCGGAAAGATAACCCTTGTTTTTTAACACCTATCCTCCTTCCAGAAAATTGCCTCTTAACTTTGAAGTTAATTGAATACCTACATAAAGTAAATTGTCATGCGGGTACCCAAATATTACTTTCAATAATTCGAGAAAATTTTTGGATTTTAAAATCTAGGAAAACTGTTAGAAATGTGATAAGGAAGTGTGTAACCTGCCGCAGATATAGTGCAAAACCAGCTGTTAGCTCGCCTGTTGCTTTACCTGCAGACCGTGTAAGTGATGCTAATGTATTTGAGGTTATAGGCATAGATCTGGCCGGTCCTCTCTTCCTTTTGAATGGTGAGAAAGTGTGGATTGTGTTATTTACATGTGCGGTCTTCCGAGCATTGCATTTAGAACTTGTGACTTCACTCTCAACGGAGAATTTTCTACTAGCTTTTCGTCGATTTATCGCTCGAAGGGGAAGACCAAAGACAGTGTACACAGACAACGGTAGTAATTTTAAGGGTGCTGTTACTGAATTCCAAAAGCTGGACTGGGATAAAATTGAACGTGAGACAGAACTTAAGTGTGTGAAATGGAAGTTCATCCCACCCACTGCTGCTTGGTGGGGAGGGTGGTGGGAGAGACTTGTAAGAGTGATTAAAGATCTTCTGAAACGCACTCTAAGAAAGTCAATTTCGATTATTAATTCCCGTCCATTGACTTATGTGTCAGAGGATTCCGAGGACTTGTTAGCTATTACACCAGCCATGTTTCTAATGACCAATTCTACCTCTGATGTATCTGATTTAGATGAATGTGCCAAATTTCGAAAACGTGTTAAGTATCGAGCCAAATTGCTTAAAGATTTAAGAGGTAGATTCCGAAGGGAATATTTGGGATTGTTAGTGCAACGACACCAAAGGTCATCTTCTCGAGACTTTACTGTTGGGGAAATTGTCCTTGTAGAGAACACTAACAAAAAGAGATTATTTTGGCCTATAGCCAAAATTTTGGATTTGTTACCTGGTAGGGACGGTAAAGTTCGTACATTAAAATTGAAGTGTGGTAACTCTGTTATAATCCGTCCTGTGCAGAGAGTTTTTCCTCTAGAGATCCTGCCTACAGAGACTCCAGCTGTAGCTGCTGGTCTAAGCGATGTTCCAGAGTCGTCGGCCCCACCGGATGATCCAGCGACACCTTTTTTTTCCGACTGCTGACCCAGAGATGACTGGGTTATCTTCTGGTGTTCACGATGTGGACGTTCCGAAGTTGTCAACATTTGGACGAAAGTTCAGACCCCCCGAAAATTAAACTTGTTAAACATGACTTTATTTTTTGAGTCAGATTAGACTCAAAAAGGGGGAGGATGTTGCGAAACGCAACTCAACTCAACTCAACTTTGTAAGAAAGTTTCGGTTCTTGTTTTGATTCTTAAAAGTTTTGGTTCGTGTTTGTAATATAGAGTGATTGCGTAGTAAAGTGGAATGTTCTTTCTTTTGAATCAGCGTGTCTGTTTTATTGCTTATCTTATCCATAATATGAATCCTTGCTCTGTTTGTAAAAATGGGTTTGATCGATTTAGCATTTTCAGACATGCATCGAAAGAATGTACAATTTCCGGGATAACAGACGGGCTAACAGAATAGCGGAAACATTGAGATTTTTGTATGTATGGAATCAGAGTGTCATGTTAGGCTGAAATACGTCCAAATATTTGGGAATTTTTTTTTTTTTTTTTTTTAATGATTATCAAACTTTCTTCATCTGATGAAGAACAAAGTACACATTTTCGTATCATCGTTTGAATATAATAAAGAGTCTCTCATAAGTGAGGGAACGTTTTCTAATTTCTGTAATATTTAGTCTCAAAGCGGCTTAAAATTAGAATATAATTTTGTTTATTTGAACTGTTGTTCAAGATATTAAGAAAAAAAGCCCTTACTTGTTCGAAAATTAATGCAAAAGATAAGTATTTTTTATAGAAATGAAAATATAAGCTCAATCAAAGTCACAAAAGTGATGTATGTAGCGAATATAATGGAAACAAAATACTATGAATACCATTTTAAAATGTAATTTTATTCTTTCTTCTTTTAATTTACTTTTTACTACATTTTAGAATTATGTTAAAAAAATTGATTTCAGTGTTAATAGTTTACCAATCATTTGAGGATGCAAGTTTCGAATATTTTCCAGAAGTAAAACATAATTTTATTTCAATATTTCAATTTACTGCCAAGCATCTTTTATAAAAAGATAATTTGGAAGCTAAAACGAAGTATTTGAATGATTTTAGGATAGTATTTTAGCAGACAGAGATTTTAACTACCGTGATAGACTTCGAAACAGACAACCTTTCAATATTTAATTAAAAATCTCTCTCTCTCTCTCTCTCTCTCTCCCTCTCTCTCTCTCTCTCTCTCCCTCTCTCTCTCTCTCTCTCTCTCTATATATATATATATATATATATATATATATATATATATATATATATATATATATATATATATATATATATATATATATATATATATATCTGTAAAAAAAAAAAAAAAGAAGGAAAAAAAAAGGGGAGGGGAAAAAATTCATTAAATAAAATTTTTCAAATTTAATTACAATAGTACTGTGGTACTATTAAACTCATATCAATTTTAATTATATTTTGAATAAATAACAAGCATCATTATCCTGGTTTGCTGTTATTATGTTCTTTATATGCCAGGACAATGATGAAATTGATGTAATTGGAAGCTGACACATTCTATTTAAAAGGTTTTAAGTCAATGTAAATATTTTCTATAAGGTGACTTTATTACGTATTCTATTCAACAATATAATTTTTTTTCCCTACACATTTACTATTTTTTGTAGATGACAGGAAAATGATGCGAATTAAAAATACCTCTGATGGAATAGAACTTTAAAATTCCGTAAAAAAAAAAAATGGTGTTAACTCGATGATGCCAACTGAGAATAATTATTCACACAGCTTACAAAAGAAATAAAAGTTATTGAAATAGGTACAAAAAATAGAATTCATCTGCCTTCTGTAGTGAAAATATTGAGTGAAATGCAATATGCTAGGACAATCATGCTTTGTTCATTGATATGAATTTTAGTAATTTTTTAAATAAGAAAATATAATGAAATTATTTTAAATTATTTTCCATTACATAAAACCCTTTATTATAAATGCATTAAATTAATTGTTGTTGGAAAATTAGTTTTATTGTTAATTTGTTTAACATTTCTAACAGCATAGATCAGGGGTTCCCAACCTTTTTGCACCTGCGTACCACTTGACTTTTTGAGAAATTTTGGCGTACCACCAGACCTAAATATTTTAATAAACGTATATTTACTCTTCTAAAAGTGTCCAAAGGCTTTTTGAATTAAATTCCTGAGAAAACTTCATATTTAATGGTTAGATATTTGTTTATTTATAACATGCTTATAATAAAGGAGAAATAAAAAGATTAAAATGGTATTAATTTACAGTTTTATTTATTACCCATAGGTCTAAAAACATACAAATAAAAAATTAGAACAAACTCAGCAAAAAATTAATCATCATACAAAATATACTTTTATAGTCTTTAGTGCGAAACTTGTTGTTTGCCTGCGATCAAAATATCAACATTAGGAGTAATGGAACTTATCTTCAATCTTAAGTCCTCTTCAACACTTATTCTGCTTCTATGTTTATTTTTTATGTACAAGAGTTCAGAAAATCCACTCTCACACAAGCAACTCGTAACAAATGGCATAAAAAATAGCAGAGCTTGCCGGAAGATCAAAGGGTACTCGGTTTTACATCCGATCCAGAAGTTAATTAAAGATTTCTCTTTAAAATAATCTTTCATGGAACTATCTTCTGTAAGATCAATAAACCTTTTTTTTAGTTCACCTGAAACCACCGTACCACCTGAAACGTTCCCGCGTACCACCGGTTGGGAACCCCTGGCATAGATGGCTCTAGTGACAAGCCAGGATAATGATATTTGGACGTTTGATATATTTTTAAATACATTTATATAAGAAAAATCAAATATGTTATTGATGATAAAGTTACTCTGGAACATGGAAAAGTTATTAAAACGCAATTCATTATTTTCGTACTTGTTTTTAAAAGTTGTATAATGTTAAGAACATGCATTTTTCCAGTTCCGAAAGAATGATTCTTGGTGTACTATTTCTGGATTTTTTTTTCCCCTTTTCTTTTTGACTATTCCTTTTCCTGTTTTTGTATAAAACTAAAACTTATGAATGATATACCAATTTAAAAGCTAAAACCTCCGCTTCTAACAATAAGTTAATTTACAAATTAGTTTAGTTCAAAATCTTTGGAAAATTATGATATATCATTCAGCAATAACACCTCTTTTTATTTCCTTATATAATACAATACCTGTGGCAGTCCGTGGTTAAAAATGTTAGTGCAACTGGGACAGTGTCCCTCTCAATTCCCACATTCTTTTATGAATGGAAATTCTACAATATTAATTACAATCTCAAGATTTCCATTCAATATTTACAAAATAATATGTACAAAAAAAAAAAAAAAAAAAAAAAAGATCATATTTCAGCTTACTGATAACGGCGGGGCTCCATGTTTCAAAATGGTTCAATTATAAGTTTTAGTATTAACTTAAGAAATAACAAGAAAACACTTGTGTAAACTTATCACTGAAACTATTTCCGTTTTGTGGAGAAAATTCTAAGAAATTCTCGTCTCTCCCCATCCCGACTCACTCACACACGAGTCAATTAGTACATCAAATTCATAAGTACAGTCGAAGTTAGAAAATTTGTAAGTGGCTGTATTTCGCCATCATGTAATATCCATTTAACTCGAAGCTGAGAATCCATATATTAGCAGCATTTACCATGACAATGGTTCAGCTTATTTGGAATTTCACTCATGTGGCTGTACCTCACTCGATGATCGTCAGATTTGTTGATTTGATAGTTTTTTTCCCCCTCTCTATTGGGCATTGCCCAGTAGGTTTGCTATTTATCGGAGATTTTCTTTTTAACCTTCCGTAGAAATTCCATTTCATTTGCGATCAGTGGCGGCTCGTCGGTTGTAAAAGTGAGGGGGCCCGAATTAAATTAATTAAAAGAAAAAAAAAATTGTAAATATCAAAATACATGAATTTCATGTAATTTTGTAAATGTTACTCAAATACACATACAAATATACAAATATATAAGTGGGACTTAGGTTCAAAAAAGTGAGGGGGCCCGGGCCCCCCCTGGCCCCCTGCACCAGCCGCCACTGTTTGCGATTGTAATCTATATTTTAACAAAATTAGCAAATTAAATAATCAAAGTTGACTAGCAATTAGTAAATTTTAATTTTAAACTAATAATATAGATGCAGCCTGCTGTACTTGGCTGTACTCCACTTGCCGCCATTGTACAATATGTAACATTAATGCAGTGGTAGAAGTGGGAAAAGAAAAGTGAGGGGATGCCCAAAAGTTAGAGACAAGTGCATATCCCTTCCTCCCATCACCATAAATTTTATAATTTTGCATTTTACAATAAAAATATTAACTAGTAAGGAAATAATTTATACTTCCAAACACTAACATTGCACAAGGGTCCAAAATTTATTGTTATTTTAATGAATATTCTACGACTTGGTTTTTTTACTTGGAAATAAGAGATAAAGTGAAGTAATATTTCTTTTATTTTAGATTTTATAGTTAGTTTCTTTTTATTTAACTAATACTTCCAAATGTGCATACTTTCATGAAATTAAATTAATAGATAACTTTTTTTTTTTTTTTTTTTTTTTTTTTTTTTTTTTTTTTTTTTTTTTTTTTTGTCCTTTTATGAAACAAGAATAGGAATTTCATCCAAAACATTTAAAAAAAGTTAATCCAAAGTTAAAAGTTGTCGAAATGAACATTATTTGTATATAAAAATACTTATATCTTTATACAAAGTGGTGTAATACATATTTATAATAGTATGTATAGTATATAATAGTAACTAATTTTTTTTAAACATTTGAAAACTTTAAATAACTTTTTCTCAGTGTCACTACATTTTAAGTTTCATATTATTTTTCTTTAGTAGTTTTCAGACGGATTGAGTATTTTTAAAACTGTGGGGATAGATTTCAGTGGTTTTAGAAGTGGGGGGACGAATTGGTATTTTCTTGAAAAGTGGGGGGACGCGTTAACTCGCGTCTACCCTATCGATGGTCTACACACACTTTTAGCACTGCATTAATGAACTTAAAAAAAAGTCATTCCTCGAAGCAATCTTAATCACGGATCCACTAGTACTTTTAAATTTAGGTTTAATGTAAGCATACATCACTTTCAGTATTTAGTCACGAAATAAAATAAATTTATGTTTATCTCGCTCACAAATACTTAAATAATTGTTTCAAATTGTACATTGGTGGTATTACGATTCATATTTTTTTAAAAAATTTATTCACAATATGACGAATAACATAGTTTTCGCATTAGTTCTCAAAATTCGTACTTTTTGTACAGTATACCGTAAAATGGGATGATTAGGAACAGCGCCAGCTGGGTGAATCGGAACGAAACTTCATGAAACTACAAAGAAATTATTATGTTATACAAATCAAGTAGTTTTATTAATTATATATATTTTTTGTTCGGAATTTTGGAACATATGTTTTGTGGTGTTGATACTCTGTTCTTTCTTTAAAAAAAGTTCTGAAATACCTACTCTTAATTTATTTTGTTCTATTAGAAATGCAAAGAGTAGTTGCTTGGGCTGTCAACATGAACATGGTCTTTAGTTTTATGCCCGACATTCGTATTTTTAGTTTTAATATTTAAAATTATAACTGAATTTTCCTCGAAGAACAAATCGGTAGATAATTTTTTCATATGAGATACCTCAAAAGCGTAATTAGAAATGTGTTGCATCGAATAACATTTTTTTGTGACGTGCATGTGACAAATCAGATGTTTAAAAACAAATTTGAAATTTCACCTACCATTAGCTAGTCAAAATATAATTTCTTTTATATTGCTGCAAAAGAACTGACTAAGACGTCATCACGCATTACCTTCTTTTAGATCAAAATTATTTTGGTTTGCAGAATCTGGCAATCAAATTAAATTGTTTATTTTTCTGGATCGCTCCTGCTCCCCTTGCTCCATGTGTTTTTGCGGTATTTTGTAAAACTTTTAATCTAACGTTGTAGTTTTTGTAGTGTTATATTAATTAATTCTAGACAATCACTTAAAATTTGATGATCTGTCCCTTCAGATTTAATACAAAAGAATAGATTTAAGGGTTTTGGGTCTTTTGATACCCAAAAATGGAGCTGGATTCTGTAGACAAACGAATTAAAAAACTGATTAAGTTAAGTGCCAAAAGGAATAGTCGTTCTCTTTTTATTATTCTAGGACCGGAAGCATCTAAGCAGGTAATGTTTCTAATAAATTTGTCTGAATCTTAAAATTATATTTTTTAAAGAAAAATTTGGAGTCTGCCGTCCAATATAATCACTGGGGCCATAAGAATTAATAACAACCGAATCGTGAAAATAACTGATTAAATTTTTTTTGCATGTAAAAAGAAGATAAAAATCCTTTTAGGCTGTGAACATTTTATTTTTAGAAATATAATAAAAAAATTAATCAATTGTTAATAAATTTAACTTGTTATGTCGGAGTGCAGATCATGCATTCCAAGCTTGGATTGACATGCATACATTCTTTCAAAAAGCTCCTTTTAGCAACACACCAAATTTAGTCCAATACTTGCTTTCTGATTTCTTAGGTGGTGAAACAAGTGCCTAGCATGCAAATGTCTTGGGATAGAGCCTCTATGAAATATCTTATTTTTAAAATAAATAGATACAGTAGTGATTGTGAGTTACTTTTATACAATGGAATGCTAGTTAGAAGATTTTATTCATTCACAATCAGTGGCGGCTCGTGGATATTAAAAGTGAGGGGGCCCAAATTAACAATTGCATGTCATGGGGGTGAAAAAAACATGCAAATATCAAGACACATGAATTTCATGTAATTTTGTAAATGTTACTTAAATATATATGGGAAAACAAAACTACAATATTATTAAACAGTTAAATTATCTAAGCATACTGATATCTGATAAAGTAAATATTTCAATAAAAGGAATTATTATTACTAAAACGACATGACGTTTCGTTTGAGAATGGACGAAGTCAGGAAGGGTAAAATGAATGCACTTGCACCTTTTGCTTTTGAAAATTAAAAATGAAGCGAAGAATTCCTAGGCAAAAAAGTAAAGTTTAGGCTTCAAATTATTCAATTAAACGTAAAATTACGGTATATCTATTTATAAATTGTTCCATAAGAAATCCGACACTCATTCATGGTTGAAAATTCCTGGTTTGAAGCTTTAGCCGCTTTGCACCCTTTTGTATGCGATCTGCACCCCCTTGCCACTGTCATAAGAAAATAAGTGAAAGTATGAAAACCGATGTCACTCAATTTCTATTCTGTATTTAAGAAAAAGAAAACAAAGTGTTAGGGAAGAGTTATAAAATAAATAAAGTCAAAACCTTGGTTAAAAATTCTGTAGAAATCACAGGGGAAAATTTTTCATCAAATATTACATGAATCATAGAAAAAAAAAAAACAAGAAAAAAAATGCTGACAGCAACAATTTCACTTTTCGTAACTTTAGAGTAAATACTTAAATAAATAATTTTATAATGTTTTAAAATAATTTAAATAAATCATTTTAAAGACATCAGTATTGCTCCTAATATTCAAATCAATGATATTTCATGAATCAATTCATGCAAAATAATTTTTGCTTAACAGTAGAACTAATGAAAAATGCCATTAACTTAGAATGTGCAATATTTATAAATTTGCAACCAAAGTCAAAGGTATTGTTATATTGACCAGTTCAACAGTTTTAATTTAAATTCATGAAAAAATGAATAATTACTTGATTTGAGGATGAATAATTACTTGAAAAATGCATTGCATATGCATCTCAAATTTGAGATGTCTACTTACATTGAAACCAACCTGCAAAACATCCGATGGGGCTCGATTCGACGACGTTTCACATGTGAATTGAATATATTGCCTCTGGTCAATGAGTTTTGACGTAGCGATAGTTAAAAATAGGTGTTTTACCATGATTCTTGATATTTTGAAGAAAAGTTGAGCAAACATGGAACTCTCTTAAAATTTTAATATATTACTTAATTCAGAATTTATTTTGAGAATTGGATCCTACCTGAGTTAAGAATAAACATTGTTTCTTCAATTTTAAGAATGCAAAAATTGAATTTGACAATTTCAAATTGCTTGTATGATTTTGCTTTTTAAAGGGTTTAGGTTCATGACTCAGATTCTTTACTAAATGCTCATGAAATTTTTTTCTGGTAACAGTAACTAGGTTTGCTTTATCTACATTTTACATATTATTTGGGAGAGAGGGAGGGTTGAAAATTTTGTAACTGTGACTTTTATCTTTTAACTTTAACACAGCATTATACGATGGCTTAGTTTTAGTGGAGCCACTTATTTAGAGAAGAACATTTTTTAATCTCTGTATAGAAATTCTTCAGTTGATGGCATCGGATTGTAAGTTACGTTAATAATTTAATAGGATATCAAATATTAACGTGAGACAAATCACTTCTTCCGATCGTATGGATGACATTTAAATACTCAAAAAATTTTCGGGAAAAAAGTAAATATTTAAATTAAAAACAATTTGCAGAGAAAATCTTACTCTTACATTTTGAAAAATGAAGAGCGAAAATGAATGCAATGGATATTTATTGTAGCCACTTTTTTCACACCATCATACTAGAGGACCAACGTGTAATCGCCGTCTCTACAAAAAATGACCATTCCTTTACAGAGAAGAGAAGTCCACCCCAGAGCAGAACGATCAGGGATGTTTTAGAAATTTTGTATTTATAGTTTGGCAAAACAGGATGTCACGTGAAAGTCGCAACCTTATATGCCCTATCGGTTTCAAATTCAAGGTCGTCCAAAGAAGGGGTCATTTTGTCCCCAGGAAAACTAGCATCTTTAAGGTAGTAGTCCGGTGTGACGGCCGAAATTTCGACTTTTTTTCGTGACCTTTTTTTAACAAGTAAATAATATACAATCGTTTTGTAACTTTTACATATTTATTTTAGTACTTTAAATGATACAAAAAAAAAAATTATTTAATTTTCCATTTATTTATTTACAATATGTAATGTCAAAGTGGAGTCCTCTAAAGAATGATGAGCTGTTTCGGGGAAGCACACAGCCTTCCGTAGTCATCTGAAATGAAAAAATCAAAAAGGTTATTATTGTGTAGACCTTATTATAATGAACTAACCAATAATATACATAATAAAAAATAAAAATAAAAAATAGCGAACTTGAGAAAAAAAAGTTCTCAAAATGTAATTTTTTTTGTTGATAAAATGTTTAAAAAAATTAATTTATTATTAAAAAATTAAATATTTTAAAGGTTAGGTATTTAGATATGTGTATGTAGAATAACTGGTTAAATTTGGAGCCAAATCGGTTGAATAGTTTTTAGTCAGTGCTTCCCCGAAATTTCAAAAACATGGTTTCGAGAAAAACGTGTTTAAAGTTTTGCCAACAAATAATACTTACATTATTTAATCAGCTATGCCCGATGCATACAGCAATCCTTCTGTTTCCTCAAAATCGTCATTAGCAGCAGCTTTAAGAGCTCTACGTAAGGTTCTGGCCTCTTTACAGTTGGCTTCTGCAGTTTTCTCCGCCCTTAAAATCCGTGCATTGTCAACAGTGTCTGCGTAGTCCCTGGCTGTCTGACCTATTGTGATGCCCATTACCTCCATAATTTTAAGTACAGGTAGAAAACCCTCATTAAAGATATAGGCAGCCGTATAAGTAGCAATTTCCAAAACGTTTTTCCCAGTAAAAATATGCTTCGGAGCGAAATTCCATACACAATGATTGAAACTTTCGTTATTATTTTGTGTATTTCCTCCCAAGCATCTTTTCAACAAATCATCAGATGCTAAAGTCTGGTTTTATAAGGTCTATAACATGTCACTGTTATCTTTCAGTTTTTTTGCACTTGTATTTACAAAATTCGTATCAGCTTCTACCGTAAACTGATTCCCTTGAAATGATCTTTTTCTTCCACCTTTATTCTCGTGTCGACCTTGGCTAAAATGTTTGTTTCCCATTTTATAACAATGTGCACTCGTCGAACGATAAATGGTTACTGATGAAATACTCGAAAATATTTCTTGTATACAGTACAAAATTCTTATATTTCGTCTTTGTCAATTGAAAAGGTTAGCTTAAATATGTATACCTGGGTATCTTTAAATAATAAAGGTTGGAAGGACAATAAAAGAGGGAACGGTCAGAGCAGCTGCCGCTGGCGTGTCAACACACTTTCATACACTCTACGGCGTGCTCTCTTGTTTTGCCTATAACTTTGAAAATATTCTAAATTTCGGTCTGAAAATTTAAGAGCATACTTTTAAAATGTGGTTCTTCCGAAAAATGTGAAAAAAAAAATCGAGTTTGTTGCAAGAGCTCCTTGCTCCCTTCACAATAGTTAATGTCTAATGACAGAATAAATAAGTTTTAAGTTTTTTTTTTTTTAATATTAAAAAAATCCCACAACAAAATAATATTAACAAGTTTATATGTAAGTGGGACCAGGGTCCAAAAAAGTGAGGGGGCCCAGCCCCCCCCTGGCCCCCTGCACCAGCCGCTACTGTTCACAATACAAATGTAAGGCTCAATACCGACACTATCAACTTTTTTTAGTTAGATTAAGATTTCAGTATTTCAGCTATAAAGTTTTTTTTTGAATAAATGTCCATATTACTATGAAGCAAATTGAACTTGACAAAAAAATATCTAGAAAACAAAGTTTCAATCCAAAGTACAACTGGTAGAATTTTTTCTTTGTAATTGCATGGGAAGTTCACGTTTTGGCTCCAAATAAGAGTATTGGATTAGAATTTAGATATTCAGTTACTTGTTAAGTTTCAGGCACGTAGCCAGGAGGGAGGGATATGGCGATATATCCCCCTCCGAAAGATATTTTAACTTTTAGAAATTCGGGATGTATTGTTGCAAGTAAAAGTTTTACCTCTGAAAAAGCAGTGGCAAATTAAAAAATTATATTACCTATATTTTTTCGGGGGGATATATTGCATGCGCTTATCCTTGGGGGGGATGGTGATCCTCTTCTCCTGAAAATACGTTTTAACTTTTAAGAAATAGTGATTACAAGTAATCTTGGTTGCAAATAAAAGTTTTAACTCGGAAAAGCAGTAGCAAATGAAATATATATATTTTTCGAGGGGAGGGGGATACGTAGCTAGGGAACTTTATCGTAAACGTGAAGTCGGGGAGAAGGGATATATATCCTCCCCTAAAATATATTTTAACTTTTAAGAAATTAGGGATGTCTTGTTGCAAGTAAAAGTTTTACCTAAAAAAAACAGTTGCAAGTTAAAACAATATATATGTTGAAAATATATTTTCAAGAGTGGGGGGAGGGATTTATTACAGGCGAGTAGCTACAGTAGGATATGGGGATACATCACCCTCTCCCAGAAAATATATTTTAACTTTCAACAAACAGGGATGTCTTGTGACTAGTAAAAGTTTTTCTTCAGAAAAAGCAGTAACAATTTAAAAAAAAAAAAAAATTCCACTAATGCCTTATAATCAATCCCTACCAAATTCCCATACTAAAATGTAATGAAACTGTTGGTTTCTATGACATTGTTGTGAATTTTCCACTGAGGCAATGATGGCACAGTTTTTCTTAGATAAAAACTATTATTTATTCGCTTTTTAATAGCTCACATAAGTTATTTCAAGAACACTGCAATCACTATCAAGCTTCAACACAAGCTTCAATAAAAAAACAACAACTTTGAATTCAGCAATAATTCAGATCAGGCACACTCAAAGCGTTCCGCTTTCATCGAGTTCCGAAGTCAAACTGCCCATTGATTTTAGCTGCGGTCAAATTAATACAGGCGCGTGAGACCCTTCTCGAAATATCCAGCCAACTCGTCAAATAGAAGAAACTTCTTGAAATTTCCCGATTGCTTTAGGTGTTGCCACCTTTTTTCTAACCTGTATTATCGCTGTTAATAAATAGAATAAGATAAAATAAAATACAATAGAATTTTAAAATAATATGTCACTATTTACAGCTATATACAGAAAATTTGTGTAACAATATCCATATTCTACAATGAGAACCTCTGGTTTTTGGCAATGATCCTATCTTTCCTTAGAGAGGGAACTGAAAAACCTTTTTCATGCAAACTTCATTCCGTCCTTCCCTTCTGTTATTGCTCCCCTTGTCTGTTGCCTGCAGACTATTGTTGATACAATACAATTTTTGTCTAGGCTTAGTACCTGCAGATTTTTCTACAGACGGTGGTAGTATTATAAGTGAGTAGCAGTGTGTGTTGCATGGTATTTGAAGCTTGAAACTTTGCTTGGAAAACTAATTTGATTCTTTATTATAATAGCATCAATTTTTTTTATTTTAAAAACAACATGACACTTTCTTGGTTAACTCCTTCATAAAAATTATCCATTTAATATGCATCACTTAATAATATATGGTCATCGTTGTTTAAATATTATTTGTAAGTACTACTTTCCAAAATTTTTTTCTTATTTGTTGGCTTTCATGTGCATCCATAGAGAAATTAATGTCAATTTGAAAAAATTTCATTTGTCAAAGAAGTCCTTATTTAATTTTTCAAAAAACCTCGAAAGTTAGGTTTTGCATTAAAAATTATGCGGCAAAGTATGTTTTAACTAAACTTTCTGCAAATGTTATATGGGAAAGTTAATAAAATTTAGATTTTCTTACCAAGAAATTATATGTCGATCAATACAAGTCGATCAACCTCATTTAATTAATTAGTTAGTACTGTGTAACTAATTAATTACTTAATTTAGGGTATTTAATGTAAGAGTATTAAAAAACAATCATTTTATAAATCATTATTACAAATAATCTCTGAATATGGGTGTACATCTCCCTCCCCCCAAAAAAAATTCCTGGATACGCCCCTGTTAAGTTTTCCAAAATAAAAAAATTAAATTAATTTGTCGTTAAAAAACTGTAACTATGCTAACCAGCAGCCTGATTGTATTATTTTTAGAAGTGCATTTTTTTCTTATGAGTCAAAGGCTCTTACAGCTTACTTATAACAATTTCAAGATTTTTAATTTATGCCAAACTTTAAAACATTTCTATTCTTATGTAATATGGTCAAATCTATGATTGATTAGTAGATTGAAACTGTTCAATGCCAACTAAAGTAAGTTTTAGAGTAGCCTATTTGCATTTTTTCTCTCTATTTTGAAAAATTTCCTGCAGTCAACTTTCTTGTCTGATCTAGAATTCACTTTATTTTTTTTCAGGTTTCTG
Organism: Linyphia triangularis; assembly: GCA_963978545.1. Taxonomy (NCBI): domain Eukaryota; kingdom Metazoa; phylum Arthropoda; class Arachnida; order Araneae; family Linyphiidae; genus Linyphia; species Linyphia triangularis. The sequence goes on along the minus strand of OZ021722.1, from coordinate 54,702,215 downwards.
TTTTTCATGACATCTTAATCCAGAGGAAGTCAAAATTTCCCACTTTATGTTGTTCCAAAGAAAGTTCAAATATATTTTAGTAAGTGTTTACAAAACACATAAAAAAAATATAAATATAAACTTAAAATGTTATTTATATACAACATATATAGAACTGAAATTTTAATTGAGTTTTTGTTTCAGCAAAAATAATAAAGCGTATCTTAAAACATGGCAAAACATTCCAAATTCTGAAGATGACAATTTTTATCATTGTTCATACAGGTGAGTTTTCAAGGTTGAAATATTATTGATTTATTTTCATTTGATCTTTTCTGTACAGCTTTGCATTCAAGCAGGGTTTCACTTCTGAAACCTTTTCAAACTTTTAGAGAAATTGGTCTATTGTCTTAATTATGTAGTTACATGAAATTTTTGGCACATTGTACCACTCAATTGCTGTCACTGCCAGTCATTGTACCACTCAGTTGATGCTGATTTGATTATTTTGTTTCACTTTAAATAAATCATTTTCAATACTTTGCTTGTAAATCATTATTTAATTATAATATGATAATGTTCAATTTTACACAACCACAGATTCAACAGTTAAATGGTTATCTTCAAAGAAAGTGAAAAGTTACAGGTTCTGTCTTTGCTTGAGAAGAAAATTAAAGTTGTGACTTATATTAATTTCTTCTAAATTTGTATATTTTTATTAAGTATAATTTACTGTATATATATATGCATATTTCGAACTGATGGGTGTGTTATGGGCTAGAATAAAGATTCTTTACTGACTTATTAACCATTCTCATGAATTTTGAAAAATAACCCTTAAAATGCCCTCAATATTTTAATCTATCTCTTATGCGTAATTGTCATTTCTTGTTGTGTAAACTGTTTGTGAACTTTTGTAAGAGTTTATTTTATGTTAAATATATGACTCATAATATTATTTTACAGTGACATAGAAACAATTTCGCACCGTTCCTTCCGCTTTGCTATTCTTCAAGATTTTGAAGAACTTACTTTACAGAACCTTTCTGCAATCTTAGAAACTGTTCATGGAGGTGGAGTTATACTTTTCTTATTTCCTACCATGAAAAGTTTAGAAGATTTACTGACATTGAACCTGGTATTTAACTTTTTATTTGTACAGTATTTATTACATACCCCTATAACAAAGCTGTTTTTGGTATAATTTCTATTAAATTAAATGTTTTCAAAGTGAATAGCTATGAAGCAAAAGTAAATTATTTCATAAAACCAGTTTTATGGCCAACAAGAGTGTTTTACTTCTAAATATTTTTATTAATGTTCAAATTTAATATCTGTAGTCTATTCATTTTCTTCTAAATTTGATTAAAAATAAAAATTATTTGCTTACCAATAAAAATATCAATTGAAGTATAAAATACCTACTTATTTTCTTGCATATAATTGTATATTTTTATGTGATTCATGTGTTGTGAGTACAGTCAGGCCCCTTTAACACAAAGTTGATGAGGCTGTCGAAATTGTTTGCATTAGCCGAATTTCGCATTAAACGAATAAATTAACGTTAAGTTTTAAGTACGGAGAACTGCTTTTACTTTACGTTAAACAGGATTTCATGTTAAGTGATTTAGCGTTAACAGGTTTTACTGTATATGATACTATTTTTTTTTTTCTTTTAGAAAGTTGGATATTCACCTTCAAGATTTAGCAAACGGTTTGCCCTATCACTTTACTCTTGCCCAGGATCAATAATACTCAATGATCAGTTGGTTATTTTATCATGCGGACCAAAGCTTCCTGAATATGTTGAAGTATGTTTTACTGCATAATATAAAAATTAAATATATTTGTGCTCTAAATCATGTTCTTCAAAAGGTATAGAATCTATAACTTTTTGTAAAAAAAAAGTGTTTTAAAACAACAAATTTGGCTTTTATTGATTTTGGCACCAATATATCAAGTAAGAAGTAACTATGATTTAAATTTCTTTTACATTTGGCATGGATTAGATTTTTGTTTGTCTTATAACACTAGAGCATTAAATCTTTCTACTTTCTTTTGTAATTGACCTTTTCATCTCGGGTAAAACCCAAATTATTTGGGAGGTTGTTGCATTTGTAGACTTGTCTGCTTGGTAAATACAATTTCATGCTCCAACTATACATTTTGAATTTTTGCACATGTAATATGGTTAACTTTTGTTGTTGATAGGCTAACTGTTTGTGTGAAAATGTCTTCAAAATGATTGCTCTAAAGTTTTTTTTTATATATATCAATTTATTAAATGGGTGTAAGATTTCTGAAATGGAAGTCTTTAAATTGTGTATGTACTTTGTTTTAAAATGTATTGTATACTAATTAATTTACAACTAAAATTATGGCAAAAAAAATTTAGAAGAATAAAATAAGTTACTTAAAAAATAACTAGACGTTTAGAAAAAAAGAAATAAAGTGGTCAGTCACAAAAAGCTATGAAATCGAATGGTTCATATTGAATGAAACCCTTAGAAAATCAAAACACAGCTAGCTAGGGTTATTTCCAAATTATCTCATGTTATGTACCCATTGCACTGAATTGCAATTAATTCTATAAAAACTAGCCTATCAAGTACTGATTGCCTATGTGGTTTCCTCCCAGTATTCCCAATTTAGTTTATTGTGTACAAGTATCCCAAAGAAATTAAATGTGTTCACTTGGTGGCAACAATTACATTTCATAATTTTTTCTAGCTGATCATTTTATTTAGTGTTTTTTTCCATGTCTAGTGGCTTTTTGGGAGATATCAATTCTTTTTGTTGTGTTTGTTATGTTTGCAATGAGTAAGATACAGGCAATGGGTGTTTTAATGTGAATAATCATATTGTCAGTCTAAATGTAAAATGGCGTAAGTGGCAACAATGGTAAAGGGACTTTGTATTGGGAGCAACAATAAATACCACAATGAAAGTATTGCAGTCAGTAAAAAATTCGGCAAAATTGTGCATGCGTATAAATTAGCTTCCATTGAAAAAATTATGTTTTTAGCAATTACTAAAAAATAGCTCTAATGATTTTGATTAAAATTGCTGTGGTAATACCTTTTAAGGTGTTCAGAAATTTTTTTAAGAATTCGATTACAGTGTAAAATGCTGAAATCCAAACATGTTTACTGAGTTATTAATTTGAACATTGCAAACCAACGACTGTTTTATTTACCCAAAAGGATGTATATTGTAGTTTGTGTTGATGTATAACCTTATTTGAATCAATAAAAATTTCATTTTATAATTTAGGGTGGAAGTATTAGTCAAATACAAAAAATGGCTGAATTGAAACAGAAACATGAAAGTGATTCCATCATTTCCTCTCTCATTGATGTCTGCCATACTTTTGAACAAGCAGAACTTTTACTAAAGTTTCAAGATGCTTTCAAAAAACCAACATTGCATCCTGTGGTTTCTGTATCATCGCCAGTAGGCAGAGGAAAGTCTGCTACTTTGGGTCTAGCTATAGCTCTAAGTTTAGCTCTCAAATATTCGAATATTTATATCTCATCAATGTGCCCTACTGATGTGAATTCTGTGTTCAAGTTCCTGTTGAAGGGTCTTGATGCTCTTAATTATAAGGTTAGTTATTATTTTTTCTATTTATTTTTTCAATGTGTAAAATTATGCAATCTGAAATCAGCTACATTATTTTTAGCTGCAATAAACCATTGAGATTTTCTATTATTGTGTCTTTTCAGTGATATAAAATTCTTGTTTATTAAAGTGTCTATGTTTAAGATGATTATGCATGTATTATGTATTGATACAGGATATTTTCAGGAAGATACAGATTTTGACCTCATTGAATCCAACAATCCTAAATTCAAGAATACACTAATGGGGATCAATGTTTTTAAAGACCACCCACAATCAGTACGTTTTATTTTTCCTGGTGATATTAAGCATAATTTAGACCAAGCTGAGCTTGTGGTGTTAGACGAAGCGGCTTCTATTCCATTGCCAATATTAAAAAATCTGTTTGGTTCTTACGTGGTTCTAATGGCATCCTCTACAAGTGGGTAAGTTGTTAGTTTTACAATTGTATGCACAGATTCTTTTAAATTATTAATGGCAACTGTGGTTGAATTTGGTTTTGTAATTTAATATTGTTTGAACATCATTACGAAATGTACGTGAATGCTGCAAGTTATAAGTACACTTTTCCTATTCATAAATATTTGTTTTTATTTTCTAAAAATGCCTTATTCATGTTAAATTAACTACACATGAAGCCAACACAATTTGTATTTTTTTTAAGTTATAGTTTATTATCATTGAGTTTGGTTCTGGATTGTTCATATTGGGTTTTATATAATGCGTATATGTTTCTACTGTACTTTTCCCATTCAAAAGTAACTTTATCGTAAAAAAAAATTCAGCATTTTTCTCTTGATATTAAATATTTATTAGCTTCATTTCGTTCTAAGAATTGAAGTTACCGAAACTTAAACACTTACTTATTGAGTTTTCTCCTTCATAGAAATACTTTAAAAGTCATTTATTTTCTCATGAAAATATTTGTATTATTCATTTTGCTGAACTGAAACAGAAACATGAAAGTGATTTCATCATTTCCTCTCTCATTGATATCTGTCATACTATAGAACTGAAAACTGAATTCAATATTTCTAGACCTGGAGCAACAAGTCCTTATTTATACAACAATATGATTACTAATATACAGCCATCAACTACACATCCCTTTGAAGGTAAATAAGACTCTTGAGTGTTATTTAGTGAGTTGAGTGACATGTATTTACTCTAATTTAAATATATATTATATTTTTCAGGTGATAAATTTCAAAAGCTCACTTTAAGTGAACCCATCCATTATGCCTCTGACGATTGCATTGAATCTTGGATGAATCAAGTGCTTTGTCTGGAGCCATCCATCTCTTCTCATTTGTCTTGTGGATTTCCCATTCCAGAACAATGCAGATTGTATCCTTTTGTTGTTTTGTAAAAGTATGTCATGAAGTTTTGTTAACACTGTAGCAATAAAATATAACTTCACAGGGTAAAGAAACTTACTGTTGCTGTGAGGTGGTAGCTACAAGGTAGAGGGTGCATTGTATTTTTAGACTTGTATGTTTTTAAATACATCAGTAAGAAAAAACAGTTTAATGATATAAATAAATTGCCATCTAATAGACATAAAGTATTATCTGAGTACCACTAGTAGATCTGGTGCTCCATGTTCCTTTCAATTTTGTAAGTAAATCTCCCCTATAGTAAAAGTTTAAAGTCTACGCTTATTTCTGCTCAAGATCGTGTAAGAATTAACTTTGTCTAAATTTTTATTTAAAATTGTTCAAGAAAAATTTGATCAGACAAATAAATTTGATGTTTGGAAAAAGATAGGATTTTTCTAAGCAAAGAAAGAAAAATATTTGTTCTAAAAAATGGAACATCTACCATTTCTTTTTGGTTTTTAAAGTTGCTTTTAAGTTGATTGGTTAAAAGCATGTTTCTCCACTCTATGCAATGACTGATTAAAGTTATTGTTTGTTTAGTTCTAAATAATTGTGATACATCAAATATTATAATTAGCATTTTACTATAAATTATAGCATTATCAGTCTTAGCTAATTAAACCCTTGACTCAGTGCAGATTTTGTGTGAATCGTGATGCTTTATTTAATGGTAGCAGTCAGTCTGAGGAATTCCTGCAGAATTTGACTTCCATTTTATCTTCCTCTAGTAGAAGTATGGGTCCAGACCATCTTCTCAACTTGGCAGATTTACCTAATTACTGTATATATTGTCTACTACCACCAGCCAATAATTCACAGAAATCATCCATAAATATCATATGTGCAATGCTGGTGAGTTTTCCTCTTTTGAATGTAAAGAAAACTTTAAAAATACAAACGTTTAAAATATCTTTTATCTAGTGCTTTTATTATTCCACTTTTAATGTTTTGGGAAGACAAATAGAAAAGTAGATATGATATTATAAGTGTTCCATTTTTCCTTCTTAAGGCATGAAATACTGAAAAAGGATTGATTTATTATCAAGTAATTTAGAAATTAGAGTAACCTATAAAGAATTTGTCTGATATACTTAATTTAAGAGTGCAAATATTAAAACTTGTACCTTTTAGGATAGCTTTTCATTAAAAAAATGTATCCTATTATAATAAATTTCGTATAAAAGTTTTTAATATTTAAACTTTTTTATTTTGATTCAGGTTCATATAGAAAATGAAATACCTGATCATATTATTCATTGTGGAGGAAATTTAAGTGAACCTACTTCTAATTGCTTCAATGAATGGAAAACTATGATTTCAGTAAGTCATTGGTTTTAAATTAAAATGTTTGGGTGAATAAATGAGTGTAATAGTTATGTTTTTGTAGGTTATATTTATATTTTTGGATTAAGAAATTATTTTAGTTTTCCCTATAGACACAAGCATTGGTTATAAAATATTTTTTTAGGTAAATAATTGCTGTGAGTGACACTTTGTATAGCTAATTTTATTTGACTGTGAGCTGCATAGTTTTTATACCTTGTCACTCTCTATCAGATCTTCTAAAAAAACTATCATATTTAAGATAGAATTTAAAAATTATTGGAAATATACAATTTATATTTATGGGATTTGCCTAGTGAGTACTTAAATTAAAATTGACTGTATTATCAAGATTGAGTTAAAAACAGTTATTTTCTAAAATAATAAAAGTAGTTGAATAAAAACTTGATTTTAAATCTAAACATTTAGAAGAAGTTTTATAATTAATTTTGAAATATCAAGACAATAGAAAAAGAAACATTCTCAATTAAGACAGTAGATAATTATTATCATTTAACCGTGACCTCTTATTTACTCTTTTGTAAAAGGTACGCACCAGTAAAAGTCATATCGATCTGTTTTAACTTGAATTAAGTAGCACAGTTAAGTTTAATATAAGTATTGTTTAGTTTATAAGTTAATCCTTCATAACTTTTTTCTCTCCTTTTATGTAATGAATTAAGGATTGCTTACCAGTTAATAAAGTATAATACACAAATTCATTTTTCTATTACTTTTGTAGACAAGTACTCCACGATATTTGCCCTTGCAAGGTGCTCATGTACTTAATATTGTAGTACATCAAAGTTACAGGAAAGTAAGTGGTTTACTACTCTTTTATAATTATGATTACTCTAAAACCTGTTTTAATTTAATTTTCTAAAATCCATAGATATGGGTAAGAATTTTCTAAACATGTTTTTAACATAGGTCTGAGTATTTTGTTTATTTATATCTGTCTTTTGATATGATATAAAGATGGGTCAATCTAAAATGACGTGAAAATTAGATATCCAAAATTTGAAAAATATTGTAGTTTTCTTTAGTTTAATTTTTCTTTTGTTCGTTTAACACTGTGGTAAAAAAAATAGCCTAACTAAAATGTATTTATTAATCATTTGAAACATGCAAAATAATAAAAAAATATGAGGCATACAGATTTTCATGGTTCGTACGTTTTTTAAAAAACCTTGAAAAGTGCTTGAAAAAAAAAAGCTTTTATTTTTAAGTGCTTGAAAAAAACCCTTTTATTTTCAAGTGCTTGAAAACCTTGAATTTTTTAAAATTGTGTTTAAAATGCTTAAATTTCATTTTATTTTCTAAAAATATAGTCTCTTGAAAAATTTTGGTTACCAAAATGAGCAGAATCCTTCGAATTTGGTTAAGCCAACCAGCGATCAGGAAACGAGAACAAATGAAATTGCTTCATTCTTCCCGCTTTTCCCCTTCACAGTGCAGTGCTTGTTATGAACGAACAATACAGCTCAACATGTCTGAAATATGGTTTACTCTGATCGAATCACATGATCTCTAGTTTGTTTTGCGCACTGTTTAAAAATGGCAAGAGAATGCATTTTCAATTCAAGCTGGTTAGAAAAACTATTCATGATTCCTAAGTGTTGGATTCCTAAGTCCTGCATTTTGCACGATGTACTTTGTGTTGCCAAAAATTGCAGCACATTATTAAGGGGAAAGAAAGTGCTCTAAAAAGCCATGTGAAGAGCAAAAATTACATGAATTAGGTTTTATAAGATGTTCGATGAGCGTTGTTAGAACTATTTCTAATGATAAAAATACCACGAAAGCAGAATATTGTCCGCAACAATCAAGTCGTTATCGATATCATGTCACGTGCAAGGTGGAGGTACGTTGTACTTTAAAACAAAGTTTTAGATACTGAAATACTATGGACATTGAAAATCATAAAAAAATCATGGCTTTTATAAATCAGATGAAAACACTGATAAATTATTTTGTAGCATGTTCGCCGTTAGCGAGATTTGATCTAAATTTTCATGTGGTGAAAAAAAATTGCTGTATTTGGAATCAAGCCTTATCTTTAGAGTGTATTAGAGGACATTTTAATCACTGAGAATTATTATTATTTGACGAAAGTTTCAATGTGATAAAAAAAAATGGATATTCACTTCCGAAATTGGCGTAATGGGCAAGCAAGCGAGTGCTACCTACTTTACTTCTGTTTTTAAGGGGCATAGTAGAGTCGCCCCTCGTTGTATCGTTCTTGTCAGAAGAGAAGCAAAACGCACGATATATTGGGAGAAATGATAAAATGTAAAAATGGGAGACAAAGCAAAAACGCGATATATCTGAATGCGCACGTGATATATATAGCGAGGGGTTACTGTACTGCTTCTGATATACTCGTCAGATTTTTTTTTCTTCTTGTATTGTAACCTTACAATTTTCTTCGGCATTTATTAAAAATACAAGCTAAACATTACTGTACTGCTTTTGATATACTCGTAAGACTTTTTCTTCTATTGTAACCTTAAAATTTTCTTCTATTAAAACCTAAAAAACATTTTTTGTATTTACTTAATTTGAACAAGTATCGTTCGCCAAAAAAAAATTAGAATTTTTTTAATGTATATTTGTGTTGATGTCACGTCCTTGAAAAGTGCTTGAAATTTTTTCTTCTTCAAGTATATGAACCATGATTTTCAATTAATGTCAGAATGACCCAGGTGCTTATTCTCCTTTTTATACTCAATATTTTGTTTTTCAACTCTCAAGATGGGATATGGTTCAAGAGCTCTCCAGCTTCTACAAGAATTTTATGAAGGCAAATGTATCAGCTTAGATGAAAATGCTATGGATGCTGCTGCCGCAGATGAGGTACTTGGAGGTGTTTCCGATGAAAAGGCAAAAACAGAATCTCCCCTTTTGCAACAGCTAACTGAGATTCAGACAGACAATGTGGAATATATACTTGTATCTTGCAATTTGCTGTCAGATTTGCTAAAGTAATTACATTGTTACTTCCAGTTTTATTTTTAATTTGATTTTTACTTAAGTATTTAGTTTTCACTGTTATTACCTTCACCTAAATATCTTAGTTAATTTTTTTTTATTAAGTAATAACAGTTGAAGGGACTTCATAAATAAATCTCACATTCACAACAACTTATCATGATGTCATCCAGCATACTGTATGGGTATGAAGCTATTTGAGAAAAACTTGTGCCGTAAAATGTAGTTCAAAATATCATCCTCAAAGGTTGTTAATGCTAATAGGTTGTCTTTGTTTTTGAAGTTGTTTTTAAGTTTATTTGTTAAAAGCATGTTTTGCTACTCTATGCAATACTATGTTCTAAATGACTGATTTAAATTATTGTTGGGAACAGTTTGAAAAATACAAAGGAGAGCTTTAACAACTTATAGGAAGCAAACAGCGGCAAAAGAATGAGTTATTGGGCATTTGTTTTTAAACCTATGTTTATTAGAGCCTGTTAAAAAAATGTTTGGTCCTTACACAAATAAAAGAAGCAAAGAAATGAGCGCCCAGTGTTAATTACTAGGATAATTTAAATTGAAATATAGTAAATAGGTATGCTTAAATCAGCGTTAGCCACTACGCGGCCCGCGACGGATTTTTCTTCGGCCCGCCAACACCACAGGTGAAAAAAAAAATCCAATTTCACGGTATGGACTTTTTTTTTTACATAAATGTAATTTGTCCAAAATATAGTATGTATTAACTGTGTAGAATAGAGTTCTCCACTACGTGCCCAAAGAAACTATATAAAGAAGCTTTCAGCAAGATGGTTTTCATAAAGAATAAATAAAGGAATAACTTAACTGAATATCATTTGGGCAATTTATTAATAATTGGCTGTAACAGCAAGGCTGCCACAGGCGACTAAAAAGGCTACTAAAGCTACTATTTTAGTGGCCAGGCGACTATGGCTACTATTTCAATGAAAAAAGGGCCCAAAACGACTATTTTAAGCAAAACCTTCAACTATTTTTGGGCTGAGGCGACTATTTTTTAAGAAATTACAGTCCGACAGTAGGACAAAAAAAAAAAAAAATGCTTATTGAGTACTTATGTAGTTTTGTCAAAACGGTGATATTTATAAAGAGATGGGAAGAGCAAACGTTGTCGAAATAGGGTTTAATTTTAGTTTATATTCATGGATCAAGTGGTCACTTTTATAGTCCCTGGTAACCGTGCACAGGCAATTGTTATTTTCATTTTCGACGTCAAACACTGTTGTTTTCGCCTACCTGTTTGGTTCCTCGGTTTTATCTTTCGCCGTGCAAGGCTCAACAACATACACTATTTACTTATACTTTATTTATTTTAATTGATAAAAATGAATTTGTGGAATTTCGTGAACGCCGGAAGAAAATGTCATCAGTATAAACAGTTTTCTTAACCTGTTCTTTTTCAATTAAAGATTTATATTTGCTTAAAAATACCGATTAAATTATGCGTTTAGCGATTGAGGGTTGCCACTTAGCCAATGGGGCCTCTACTATTGCGCAGTTTAAATGGCCTAGTAACGTCATCATAAATCGTTTTCTTCTCTTATTAAAAAAGTCACCTAACTTTGCCAAGGTAGTTGTAGTATTTAAGTATAAGAAATCCTTGTTATTTTCCCAAGTCAATCACCAGGTACTGAAAATCACGAAATAAGAGGAGAAAATTGTATGACATTTTGCACCCAAACATCACTTATCACTAAAATGTAAGCAAAGTTCCGAAATGGAAGTTAATTTTTGCTTGTGAAACAAGACGGTTGTGAAAAGCAAGCTTTTATTTCTTTGACTTAACATATAGGGAATGAAATCCACACTAAAAATCACACATGATATTATTGTGCGGTTATGCCAATTTCAGAGTCTATGACCAAAATTTCCTGAGATCGATGCAAATCCACATTAAAATTTCTAGGGGATGCATGTGTGTCATGCGCTTGCTTGCAAGTCTGATCGCCATGGATTCTTGCCTGCATTCAGAAATCTCAAAATGACCACTTTTGTCACTGCTTCCTTTCATGTTTGTCTCTATCATCAATATTTATGTTAGTGTGTGATTGTTTATTTCATTGATTGTTACACCGATATAACTGCCGCTATTGCCAAGATTTAGGCTTTTATGCCGGGTGATCGCAGAGATTTAGTTGCTGTGACAGCCATTTTTGCTGCGTGTTACGCTGATGTAATAGACCCATTGCGAGATTTTCATCAGTATGGAAGGCACTATCGTTTATGGTTACATTGAAGTAATAGTTATTTTTTCCAAAGGTTACGCTGATTTAAGGATTTAGCAGCTGCTTTTCTCGATATTAGTTCAGCAGATTTGGTGCTGATGCTATAACTGCCGAGATTTTTGTTGTTCAATGGAGGCTTTCATCAAGGCTTGCGTTGATGTTATAGACGTTATCTCCATGATTTGTGTTGGTGTGAGCATCGATTCCGCCATGTAGGTCAATCGATGAAGAACGACTACAATTTTAATATTGTAGCTAAGTTTATAAAAAATAATTTAAATTTTGAAGAAATTTATTTAATTACTTTGAATGTCGCTTAATAAATTGAAAATCCGCCTGTTATTGTTAATACAGTATAATTGTTTAAACATTAAACTTTTTTTTGCTAAAAAGTTGTTTGACTTTAGGGAATTTAAAAATATGTATTTAAAATTTTTGGCTATCGATTTTTACCGTCGCTTTTGGGTGAAGTTCAACTTTTTTTGATTTGAAGGTTTTAACAATTTTGTTTTTTTGTTACTTTTAATAAAAAAAAAAAGGCATGAAAAAAAGTCTGGATTTTCGATTCTTTTGAACGTTTTATCGGATAAAGTATCATTAAGAGTGTTACGACACATTTTGTCTTTATCATATGGGATGTCGTGCATGTTTACTTGGTATTAAGACACTATTTTGAATAGAAAGACCATATATATAACGGGGAGTGTCTCTGGGTTTTCGTGTTTTATGTTAATCAATAGTTTTAATCAGACGTTGAACTCTTAAACCATCAAAGCAAAAGCAAGAATATTGTTGACTTGAAAAAAGAGACTATTATTTTCATCTTCTGGGACTACTATTTTGGCTACTATTTTCAACGTCTGAGACTACTATTTTGGATACTATTTTTAACATCTGGGGCTACTAAAGCAACTATTTTCAAAGCTTACAGTCAGTGGCAGCCCTGTAACAGACATCGACTCTATCACAAAATAAACTGAACGATTTCGACCACCATCGTGTCACAATTGATATTGATTAAAACAAAGTAATATGGAAGTACAGTTTAAAGAGTTTTATTAAAAGGTAGGTTAAGTCCCATTGTCATATTGGAACAAAGGATTCACTTCTTTTTAGACTTTAATTTTCAAATAATGAAAATTATTATTTTTTAATCATTTGAAAAAAAAGAATCAAATATCAATCATAATTTTATTAAGATGAAAAAAAAAAAAATCAATTTTTTTTGGTCAGTTTTCAGAAATGCTATATATTGTTAAATTGCTAATAAAAATACATATATTGCTGTATCCGGCCCGCAAAAAGCTCCAACTAAGTAATACGGCCCGCCTCTAAAAGTTAGTGGCGAACGCTGGCTTAAATCATTATTGAAGTATTAAAAATAACTATTATTTTCCGTTTGGTGACTATAATTGAGGTACCCAACTGGATTAATAAATCAAAAAATCTTACTAACTACACTTTTTTCTATTGTTACATGTATTTTGTTTGTATGCCACATAATAAAAATTGCAATTTGTGATTATATTTTATTTATGTATAATCATAGATATTATTACATTATTGCAAAAGCTGTAAATAAAATTTTTTAAATTATATTTTTTATACTTTTTTTTTTAACATTCATAGGTTTTGGAAAAAGGTTGGATTTGTTCCTGTGTTTATTTCCGAGAAAACAGTAAGAAAATGTTTACCTTTTTTTTCTTAAATTAAATTAAGAGATTTTGTTATATTTCTATTTATTAAAACTAAATTAATTTCATTATTTTTATCTCATTTAAATTTTTTTTCCTTCAGAATTTGGAAGGAGAACATATATTATTTATGATAAAAAGTGTTGCAGAAAAGTTTGATAAGGTTGCTGAAAAACACTGGTATAATTTCCTGAAGTATTATTGCTGCCAACTTGGGGCAGAATTTCAAACTTTTGATGCTGCTTTGGCTTTAAACTTGATGCGCTTCAGTAGCAAATTTATTGGAAAACGTACCAAAGGTATTTTATTTTTGTTATGACAGCTCACTTTTCTTGCAAATAAAAGCAATTTATTTTCATCTTTCCTCCTGAAATAAAGCAATAAAAACATGTTTTATTGAAAATTTTAATGTTTAGTTAATAATGCAATGAGAGAAAATTTTGTGCTGTATTAAGAGTGAGCGTCAGTCTTATTTTCTCCATTGATGTAATACAAGCTTTCCAAAACTCATTTTCTGTGAAAATATTGCTTCAAAATTTATGACTGATTTTAGTACTTGTAATTATTTCTCACTCTTTGATTATAAAAGATGTCACTTGCAATATTACTAGGTGATGTGAAAAATCAAACATAGATTTTCTAGTGCTTAGGGATTGCAGCTCTTATAATTCTATTTGAGTACTATTTCAATTTGAGTAGTGATAAGCATGATTCTTTTATATAATAATATAATTACTACCTGTTTTTATTCATGTTAGTTCTAATTTTTATCTGTTTCTTTTAGAACTTGTTAAAGCTGATATTGATTTACTTATTCGGCCTCATCATATGAAATCTCTTGAGAAATATTGCCAGAATCTCCAAGATTTTCATTCCATCATGCAGTTTATTCCCACTTTAGCATGCTTGTTTTTCAAGAATCATTTGAAAGATGTAGAATTATCTCGTGTACAAGAAGTAAGGTTTTAAAATTTCTTATCAATAAATACTCTTTCACAAATATATATTTTATTTCAAATGTTATGTAATGTTTTGCATTGTTGAGGAGACCTATAAAACAATTTTAGGAACTGAAAATATTTTTTATTCATTCTCATTTCATTAGTTATTTTTTCATATTGAAAAAAGACTTTCTAAGTTATTTTAGGATGTGCTATGATGAATGCGGTGTAGTAGAACTCATATTATCCAGATTCATGGTTCGTAATGTTTTTAAAAACACTGAAAAGTGGTTGGAAAAAAAACTTTAATTTTCAAGTGCTAGAAAACCTAGAATTTTTAAAAATATGTTTGCAGTGCTTGAATTGTATTTTATTTTCTAAAAATATTATCTCTTAAAAATTTTGGTGAGCAGAATGAGCAAAATCCTTCGAATTTAGTAGGCCATTCAGCAACCAGGAAAACAGTGTGGTTGTACGCAATGTCAATAACTTTTTCAAATAGTTTGGGATTTAAATTTGGAAGGGGGGATTTAAGTAAAAAGTTTTTTAGTTTTCAGATTGTGTAACTATAAAAACATTTTTTTTTTTTTTGTATTTACTCGATATTAAAGATGCACCGTGTGCCAATAATTTTTTTTTTATTAATAAAAAAATTTATGAATTTTTTAAATAAATATGAGTTGTTAACACATCCTTGGAAAAGTCCTTGAATTTTTTTCTCCTTTAAGTGTACAAACCACGAGATCCCATTTGGGTAATTCTCAAAAAAAGTTGAAAACAAACTCAGTAAAAAGAAAATTTTCTATTGTATGCAATGTAATTTAATGACTATGAAAGAAACTATATTTTGTTTGTGTTTTATATTTACGAAAAACAAGACCGTCTATTAGTGTGCTACCACTAAAGACCAACCTCATGCTGAAAGAGACAAGACTACTGACTCATTGCCTGTGTATCCACTATCACTACACTAGTGTATTCATCAACTTTTAAAATACAGATTTTACCGATTTTTTTAAACTATCTGTATAGCTTCCATATAGATATTTGGTGTTCTACTTTGCTTCCATTTCTTGTCAGAGATCAAACGTGATTATGTTTAGGTATAGACATTAAAACTGGGCTTTATATTGATGTAACGCAAATATCGATTTAGTACTAATATTGACGATGCGATTTCAAGCTAACATCGTTTGCGAAATATCGAAATTCGGATGTAATGCACTACATCGATACTGCGCCAACATCCGCGATGTTCCAAATATTGATCCGCGTTCCAGAATTTGATTTAAGCAGCGCATGCGCCCTATTTGCTAAATCGCCACCTTTTCCAATTTACGGAGAAGTTCATTTAAGGAGATGCGAGCTCGATTTCTCGATCTATTAAAGTTGAAATTTTCAATCCTTGTACATCGAATTTTAGTTTACATGTAATGCATTTTGTGTGTGTGCGTGTGAATTAATAACTTATGGCGAATGTTCATATTTCGATATATTATTATTACTAGTTTGGAATTTATTTGCCGATATCTGAATGATCTCCCAAGATTAAACGTTGGATATTTCAAATCCATTTTACATCCTTTTCATAACCAAAAATATCCTTTAAAATCATGTTTTTTCTGAAACTAAAACCTGCAACCAATCATATTTTAGCATTATTCCGCTTCTTTTAAATTATTTCCTAAAAAAAAAAAAAGGTGGGTAATTACGATTGGGTGTTAATGGGGGGGGGGGGGGGGTCAAGATAGGAACATATTCTACTGCAGTGTTAAATCGACTTATGACTAAATCGCGATGTTAGACTGATGATAAATCGATTGAAGAAATCTCTAAATTGCCCAGTCCTAATAGACGTATCGAAAGTTTTTTTGGTCGCATTAATGTTAAATTTAGAAACATGTAATTTCAACTTCAAAGCCATTTTACAATTTGATAGTACCTTAAAAAATTGGTTTAATGTTATAACATATGTCTCTTCTGTAACCTTTTTATGTTAATGGATTACTTTTGCTTTCATGTCTTGTTATTCTACTTTGGACAGTTGTAAATTTCATGTTAAATTTATTTTCATTCTATCATATAAAGTTTTTTTTTTATTTTCTTTCCACATTAATAAAAGTATTTAACTTTTGTAAAAAAAAAATATTTTTTATGTATTCATATAGCAGTCAGGGTAATAGATCTAGCATATTCACCGTGACATGAATATAAAAATATTTATTTTAACTGAAAGATTATTATTCATTTGTACAAATTTTTTCTTCTGAAATTTGTTAACAGTCATTAATTTCTTTCTTTTGTAGGCTATCCTTCTTTCATTTGGTTTGCAATTTAAAACAGCTGATGAAATTTCAAAAGATTTGGGACTTCCTAATATGCAGATCCATGGCCTGTTGAATCGAACTCTAAAAAGACTCACAAAATATCTATCTGATATTATTGAAAAGAGTGTGGCAAAAACAATGGAAACTCCTGATATTGTTATGAAGCCTGTAGATCAGGACTTGAATGAAGAACTGGTAAGTTAAGGGGGGAAAAAATTAAATATTTTTTTCACAGCATTTTTTTTTTTTTTTTTTAAATTTATTCTTGTCCTTCCTTATTATTGTTATTAAAAAAATATATGTGCCAATTAGCAATACATTTTTTGTGAAAGTCTAGCATATATAACACTACTTGCTTCACGAGGAAAATTTTGTATGGAAAATAAATAAATTTTTGCAAAATAATCCAATCTTTCTAAAGTTAAAACTTCATGGAATTTTTACAGGAGGAAGTAGCAAAGAAAATACAAAAGCAACAAGAAATTGATGCTTTGAGGTTAAGAGACTTAGATGTATCCCAATACGCTATTAAAGGTTCTGAAGATGACTGGCAAAAAGCTTTGATTAGTGGGCGTAAAACTCTTGTTAGCATCAAAAGGTATTGTTTTGAATATTTTTACTTTCAAATGTTATACAAAAAAAGTTTTATTAAAATTTTAAACTAAATATAATTCAACTCCAGCCTCCAGTAAACAAAATTTCAAATCAGAGCATAAAAATATTTTTTTAGCTTTTTACAATGAAATGATAGTGAATTATGTATTTATTAATGTTTCTACTATAGTATTTTATAATATACACATTGTTTTTATCAACACTCTACGTGGCCATGCTTTTATTATCACACTAGTTAACTATTTTGAAGTTTCACTAAATATATCTCCTACAACAATGAGTCACCATTTCTTAAAAATAAATTTACTTTCTATTTCATCAATGTTATTAAAAATGTAAGTACTTTGAGTATTTTTATTTGTTTTCAGTATCAAAACAAAATGTGATACTGTGGAAAGTAACATGCATAATCAACAAAGTTTTAAAAAGAATAAACATCAAAAGAAGAGGAAGAGATAATTTTCATTAAGAAACTTCATCTACTGTATATTGTGAATAAAGTTATAATTTTGATTGAATTGTTCTCTTTAATACATTTGGAGCTATTACTTTTGCATCGCCATCATAAGTAAAATCTAGGTTTTTTAGTCGAACAAAACAGATATGTAGAACATTTGAAGCAATTGTTACTAATTTTATGTTTGCTTATAAAGTCGCCCAAATCCAATGAATGAATGCTCTAGTCCAATGAAGTTACAATTCCATTTGGACTGGTCGGAAAACCGGGGTTCACAGGTGCAGCCCCTGTCAGTGAATTCGACAAAGGTGGATGATGAGGGTCTTTTTTTTCCACATCTTTTTGTCCAAGAAATTTAATTAGTTGCATATATTAGATTACAAAATGCATATTTTACTTTTATGTATTTTACTATACAAAAGTAAGAGTACGTAGAGAGTAAAATCAAGTAGTAAAGTACATAATGTATTTATGCTTCGAAAATAAGGCTTCATAAGTTGACATTTCTATTAAATCAGCATACAATTCAACTTACATTAAAAATAGGTTGCATGCAGCCTGAAAGAACTTTTTCTGCAGCTCATTGGATACACAGAACAAACATTTTTTTTTTATACAATATTTTGATTAGCCATTTTGTCAAAGAGGATGTGTGTTTACTATGCAGAAGTAAGAAAGTCTGTAAGTATTTCTAAAAACCTGTACTGGTACATATATCGCAATTAATTTATAAATACTTTCCCACATGTATTCATTATTATCCAAAAATATATTATGTTATTAGAAAACTAATTACATGCCCATTAATGCTACAAATCTGGGTTTTCTTCCAATTGGGATGTGAATAGTATGGGGCAGTTTGCCCTTGAAATAACACTTTGAAAGCATCAGATTACTCTTGGTTGTCCAAATTTTACTCGAGCCAAGTTCCTGTGCACTGCAGTTCTCAAGTAGCTTTTGTGGCAGAGAATCCCCTATACAAACAACCTTGAGAAATCAATGCTAAACTCCTCTCTTTTTTTCAATATGTGAGCTGTTATCATGAGACAAGTAATTTAAATCAAATTTTTTTAGAGTACATGATAGAAAAAAAAATTAACAATATGTAAATGTTGTTGTATGAAGACAATCCAGTGAACGTAACATAATTTTCTAAGGCAAATATTCTGAATTGCTGCATTGGTTGTCTTCGAAGAAAAATTTCAACATTTTGTTCAGACATCCTTTTCAGAGGCTTAGCTGCAAGTAAAAATTATGAATCCTCGACTGCAGGTTAAAAGTTTTGACGGTCATTAAAAGTGCTTAGTATTTTTTAACTATTTTTCAAGGGCTTAAATGTACTTGAAAATACTTAGAGATGTTTAAAAGTCCTTGAAAATACTTAGAGGTCGTTTAAAGTCTTTAATTTTTGCTGATGTTGTATGCCCAACTGTAAAATTTATAAAAATACGACTCAGACTTGCTAACCCTGCTTGATTGCCACTTATCTGCACCGAATCGGAATTTTCTTACATATTTGTATTACGCACGCACCAGCTTGTAACTTTTTATTAGAATGTACTTTATTAAAAATTTATATTTAGTCATGATGCTTGAAATTTTTTTTTCAAAGGTCCTTACAAATGTCATTAAAAAGTCGTTGATTTTCATTCTGTGATTTGAGTGGGAACCCTGATTGCAAAGTTTACTTAGTGAAGTTTCATTTGATTTGATTTTCGTTTTGCATTTTGATCCTGTTTATCTTAGATAATTCTAGCAATCCCTCCAGTGCTTTACTTTGTCATGATAACAAGTGATAGAAATCTTCTTGTAATTTGAATTGTATATACTCAAAAGGAAATTGTGGCATAAGAAAAAAAACTTGTGAACTATTCTTATTTCTTATAAAATGTCACTTTTTCCTGTTTCACCTACATTTGTATGAAATTTTGGCCATTCAGATGAGCATTTCTTTTTTTTACAGTTTCTTTAAAGTTGAATTTTAATTATAATCACTCTGGGTGATTACAATTAATGATATGGCAAAAGAAAAAAATTGTTCAAAAGATTTTTTTTCTTTTGCTATATCGTTTCTCCCTTCTTTGAGTATATACTGTAGGATTGATCGAAGAAAGAAAATTTATCATTCATTGAAATTTTATTTTGCCGCCAAACAACCATGAAATGGGAGATTTTTTAAGAAACATACAAAATGATTATACATTAGGGTGGATAAAAATTGGTACTTTTTCAGACAATTTTGGAATATCGGTTAGCCTGCAAATGAAAAATTTGTTCTTCCTTATCATTTGTAAAAAAAAAAAATTTCTATAGTGATATCGATGGTGTCCCAACGACCTTGAAATATCAGTTATTTTAGAAAAACACATGTATTTCATATTTTTAATTACAAGAAAATGTTCTGTGATAATGATAAACCTGGGTGAAAAAAATGCTCGTATTAAAATGGAACATTAATATAAAAAAGAAAAATGGTCATTAATTTAAATTTTATCTTGCCCCAATTACAAATAAAAGATCTTTATAAGAAAACATACGAAAATGATAATAAATATTTCGATATGATAAATAATGATGTATCATATTTCATTCAAAGTATAATTGAAATTAAAAGTAGTTTACAAAATTAAAAAGAATAACTCCTGAGTGTTCGTTATTCAGTGTCACTGTACTAAGTGAAATAACTAAAGATAAAACAATTATGTATTTTTATAGTTTTGGTTTTACGAACTAAAGTTACACAATTATGCACTTATATTTTTTTATAGTTATACATTTTAAATTCTCTCTTTGTATTATCTTCACTCTATTTCTTGCATTAATTGTTACAAGTATGAAACCCTCTCAGTTATCCTCTACATATACTTCATGTAGCTTCTGTTACCAATTTTACATATCACCCAGTACATGGGATTTTAGAAATGTTGATCCATGCATATCTATCATTCATTTTATCTGAAGAAAATCTTCAAAAGTCTATTGTAGGATATTTTTCAAAAGTGGTTGGAAAGTTTTGATAAGGTTCAGCCAGTTTATCAAATTTATGTAGTCATCTGCAGCAAGATTTATGTCAGGAAATTTAAACAACCTTACAGAATATTTTGTTTCTGTTTAATTAATTGCTGCAAGAATCCTTTTGTATGCAAGTTATCTGTAATAATTGAAATTAACAGTTTTTCAGAATGTACATTAAAAAAATACATTTCAAAAGTCTGGCTCAAGATACCTAAAACAAGCAGGCATTTTGCATAAATGTTGTGAACCTTCTTAATGACACCACTTAGTTTTTATGCTGAGAGTACTTTTTCACTCTATGCTAGAGGTATATAAAATATAATCCTTATTTTTAAGTTTTAAATTAAAACTTTCACTGTAACTGTTTTTGGTGATTTATTTGTATTGGGAAAAAAAAACTAGTACATATTATATTTCATGAAGTATAAATTTAGTTTTTTGTCATAATTTGTTTTATAATGCAGTACAGTTTACATGTATTCACAAATTCATTGAAAATTTGATAACTATAATTTTCAAACTGAAAAGATACATTGTTGTATGTGACATTATAGAATATACAATTTAAGAGAATGTAGCTTTTATGGTTATACTTACTAAATATTTTTTTTTAGGTAAACTAATGCCATGGATCTTTATATGCTAATTTCAAAACTTTAAATTAATTATAGATGTAAAGTTCTTAACTAGAAAACTTGTTAAACTTATTCATTCTACTTCAAAATATTATTTGTTAGTTACAACTATAAATTTTCTGTATTCTATTTTTAGATTTATGTGTAAAGATTTTTTTATTATACCAACATACTTTTTAGATATTGCTTATTAACTTTAAAGTTTGTTATTTTAACATAAATAAACTAGCACATTTTAAAATCTTAAATTGTTACTTAAAACAATTTAGTCTTTTTCATTAAAAAATTCTAAAATTGAAGTGGTTACGTTTGAATTTTACTACTTTTAGTTAAAAGCCTTATTTATATTTTGATAACTTGTTATTAAAATATAAAAATCCAACATAAAGGTAACTAAACACTTGTTTAAATTTGAATATTTACCTTTTACAATTTTACAGGATTAAGGTAGATTTTAAAATTCTTATATTATAAAATTTAATTTTCTTGAATAACCTATTATGATGATTGCATTTTCAAACTTATTATTTAAACTAATACTTTCCAACACAATTCTGTCCTTCCAAATCATAATATATATATATATATATATATATTCAAAATCTGCTTTATTTGGGAAGCTAGTATGCCTGAAAGAAGTGTTAAACAATATTTATATGTATACTATATTATGTCTGTATCTCCAGTTAAATTCTATAATTTTTTTTGTAAATGACTTTTAGAAGATGGTTTGTTAAAAAGTTATTTTCTTCTATCCAAAATGCCTTTACAACTATTAATAGCTTGTGTGTGATTTATCCTTATTTCAATAAAAGTATTTTGTGTTAAACATACTTAGTAATTAATTATCAATTACTTTTTATATATCTGAGCAAAACTAAGGTAATTAAATAGCCAAAATCATTATCTTTTCAATGGCCTAAACTCATTTAATTCAAAAGTGTTACACTATACAATGGCACACATGTTTTATGACGAAATTAAAAGGATTTATATCTTAAATAATAGTAAACTACCAGAAATTATCTCGAATTTCAATTTCAGTTTGGCTGAAAGATTTCTTTATAAAATTATTGAATTAGTGGTTAGACGGGTATCAGTTGACACCAAGCCTAAATGTTTACGGTTTATTATAGGAATTACTAACGATTTGAAGGTTGATAGTTTGGATGAGTTCGTTCTGCAATAAGGCGGTTTTTACCTGTACCCGACTAACGGAATAGAACCGTTTTCTTTTATATATATATGCTTCGAATTAGATTTTAAAGTAGTTTTGAAAATTGAATGATGAATTTTGATGATGATTAATTTAGTGATATCAAGAGCTTACTGGTTTGTAAAATTACCTTTCAAAATCATTTCGTGCATAAACTCCTTAGATTCGTACTATTTTAACAAATGTTATAATATTAATAAACACTTGTGACGAAATGAATTTGAATTTTCACGCTCCATCCGACAATCATAACACGTTTTATTTATTTCTGCAAAATGACGCTAATAATGACGTCATCTTTCACACGTTTTTTGTTTTTTTTTACATCGTCGATTCTCACTATAAACTACAACTTTAATTTAACGTTCAAATGTTTACGATTTGCAGCCATCTGTTTGGTGAAGACTTTAGAAAGTTAGATATTTTTTACACAGTTTATTAAACAATAGGTAAGATACTTTTTATACTCATGATATTACTTATTAAGGTTTCTTAAAAATAACGTTAGCAGTTGTTTTTTGTTTCGTGCTGTTTTTAGTTTGTCTTGGATTTTTCCCAGATTGCAAGGAACTGTTGAACAAAATTTATTGAGAGAAAGATAAATTGATAATCAAATTGAACTGTAAAAAAAAAAGGAATGATAAAACTTGGAATAATTTTAAATTAGGAAAATGTTTCATTCCTTCTCTTTAGTGATTTCTTTAAAGCGATATCGTTTTATTTCCCCCTCTTCCCGATTTGTGGATGTTGGTGTCAATTCACTGCCACTGTCGGTAACCAAAACAATCTTGACCAAGATAAAGGAACAGTTTTGATATTTTCATTCGCAGAGTTTATCATAAAAAAGTCAATTTTATAAATTTATCTGGAAAAAATTACAATTTTGTGAAATGGTAATCATTTTGAGTAACGTCATATGGTTCATAGACGTACTTCCTTCGACAATTCTTTTTCTTTGGTGGAATTTTTCTTAGACGAGCATAAAAATTTTTTCTTGGGGAAAATTTGTATTATCAAGAGGTTTTTTGCACTAAATTTTTATGTATATTGGACTATTTTATTTTACTTTTTGTGGAAGTTCTGAAATATACATATACAGATTTATCTTTGTCAAATAGATGTTATAAGAAGTATTGACATTTTTCAATATTTTGTTAGGAAGAATTTCATACATGGGTCATTTTACAGAATACGGAAAATCTAGAATTCTTTAAAAAAATAAGTTCTTCAAAAATTTTGATACCTACTATACAAAGTGAGATATAACCGTAAGTTATAATAATACTATTATAGTGATTAAGATAAAAAATATGCTCTTTCTAATTTTTATAATTATTATAAAAGTAGTGTCTATGAATGCTCGTGTGATGGTGGTTAGTCCCGCACTTTTCCAAATGCCCTTTTTACTTTTGACTTTCAAACATGGTCAACAACACATTCTTTTGTAGTAAAAACTACCACATAACCATGAGGAAAAGCACATATCAAGATGACTGATGCTTACGACCATGCTGTAATGTTTCTCCCTCCCCCCCCCCCTTTTTTGTATGAACGGACAGTTTTAGTGTCGGTCCATCTTCTTCAGTTGTTGGCATTTATCATCCTCTTGCTGTCTTCTAAAAGACATGCAAGGAGCACACTTTATCATTATGGACTCCGTGTTTCAAAATAGTTAATTTAAGAAATTACAAGGCAACATATGTGTAGTAAACATCATAAAAAGTATTTTTGTCTGGAGAGATTCTTAAAAGTGTCCCTACTTCCCGCCCTTACAGATTCACGCAGAGTCAATTAGTTAATTGAATTTCCAAGTCTGCTGAAATTGTAAAATTCTACTCGGACTGAACCTCGCTACAACTCTGTATACAAAATGTGGAGGAAAGGTTCTTAGTAGCAATGATTGCTGTGATAACGACTCAGCAGAATCGTAATTTTATGAACTAGCTTAAATTAACTTGGAGATCACCATTTTGCATTGATTTTGAAGGATTTTTTCCCCTGAATGGTGCATTGAGGCAACAGGTTGTTATTAATTGGAGTTTTGTGCACTTGTCATAGAAATTCCATCTTCGTTTTCAATCCTAATCTTTATTTAAAAAAATTAGTCTGATGTATAATTTAATTTTTAAACTGATACATTTAGATGCACCCTGGCTGTACTTGCTGTTCCCCATAAGCCGCCACTGACAGAAATTTCCTAAATGCTAACTTCAAAGCTTTTTTAAATCAACTATACAAAACCAAAATAAAAAGTGCCTATAATTTATGTTGTTTATTGTTTTAAGATGCTTTTGTACCCAGAAGCAGAAAATGCAAGACGGACGGCACAGATTTTTCAGCAGCCTGCAGATTATTTTACAAATCTAACTTTTAAAAAAAAAAATATATATATATATATATATATATTTCCGATTTGTAAGTTGGGTGATTTGAGTCAATGCAGATGCTTGATATTTCATTTCATGAAATCGGAATCGTGATGCTCACCATGCACAATTTTACGGAGATTGTATAAAAACATAGGGAGTTCTATTTGCTTTCGCACGTTGGTGTATTGTAGTTAACTTCGCTAAAACTTACACTGATGTAAGGACCGCTATTGCCGAGAATCTCGCTGCTAAGACAGGAGATATCCCCCATATATATGTTGTTGCAATGTTTCTTTTCGGCGAGTGTTATGCAAATATAATAACCACTATTTCAAATATTTGTGCCTCAATAGTTGTCAGCATCACCGAGATTTATGTGGTTGTGATAGTCAATTTCATAGCGCTATGTCGATAGTATAATCATCTCTATTGAATAAATTTCCAGATTTCTACCTATATATTGGGCGCTAATGCTGATATTAATGTTGGTAGAATGGTCATTTTTGTGGATTGTTACTTTGATCTAATTGCCGAGGTATGCGCCGGTAAGATGGCTGATATTTGCCTTTTGACTGGAAGTAATTTTCATCTAGGTATAAGCTGTTTTAATAGCAGCTATCGGTGAGAATTGCGATGCCGTTTTGGTGTCATTCCCCTACGCCTGTGCTGATGTGACAGCCGTTATGTCCGTGATAAGTGTGAAGATCGCTTTCGCCGTTTGGTTTGAATTTTGTACAGAGTTATTCGAATTTTAATTTAAGATACAATAATTTTAAATATTTCCGTTTTAATATTTAATTTATTTTGCCAAATTTCTATGTTTATGTAAAGCAGGAATTTTTTATAAAATTGATGAATATGGCACTTATGTACTTTATGCAAACTTAAAAAAATACTAATTACACTGTTGATTATTTTCTAATACCCAAATTAGTGTCGCAGACCAGCAGAAAAGTTTCTGCTACTGGGCTTTTGCAATATAATAGGCTGTTTATATGTTCAGTAGTATACGTAATAAAAGTAATGCATCATTCTCTTTGACCCATGTGTCCACTGATGGGACAAAACGATAATTTTTTGCTTGTAATGAATTTTCCTTTCGATTTTATTTTGCGATATTTGCAAAACAAAACTTTTTCATCAAATAAAAGTTTCCAATGTTTTTTTTTATAAACTTAATTAGTAATTTAAATTCTATCAGGTTCTCACAGATGTGACTGCTTATCTTTACATTTTTGCTGCAAGTCCAATAAGTTGATAAAATTACTTATAAATGACTTAGTCTGTAGCTTGTTTTATGCATTTGAACAAAACATCTGCCTAACATACAATTTCTTTATCAAAACAGTGTAGTACTGCCAACTGCAAGGATTTAATTACACTTTTTTAGGTATTCATAGATGTGGTTAAGGGCATAAAACTTGAAATAATATTAACATAAAACTTTGAAACAAAATCCATCACAAAACATTTTTTTAACATAAAAATGCAGTCTTAAGCATTTTTACCGAGTTCAATTTATAAAATATTACCTTGGAAAAAGTCAAAATAGCAAGTGGTGACTGTCCACAGATGTGACATTGCACTGTTTGGGAGTAAAATTTGAGTAATAATTGAAAATATTTTATTGCAATTAATTATATTAGTCATACTAGGCTGTTTATCTAAAACATATTTGTATTAGTATAATCTGTGTGTTATTGCACAACTATTATAATTGATATTAATATTGTCAAAATAGTATAACTGTTAATTCTTGAACCAAACAGTTTTAATTTTAACAAACTTAATTTGAAATTTCACCTTCTAAATGTAGGACAAGATGGATATTTATTCTCTCTAAGTTTACCGGAACAATTCATAACTACCTACAAGATATCGTTCATTATTGCTTTATTATAGTTTGTGATATTTTTTATGTGTCTTTTTTATTGTTGAAAGTTTTTTTTATGAAAAGTTCATTATTGAATGTTTAATTTTTATTAAAATGGCAATTTACTTTTTTAAAAGGAAAAACAACCAAATTTTTTAAAATTATCATTTTGTGTGCATCATCCTTAGGTTATGGATTTATCATAGCTATTATTTATTTGTAGTTCCTTTTAAGATGAATAACAGGTTTCAAGCAACTATTTTTAACCATGAGGAACTAGAAGCTGCCATTCAGCGCGAAAAGAACGACAGGAGTGAAACATTAGCTTACAATAAATCGCAGCATTCTCTGGACAGTGATGAAGAAGATGACAAAGAGAAAGCAGAAAAGTATAATGTTCTGGACCCAAATGATTTGGAAGGTAACACTAAATTTCAAAATAGTGTTTTTTTAATTTAAATATGTTATCAAACATTACTTAAACGTGCATAAACAAAGTTTTAAAAATACAAATTTTTATGCATTTTGGTTTGTATATAGAAATAATCTTTTTATATCATCGTTAAAAACCTTAATCCAATGTGCCATACAAATAAATCCAATGACTTATAAAGATTTATTTTCTAAGGACTTGGAGTTACCTTTTAAACTATGAATGCTTGAAATTAAGGACTCTCCCTAAGTTAAATTTTTGAAACTTTATCCTTTATATAAGTTATCCAGTGATTTTATAAATGGATCATCTGTTACTTTTTTATTTGATGTGTTCTGCTTGGAAATGATTAAATCAAATTTATTTATGTATTGTTTATTATTGCTGTACTTCCTTGTAGGAAATTATGAAAGGTAAATATTCAAATGCATCACTAGATAAGCAACACAAAAGAACATATTTAAAAGAAGTATTATCAGCAATTTGAATTTTACATTTTTTGGCTTTTAGATGTGTTTGTTTTTTGCCATTATTACTTTTTTAAACTTAATTATTAAGTAAAACTTGTATATTTTCATTGATATTACCAATATATTTTAAATATAATATTTCAGGGCAGGAAGATGGGACTGTTGACTTTGATGGGGAGATCAAGATTACACCTTTCAATATGAAAGAAGAATTAGAAGAAGGTTATTTTGACAAAGAAGGAACTTATATTTTCCAAAAGGATGAAGATCTTGTTAAAGATCAGTGGTTAGATGACATTGATTGGATAAAAGTAATTTATCTCTTTTTTTAAACAAAGTACAAATCTCATTTATTCTTTTTTGGTTTGTAATTTGAGAGCGTACAATGGGAATTCTTATCTGTGTAATGTACAAAGTAATGCTTATTTATAAAAAGCACTTATTCCAATTAAACTCGTTACATATATAGTTGGATTCTAATATGAGGGCTATTTTCTGAAAAATAGCAATTGTCATTTCTGAGGGCATTCTTTTAAAAAAATGTAAAAATTTGTATGCTGTTTTAGTTTTGTATCATTATAGATAAATTCTGATTTTTCAAAAAAATTAAAAACACTTGAAAGGACACTAATCAAAAACCCCTCGTAGAAAAATTTAATTCATTAGTCGAGCTATATTAAAGTATGAAAACATCTAAATAAAATTCTTCAATCTTACTTGTGCTGAAATTAGATTGAGAAAATTACAAATAAATAAAACTTCTGTACTTAGTGAAATTTTCAACAAAAAGTTAATTTGTATAAAAAAAAAATAGCAATCTTGTATAATATTGTAAAAATTAAAATAAGAATTTCTTAAATTTTTGTCAACCTACTCTTGCAAAATTTTATAAAATGGAAATGCGTAAACTCTTCATTTTTTTAGGTTTTGCCAATCTTCAAACTGGGTAATTTTTTTTGCTAATCATAACAGTACTCATTGTTGGCTACTAAAGTACAACATACTCACTAAATCATAAGGAATATTTTGACCAAAGAACTGGGCCTATGTCCTAAAGTTTTATGCATTTTTTTTTCTCCAAATAAAAACAAAATTCTGTGTCAAAACAATGATTTTTGAAAATCATGAGCATACTTTTCAAAAACCATTCCGATTGTTTTCCGTTCGTGAAAAAAAGAAGTTTCATTTCAAAGCTTTATAGTAACAGCACTGTTACTTGAAGCTTTAAAATAAAACCTTTTTGTTTTTTCTTTCTTTGAAAAACAATCGGAAATACAGTGAAGCGACTGAGGCTACTTCTTTTAACAACTTTACTTACTCTTAACTACTTCGTTGTCCACTTCTTTTAACTACTTCGAACGGCCACCCTCTTAACGACCAATTTTCATGGTACTTTTTTTTTTTGGCTTTATGTTAAAATAACCCCTAGCAATTTCCGCCAGCGCCGTGTGGTTCGCCCAACTCACCACAATTTTCAGACAATTCTTTTCATCTTTCTGACCTTGAACCTTTATTTAAGGAAGAATGGTGCATTTTGGAATATCACCTGTCTGGAGATAAGAAATGTCAAGCTAACCCATTCTTACTTCCTATTGACTGTTAGCAGATTTTTATATTTTTGTAGCAAAAATGTCATTCACGATTGTTTCATTCGTTAGTCAGTGGTTGAAGTTGTAACGATGTCGAAACATGTTTTCTTAATCTCGAGCTTTGCTCAATATAGCCTTTAAGTTGCTTTTGCGCCAGAAAAATCTAAACTGACCATGCTAAATTTGAGCATCACATAAAAGTTCTGCATCAATACAATAACATTATTAAATTAGCGAGAATGTTAGTTGCATCTTTTAACTCTTCGCAAAACAATAAAGTCATTAAAGCAAAGGATGTGGTTTTGAAGAATAAGACTTCAAATTTCGTGGTGTCGAACTGAGGACATGTGAAAAGTATATAGACGTAAACAAGGTTGTGTTTTGGAGTGACTAAACAGTGTTCCCACTGTCATTAAAAGTGCTTAATATTTTTGAACTTGATTTCAAGACCTTGAAAATGCTTGGGGGTGTTTAAAAGTCCTTGAAAAGGTTTAGAGGTCCTTAATTTTTGGCGGATGTCGTGTGCCCAACTGCAAAAGTTATAAAAATACAACTCAGACTTGCTATCCCAACGTGACCCCCACTTATCTGCACCGTATTGGAATTTGCTGACTTATTTGTATTATGCATCCACCAACTTGTAACTTTTTTAATAGAATATACATTATTAAAAATTTATTTATAGACATGATGCCTGAAAACAAATTTTCAAAGGTCCTTAAAAACATAATTTAGGTCCTTAAAAGTTATTGAAAAGTCATTGATTTTCATTCTGTGATTTGAGTAGGAACCCTGCTAAAGCTGCTCGGGCAAAAAAAATTCCTGTTGGTAAATTTATAATTCAACAATAAGGAAAGAACTTGCGGATTACTTGAGAATTGAAAATTTCTCCACCAGGTGACTGGACATACGAACATTTGGGGAAAAAATAAGAAAAAAATAATAAAAAATTCAGGAACTATCCCAAATATGCTTAAGAGAGATCAACATAAGCCATTTATAAACTTACGTTAATCACTCGTTTGTACCAGGACGCCGCCGACTTGATCTTCCGGATAGTCCTTCGCGCAAACTTGTCATGCACAGACATTATTTTTTCTTCTATCATGGATATCCACTCTTCAGAGTCAAACATCTCCTCTCTGTTCTCCCACAAGAAGTCTTCGGGACTTTGTATACGAAACAACATCATTTTTCGGTCTCAGTGTGGCAAAATGGCTAATGTTAATCATAATCACATCCATGTGAAGATTGGTAGGAGCATCTTCTCCTGGTTTTGGCTAGATATGATAAGTACATATTCAATATGGATGAAACTGGACTTTTTTCGCAACTACCATCCATTAAATAAGGTGTTCATAGTATGCTACTATGATTTATTGGTTTATCATTCTTAAAATATAATATTAATTAAAAGATTAATTGAAAGTCCTGCAACAAGATTTTAGTGTTTAATAGCTTGTTGCAGTAAGTTCCAAATTTTTTTATTACAGGTACAGAAGCTAGGTAAAGGTAGTAAATTGAAGAAAATTTCTACATACATCAAGGAATTTATAAAACCATTTCAAGATAATTTTGTTTGTCGCATCTTTTTATTTTATTTCTGTTAAAATAATTAAGTTAAAAAATTTAATTTTTGTGTGTCTGGTATTTCCATCTTTTACATGAAAAATATATTACATACTGTAATTTTATGTGATCTATTTCCTTATTTTAAATAGGAACTAATTAGTTCGTTATAAATGAAAAGTGAAATATTTAAATTTTTTTTGTAAGTTGTTATGTGTTGTTTTTGTAACAGGCACTTTTTAGCTAATGTAGATGTTGGCTCAAAAAAAGTTCACTAAATGAAACATACCCCCCCCCCCACGCCATGGCATTTTGGATGTCGACAGTTCTCTGAACGTATTGTAAACTGTTTATTAGTCTAATGAACTAATCGCTAATTGATTTGGAAACAAAATATAAATACCAATCCCTAAATATATATGTATTTTATCTCTGATCTGTTACAGGTTCTGGTCATTTGGTTCATTAAAGAAGAGTTTTCAGTCTTTAATATCATTTGTATTTAGAACTTTTTTCGGGGATGTCACAATTTTTAATAGTTTATTTTTCTTGTTATTATTAGGTAAAAGCAACAGAAGGAAGCAAAAGAAAGCCTGATGATGAAGATGAAGAAGACAGTGAAGACGAAAGGCCCCCAATAAACCTTGTCGATAAATACACACAGATGATAGAGATCATGAGACCAGGTGAAAGTGTCCAAAAGGCCATTCGACGATTAGGGGGCAACAAAGCATCCTGGAGCGCTAGTAATCGTTGGAAAAAGAAAAAGGAATCCACCGATTCTGTTGTCAAGGAAACTGAATGTGAACCAGAACCTGAAAAGCTGCAGCTTCTTACAAGTTTGGCTGATGAGATTGTTCACTCTGGAGATATGGATGTTTACCAGCAGACCTATGAAAAGATGTCTTTTTATGTGAATTCGAAGTCAGCAGAGAAATCCAAGATTAATGGGGCTCAGAATCTTGATCCTGTTTCAGATATGTTTGGGGATGACTTTGAAGAAACAGTTGATGAGAATAAAGTTTCAGAACCAGTTGTGCATACCCCTTCACCTACTGCAGGTAATTATAGGTTTTTAAAATGATCCTTATGTCTTAAAGAATATGTGTATAGAATTTGCTTTTTTTTTTTTTTTTACATAAATTGATTTTGTTCACTATAACTTTGAGATTTCTAAATATTAGCCAACCAGTATCGGATTATAGAGATAATTTTTAGATTTATATTTTATCTCAATATTTAATTTTATTTTACTGGATTTTATGATAATAGAATAACTTGTTCGTCTTTCTAAAGCATAAAATTAACACTTTTTTTAACTTGATCAAAACTAACTTTTTAATTTTAATATTTATTTAAAAATATAATTTTTTTGTATTAGTTACTTATGCAATTCAAGTAATGTACTATATCTAATGAAACTGTATTCAATGATATTAAACTGGACGCATTGTCTATTTTATTAAAACAACATTGATTTCTTTTAACACTAACATTTTTAAGACATTTGTTGGTGTTATAAAAACTAGTCATTTAAATTTCGTTATTCTGTTTACAAAAGTATACCCATGGTATAAAAGTTAATTGGAAATATTAAAGTGTAATAGTGCAAAACGATTTTAACTCTTCTACAAAATTTCTTTACATTACCTTTTCTGAAATTACATGAGTACATTTTCATTTTATTCTGATTCTAGGATTGGTACTTTGGAAAAGTGTCTATCAATTTCTATAGTTTGAGATGATGAAATTATAAAATGTACTTTTTATTAAATATAAAAAGTACCATATTTATTAAGCATATTTTTAATTTTGTAAGTGTAATTTCTTTTTCCTTTTAAATGTAGTTAAACACTAACTACCAAATTGACAACTAATGTTGATCCTTCAACCAACAAGCAAAGGTTTTAGTGTTCTCTATAGTCTTTTCCCTCATAAATCAATCAGCATGTAAACACAATATGAGGATATATGTGTGCATAATGTCCTATCACACTTGTATGGCTTAACATACATAAACTTTGTTTTATATTTTCTTTAAATAACATTTTATTTGAATTTATTTAATCTTTCTGATGATTAGAATTTACAGTTTGATTATAACAAAATAAAAAATATTTTTTTCCCACTTCAGTTGATTAAGTGGGATTACCAACTAGCCTATTCCATAGACCTAATTCTTCAATTAGGGGACCACAATATCTATCAAATATTGCTTTAAAGAGAGGCAGTCTTTTATTAGATAACAGTTACTAGTTATTTTGCTTTCAATTTTTTTTAATTGCATATATCACAGCCAAAAAAAGAGGCATAGATAGATCGATGGTGCAGGTACTAGCTGACAGTCTCTTAAATCTAATAATTCATCTGCAAGGTTAAAATAATTTTTTAAATTCATTTTTAAAGGTAAGATAGAGTTTTGAACACTCCTAGAATAGTGATTAAATTACTATAGACTAATCGTTATTAAGGAACGCTTGGAGATTTTTGTATCTTAACCCTTTTGCATGTTTAAAGTCTAACAATGAAAAGTAGTATAATTTAATATTGACATACTAAAAGAAGTATACTAGGAGTTTAAACTGTTTCACAATTCCTAGAAGAAACGAAGAGAGAAAATCCCTATCATATAGACTGGAACTACTTGCCCCGATTGTATAATAACCGTATATTTTTCATATGGATATTGTAATAATAACCATATATTTTTCATATGGATATTGTAATAATAACCATATATTTTTCATAAACACACTCATAATATATAATCTTGTAGTAATTTTTTCAGTGATAGGATATATTGACCCAAATGAATGGAAAAATATGTCCTTCAAAATAGGGACGTATATGCCCATTAGAGTCAACTTAAAAAAAAAAATCAATCTTGGGCAAGTATTGAAATGGGCTTTTTAAGCATTTGTTTAAGTGCTTGAAATTTTGATGAAGTTTTTATAACCTGTCACATACCAATATTTATGAGCTAGTTTTCAAAATTTAATCTTGATATTTTCACAAATTTAATAATCTTTCTTCTGCAGCAAAGCAATTATGGGAAAAGGTTAATACAAAAAGTGGAATTAAACTGTTGACGTATGATTTTTTTGTAATGAAAAACCTAATGCCCACCTATTCACACAGTGATGTATTTATTATTTCAGAAACGATTGACAGTGGATCAGAAGTGATGTGGGAGTTTAAATGGGAAGCAGATGAAGATGCTAAGGTGTATGGACCCTATCCAACATCCCAGATGCAGCAATGGGTTGATGAGAAGTACTTCGAAGATGGCGTGCTTGTGCGTCAACTTGGTAAACAAAATGCTGAATTTTACAGCTCGAAGAGAATAGACTTCGAACTGTATTTATAGTATTTTTTGTTGTGGCAAAGAAAATACAATCTAATTTTGTTCATTATTTTACGCTACAGGATATTTTATTGTTGCACTTGTAAATATTTGTTAATGAATGGGCCTTTATCCATAAAATATACTTGTAATAAAAATGAATTAAGTTATTTATATACATTTTAATTAGGATGCACTCAAGTGTTGGCAAGTCTTGTATTTCAAATTAAACTATTTTTTTATAAAAAAGCACTGAAAGAAATTTTTTGTTGTGGAAAATTATATGGATGTTGGTTATTATTATTATTATTATTTTTAAATTTTTTTTTTTAATTTCAGTATACATTTCGTTGTTTTTGTATTTAATTATCAGTAAATTTGTTTTTCTAACGATGTTACGTATGCTACCTTTCAGTTATTTTTTTAGTGAGTGTAAGTTTTTAATGTCAATCTTACTTGTTGTTATGCATATATAGTCTTTAAATATTCACTTTCAGATGATTGGACCACCTAATTTTTAATCTTCCAACCTTGTAACACTAATTTATGATTTAAAGTAACTTTCTATGTTAATGCAGCTGAATAACTGTTTATGCTGAATGACCATTTGTTGAACGTTTTTAAAAAAATTCTATGTCATACTAAATTTTCTTCTGTTTTAATATCTTTATTTCTGGCTCTATTATTGTCACAGTTCTGCCTTTAATAGTTACTACCTACACAAATAGTACCACATCTTCTCTAGACAAAATTTGTTGAATTGTATTTTTAGATAAAAACTATCTAATTAGTTTACTTCTCGAATTGATATTATCCATTGAGTTGATTTGACATTTGTATAATATGAAGTAGCATGCACATAAATCTGGCATACAAGTGATATAAATGGCCAGCAACAATAATAAAATGAATATTTGTGAATATGTTCGATATTCCATTCAACTTACAATCACTACATGGTTGTCTTTAAATATTTAGTTATTTTTTTTTTTTTTTTTTTTTTTTGAGGGGGGGGGGGGGGGGAGAGTTTACAAACTCAATTAAAATTATGTTTTT
Organism: Linyphia triangularis; assembly: GCA_963978545.1. Taxonomy (NCBI): domain Eukaryota; kingdom Metazoa; phylum Arthropoda; class Arachnida; order Araneae; family Linyphiidae; genus Linyphia; species Linyphia triangularis. The sequence goes on along the minus strand of OZ021722.1, from coordinate 54,667,074 downwards.
GCTTGAGAGATTCTTTTATTTTTGTACAGTATCAATAGAAATTGCTCATGATGATTTTTTGTTTTTATTTCTATTGTCAATCTTTATTCTTTTCCTTGACCCAGAATATAATTTTAAACTTAGTGATTGGTCTGATTTTACAGCTATAAAATGCAATTAACAAACTTGTTTCTGCTAAAAAATAACTCATTTAATACACTTTATCCTGTAAAGTTAGTTGCAGTGCAATTGAAGTTCACTTAGTTAAAGTTTTTTTTTTTTTTTTATTATTTTTTTTTTTTTTTTATTTTTTATTTTTTATGATTATTATTTATAAACTCGATATTCAAATGGGGCAAGCCATTTAACTTTCTCCAATTGTCCTATACTTTAATCAACTAAGTATTAACCAATATTATATAAATTGATGTTATGAATGTTTAGTGCTAGGGTATATCTAGCAATCTAGCATTTTCTACTTATTAATATGGGAACATTTTATAGAAGGTCGTTTGCACTTTATGGAAACGATTTTGATAGTTAAGTTTTATGTATGAAGGAATTTTTTTTGCAGCGTTTTGCTTCTATCTGATTGACCATGGTTCTTGACAATAGCTCTAGTTCGAATTTTTCATGAAAGTTGACTATTTCTCATTACTCTCATATCATATACTGTCGTACCAATTTTATCCCATTCCTCTTGGACAGTTCATTTAAACAGTCTTAGAATGAGATTTCATTGTCGTGTTTTAATTTTTACTTTCAGTTAGACATTTTTTTGTCTTCAAAATTTAATGTGCTATTATAAATACTTTTTTTTGAAATGCAATAATAGCTATTTTTACCCCACTTTATAATTTGTTGTTACGAATATTTTAGCTCGGAAAGGGCAGTTCATAACTTTAGAGTCATCTATCAATTTTAGAAGCAATTTTCAAAATAAATCTTTTATTTTACTCATTAGAAACAAAAGATAACAGTAGCAAACTATTATTCAGAAATTGCCAAATTTTTATCTCAAAATGCAAACGAGAACAATTAATTACAAAATCGCTTCCGTAAAGCTTAAACAACCTTCTTGTATATTTACATTTAAGACATTTTTAAAAACTTCATTTTATTAAATCATTTTTTAAAAGGGGAAAAGTAAATGTATAAAAATAAAACATGAGCTTAGGCCACTTCTGTGTAGTTGCTAGTGCATATTTCCGCTTCTCCAGAAATGTATTCCAATAGGCTTTTCAAAACATAAAAAAAATATATATATATTTTAAATGGTGTATAATAGTACTTTAAATATCTTCTTTGTGGTTTCTCCTCCTCCTCCCCTGTAAATTTTCAATTGTTGGACTCATTAGTTATTTTTTCTTCTTCACTCTTCAATTACCCAATTATGAATCCATTTACTATTTATATAAATTGAGATATAATCATGAGTTACTTAAGCTTTTTTAAATTAAGTAATTGAGGCATTTTTAGTCATTAAGTAAGAGAGTCATTTGTCTCAGGAGTTTAAGTAATTGAGTGACTTGGGTGCTAAGAGCTATTTAGATGTAGTAGAAGATGCTTTTATTTTTTGATGCAGTTGTCTTTGCTGTATTAAATTTTTACTTACAACAGCAACAGTTAAAATGTGCAATAATTAAAATAATGCTTGGTGTAGATTGCTTTTCGAATACTTAAAGTTGCAGTTTAATGAGTGTGCAAATGTTGATTACCTTCATAAAAGTCACCAACTTTCGAATCATAACTTCGATTATTTGATTTGATTGTTATTTGGTATTATTTACATTTGTAGTATAGAATGCATAACAGTTGTTGGCATGTAACCAGGGTTGTTCCAAAATGAGTTTTAAATATTGATATTTTTTATTGTAATAATAGACTCGTGGGATTTAATGCTACAAGTGATACAATGGCAATATAATGAAGAGGATTGGAAATCCGTAACTACAATATTCCTTTTTAACATATGTGACCGTTTGAAAAAAGAAATTGAATTAAAGTAAGTAATTTATTGCATACAAAACATAGGTTCAGTTCAAGGAGGCGTTTTTATACAAAACTGGAATTTTTATTATTCAATTAATATATTCCATGTTAAGAGGTCCTTTTATGTCCACATTGAACGACTATATCACGAACCGAATTGTGTTCTTGCAATCATTCACTATTGTTAGCAAATAACTACGGCCTGACCTATGTTTTGTAAATTTAATCCCAAGATACAGAAACCCTTCCTTATTTAAAAAAAAGATATGAGTCAACGATTATGACAGATAGTCTCGGCTTGATTATCAGTTAGTCAAGTGGAAAATAATTTCTCTCTTTAAAGATGGAAATCATGTCACTAAAAGTACTTCTTATTGATTTCCAATGCAATTCTAACCTACTACTTAACTTTTTCTATGTAATAAATTCTTGATATACATATTCATTTAAATTTTTACTTGTTTTAAGAGTAGCTGAGAAAAATTCCCATGCATAATTATAATTTATTTTTATAGTTAAATACATGAATGAAGAATGAATTTTAAATCAAATTTCAAATAACAAAATTTGATTTCTTATCTCTGTTCGAAATAAATTCCTCTCTCTGACAGCTATCCAATGACAAAAATAGAATTCAAGGATAAAACGTTACGATAAGTAGGAGATTATTTTATTAATAAAAACCAGGTTCCTATCGCCTTTACAAACAGTCAATTACGTATATTTAGGCTTTTTATGTTAAACAAGTATAACAAATCAAAATTTATTCAATTCACAAAAATCCTTAAAGAAAAGTTATTGATGCAAGTTGAATTCTTATACACATTGTCACTATACATTTTTTATATTACAAAAATAACAACACACTACATTGTAAGCAGATCACACAGATTCGAAAGCACCTTTCATGTGAGGACACTGTTTTAGCATTCATTGGCAGTTTTAAGTAGTTCATTCCATTTTACTTGCTTTTCCATTTATGACACCTGTTTCAACATGTAATTTCTTTAGATAAAACAATTCCTGAGGATTGGATAAGTGAAGTTACAAATACTGACTAGGATGTATTATCTTGCGCTACTGCGGCAACTAATTCAATGACTTTCAATAGAACCCCAATGCTTTATTTAAACTTAATTACTTCCATGTTGTATAAATCTCAATGGTGTTTGAAAACTTTAAATAATACCCTTTTTTTTTTTACATTGATTGTCTCCAACATTTATAGTAAATGCTTTCAATAGTTATATCCATTGTACTTTTAATATCATCCCCCCCCCCCCCGGTTATTCATAAATAAATTGATAACACTTGCCATATTTGCTTTAATTGCATGTAGAAATAAAATCGTATGATTTTAATCTGCGATCGGAAAAGGGCTTTTACTGCTAATACGTACAGAAAGAATTATTGCACATTCTATCCAAGGGAGTCTTTGCTTTCAAACTATGTCCCTAAATTGTTCGAAAAACTTGGCCTCTGAAATAAATAAAGGCAGCAGAACTCGTCTACAGGAAACAACTAAAAGACTGAGGGTAAAGATGTTTCCCCCCCCCCCCCCCCGGCTATTACAATTGACAAGAAAGAAGCTAGCGATACACCATAACCGAGGAAGAAGGAACCGTTAATGGTATAAGGAGTATCTATCAGAATGAGAAAACCCACCAATATATTCCCATAGTTGACGCTTGAGACGGAATCTGTTGTCAACTTATAAAACATAGAAATACATCTTTATTTCACAACAGATCTCAGTGCAACTTCACGAAAGAAAGTGAAACGAGCAAAGGGTCATTTTAACATGAGCTTAATTTCCAACAGAATATTCCAAGACTCAAAGATTTCTTGGGGAACTTTTTACTTCTAGGGAAATAACAGTTATTTTTCTGAAATTATGGAAAAATCGGTGGTTTAAGTTTTTTTTCATCTCCAAAACTACATTTTTCTTGATCATAACCATTCTGCGGATCGCATTTTTATTTCACGGATAACATCAATAAAATTCAAATCAAGAGTGTATTTTAACAGGATTTTGTAATTACCCTGTTAAACTTGTATGATAAATTGCATAATTTAAACCGAGTGCTAAATTTTTGTCAGTCTTGGTAAAGCATCAAGAACATCTTGGAGCTCTGTTCATATGTGAAAATGACTCTTTTTCTAAAATGGTCTGTCGGTAGTCCAAGTTCTGCTGCCCCCTCTCTCTATATCAAATGAGATATGGGTGTTGGTTGCTCAGAGAAGCAGGGCCAGGGCAAATGCCAGTAGGAGCATGAGAAGGATGGAGGATCCTACTACTCCAGCCGAATTGCTATCTCCAGAGATCTCTAGCACTCTACCGTTGAGTGGCTGAGGTGGCCGGAAATTGTCCACCAGAGATTCAGCGGGTTCGCCCTCGTCTTCCTCCTTCACATTGCGAAATTGTTGCAGCTGAAATGGAATGAAGAATCTTGTAAAGATATGTTATGACAAAGATACACCTGAAACGTGTTGGATTGTGGAAGTAACTGTCACTTAGAAGTCGTTTCTACATACATTTCTATTGGTTCTTTTACGGATAATATGTAAGTAGGGTTTAGTAATTAAAAAGTTCTAACCCTGTTCTTTATTTACAGTCGAGTTGTTCTCTAGTAGTTATAAGAAACACTCTTTCGGTCAAATTTTAAAGCATTTCTGATTGTATTTTCTGGAGTCCTTTCTAAGAAGAATCTTTCATTTGATATATCGCACGTGTCTCTAGCATTTGTATAATTTTTTCCCCGGTATAAGGTTAACCTCTACGGTGGGATGGACAGGGCCTTCAAGCTTCTTATTTTATTAGTTGAGTGTTGAAGCTAAAATGCAAATATGCAAGCACTCTCAACGTAAGTATGTAAGCACTCTAGTATAGCCGCGATAATTTTCTTTTCCTTCAATTTCATTTATGTACATTTTAAGTCCTTTGGGGCTCCACTTGATTTGATTATGTGAATCTTACAAAAGAACTATCATTATCAAGTAACGCCTTTGTTAGGTGAGACGACACTTCACTTTTTTCTATGTAGTTAAGTAGTTAAAAAAATTATTTGGGAAAAAATAATAGAAAGTTTGAAATGTGGATGATGTCATTTGGCGTCACTGCTCTGAATGGTTTAAATCCAATATGCTTTTAAATAAACCGTGTAGTTAGGTGCAGTAAAATCGTTCTCATTCTTGATAAGTTAGAAAAGAAGGACGTAAATTATTTAAAAAGTGCGAATAGTTGGAGGTTAAAACTAGTTCACATGGAGTAAAGTTGTCCAACAAAAACACTGTCGCAGACTATTTTAGTATTCAAGCCTTCCCCCCCCCCCCCCCTTCTCCCCCGGCTGCGCTATTTTAAACGTAACTTTTGTTCCACCAATATTTAGGTGTAAAAAAAACTCTCCGAAGTTTGAAATACAGTAGCAATAATTCACAATAACGAATAATTCTCAATAATAAGTATTTATGTGTAGAATTTGGAATTACTCAACATGGGTTAGCCTCTATGTAAATGCACCTATCAAAGCCCATATTCCAGAAAATAATGCCTATTTTACCTCTATGACGCGTTATGATAGATTTTACTTGCGGAATAGATTTGAAGCATCTCGGTCTACTTTTCAGATTCCTAATCAGCTAAATAACCGCTACCCAAAGATTTAATTTCCGCAGGGGCAGACTGGGCATCTGCTCGAGATCACTTATTTCGTGGCCTATTTTTTATTATCTGTAATTAATTGTAAATTTTTTTCAAATTATTTTTTTTTATAGAATTTGACTTAATCGATTCTAAAAGTCGTTAAGTGTGTCCTAAAAATGAAATTTTTCAGGAAAGCAAGAAAAAAAAAAAATTCTTGCAACTTGCGAATTTAGGTATTTTTTTAAATGATTTTTTAGGCATTTTTTTACAATTTTATACGACTGCAGCCAAAAATATTACTGTTTTAGCTTATTTACTAAATAAAAAAAAAATGTTGGAACCAGTTTTGGAACTTCATGGGCATAACGAATTTTGGAACATATTCGGATACTTACATCCAGAAAAAATACAAACTCAAATTACAAAAGGCAAAAGTTTTTCAAAACTTGTTTATTATCTAAAAAAAAACACAACAACAACACTTGGTTTTTGCCAAAAGAATTGTCAAAAGTAGATTATGCTTTTGTATTTAGAAGTTCCTTCATCAAATTTAAAAAAGTAATAGTTTATAAAAAAATTTGTACTCTCAAAATATTTTCCCTCTTCAAATGGCATTTCACCCGTAAATTCCGTAGATACGCATTCCTCGCAATTGCGATTAACTTAATGATAATTCTAACATTTTTTAAGTAACTGGAGGTTTGGTTCCATATCATTCTCAGACTCGATGCTTTTGAAGAGATCTCAGATCATTCCTTTATTCAGCCTTTACGTTAACACCTTTATTAATGGGGAATGTGATGTATTTTCTTTCCAGATTTGCCTTTTTTGCATATACTCTTTTCACACCAATATTCAAGTTGTATCTAATCTCGCCTTGCACTTTAATAGTTGTTACTTTCAATTACCCATATGTATACATAGGGTAATGAAAGTATAGGATTCGGTAAATATTTTTTTTTTTTTTTTTTTTTTTTTTTTTTTTTTTTTGCATTTCGCCGTGTTAGAGCATCCTGATTTAAAAAGTGATCTAGAAAAAATGTCTGTCTGTGGTTAGCATAACTCCCTAACAAACTGACTAACGATGTTCAAATTTGGTGTGCTGGTAGGTGGTGGCCATATCATTAAGATTTTCCCCAAAATCGCGCATGCGCATAAGGTAGCTGCCATTGAAAAAATCATGTTTTTCAATGATTGCTAAAAAACGGCTTTAACGATTTTGATTAAAATCGCTTTGGTAATGCCTCTTAAGGTGCTCTAAACATCCCCACCTCCAAAATTTACGTAAAAATGCTTTAATGGCGTAAAAAGTGGAAAAACAAATGCTTTCAACATAGAGTTCTCTTTGCTTGAACATAGCTCATCAGCAATCGTTTTTTCTCCTCTTTTCGGTTTCATTTATGAGAAAGGATAACATAAGAATTATTGAAAAGTATACCGCCAAAATTCCCATTTTGGCTAAGTTTTTTTTTTTTAAAAGACCCATATAAGATTTATCGCAAAAAATATTGCCGAATCGGCAATTTTTTCTAAATGAATGATGACAATATAAAAACTGTAAATGACACAAATTGACATTAGTATTATAGTTTGATTGAAAGTTGTGCGATGTTCCTTACCCCTAATTGTGTTGTGCTTTGCTACGATAATTTTCTTGTTGATCATAAACTGAAAGTGCTATTTAGCTAGAGCTTTGGCAGTGCCTGGTACAGCAGACAGACGGTGTTTCTCCATGCTTTGAAATGACTAATATCAGGCGCTGCTAATATGGATGTTTTCCAGTCATACGCTTCTATATTTGTACTTAATTTAAAAAACAGTTCGAGCATTTAAAAAAAATTTCCTCATTGACTTGAGAATTTACAATAGTTGATATGCCCCCAACTTATCTTCAATAAACCTTCACACACTGCCAAGTTGTAATAGTTCAGCTGTCTGAGTAAAAAGGGCTAAGTAGACAATTTAAAAGGATAATACTCTTTTGCCAATCAAAGGAAATAATTTTTACTCTTTTCACTGGAATGCGAAGCGTGTCATAAAAAGCCTTTGCCTTGGCCTTGTAGACAGTAAGCCCAGTTTTAATTTTTTTTTTTTTCACTTCATTATTGATTAATTTTTAGTCATTTCTTATGCATTGGGTAAAATAGTCAAACATCAGTTGTAGGCGATCCAAATACATTGTTGAAGTGTTTTGCAAGTACGTAAAAATTCATTTTTCTCTTTTAAATCATTTTCACATTTTTCATTGTAAAGAAAAATCTTTAAAAATCTTTCTGGCTTATTAACATTGCATTGAAAAATATTGAAACAGTTTCTGGCATCTTTTGACAAAAGATTGTTTAAATTTAAGAAAAATAGCAAGAATTAGTTGTTATGACATAGCGAAACATGGAACTCGTGTAGTAAGTGAAGAGTGAAAGGCAATCGTTATTTGACATAATGGACTACGGAACTGTTGATGCCGTGGTCTTGACGAGTTCTGGAACTTCACCTAGTTTTTAACTTGAATTTTAGGTGAAAAATAACAACTTTTGGAACTGTTTGACCTCTCAAATATGTACATATGGATAACAATTTATCAAAAAACACAAAATTTGAAAAACAATTTTTCTCTTTTTTGGACTTACGGAGTTTTGGAATTGGGTGACTCATTTGGTACTATCGTACAATTGCACAATATTCACTCTTTCATTTTCACTTTTTTACTTTTAATGACCCATACTTTAACATATGATAATGAAAGTATTGCATTCGTTCGACATCGATTTTTTTGCATTTGTACACGTTTTGGAACGTGCTAAATTAAAAAAAAAAAAAAAATACTCTAGAAAAAATTATTGCGATCAGCATACTCGCGAACAGATTTACCTTCAATGTTCATTGATGAGCTTTTGTATACGGGTTGTTGGTGACTATGAGAACTATCATTATGGTTTTCATCAAAATAGCGTATGTACACAGGATAATTGCAATTGAAAAATTTATGTTTTTCAGTAATTGCCAAAAAATGGCTCTAATGATTTTCATCAAAATCACTGTGATAATGCTTTTTATAGTTCTTTAAACATCTCCACCTCCGAAATTCTCATAGAAATGCGATAAAAAGGTTAAAAGTTGAAAAACGAATATCTGTCTTTCCTTGAATATCGACCATCAACGACTGCTTATTCTCTGTTTCACTGCCATTCTGATAGTGCATTTTTTTTTTTTAGTTAAATACTAATCGTCAAACTTTATCGCTAGACTGGCCATTTTTTTTTTTTTTTTTTTTTTTTTTAAATGATGAAAATATGAATTGATTACACCAGTCTATGGCAAATTTAATTGCAATATTAAGTGTAATTGAAAGTTTTGGCAATGTTCCAAGCGTGTCATGATATATTTGTGCGTGATTTTAGCTTTGGGGCTATGAAAATACTTACGTACATGGTGTCCGTAAAAGAATGTCCCAGTTTCAATGGTATATTACTACAGTTTAACTTAGACTACTTACGAGAAATCATACATCAAATTGAAAGTAAATTAACCTAGTTTTTCTTACAACTGTTCAATCAGTGCATCTTTAGTTACACTGCACACATCCAACCTATAGTCCAATTCATCCCACACTTTGGTTAACAAGTACGGTGTAGTGGAAGCAATAGCCTCTTCAATTCTGTGTCTGAACTCTGTCTTATCATTAGGTATCCGCGGAACGTAGACACGATCTTTTATAAAGCCCCATACAAAATAATCGCATGGCATTATGTTAGGTGAATGAATATGGAGGCCAACTACAAAGAGCTCTGTCGCCTCGACCATTACGACCAATCCAACGGTCAGGGACTTCGACGCTCAACCGATGTGCTTATCTAAAACTGTTTGATTTACTTTTTAATTGTGACCTTGAATCAACACTCTACAACACTTATAGTTGATACTATTAAAATTCATAACTGGGACATTCTTTTACGGACACATATATTGACATGAATATGCTCGAAAACTTATTGAGGTTCCAATCTTTTTTCACGTTTTCTCCAAATCCAAAAATATCTATGGTCCTAACATCACCCATCAGCCAGGTCCTCTGTTTGTTTGTCAGTTAATATTAAAATTTTAGTATTCAAAATGTGAGTGTCTCAATTTTTTTACTCTGTAATGGTCTCTAGCTCTCCAGCAATCTCAAGATATCACTCACCTGTTTCTCGCTAATGGGCACGAAATCCGTGAAGATGGTCCACGTGACTATCTCGCTGCAAGGTGGGGTGGTGAGCGATCCCTTGTACCTGTAGTAGGGCATTAGGTCGTCGGGCAGCAGCGACTCCAGGGTGAAGTCGTCCATGTCCTCCTTGTCACCCTCGTCACGGATATCGTCCAACTTGTCGATGATAGGATTCAGGGCTGGGTTGTCTTCGTCATCCAACTGCAAAGACAGAGGCATGTTCATACTTAGCATTTGTAGTTTGCTGTTGGTTGTGTTTTGTTAGGGATGAGTTTTGGATTTGTTTCGTGCTTTTAAGGGATAAGTTCTATATTCTTATGTGCTCTATAAAGGATGAGTTTCGATTTGGTTTTATATTAGTTAAGCGATGAATTCTGGATTTATTTTGTAATCTTCAAGGAATGAATTCTGGATTTGTTTTGAGTTCCTTAGAAGGAAGAGTTTTGTATTTGTTTCCTGTTCTTTAAGGGATGAGTTCCGGATTTTTTTTCGTTCTCTATTAGGGATGACCTCTGAATTGTTTCCTGTTTTTTAAGGGATTAGTTCTCTATTTTACCTTCTTTAAGGGATGTGGTCAGGATTTGTTCTTTGAAAAACGAGTTCTTTGAATGAATAAAGTATAAAACAAACGAGTATTTGTTTTATACTTTTTTAAACTTTTTTATGGGATAAGTTCAGGAGCGCCATTTCATGGGACTATGAAATATTCCCAGGACAGGTGGTAAAAATATTGCTTCAAAACATTATTTTCTTTTTGTGTGCTGAACAACAGTAATAGAGGCCAGTCAAACTAAATTAAAAAGGAAAATGTAAAGCGCATTTTTTCACGTTTAAAAATTTATTTCCTAGTCAAAAGTGAAGTATCATCCACTGGTGAAAACTGCATTAGTTTCAATTTTCTATTTAAGAAATTAAAATATCAATGAATGAGAAGTTAAATGAAAAGCAATGCTGTTGTTATATAGGTGATACAAATTTGGTAAATTTGAAAGCAATATTTTGGTGAATAATGTGTTCTGTAAAATAATGTATTAAACTTTATATATTTCCTTCCATACTGGTGTAATGCTATACTTTCATGTTCTCAGTATATTACAATTTATTGCATAAATTGCGAAATGTTAACGAAATTTAGCAATGTCACTATATTTGATTTCGATGTTAATTTAATGACAATGTTTATAATCCAAAAGGAATTAAATATTTTCCATCGTTTTGGAAAAAGAGGCACTGCAAATATGTAAGAAAACAACCAGGAATAATCTCTAAAATATTTTGAAGCAATATTTCAGCACTTATTTTATTAAAACTTTGGTCATTACTGGGCACGTCTTTTATACTGAATTAATTAAGAGAAAGAGAACTCATAAGTTAACCAATGAATTTATTTTGTAGAGGAGGTAATTGAGATATATATATTTATGATTTGGTGTTATAGGATTTTTTTCGTGATTCGACAAAATAAAATTTTAATTATAGATAAAAGGGAAATGTGGAATGATTTTTTTTTTTTGCGCAGAAAAAAAATGTGTATCTAATTCAGAAGAAATGTGTTCATTTTACTTGATGTAACTTTTTACACTTACATACATATATGTTTGAGTTCATCGAACGAACTCAAACGCACATCCAAAACATTTGGAATTGTGGAAACAAAAGCCTTTGAGTTGGATTCAGTGGCAGAAGTGGGAAAAGAAAAGTGGGGGGATGCCCAAAAGTTGGAGACAAGTGCATCCCCCCTCAATAAATTTTATAATTTCACATTTTATAATAAAAATATTAACTAGTAAGGAAATAATTTATACTTCCAAACACTAATATTGAACAAAGGTCCAAAATTTATTGTTATTTTAATGAATATTCTGCGACTTGGTTTTTTTACTTGGAAGTAAGAGATAAAGTGAAGTAATATTTCTTTTATTTTAATTTTTATAGTTATTTTTTTTTTATTTAAATAGTACTTCCAATTGTGCATACTTTCATGAAATTAAATTAATAGAGAACTCTAAAAATGTTTCTTTTTTAAAATAGTTTTGTATATAACATAACTAATTTTTCTTTACATTTGAAAACTTTAAATAACTTTTTCTCAGTGTCACTATATTTAGAGTTTCATTCATATTTTTCTTTAGAAGTTTTCAGACGGATTGAGTATTTTTAAAAATGAGGGGATGGATTTCAGGGGTTTTAGAATGAAGAATAGAAATTTCCTCCAAAACATTAAAAAAAGTTCTTCCAAAGTTAAAAGTTGACCAAATGAACATTGCTTGTAAATAAAAATACTTATATCTTTATACGAAGTAGTATAATAAATATTTATAATAGTATGATGTATATAACATAGCTAATATTTTTTAACATTTAAAAACTTTATGCAACTTTTTCTCAGTGTCACTATATATAGAATTTCCTATTATTTTTCTTTAGAAATTTTCAGACGGATTGAGTATTTTTAAAAGTGAGGGGATGGATTTCAGTAGTTTTAGAAGAGGGGGGGGGGACGCATGGGTATTTTCTTGAAAAGTGGGGGGACGCGTCACCCCGCTTCTACCCACACTTCTAGCACTGGTTGGATTGGACCATTGGGTGTCGTTTTGTTTTCCAAGGTAAAATAAATCGGGATTTACGTATATATTACCGATTTTCTAAAGAGGTAAAATTATCGTTATAGATAGGTGCATCTACAAAATGATTATCGCTTTGGACAGGTTCAAATACATTGAGTGATTGAGCATTATGCGAGGACCTATTACTTTTGTTATAGACAGTATTTGTTGTTATAGGCAGTACCGTTATACACAGGTTTCACTGTATATGCCATAGACATGAAATTGCATTTTAAATTTGCATAAGTGAGCAAAACTTTGTGGCATAGAATCTAAAGTGAAAATATCTGGAATTCTAAATCTCATCACTGCAAAGAGCTCATTAGCACATTAGTCATGTATAGTCAAAGCATCCATTCAAGTTCAGAAGTAATGAACTAAAAATTACGACATAAATTTTGATTCTGGCAAAATAACTTCGTGGTCAAGTTAAAAATGGTTAATTTTTAAGAATATCGATTGAATGATTCAGTTTAATTATTATTCCAAAATACCGATCTTCTAATTTAATACTTTAAACGAGGCTGAAAATTAGTTGGAAGACGAATATGCTTGAATTGAAAAGTTTAAAAGGAAATGCCTGGTGTCGAGTAAGAATGATTTAGAGTTCAAACTATAAAATATACTATAATTTTTATATACTTTCAGCTTAATTTTCTTATATTTCGACTGTATAATTTTATTATTAAAATGTTTCTTTTTAATACAGAATGCTTTGACCTTTCCACCCAGATATGAACCAAGAATTTTTAGTTACAAAAGCAAATAGGTATGCATTAAAATTAAAATTCTTAAAAAATTATTTTTAAAACTTACCTTGAAAAGCACTGCAAGCACGGCTAGACCATCTTCCTTCATACTTGCCTTTTCTCTTGTTTTATAGTTGGTATTCATGTGTACCAAATGCATCTAAGAGAAAAATATATAAATCCATTTATAAAATGACCTTTTTTCATAAGACAGCTACGCATTTTGTTTTTAAAAAATTGCTTTTAACATATTATATTCAAAATAGATAATTAATATCACCCATTTTGTTTGAAAGTTTTTAATTACGCATAAAAAAGTTAATCTTCTATATTTTTGCCTCAAAAGATACTTAGCGACTTACTTCTCATGTCTATTATGAAATTTAAATACACTCTTTTCTTTGAAATTTTTTTTTTATTTTGTTAATCTCTTTTCGGAAATTTCAATTATTAATATTTTTCAATCTGCGTTTAGGGCATTAACTGTTTTTAAAATACTAAAAAAAAATGTTGAGCTTCTTTTAATAGAATATGCGAACGATTATTTGAAGCATTTTTGTGTGGTTGCTAGTTGATTAAAAACTGCAACAAGTGTAATCAAGAAGGCTTAGTATTTTTTTAAGTTAGAATGATGGGTGGGTTTTCTGGTAATATACTGATAAAAAGGATACTAAAGGTATCACTTAAGAGGAAGTCCTGGTAAGGCACATTCTCTATACTTGCTATATGTTACAATCTTCTAGCCCGCTGCATTTAGAAGCTATTTTCTATAAAACCTTAAAAAATCACTTTATGAAAGACATAAATTGTTTTCATTTAATGTCTATATATTTTAAATGAAAATTAACATAGGCCATAGACATAACCAGGTGGAGCATATCCATTGACGAAAGGATTTCAAAAATTAAACAAAATGTATTAGACGCTATTTTCGAGTTTTTAATTGATGTCATTTTCTTAAGGGATCATTTTCGTACCTACTCAGCAAATTTCGAGGTTTTATAGAAAGTAGTTTCTAATTGCACTAGGCTAGAAGATTTTAATATAGCGAGTATAGGGAATGAGCCTTACTAGGATCTTCCTCTTAAACCGACTTCTGTTCATTTTTTAATACATATATTTTTTTAACCTATGATCTTTTAATAGATATATTTATTAAATAGTATGAGATATATTAAACTTATTATTGTTCGTTTCTACCGGGACTGAAACATTAAATGAGTAAAATGTGAATAAGTGATTTTGACAAGTGTAGAGTAGTACAGAGTGATTATAATTTAAGTTCAACTTTCAAAAAGCTGTAAAGAAAAATAAAAAAAACTCGTCAGAATGACCTAAAATTTGACCTGAATATATACGAAGAAGGTGAAAATCGTATGGCATAAGTAAAAAGTTTGTTTCGCACTATTTTTATGCCACACATTTCCCTCCTTTTTTGCGTAGATCCAGGACAAATTTCATGTCATTTTGGCTAATGGGTCTTTTTTAACAGCTTTTTGAAAATTTTAATTATAATCACTTTGTACTTTCATTATAATAATAAGGTTAATATCATTTTGTTAATCTATATATATAATTCTCTTGCGTAACGTCCAAATTCGGCTGTAGTTCTGTGAGCAGAATGGCAACGACTTCAAACATCCAATCACAATTTCCAAATTCAGCAATCTAGCTAATCACAATATATCTTTTGAAATTTGACTAATACATCTGGCTACAGCAACAACTTGGATTAGCTATATTTTGCGACAGGGGGCGGAGCCCCCTAGTATCATAAATTGTGCAAGTATTCACTAAATTATGTAATTTTGTTATTAATTTTAGTAAAAGTTTATCCAAGTTATTGTAACAATCGAAATCGAAACAATAATGAAGTAGAAGCAGCAATAAAAGTTGAGGTAGTATATTAAATTCTTTTAATTCTTTTTGAGAACTTAGCAGATATGTCTCTAGCGGATTTCATTTATTTATGGAAGCTTCTTGCAACTCATAGACCAACAGTTGGTAATGTCACATATTTTTTATTTTTTCAATTTTTTTAATTCGCTCTGATATGATCCATGGTTTCAGTTAGCCAGTGAGATGGAATTGAGTTGTCGCTTTATGGGCTTTTGCATTTTTCTAACCACAGCTTGAGCTAATTTTGTTATTGAATGTGTGGATTGTACTTTCGATATAAATTTGAAATCAAATTAGAATTCGCTACTCTTGTGTAAAGGATTTTCAGACTCTGAGGAGAAAGATATATCTTTTTAAATTTTCTTTGGGTCATCATTCCTTCTAAAGAAAATTCATTAAAATATTGATAGGATGGAGTAGAGTTACCTCGAGTGGGAACCTTTTCCCATCAATCAGATGTTCGGAGCCCTTTTTGCTGTCCGAGCCCCAGTGGAAATGAAGTTGGACGAACTGGTACGTGTCGTCCATGCCACCCTCGTCGATGAGACGAGCCTCGTCTTTAGGTCCTGGACTGATTTGCACTGAAAGAGAGAAATGCACATGCTTAAAAACATACATACTGATATTAAGAACATGGACCATAATGATAAAATGATTAAAAATAAGTTTTGTCTTAAACGGAGAAGCTGGATTAACAACTTCTCAAATGTTGACAAAAATTAATTATCTTGTTTGAGAAAGTATAGATTCAGGTAATAAAAACTAATTTATAATTTCAAGCTCAGTTTTTTTTTAATAAATGTATCCAAAACAAGAGCTCCACCAAGGAGGGTCAAGTGTGTTAAGAAAGATACTAACATTCACATGAAAAAGAAGCATTATATTGGCTTTAAACTATTCATATGAACAGACAATTAATGCGGAGCTATTAATAAATATTTCAGTACGAAATCCATCGATCGTTTTCGAAAAATAAAAGTTTGAACAAAAACTTTAATCTTGAATCCCTGTATGAGTTCCTCCCCTTACCCCCTGCAAGTAATCTTGCCAATGCCTATAATTTCAACATGTTTTGTTGAGAGTCGTTTTTATAGAAAATGTCTAAAGAAATTCTTGTGCAATTACTTGCACGATTGTTTAATTTAAGCTTCACCATTGCCATATAATGAGAAGTTTATTCTAAATAAGAGATTTCTGGGATATGATTTTAATGGGAGATCAGATTTTGTGTGTGTGTGTGTGTGTGTGAATAAACGAATTAAGTTTGATTTAAAAAGGCGTTTCAATTTCTGACTATCCTTAACATATATATAGTGTTTCCCCTGAATTTAAAACTTCTATTCCAATCAAATTTGCTAGAAATGAAAGATTATAATAAAACTGTTCAGACACTACTCTTTAAAATCGTTTTGCTTTCAAATAGAGTTCTCTTTCTAAGGTTGAAGAGTCGTCGTAAAATTTTAACAATTAAATTCTATGTCGTAAGTTATATTAACACATTGAGATCAATTCGTAAAAGAGGTCTCTGTCTGACTAGAATTTAATTTTTAAAAAGTTATCTAAATCTTCCTCGATATGTAGTAATGATAACAGGTAAGGTAATGAGCCAGAAGATGGAAGCTCAACTCCATTAGTAGACGTGTAAAAGAATTTTAGTTCTTAAAATATTGTTCGGAATTTAATGGATATTTTTGAGGAAGTTTATATATGAACTGAAGCCCAATGGCGCAGTGGTAGCGCATTATGCTACCACGCTACAGGTTCGCTGTTGGATCCCCGGACTGGACAAGGTAGACTCAGCCTTTCATCCTTTAAGTGGATAAATTAAATGACAACCAAGCATACTTGGGAACTAAACACTGGGGGTTCCGCTTTAGTCTAACCATCTGACTGGAACATCACTGTATGGCACCCCGGGGCCCATGGTCAAGTAAGCTGGATTGGGCACATCAGGCCAAGTTCTCCCCCCCCCCCCTTCACCACGGGGCTGGTACGCCACTGAGTTTAGTTTAGTTTTTTATATATGAACTGCGACATATACTCCTGTCATATTGTTTTGGAACACTACCTGGCCGGACAGCTAGTTAGTAAGCACATATCAGTTTGGCTGTAGTGATGGAAAAATTAAAATTATGTAAAACAATTCCACATCAGGAAATTTTCGATTACAAGGGTCACTGTCACTAAAAGGGTGCTTCCACACAATTTGCTTTGCAGCACATCAGCACATCAAGTCTGTATATTAAGCATGTGCAATTTTCATTTAATTAATGACTAAATTTTCATTTCGATGACAAAAAACAAAAATATCACTGCCAATTTAGAATTTTTTAAATAAACAAAGACGTCACCATGATGGTAAGGTTGGAGACAAAGTTGGTGAGAAAACTTGTCATGGAATTACCATGTTCAAATCTGTATATATATATATATATATATATATATATATATATATATTTCGGGTTATAATTTGCCTTTCAAGTCAAATAACTTAATCAACTTAAAAGATGGAAACATTGACATTATACTTATTAACGCAAGGAACATTTTCCTTATCAGGTAAAAATATTCAAATAATATACATAGTAAAAGCATATTATTAATTTAAGTTACTTAAACTGTTCCATGACAAGTTTTCTCACCAACTTTGTAGAATATATATATATATATATATATATATATATATATATATATATATATATATATATATATATATATATATATATATATATATATATATATATATATATATATATATATATATATATATATATATATATATATATATATATATATATATATATATACTGTATATTTGCAATCGAGATGTTAGCTTACCATTGGAAGTACTCTCTTCTAATCGAATTTTAAAGCACTTTCGGATGGAGCTTCCGGTTTACTTTTATAAGTATCACTGGTAAAACCAGAGATTTTGTTCGGTAGAGGATATGAACTTGCAATTCAAAAAATTATATATACTATAAGTTACAAATTTAAACAACACATATCCTTTCATTTTTGTGTTATACAAAAATATTTCGGAAGGAGATATATTCCCTTATCCCTCCTTCTGGCTTCATGCCTGAGGAATCCTACTAATTTTATAGATACCTCCAAACTTATATATGGCAAATACTTGTATAAAATTTCAGGATTAAGCATCTGGACCCTTTTTGGAAACGTCTGGCTGTAAGTTCTGGTTGAATTTAGTTATGGAGAATCGCCCAGAATAGAACTTTAATTTGAAAGTAAGTATTAACTTCAGACAAACGGACACAACCTTTATATAAATTTTTTACTACATGAAGTATTGAATCTATATATATATATATATATATATATATATATATATATATATATATATATATATATATATATATATATATATATATATATATATATATATATATATATATATATATAACTAAGTTGTCTGTACGTCTGAACCTTATACAAATCCACAGTTTTGCACCTAGATAAACGAAATTTGGTACATTAAGCTTTAGTACATGGAGATTGTAGAGAAGAACTTTTAAATTCGATTAAAAGTTGCTTTCATTAAAATTTAATGACATTAAAAAAAAATTCTTGCAATAGTAACGATATTTTTTTATTACATCAGAATAAAACCAAAAGTTATTTTAATGTGTCCCCCTTATTTTTCTGTTTATTTTTATGTATTACAATTGTGTCTCCGATAAAGTGTTCGAATTTTATTGTAATATTTCCATATATTTACAGCCAGTCGATACCGAAGGCAACTTCTGAGCAGGCGCGGCTTAAAGCATTTTTTTTATATATATATTTTTTTATGCATTGTTTTGTTTTCTAAGTTTTAAATTCATCCTGTTTTTGTTTACATTTTGTGTTGTCGTCAAAGATGTATTGTGCTCAACGGGTATTGGCATTTTGATTTTTTTATTTAATGAGTATTAATAACATTTAAACAAAATCAATTCTTTAAATTACTTTGTATTTTATTAGCAAATATCTTATGTACTACAGTTATTATATATCTAACATCTATAAGTTCGTTTACCAACATAATTAATTTACCACTATACGTTCGGGCCGTTATGGGATGTTTTCAGTCGGATTTTGGTCAACTTAATTAATCTATAGTATCTTTTTCTAGGATGTGTCCATTACAAGTTCAAATGTAAGAGAGCCGTCTAATGTGAAACACCTACGATCAATATTGGTATTAATAGGTTATATCCATACCACTTGACGATAATTTTTCGGTTGGTGAACAATTTGGCAGATAACACTATCGTTTCAATGCCTGTTAATTTTTCTTGTAGTTCAGATTTTGTTTTATTTTAAAACAAAAATTGAGAACTTGGTACAATATATTTCCATGATTATTTTTAAAATAGAGGCTAGAGCTGCACTACAGACACCAGGCATATTTTGTTGAGTATGTTTACCCGTGTTTTATACATATTAAAAAAATATACAAAATTATTTTAAGCATAAAAACCAATAGCTGTAGTATTATTTCGATGTTTACAAAATTTTAAATGGTCAAATTTTTCTGACTGAATTAATTTAAATTATAAATCTAACTTCATTTGATGAGAGTGAGTCAAAACATACATATAATTTAGCAAAGCAACGGATTACTTAAGACTCAATTTGACTTCATTATTTGAAGCCTCAATCGTAGATTCGGCGATTGAAATTCACTGAAAACTTTCAAATCATTTCAACATTTGTCAATATGTCGCCAATATATCTAAGTGCAAAGTATAGAGCATATGCCGCCAAGAGAGCTAGGGAATCAATCCCTGTTTGCAAAGACATCATCGACTGGATAATAACCGAACGCGCTATTACAATTAACGAAACCATGCATCTGTTATAGTAGATTGGAAGCTGATCACCACCAACAATTATTCCTGAGAAATTCCGAGTTTTTGTAACACGTAGCTGATGGATGTCCTTCAACGGGTCCCCAGCAGTGCGGAGCCACGCAGCTAGTCTTAAAATAAATATATTTAATACAAAACTTCTTCAAAAGAATAAAAAAAAACTTTGAATTTTATATGTGCAAGGTTGCCATTCAAGTCATTCAATAGCTTGAAAGTGGAAAAGAACTAAGAATTAAAATGGTAACCATAAAACTATTTATATAAAAGAGTTAAATTTTTTTCACTCTCTTACCAAAGTACATCGATTCAGAATTATAGCTGTTTCATCAGTGAACAATTTGAAGTATTATTTCCCACTTGTAATTAACAACATTACATGCCTCAAAAGCCAATTAATTACAAATATCTTTTATTCGTCATGCACGTAGTGTTCAGCAAGTGTAAGAATTCTCTTTCGTGAACTTGTATATAAAAGGATCTTTTCTGAACTTATAAGTATTCGGCTCTCTAGTCGAATAAACTTTTCTCTGCTTGACTGAGTCATTATAAAAGATTGAAATAAATTCGTCCTTTCAAAGTTAATCAACAACTTTATTATAGGGATTGCTTTAATAAGATTTTTAAATTATTTGGTGCTGATTCCTGTTGAATATATTGCTTTTTAAGATGATTGATTTTTTAAAATATTGAATATGTCAGTTTTGAAGATTTTAATGGAGAGTTTATAGTGTATTAGAATTAGTATACAACCGTTTTCTGCTAAATACAAGCTCTCTGAAAAATAAACATTCTTAATATGTAATCAGAATTGTAGGAATCATATTGTATAACAATAATAATAATAAAAAAAATAAAAAAAAAAAAATAACAAAAATCGATTTAAAATCCCCCCCCCCCCCCTTCTCCAGTTAATATTTTCTACTGGAAAATAATTTCTTCCAGATTACTTCCAGTTATGAAATTAAAATTTCGTTATAGCCTACTCTTGAAAGGGAAATCAGTTACCAGGTTTCACTTTTACTGTCGAAAAGTAGATTTAGACATATCTTCTTCAAACATGCGACGTAAAGCCATTCCTTCTAAACATCCCTATTTCGAAATTTCAATAAACAATATAATGAATGAAAAAAAAAAAAAAAAAAAAAAAAAAAAAAGCACGTAATCTCTTATGGATTTCCAACCTTACAGGTTTGTCCACTTAAATCTATCTTACCTTATATTGTTGTATCGTTCTTTTCAAATGTCCTTTTCTTAACGATTGCACAAATTCCGGCAAATAAGAAAATTCGAATCTCAGTTCCAATACGCTGCCAATTACATGCATGAGATGATTTACATAAATGGTTCTTTCTTCGTGATGAGAAGGAAAGGGATGAGTTAAAACAGAAATACTAAGGACATCCTCACTTGTCCGTTTTAACACGAGAGTCTTTTCTTCTCAATATAAAGCCAAACTTGAATGCGTAACTACTTTTAATTCCGAGAGCTCAAAAATGCAAAATGAACCAAGGTCTGCTATTGAATAGAATTTGTTTGGTAGTTTCTTCTTTAACATATAATAAAACAAGCGTTTTTTCCCCCTTTAAAAGTTTGTGGGCCATTAGAACATTTTTAGGTTCAGGTCAACATTTAGTCAACATTTAAATCATTACAAATATCAGTTTATGTAAGAATACTAAAAAATTTTGTTCTAAAGATTATCAATTGGGGTACTGAATTACTGGGAAACTCAATCAGTGGCGACTTGTGGGGAACAGCAAGTACAACCGGGCTGCATCTACGTTATAAGTTTAAAATTAAAATTTACTAATTGCAAATCAACTGTGATTATTTTACTTATTTTCGTAAACGCATGTTAGAATCGCAAATAAAGATGAATTTCTACGGCAAGTAAAAAAAATCTCCGATAAATAGAAAACCTGTTGCGCAATGCACAATTGAGGAAAAAAACCTCGTTCAAATCAACTAAATTTGACACTGATCGAGCGATTACAGTCAGAAAGGGAAAGTTTCAAATAGCTGCACTGTTGCCATGGAAACAACTGCTAGTATGGAATCCCTCTCCACGCTAAATGTATATGGCGTAGTGCCAAATGCAGCCCTTACGAATTTCGGCTGTACTTGTAAATTCGATGGACTGATTGGCTCGTGTGTGAGTGAGTTGGGATGTGTGGGTGGGAGAGAAACAAGCATTTCTTCGTATTTTCTCTACCAAACGGAAATAATTTCCGTGATAAGTTTACTCGTGTGTTTTCTTGTTACTTCTTAAGTTAATACGAAAACCTATAATTGAATCATTTTGAAACATGGAGCCCCGTTATAAGTAAGTTTAAAAAGTTTTTTTCCCCCTTCTCCCCCCCCCCCCTTTTTTTTTTCCTTCTATTTTCTTTCTCATATCATTCTGTAAGTATTGAAAGGAAAATTTAAGTTTGAGTAGTTAATATTATAGAATTTCCATTTATGAATGTGGAAATTGAGGGGGGTGGGGAGCTTCACTGATCTGTATGCACTAACCACGGGCAGCTACTTTTTGACCACGAGCCGCCACTGAACTTAGTGTGATTGATTTAGAAAATTGTAATAAAAAAAAGTAGCCAAAAGTTTTATTTCATGATTTATGAATTAATTATTTATAAAGCTGTATTTCATTATGGTCAATACTATTAATATAATTATGATGTTATGGTTCCATAAAAGAAAAAAAAACTTTTAATATATAAGCTATTTTTCTAAGTGTTTATTTCTTATACAAATCTACAGACTTATTCTGATATCTATTATATTTGCACACTTGATCTTCGAAAGAGAAAGATCACTGCCTGCATGACATTTCGAAAAACCATCCAAATTCTCCTTTTCCACCTCTAAAGGTATCTTAACAAATCCAGATGATCGGAAGCTCAAACTTCATTCCGATGTAACGAAACCGGAGATAGTTGTGAAAAGGTCATTATATGATTAGCAATTATTTTTACTCTACCATTTCGTACCAGGAGTATACTGATGTGTCTGGGCATATTGTAAAAAATGAAGCTTCTTCACTCTGCATAAACTCCGGCCAACGCCAGACTCATCAACTACTAAGCAACAAAACAGAAATCTCCAAATTTGTTCTTAGAATCGTTTGGCTCCGTGGTACAAAAACAGAACACTTTGTTTCTTAATTTTTCGCTTATATTTTTAGGTATTAACATAAACAACTTTCTCTCATAAACAGAATGAAAATCCGCGAGTAAAAAGTAAACATACCTGTGTGACCGTTGTTTTCGATTGTCGCCCCTTTCATGGGATCCTCGTAATTGTCGAATTCAAAAGCATCCAGTTCATCGTTCACGTCTACCTCGCCAGCTACAATGTCAATGGGCGATTGTCGGGATCCACCACATTTCTTGAACATCTCTGCCCAGTGTCCTGGACCTATAAAACAAAATATATTAATTAAGGTATTCATGAAAAGGAACAATAGTTAGACCGTAAAATAATTTAGCAGAATAGGATAGCTATAAGATGATCCAATTCTTCTCATGGTCAGCTTTTCAAAGCCAACAATAATTTCTTTATGTTCAAGTTTATAATATAAATAGATAACAGAATGTCAAATTTCTTCTTACGAAATCAGAAGCACCCCCCCCCCCTTCCACTAGAGTGCGTCTTATATGCCGCTAAAAAATTAATTTTTAAATTTTTAACGGGTCACCCTTTCGAATAATTCCTTTTAGTGAGAAAATACATGTGTAAAAATTTTGGGTAATTTGAATAAAATTTAAGGGTTGCTACCGGCAATTGAAATCACCACTATCATGGAAAAAATCAAGTTTTTTCACTTTAAAGTATTAAAATGCAATAAAAAAAAACCTCAATTGTCTACTTTTTTTATTAAATGTAATCATTAAAAATCTTATAACAAACATATGTAGTTTGTATAATGTACACTATGTAAATATATTTTATTATGAAATGTTAATAATGAAACAAAATTGTGAAATGAATTTTTATTTTCAAAAGAAATTGTGGCCATTGAAAAGCCATGGAACTTTTTTACGCCCAATGAGTACGAACCCTGATGTACTTGTATACACACACTACTTAATTTCTTCAAGTTTGCTCAGTCACGAAACAATTATTTTATTTGAGCAACCAACCTCATGCTGTTTTAATTTCGTTGGTATTCGGGCTTTAGCCCCCACCTTCATGACATGCATAGTTGTTGAATGACAAGCATTTTTAATGTTTTGCTTCAAAAGCTCCTTGAAACAAAAAATAGACATGGTTTCTCTTTTGGGTGTAAGTTTTCTAGTATTCAGTGAGGATGATATTTAGTCTATGAGCCATATCATGGTTTATTTTCTTGTAGTAGGTTTTATCATTGAAAACAATGAAGTGTTTGCCCTTGTGGAAACTTGTGGATAATTTAAATTAATCTCACTAACAGTGCGAAAGATTAAAATACATCAGTATGACACCAGTTTCAATGAACAGCAGCTGATTAAAATCATTAGTAAGCAAAGAAAACCCACATGCATTAGAAGAAAGCAAACCTAAACAATGAAATGGTAGTGTTTACAGTTAAGAAACAGTTAAATGGTTACGTTAGTCCACTTTTGAAGAGTTTTTTCTTATTACAAAAACAGGTTGAAAATTATAAATAAAGAGAAGAAAAAAATTAAAGCAATGATTGTTAAAGCCCATTAATTAAAGAAATATGAATTTTCAAAATTTCAACTTTAGTACTTTACAAATTTTAGTTCTTTAGTTAAAATTGACGTGTTACTACTAAATTGACATGAGCTACTTGGACTACAATCAATATATAAGCTACTTGAAGCATAATAAATGTATTGATTCAATAACTACTGGCTGAATAATTAAGTGTTCTAATAAATACATAAAACACATTAATTGCAATGCTTGCGTAATGCTAAATATGTCCAATTTTGCAGAGCTGGTAGCAGCCTCTAAATATCATTTGATTTTAATAAAAAATTATGAATTTTTTTCTCATCAAATGGAACAAAATGAGAGGGTGTCCCGTAAAAAATTAACACCTTCGAAAATAAGACGTACCCTCTCCCCCCCCCCCCCATCTCTTACCAGAGTTTGGAAGATTGAGATGGAAAATAAATTAATCTAATGATCTGATGCCGTCTGTTAAAGAAATGACTTGGACTATTTTCGGTTTGTTTATTTATTTAACTTATTTTAAATTATCTTTCTCAATTGTAGCTTAAATATAAAATTAAAAGAAGAAATTACGTATGTTTCATGATACTTTATATGATTATTTATGAACTATTTAAACTGGAAGAGTGAAGAACCGAATAATTTGTTAATGTTTTATGACACATGTGTTAATGTTTTGCGATGAGAGAATACGAAAATTCAAGAAGATGTAAATAGAATTATAACCTAATAAATATTACGAGAAATAATTCATATATTTTACAAAAATACTAAACAGAATAGAAAGATTAATATTACGTTGTTATTATTTTAAATTGTTATTATTTGTTACTGTTTAAAACATATTTTATCCTAATTATTATATATATATAAAACAATCTTCGCGTTACTCGAGAGGATCTTTTCGTGCACAATGGCTTACAGATGACTGGACAAAAAAAAATACCCAAGACTTACTTAGAATTTAATACCATGCTTTAGGCTTAAAAATCCATAATGTCAATTCATTTGCCCTAATAAGATAGGTACATTGATATAGAAATCGTGATACTTTCTTTTTAACTTTAATGAGATATAAATTATACTTCTAAGGATTTTTGAAATTTTATCTTTGAACATAAAGAGAAATACATGGCTTATAAGTGAAAACTAGGCGCTGTTAATTAATCTAAATACGAAGTGCAAATAAATGCAGCAATATTTGAAACCTACCAGTTTTGTCTTCATAGTTCCATGGAGATTTGTGGTCCTTAGCGTCTCTTTTTACGAGGTCATGTAGTGAAACTCCTGCAACAAAAGATAAAACGATAATGAGGAACTTGTACAAGTGAGGAAAATGAATATTTTTTTGTATTTTCTAGTGTTATTCAACGAATATATTTGAGCAGTGCAATTATTTTTTATCTTTATGCTTTCAATTAGTCAAAAAACGTGTTTGAAATCAAAGCAAAAGTCACGTGACCAAAACTCATAAAAAACCGTGACGTAGTTACGCATAGATTCCATCGAAAATCAGAGGAGGAACCTCACTCCCTCCTCGTCCAAAACAGGTTTTAGACTGGTTCATCATCTGCGCATTGACGTCTCACGTAACAGTAGCTTTTTTCCGTCAAATCGCAAAGTGAAAAACTAAATATATTTTTTTAACTATCTATCCGAGCTCAGATTTTTCAAAGAATGGTATTGTTTTTCATGATTTTTTTCTCTACTTTTATTTAAAAATAAAAACAAAAAACGTGAAAGTTCCTCTTAATTACTAAACAAAGTTTCATACAATTTTTATGTGCTATGCATTGTAGCATCATATTTGATCTATATTAAAAAAATATTTTGTTCATAGAGGTAAAGAAAAAATTATCAAAACTTCAAAAAAAAAAATTGTGAATCTCTTAATAAAATAGGAAAAGGCACCGTCCCAAAATTCTAGAAATTATTGATGTACTTGCAGATGTTTCAGTGTTAATAATTTTAATTTTAATCAGCAGTAATTTTTAACAGTGTAATCTGCTAACTAAACTAAATATTTGGATTTCAAGTGAACACATTTATTCCATTATAATTACTTTGAGATGGGTATGACAATCGGTACATAAGATTACAGTTTTAAAAGACTCAAATTTCATTTCGAGATACTAGATTTTTAATTAATATATTTTTGTGAAGTGAATTGTATTTTTACTTTAACTTTTAATGGAAAATATTTCAGATACAGGATGGACAACAATTATTTAGCTAAAAGAGTACAAATAGAGTTGTGTGATGCTAATAAATACGCATAATTAACTATTTACTTTTTACTTTCAATACTTATATTTACTTTTCACCCAACTAATATATATCCGCTACGAATCATCCTAATGCCATCTTATTCACCATGTCATTATGCAAAAAGGGTTTATTACGCTTGTTATGGTTGCAATATTTTTAACGGGCCAAAAACTGTCGCCAGTACTTTCAATGCACTAAATTAATATTTTGCAAATATTTTTTTCATAATCAGCTAAAATGTTCTCTTTCATAATTTCGTTTCAAATAATAATAATAATAATAAATAATTTTTATTTTAAATGTAAAAGTAGAGCAATGTCATTTGGCAGACTTATTGTCGTATAGAAAATTCATTTTTGAGCTACTTTTTCAGATAGATACCATCTAGACTTTAAAAAATTATATTTTAGCATAGTTATACATTTAAAAACTCTTTTTAGTGTGTTTTGTAACATTTTACAGTTAATTTTTTTTTTTTTTTGGCCGTTTTATGCGGAGCGCTGAATTTTCCGTTAATTGAGTGACACCGATTGCTGAACGTCCGGAATGGTCCTAGAATGCGCTGTTGACTCGAAAACGATATTTTTATTACATTTTTTAACAACTTATCAATAGTTAAGAGTTTTTTTCACAAGTTCAAATCCGTTTCGCTGCAAATTTGTATTGAAAGCAAAATAGTGAGAAATTCAAACATGACCTATCAATCAACCAATGCCTCGTTTTAAAAAAATATTAGTAAGGTAAGTGTTTTTTTTTTTTTTTTTTTCATTCTTATTTTCCTCATTCTAAGTATAAATCGAAGAAAAAAAACCACGTCGTTAGTAAACCGCAATAAGCTTTTACTTACGTTTTATCATTTAGTCGAAGCATAATATGGCAGACGCCTTCGGAATTTTTTGTTAGAAAGTTTATAAATAAAGTATCAAATAACTATTTATTATCAGTTTTGTTAAATTTTATAGAGTTTTTAAAGAAATCAAAAACATCCCACTTAAAAAAAAAAAAAATAAAAAAAAAAAAAAAAAAAAAATTCATAACAATGAGCCTATAAATGTTTTAAAAAGTTCCATATTTCGTTTAATAAACAACTGCTTTGATGCTGCAGTGATGCTTCTTTTTATGTTTTCAATGATCTATTTAATTTATTTCAAACTTATCTAATTTAATGCATACCGCGAGTGTTTGAAGATGAAAAACCATGCATTATCCATTCATTTTTATGTCTTTTTAAGTTCTTTGAAAACTACTATGTTCCTTCCTTTGGGTAGAAAATGTGTGTGGAACCCGATGGAACCGCCTCTGGATCTAATCGGATTCAAAGAGAAGAATCTTCGCTTCGACCAGTTGATGGTATTTGCGAACGAATAAATCACCCATTCCAGACGAAATATGGCCGGTCTTATTTCCCGCCTTCGCCTCCCGTCCGTCATTTCCTTCTCCTAATAAGACGTCTTGCAAAACGTTTCCGAAGGATGGGGCCCTTTTCTCTTTGAGTTAGGCATCCAAAGAGATGTGCTGGCGCAAACTTCAAAGGCAATCCTGACGTCATTGCAGAATCAGTTCAATTCAACAGAGAGAAATACAAAAAGTCTTACATAATAACCTTCCGAGACTGATAAAAAGTCCTTTTGTATCGCTCCCCTCCCCGGAAGCCATGCAAAGTATATATCTCTTTTGAAAAGAGTGTTATTACTTTTGAGAGATCTATTTTTGAGTCGAGAAAAGTTGAGTTTGAAAACGAAACACTGTTTAAATTCCAAATTTATTTATATTTTGATCAAAAAATACTTTCTCTTTTTAGTTGAATTTTAAAATCTACTTGACATTATTAATACAAATTTGCAATTGCGTTTATTAAACCCCAAACTCTTTCAAATAAATTTTCTTATAATACTATACTTATACTATAACAAATAGTATGCTTAACAACGGTTTAATATTATCATGTTTCTACGGTTTACACCTAAATGTTAGTACATCTAGTAAAAGTGTAGAAAGATATATTAAATTTTTTCTATAGCACATGAAATTACGGTTTAAGGTAGTAAAACAAAATTAAAAGAAATTTGACACTTTGCTGAACAATAAATTGCGGAAATTGTTTGAAAAACATAAGTTTTACTGTAAAACTTTAGTTTTTCGAAATGAACATTTTTGTACAACAGAGTGTAAATACAGTTTAAGATCATTAATTTAAATTTCCGCCACATAATTTAAAGTTTTATATTTATTTTAGATATGACTTTATATGCTATAGATACCCAGTTTGAGATCAGACGCATATTATAAAATTATAATTACGATTGTTTAAGGAAGTTATGTGTGTTTTATAATTTGTAAATTAAAAAAAAAAAGAAGTCAAGTTAAACGAGAAATTTAACAAAATATAAACAAATATAATGAAACTAATAAAACAAAACATTTTGCACTTAAAAACGTTGAATTTAGCATTTTTATATGATTTGAGTAATTCGTTGAAAATTTAATTGACAGAGAATGGAACTACAATAGTAAAACCACCTTCTACCAAATCTTGCATAAGATGTGTTACAGATACCGATTTTTTCTTTCTTTTTTTCTCCCCCCCCCCTCTCCCCCCCTCCCCCCCCCCAATGGGCGTGGCGTTGAGATAACACGGATGTCAAACCATATCTGTAATTAGACTGAACGTGACTGAAAGACGGAAGTCAAAAAGACAAATTTATTTGCCGAAGTGAGTCGTCTTTCTTCCAGTTGAAGACTCTTCAAAGATGGAGAAAGACAACCACAATAACTCAAAACGCCTTGTTGCGGTCTCGATAGAAATGTATCATTCGTTCTATCTTTTCTGAAAGCATCATCTGTACTATCTTTTAAAATCTCTTTTTTACTCAGCTGAATGAAAAATATGCTATGTAATTTTTCTGTATTTAGTAGGGTGATATTAATGAGCGAGCTTCCTAAAAAAGGTGTTTTTGCTCATTTTAATCTAACTCTCTTAGGGTCAGATTAAAAAGTTATCTTTTCAATTTCGTTGCTTCAAGATATGTATAATTATTAAAAATAAGTATTAATTGTAAAAATATTGTGCGACATTGATTAAATTTTAACGAAACAGGATTTCATAATCTTTTAATGATTTAATTATTTACTTTCTATATCGACTTTAATAATTATAAGACCACATTTTTACTAAATTAACGTAGATAAGCCTAATAGATGTCGCTTTTTGTGTTGTTTGTTAAAACAACACAAAATTTTGTGTTTTGTTAAATGTTAATTAAAACAATTAATTAAAAACTTAACATTCTTTTTGTTAAAAGTCCAATTAGATGGCCAAAACTACTTATTTGAAAATTTCAGAACTGTAGCCCTATTAGAAATCGTTTAGTAAAATACTTGTTAATTAAAAACATTAAAATATTAACATTCTGTTAGTCAAAAGTCCAATTAGAAGGCCCAAACTACTTATGTTGAAAATTTCAGAGTTGTGGCCTTATTAAATATCGTTTTGTGAAATATTAATTAATTAAAAAAAATTATTTAAAAAAAGCCAGTCAAAATTTTAAAATTCTGTTTTTAAAATGTCCAATTAGAAGGCAAAAACTACTTATGGGGAAAATTTCAGAGCTGTAGCCCTATTAGATAAAGTTTTGTGAAATATTTATTAATTAAAATAATAATTAAAAAAAACTAAGGAAAATTTTAAAATTATGTTTATTAAATGTCTAATTAGAAGACCAAGACTACTTATGTTGAAACTTTCAGAGCTGTAGCCTTATTAGAAGACTTTTTGTAAAAAAAAATGTTAATTAAGAAAATGAATGAAAAAATAATTAATTAAAATTTTAACATTCTGTTTTTCAAAAGTCCAATTAGAAGGCTAAATCTACTTATGTTGAAATTTTCAGAACTGTACTTCTATTTGAAGTCACTTTGTAAAAAAAAAAATTATTTAAAAAACTATTAATTACAATTTTAAAATTATGTTTATCATAGGTACAATTATAAGACCAAAACTACTTATGTTGAAAATTTCAAAGCTCTTCTCCAAATTTAAGTTGCTTTCTATAAATCCACAGACACACACACAGACAGCTTGTTTTATTATTACAGATTCAAAAATTAAAAATTCAGATTTAACGAATATTCGAGTTAAAAATATGAAAATATCTAATGCGCATTTGAAAGCCTTTTCTTTTTCAGTTCATCTTTCTCAAATCGAAAATTGTCGAAATTTAAAAAAAACATTGTTAAGATTTGCTTAATTTATTGTTATAATTGTCAGGACTTAACGGAAATGTAACAGTCATATTTTACATTATTAATTTATAATCAGGGACCACCAATAGGGCTTACCGGTACTTTTTTTTTAACTAATCAATAATAACTTAGAAATCTTTATGCATGTATTGGAGTATAAATTAGTGAGCAAATAAATATGTAAATTAAAAGTAGATAGCATCTTTAGTACGGTAAATTATGCAAAATATTGTGAATTTGTATTTTATAATTAAAAAGTTTCAGGTACAGTTGGGGTTACCGCCACGATCGGGAAGCTTGCGTCAAAGCGTCCTTGATCGGTACGCTAAAACACGTACTATCAAGGACGCTTTGCTTGCGTACAGATTTTTTTTTTTACTACTACAATCCTGTTTATAATTAAAGACAATATATGCATACGTTTGCTGTTTCATCTCCCTCCCACCCTCACACAATCGGAAAAAAAATCGTGTGTTCAATAAAAAAATATATGCAATTTTCCTAAATCACTGGAATGGAAAATTGAGTGTTCATTTAGCTTTGTCAAATCAATTTGTGATTTGACGATAGGAATACGAAGTACGCGTGACTATTACTCACTTTGTTAAGAAACAGATAAATAACTAAAGTTTAAAAATGGAGAAAGCGCTCAATCGGAACGTGTTTCATAAAAGATCTTTAAAAAAGTATAATTATATCGACATTGGGCTCGTATTTTATTGCTGGAAAGCAGAACGATTTCTGTAACCAATTTCAGGATTTACAAAATTATTTGCATATCATTCATATTGGCGAGCTTATTAGATAGTAAGAAAATCTTCTAAGGTCGTTATCAATTTGTTAAGAAGAATAAAGGTAACAAAATAAAGTAACCTTTTAAATATTGATCCGAATCATGCATATAATTAGATAGTTTTTCGTCTGTATTCGATATAATAATTCTTTGAAACTTTTCAATCAATAGTTAGTCCCAATTTTTGTAAGAATTTTAAGATTAAACGAAATGCAACACTATCTATTTACAGGTGTAATCAACCGTGAAGATATTAATGCATTACTTCAATTTAATTCGAGAGTAAAGATATCATAAAAATTGTATTTAATTCAATATAATCATGATCTGTTTTCGATGATGAAACTTATTTTATCAGTTCGTTTGTTCATGGGTTTGAATTTAATTTGAAACCTAGTTGGAATAAATAAAAATAGGTTGTGTGGCTTTGAAGTTGGTTTGATAATTAGAAAAAGAACATGTCATATTTATATGGTCGGGTGATTCCAAGCGTCTACATAAAACATGTTGTCTACCGAAGGCAAACTCCAGGAAATTCGCTCTAGAAATTTTGCATAGTGTAGAAGGTTGCTGAAAACGAACACGAACACAATCAACTTAAATGAATGAATTAATTGAAGAGTTACTATGTTTTTACAATATGGTTTCGACAATTCATATGGTTTTTACAATTGATGAAATTTATCCTTGATCTTTTTTTACGCGTACGTATCAGTGAAAAAAGGAGCTAAGAAAAGATGAGCATTAATGATGAAATCTGTATTTTTAAGGTATTTAATTTTTTTTAAATTTAATGTTAGATTAAATATGACTATTAAATATTTGAAAGATATTAGAATCATCTCAGGTAAAATACAACTTGATTAGAATTGTTGCCTGATTTAATTAATAAATTCTTATTTTCTAATTTGATTTGTTATTATTGGTAAATTAATTAATGTCTCATAATTTTTTTTTCGTGTGTCAGGGATTTTGCTATAAATGCAATGGATAAATACTTTGTTTGATTTTTTTGGTGAAATGGAGTAAACGGTTATAGTTAGAAATTGGTGTTTCTGATGTTCTGTGAACAACTTTATAGGAAGGAAGTCTACATTGTATTATTTTATTAATTATGGTATTTTAAAACAGCAACACATATTTTGTTTAATTATTTATTAACAAATTTAAAGCTTATTGTGATTTTTGTTGAATTTTTTCATTCTATCCTTTCTTACTAGATTATTTAAAATTCACTTGAAGAGCAATTCTCATTGAGTTTCAGGAAACGATTTATTTAGTATTTCCTTGGATTTGGTAACGGCTCAAGTATCCTTACGTAACCTTCAGAGAAAATATTTTACGCATCGAAACAAGAGTATGCTACATTTTTTCGTGTTGTATTTAGGGTGATCAGATTCCGGTGGAAATTGAATGTTAAGAGAATGTACATTCTTCTTTTATCAATGAAATATGTGTGAAAATTTGGTCGAAAACACTCGACTGACTCTAAGTCTCACTCAAGTTTTCAGTAAGGGTTTTCAAATAAAAGTTGTTTGCTACTTCAGTATAGCTTTCAACAGCTTTTTAGAATAACTCGATCACCTACATTCCGAGTGGTCCACTAAAGTGTATCGTAACAACTTTGAGTTACCCACTTTGTGACAATGATAAGCTAATTTCAAACAAACCTCAAGTGATTTCAAAACGAATTCAGATCAAAATTTCAAGAGTTCAATACGGTCCGTTTCCATTCATTCCGTTGCAACAGAACATTCTATTGATTCGATCAGTGCTTCGGAATCTTTGACGACCAAATAAGGCCATGTGGCCGCGGACGGTCGCGACAAAAAGTCCATCTGTTCTATGAGGGTGGCCCATATACCAGCGCCCAAACACACCCACAATTCTGTAGCAGGAAAAGCTGCAGTCCAATACATACTCTTTTATTTATTCTGGGAAAATGTAAAAAGAGAAGATGGCTGTAAAGGGTGAACGCAGCTGCAAAGATCCATCTGAATGTTTTCTTCCCCAATCGTTAAGAGAGCCCTACTTCCGCTTTCTGAAAAAGTTCTCTGACATTTATTTGCCCTTCCTAGAAGGCTCTTGTTTTCTTGTATGTGGGGTTTTTGTTTCTGGGTGTATGCTAGAGTTACGCACTGTTATTTGACAAACTGCCATCTGCTGTAGAAAGAGGCTTATTCACTCCTAGCTAACTGGGCATTTGGTTGAACTCTTTCACCCCCTATACGATGATACAAATCTCTATTTCGTAGGGAATAAGCTGTGCAGGAAGGATGAAACAGATAAAGAAGTTTCACAAAATAATTGGCTCGAAATTTAAAAAACAAGCAAACAAAAAATGTGTCAAACAGGAAACCAAAAAGAAAAACAAATTATTGTTGTAGGATTTCTTGGTAGGACCCTGTGCTAGGCGCGTTATTTTGAGTGAGTTTTCAACTTTTGACAACCCTTGGGCCAAGCTTATGACGAATCGCAATATATCTTTAAAAATAAATTCTAAATTTTTCAATTAATTTGTCAATTTACTTAGTAATTACTATGCGCCTTTCATTTCCCCATGGACATAGCAACTGACTGTGACGTCGGCTTGCATAAGGTCCATTGAGATAATCTTCCACTTTTGGCCGTGATAAATTTCTTACAATTATAAATCATTGTTTTCTTAGAAAAATAATGAGCTGAAATTATTTTGAAAACCAGAGATTTTAAAAAATTATTTCCCTTTTTCCTTTTATTTAGTACATAAATTTCAACATGAATAAAATTAGTAAATTGAAATAGTTTAAATGAAATTATGACAATTGAGTCATAGCATGATCATTTTGATGTTATATATATTTCCAATAATTCCATTTCAAAACAAGATGTAAGCTTGCATTTTAAATTTTTCCAGAAAATCTGTATCGATAAAAAGTGGAGAGTGTTTTTAAACATAAAATTAAGTTGAACATTAATATTTAGATGAAGTATTAAAATGCGCAAAAAAATGTTTTTCCATTAACAATTTATCTTTAATTTTTTAATGGCAAAGTTTTTTTTTTTTCTAATGTTTCACCGTAAACGATGTCGTTGCAAACAAATATGCTTATAATCAATTAATTCTCATTAGAACACGACCTGATTTTCAGAATATTTTGTCATTTGTTAAAAAGGAAGAAAAAAGAAGCAATATTTTATCCAGACACCTGCCGTTAGTGATTATTCATTTGTTAAATAATATGTATTTGTGTAAACAGGTGCAGACTTGAGTAAAACGTTATGTTTCAAGAACTGACAACCTTGACAAATATATGTGCCACAAAAACGATCAGTCAATCATAACGTAAACGGTTTCTGTATTTAACGTTTTAACAATCCATGTGTTTCTTTTTATCATATTACTAATAATATTCAAGCAGCTTTGTCAAGGATTTCATGATAATTGTAGTCTAGTTTCCAAAAGTTTTTTTGATATTAAAAATAAAAATTCTAGATACAATACATTTGAAATTAAAAGGTTGGAGTTTGTTAGCTACTTATGCATTTAAAGTCAAAGTAATACAAATTTAATTCCTCGATATGCAACTGGTTTTACTGTTTTGTTGATGCTACAGCCAAAGCAAATGAGTGAGTTGGAATGGATTTTAATCATTTCACTTAGAAAGGTTTTCAAAATAAAAATGCTGCTCTTAAAGAAAAGTATTACATGTTTTTTTTTAAATTCTTAGTTAGTGAACGATTTAATAAGACTAATTTTATAAAATTATTTATAATCGGTATAATATTTTACATGAATATATAGACATGCTGTTATGATAAAAATGAACTTTTACAAATATGCATTTTAGCACAGCGTTTAACTTTTTAAATTGTATTTATTGATAAATGTTATAAAATTTATGTGATAAGTTATGAGAAACTGACTTTGCATTATGTTTAAATTCTTACATACCGTCAGTTTGAAGAATTTTTTTTAATTCTTTTTTTTTTTGTTGCAGTAGCTAATAATATTCATAAATGTTAATTATAATGCCGTATTTCAAAAAAAAAAAAAAAAAAAAAAAAAAAAAAATATTTAATTACATCTATTTATCAAAATGGTAAAATATTACGTTAACTTATGCTGTTATGATACCTTGTGATATTTACAAGTGTTTATTTTAATGCCGTAATTAACTTTTTAAACCATACTTATTAATCAAATTAAAAAAAAAATAATTTCAAAATCAAAATCTAATTATATAACTATCTAATTGACATGTGTACAAAATTTAACCTCTTTTGAGAAAGATAGTAATTTGTATTATTCTTTAAATCAATGGCAGACAATCTGGTATGCTCTAATGCATGCAAAACAAAATATTGCAAATTTGATTAGGTGGGTATTGTAATGACTGGGTGTCCGTGACATATTATTATAACATTATAACGTAGTGGTCTGAGATTATCGTATGGTTAGGAACTATTGCTCTAAAATTTCTTGTTACTTATAAAGATGTAAATTTTATTAAATACACCAGTAAACAAAGAGTTTATAATAAACAATGTTTAAGGTTATTAATATAATGTGTTTTTAATACTTTCATTGAATGTGTTATTAAATAATTCTGATTGCATTCAAGCACTCCAAGGAGATTGTAAACAATATATTTATCTTTTTGAAAAACTGCAGCCTATGTGAGGTATTCAACGCAATTTTATATTCCACGATCTGGAAAATAATTCGGCAAATAAAGTTATTTAACAATTGGGCAAACAATAGAATTCGTTTCTTGTTCACGAAGGGGATCATTTTGGTAATTTATTCTCATCATAAAGATTTAACGCGAGCATTCTTCATGCATCTACCATTGAAGAACTAAGTTTACAGAAGGCTTTTAAGATTATCTCCTTCACCTTAAAAATAAATACAAAAGAGTAGTTTCGTAACATGTTCCTAACTGTTTTTTGTTATCCAAAGAATTAAATAATACGAATTTCATTTATTATACTTAAACATAAAAACAAAAATGTGATTTTACAACATGTTCCAAATTGTATTTTCACTATCGAAAGAATGCAATTACGAACGAAGACTATATTTACAATTCAAAAATATGATAGAAAACTTTGTAGAAATGGATAGGAAATAATAAAATTTACTAAAAGCTTAAAATTTAAAAAGAGCAAATAACAATAGGAATTAAGAACTTTGTTGAAAATTAAAAATAAAAATATTAATTACTCTTTTATACCCTTCTGTTATAATTTAAATTCTATTTTGTTTTTAAATAGTGGTTCTTTGAAATAAATGAAAAATTTTATTATTTCAATTCCTTCATTAATTTTTTTTAAAAAACATTCTATTTAATATTTTTCAATTTTTATTAAAATCTTGATATTACTTGTTACTTTGTTACACTTCTATTCGTCAGAGCGGAAGTCTCTGAAAATCATTACAAAGAGACGGAAAACAATTCGTTTGACATCAAAGATGCAGTTTTATTCCTTCGACCTTATTTCGAAAGACTTTTTAACAGATTGACGGCATTGTGCATATGTCCTTCGTTTTTTACCTCAATGAATTCTCTTCAAATGGATCATTAACTTATGTCACCTATTCAATGATTTAACATGGAACACATCTTTGTATCCCACTTCTACTCAATCAATTTATCTTTTCATTTTCAGGTAAAGTGGAATCTAATATTTAACGGCTTGTTATTTACGATTATACCCCAGGAAAAAATTAGTTTTTAAACTACATGTGATCTCTAATACCTATTGTCCGATGAATACTTTATTTCTCACTTAAGAATACTTTATTTCTCACTAAGGCTTTTAAGTTCTGCTTCTGCGATTGCAACGGAACAGAAATTTTACTCGACTATTTCAAAGTGCAAAAAGTTAATGTTATAATTCTAGAGTTTTTTCACTGTTTTAATGATAGTTAAATTAATGTGCTTAATTCATTGCTGCTATCTGTATCGTGAGATGCAGAAAAACTTTGTTTAAAATCCGTAAAGATATGTGTAGAATGAGGAAAGGTTTTTAATGTATTCGAATGAATGGTCATCTACATATGCACGAAAAAAAAAAAGAAGGAAAAAAAAAAAAAAAAACACTAACCAGGTCGTTATTGTGCGGAATCTACCGCTTAACGTGGAATTCGAACCATAACAAGCATTCATGAGTAACCCGAGATTCGAACCCGGCACCTTTTACATGCAGAACCAGAGCACTAACCCCTCAGCCATCAGGTGCGATGCAAATGAATGAAATTCACGAATTTGTGGTGGTATCTTCAAATTCCAAATAGACACTTAGGTAACTGCGGTCGCTTTTGCCTAACAGTTATCATTTTGTACCAAGCATGGTGAATGCCTTTCCTCGGGATCGATTCAAAGTTAATTGTGTGTGATATTTACTAAAATTGAAAAACATGTCTATGATTATATAATTAAATTTTAAAAAGGTTGAAAGTATATTTGAATAAAACGTTTCTCATTCAATATCTAGTATAATGAATAAATACGGGGATCACGCTGTCATCAAGAATAATTTTCAGTTAACTTAGTAAAGAATTCAATGCGTATTTAATAGCTCCAGCAATGTCAAATACGAAAGTTTTGTATAAAAAATACATGAATTCATATTTATATTTAATTTTACAGTTAAAAGATGTTTTAGATGCTCAAATTTAATAAATAGTGTTTTAATTAATTTAAACAATAAAAAAAAAAAAAATGCCAACTAAAATAGTTTTTTTCTCTAGATTTTGTTTTGTTTAAGTAATAATAACTATGGCGTTTCTTTCAAATTTATCAATATTAAATAGTTCAGAGTGCCGAATAATTAATAAATAATAAGAAAGAGTATGTGAATAATACCTAAAATTTCAGGAACAAGATTCATAATTACATGTTCCTGACGAAAAAACAACAGCAAAAGACAAAATTTAATACCCAAGATATTCCTAAAGCGTTGTAAGTAAATATTTATCGTACAATTGAAAATGCATGTTTCCATAGCACAAAAAAAAAATTCTTACGAATAATATGTTGTTTAAAATATTATTCTTTACTTCAGTTTTCCAGTTCTTTCAGTACTTTTTTTAATACTAACATCCATTTTCCAACGTAAAAAATATTTCAACAGTGAAATTTTAGAAGCAATAAAAGAAAATGGGTAGATTATTTATTGTAGGAAACAATATTAAATAAAATACTTATTTTTTTAAAAATTTAATATTAGGCATTTTAAGAAGAAAAAGTGTGAGTTGCAAATAATTAAAATAATAAAAAAATTTGGGTTTTATAAAAATTTTATGTTCAATTGGAATTTTAAATACATTACATTTATTTAAAGAAATATCTTATGGCGATACCAATCTAATCTTTTAAAAGTCTTTTAAATACCTTTGAATATATCTCCTTAATTTTACAAAACTAATTTTTAGATAAAATAAATAAACATTCTATATTTAATGTAAGAATATTCACATAGCTACTTACTACTCTGTAGTATTTATCAAATCAAGATATAGATTGCTTTTAGATTACTGAATGTGCATCGAATTATTTGGAGAATGGTCTTCTTTACCAAACTTATGTGTTTGTTTCAGATTGAAATTTTAGTTCTAGAAAACGAATCTATTGCAATGAAGTGGGATGTAGAATTAGCTTAATTACTTTTATATGATAAATAAAGCATACCTGTAAATAATATTCAAGCATTATACAAATTTAAGGTAGATCACAATCAGGGTATCTTTAAATTTTAAATCTCGATCAGAATGTTCAGATCAATGGTTTCGTGACGTCATTTCTTTACCACACTTAAATCAATCAGGATATTATCAAGTTCTTATAACATTACCACTGAAAACATTTTATTAAGATACATTTGCAAAGAATGGTTTGTTTTATAAGTTGAGTTTTTACTATTTTTTTTATGTGCTTGATTTAGAGAATCCAGAAATGTTCATTCTTACAAAACATTCCGTGAAGGAATAACGACATCATTCTTTGACGCGAGATTCGAGAGCAAGTTAAGTCTCACATTCAAATCACGAAAATAAAAACCGTAAACTATGCAAAGAATCTGTTCGCAACTTCCTCGTTTAATTATGTAAAGATTAAGGTTGGATCGACAAAAATGCTGTCCGGTCGAAAACTAAACGAGCTGAATATTCCATTGATTGTGACTAAGATGAATTAAGCCCTGATTGGGCCCTGACCGTGATTCTGCAGTAGCGTTTGAGTTATAATTTCATTGTACATCTTCAAACAGTGGCGGCTCGTGGTCGAAAACGGTAGAGCAGCCAGAAACATGCGACTTACCATGCGATTACCTCATATTAAAACAAGAACTTGTCAGATATGATACTAAATTTTTTGGTTGGTTGTTTTCAGATTATCTGGCGCCGTCAGCAACACGAGGGCTATAATGCGCTGAAACATTCATCATTAGACAAGTCAACGTACATTTACAAACACCCATGCCTAGCACGGGACTCGAACCCGTAACCTCGCGGTCTAGAAGCTAGCACGCTAACCAGTATACCGTTTGGTCGGCACTAAATTTCTTGATGAAATTATGTCTATTTCATCTTTTGTATTAATATATCACGCAAATTTTTTGTATATAATTGTAAATATTGTACATATTTTTTTTAAAAATTGATTGGTCTGGATTTTTCGAGAAATTAGCCTGTGATGCAATAAATACCATGACGGCTTAAGATCGGAGTTCAGTTGAATTTTGGACGCTGTTTTGAAAGTAGCTGAACGCTTGTTTACTTTCGTTGAGTCTGAATTATAGCTGTATCCTAAGTTGTACGCACAACAAGTTTTTATTGATGCTTGATAACGAGTTCACTGCTGTTTAGAGATGTTTTGTGATCCTTTGAAACGAAGAATAAATTATAGTTTTTATTATGTAAAAACTACCTCTTCATTTTCTCTGAGAAAATTAATAACAATATTTTTTAAGTAAATGTGCGTTTTTGACATTTATTTTTATTAAGTTTAATGAATAAGTCTAATAATGGATAATCATCATACACAAGATGGATTAGCTTATAAGATTTGTTTGTAATTAAATGAAGGCTTAAAATTATCATATAATTAATGATTAACATATAACAGAATAATAGCTTTCATTACAACAATAAACAACTTAAGACGTAACGTAAACGATACTTTTCTAATACGTAATATTTTACTATCTCAATATGTTGAAAATAATTGTTTAAAATTGGACAAAAAAAAAAGATTTGAAAATTCCCCTGGAAATATTAATACGGAATACTACATAGAAATAAATTCCTATCGCATTAAATAATTAATTTAATATACTGTGGAATATAGGAAAACTTGAAAGTAGATCAATATTTCACCCCCCCCCCCCTTCCCGAGAAATATCGAAAATAAAATTTGATATTTCCTAATAGGATATTTTATCCTTTGATTAATCATAACCACAATTTTGTTAATCATAACATCTATTT
Organism: Linyphia triangularis; assembly: GCA_963978545.1. NCBI lineage: Eukaryota > Metazoa > Arthropoda > Arachnida > Araneae > Linyphiidae > Linyphia > Linyphia triangularis. The sequence goes on along the minus strand of OZ021722.1, from coordinate 54,625,673 downwards.
TTGTTTATGTTCGACGAAAAAAAGGCCATTTAAACACAACTGCTGGACACAGAATGCAAATTATCTTTGAAGTTTTAAGGACAGATATATCTACTTCCTGTTGTGATCGGGCGTGGTAACTAGTTCCTGAATTGAGTAATATTCCTGTCGTATATTATTGTTACGTAATCGAACACGCATTGACAAGATGCCCAAACTCCATCTGAATAAATAATCTGGAGGAAAAATCGTCTTTTAATATTTCAGAAAAATTCAAACTTTTATTTGATGACGTATTACTGAAGTCATTCAAACAATCTACGTATATTATTAAGCAGAAGATTAATTGGGCCCTGTTAGCTTAGACTTCAGGATTGAAATTTTATTACAACTATTTTATGAACATTGTTCCTACGTTGTTATGAAATTTTATAACAACAAAGGAAAAAATCTAATAAACGTGTATGTGAAACTTATTATTTTCAGTTGAACATAACGTATATTCTATCAGTCCAAAGGCACTCGGGTCTTCTTAGGTTAGAAGTTTAAATATCACTGATTGTGATGCTATCTACGAATGACAAGCACACTACCATCAGTTTGAATTAACTCAGAAAGAAAGGTTTAATTTGGGTTTGAAACCACCTCAATTTATGGTGGTGGTTTCAAATATCTTACTGATTAACTAAAATTCTTAAAACAACTTGTCGAATCCCAGGCTAACCAAGGCAGAAGAACATTGATCCATGTACTAATATTAAGTGTTTGTATTATTATAGTTAACTCAAATTATATTAAAATTTAATAATGAAAGAGATAATGAATAATATACTTATTATATTGAATGTAACGTTGAAATATAGTTGAAAAATATAGATGAACCTTGAACGTCATAATCTCAGGTCATAACTTTAAATGTTTGTATTGTTATAATTATCTAAAAATATATTAAAATTTTATTGCATTACAATAGACACTGAGAAATATCTTTATTGAAAATTATATTGATTATAACTCTTAGTATACATGTAATATATTAAATTAACAAAACAATTTCATTTTAGCTATGTGGGGGGTTGGGAGATGTCATTAAGGATGCATTTGTAGTGATATATGAAGAATGTAAGACTGATTGAATAAGTCGTAGCATTTGGTGGTTTTCACAAAGGAAATGAAAATCAAGTCTCATTGACAAAGGATTCAATTGAAAGACTAAAACAAGGGTGAATTGATATGTTATTGAGCGGGGCAATAATGTTGTCTCGAATTCACAGAAGCGTAAATGTGGTTTAAATGAAATGTCATTGGATAATACTTAAAAGGAAAGAAGTGTCAAAAGAGAGAAAAAAAAATATATCTATTTAGTGATTGTCTCTATATGTGTATTTTTTTTTTTTTTTTTTTTTAAATCTTATTTTCTTCCTACTATTGGAAAGAAGATTTTTTTTTGGTATTGGTGGAAAAAAATAACCTCAAACCCTGTGACGGAATGTTGAGTTTTCAAGATTGAGTTTTTGATAATGTTCAGCATGTTTATTACAATAGGTAGTCTATGAATTTTACAAATTATTAAGAATAAAGATTAACGAAATTAGTTTAGTAATAGAAATTATAAGGGAAAAAAAATATTATTTTGCTCTGAATCGGGCGTGATTTTGAGTAGAATATTTACATCTTCAGAGTTAAGAAAAGAAGAATGTTCCCATTATGCGATGCCTCTCGTCTATTAAAAGTTATCGGATAATAACCATTTGAGGGTTGCATTTTGTTTACGAAGCGTACTGTAGTCATGATCTTCAATTTCGAAAAGAGGAAGAATGGTGATACCAGGAGAAATAGCCATCTTCCTTTGATACCATCAAATGTGGGTACTTTTAAGGGGAAACTTGGATCCACTTTAAATTAAGTGAAAGTGTAGACACAAAAACTAATTTATAATTCCGATACTTACTCAAAATGACGAACCAGTAAATAGAACGGACATTAAAACATTTCAATTGGAATGGGGGCTAAGATCATCAGTGTTCGATGTTTCACTAATTCGGACATTTTTATTAACCCTTTTAATTATTTAATATTAATGTGGTTGATTACTAAATATTGTTTATTAATTTTTTTATAATTAAAAGTATTGTTCAGTTAATGACAAATCGTTTGGTAATTTAAATATTAATTGCCACTCAATTGCCTGGTATTCTTTTAAAACAAACTTTTTCTAGAATTTCGATATCAAATTTTAAAAATTACTTATTTATGAGATTTGGTCTTTGAAAATTAGACAATCAAGTACAAAAAATGTGTATACAAAATCTAAAAACAATTTTTTGAATCATTCACCATTTGTGACTAATACTTTAACAATAAAAAAAAGTGCAGGATTTCAAATAAAAACGGTTATTCCTCTCTTTCAAGAGCAAAATACAGAAATCTTTTGACGATAGAAACTAAGTTCGACAGTTCTTCGAAAAGTATCTCTTTCTAGAATCTCCGACCGGTAACAAACTGAATTAAAAGCTTTCCTCAAAACACCAAACTATTTACCCAACTGAATGATCTCGAAAAGAAGTTGTTTTCAAAGTTTAAGAAAAGAAAAAAAAGAAGAAAAAAAAATCTATTCTTTTCTCCCATTTCCGGATTGCTGAGGGACAAAACGACACCGAGGGACAGTCGATCACCTTCCGCTAACTGTTTAAAAAAGAACGCCTCGCCCTTGAGCGAAACGCTCCGTTAATTCCCTATTCATTGTTGCCACGAGGACTCTTTATATGCATCAGGGGTTTTAAGAAAACTATCTGCTATTATCGTGATTACGTCATAACATTTGCCCTTCTGGGTACTGATATTAGTGTATACAAAATGGCAATATTGGGAAGGTTTGGAATTACGTACGCATCATTTTCATTGATCCAATTTCAAAAAATTTGAGAACATTCTTCAAAATTAAAAAAGAATATGCTTCAATTTAAATTGCTAAATAGATGCGCTACGATTTGTAGAACATTTAATTTTTTGATTTTATGTCTTCTAATTTCAATATAATGTAGTTTGAATTAGAATGAATAAAATTACGGTTCTTTGAGGGAATCGATGTTATATATTTCTTATCACGATAATGGAGCTTATGCATGGTTGCTTCATAGTCAATTGATATGTTCGCGGGAAAATAAAATGAGCATTGTGATTGGTTGATGGTATGTGTGAAAACTGATTTTTGTGGTGTGTTGTGACTGATCACATGCATCATACGAGTGTTACCATTCGACTCCAGGGGCCCAAACAGAAAATTTCTGTGGGAGAAGTTTTTTCACCAAGTTTATTTCCATATTTTTCTTTCAAAAATAACTTCTGCGCAAAAATTCCTTTCCTATATTTGTCACATGTCATCAATATTTTTGCAGTTTCTTAATCTGTCATCTACATATGCCAAAATATTGAAATGGTTTTTATCCAGTTTTCGAGTTATACAAAACCACCTGATATGGAATATTATATCTAGATCCCGTATTATCCATATTAGCTAGATTATAATTTAATACGAAATTTGTCTTGTTCGCTTAAATTCAATTATAGAAGGAGTAATATTTGACGCTTGAAATAAAGGGCACGTAGCACTAAAACACAATAATAACAATTAGAAAACAGACATCCAATAGTTTTTTTTTTTTTTTTTTTACACGATGCTTTATATTAGACCTATTAAGTAGTTGAAAAGCAATCTTAAACGATTTTTTTTTTTATAGTATTAAGATTTACGAATACTGTGTCATTTATTTCAGTTTTGGGGTCTACTAGCTACTCAAGCGCGGTCTACAGTAACTTACTCTGTTTGAATGATGGTAGATTAAAAGCGTATTCGCATTTTGAAATCATTTTCGGTTGCCAAGTAGGTCTTATTCATTGATAACAAAACATCGGAATGTTAGGGATCCTAGGTGGTTGGGGGTTCCCTTAAAAATCGTGCTCTCCTGTCTCACTCAAAATAACGCATTGCATAAAATCGCTATTTAAAAAAATTACCATTTTAAGTGTTAAATAATTTTTGTTTAGGGGTGTTTAGTTTATCTTATTTTTACAAGATATGTTTATTTTTCGAGGCAGAAATTTGTTAGTTTTATAATTCGATGCTTCCGATTTTTATAACACTAATTTGGGTTGAAAATTTACTTTCTATGGTGTATGTTCTATGCTTTCTCGATGTTGAATAAAATAATGAACGTTTTTGTAAAATGTTTGTGTTAATACACGGACAAACTATTAAATTCTAACAATTAAGAATGCTGATTACTTGATATTAGAGTATAAACTTATATTTGGTTGATATATATTTGATTAAAATTGGTATGGTTTATAAACGAGAGTATTAATCCATGGATGGATGATTAAATTCAGTTAGTTGGTAAATTTTAATTTGTGAAGGTTGATGGTTAATTATAGTTATAAAATTTTTAATGAAGCTTTTAATATGTTAATACTAGAAAAATAAAATTGAATAAATTAGTATTAACATTTTATTGACTGTCGTAAATTGTTACAATTTATGATAACATTTTACTGCATTTAAAGTTTTATTTATTGTATTGTATTACAATATAATACAATACAATAATTTCGAATTCGACTCATTAAGTACTTAACTTATATTTTTCTCTAATTAAAGGTTTTAAGTTCGACAAAAATACAATACAACTTTTTAATGTCCACTTTCCAACACTTTGCGGTTTTCCAGAGGACATATCTTTATAGCTTTAGAATAAATGCACTTATAAGAGATTTATTAGTTTATATAAACATTTAAACTGAAAAAAAAAAAGAGCTTCCTTCCAATGTACATGTAATACGATATAGATAGCAGATCTTCAGACATCTCTGAAATGATTAGCTAGTTCAGAAAAAAAGAAAGAAGAAAAAACCTCTTCCAAGATCTTTTGGAAATCTGCTCTTGCTCTTCGAATGATAATCCACGCTTAGGATAATACTTGCCTTTGTCCACGAAAAAACGATAACGGTTTATCTATTTATAAAGCATACTAGGGTGTTCGTCGGACCGAAGTGAATAAAAAAGATCTTATTGCTTTGGTACGCAATAATTAAGCAATAAAAGTTACGAGTTAAGCGAATTTGATACTTCCCATATCAGAAAGAGAACATCCCAAAGATCTCATTTAAAAAAAAAAAATGAGCAATATAAAATAAACTGTATTTTCATCACTGAATTCTCTTATCGACGTCGATTCCGCTTCGAGAAACTCGACTGAAATTTAATTCTTTGTCTCTCAAAAGAGTTACGGTTTTATTCCTCTCCAGTTTCTTTGCTTCTTGGAAGGAATTTTTATTGCTTTCGATTCTTTATTGGGATCGGAAATGTGATATTGAACTTTTTTTTGTTCACAACTCACTTTTTCCGGCGACTGGGTCACCTTGAAAGTAAAATGGGTACCTAGGCAAATTCTTTTGGATTTTTTTTAAACTTGTAGAACATTGGAGGTTTTTTTTTTTAGAAAATATATTCTTCACAAATCAAATTTTTGTGCCTGAATAATGATATTCGAATGTACAAAAGAAGTCTATTTTCCAAAGTTGACTGTTAACTTGTGTATCAGTGTAGAAAAACAGCCATCAAATGTTAAATTTCAATGAGAAGCCATTGACCACTTTTGAGAACATTTATTATTTTTTTTAGAAATAATTTGTAAACAAAACTCAACATCAATTTGGGAAAAGAAAAACTTTTTTTTTATATCCCAGGATTTATAAAGCTTTCTCAAACATTACAATCGAAAGGCAAAATTTTAATTCTGTTAGTTTTTTTTATTTCAGATTAATGCAAAGCGATTTTTACAAAATTAACACTAAAATCAAAACTATTTTTGTAAGACATTCAAAATGAACACTGGTTGGATTGTATTCATCAGAAGGAGAAAAGAAAAGTATGAATAATTCACACTGTTCCATTGTGCTATTCTTTAAAGCTCATCTTGACTTTGTTCATGGAATAAATAACTTTAATATAATAAAACTCAGCATACTTTTATAAAGTCCAGTTTAGAATCCCTTTATTTTAGAAGAAAAAATCATTTGTTTGAAATAAGATTTGTATAAAATCCATAAAAATAACGTATAAGCAATAGACCAAATTTCAAGAAGAAAGCGTATACATGTTTCGTGCAAATTATCAACTGTTGTAGATCACGAAGTATGTCATTCAAATTTAGCCTTCCCAGCAAAAGATAAAAAAAGCCATATATTCTACTTTAAAAACACACACATTGATTTAAATGTATAATAATTTAAAGTTCCTCTACAATCTTAGAAAATTCATAAATTTCAACAAACTAAAAAGCTTTGAATTCCTTTCTGAAAAGGAACCGAGTGTTCACACTTTTATTTATATGGCTAAACAGAGTGCGTAAACTGTCAAAAACAGATAATCAAATTGGACTGAAATTTCGTCAATTTTGATGAAGCTGTTTTCATAAATTATTCTACCAATAAATTCTGTTGTAAAAGTGAAGAAATTTGTGTCAAATGTCAAATTTGTAGAGTCTGCTTGTTTTGTAAGACATCATCTGATCATATTATAAAATTGTTTTTCTTTATGAATAAAAGTGAAACGGCTTCTAAAAGGTCACTTTTTCAGATTTTGTATTAGAAACAATTTTTACTCCTCTAATTTCTCTTTGGTTATTTTCAATTCTTTTATTTTTAATTCAATAGCTGACAATTTAATCAGATTTATGTACTAGATATTGTTTTTATTGTATAGTAATTATTATTTTATTGCACCAGCTACTCATTCAGTACTACTGAATTTTTTTCACCAGTTACCTGAAGCATCTTATCATTTTTGCACTCCTTGAAAATCTTGTCCTGGACCTGGTATTGAAAATCATATTTTTTGGACACTAACTTGTCCTACATTATTAAAGTCACTTACACTTACACTTTAAACACCAGTTACCTACCTTTTGTAAAAGCAATTATTTGGATTCCATGAAGCTTTCTCAGTAGACTTCATAGCCGACCAAACGGTATAGTGGTTAGCGTGCTAGCTTCTAGACCGCGAGGTTGCGGGTTCGAGTCCCGTGTTAGGCATAGGTGTTTGTAAATGTATGTTGGCTTGTCTAATGACGAATGTTTCGGCTCATTATAGCCCTCGTGTTGCTGACGGCGCCAGATAATCTGAATACAACCAACCAACCAGTAGACTTCATAAACGCATATTATGAATTAACGCATTAATTAGCAAATCAAATTAATTAGTCAATTAGCAAATTAATTAGTCAAATTGTGTTTTAACCATTGTGTAATGTATTTTCGAACTCGATATAATTGTCTCGTTGGGATGTGTTTCTGTTCCGGGGTGGATTTTTTTCTTCTTTTTCGATTTGTTTGGATACCGCACAACTGCGAGTGCTGCAGAGTTGAGTGGTGCCTTGTTGAGGTCTCAATGAGATTCAGGTATAAGAAATTGATGCTCCTTCTCTCCTGGATTAGCCAGTTTCTTTTTCATAGCTGTAATTTTGTTCGACAAAGTGGCTTTCTACCTTTTTCTCAGTCTTTCGGCTTCGGCTGGTAAAAAACTAACTAGTTGGTCTAAAGATAAAGCAGTCTTCTGGTCAAATTGTAAAGCTTTTCCAGTTAGAACTATTGGAATTTTATATTATCTAACAAGTCGTATCGAGATCTTTTAATTTACGTGTGAAACATATGTGAAGTAATAATAATGGAATATCAACGACTTCTGGTTGTCATTCCCTAAATTTCCGACCTTGAGTTTTCGTATGAGAGTATGTCTTGACAGGATCTTTCATTTTAGAAATACCACATGTCTGTAACATTTGTAGTTTTGTCTTGTATTGTCAGACCTTCAATAAACGGAAAGAGCCATCGTATAAGCTTCTTATACGTTAGTGTAGATGCTAAAACTGGCTGTGATTCGCAGAATGCGTAAAAGTGAGTAAAAAATGCTCAACAAGAATTGTATATATATATTTAATAAAACATTCCTGAAAGCGAATCGTTTGTATTTTACCCTTCTCTCAACATTGATTTAGAGTTCCACTTTTTTTACATTTCAAACAAACGGATAGATTAACATACCATCCACGTTAATACATAAATAATAGGGAGATTGTATTTGTACAAGAACATCTCAGATAAAGCTATAACTTGATAATTTGTTCAAGAACATCACATATAAAGCTATAACTAGATAATTTGTACAAGAAAATCACAGATAATACTATTCTATTCCCAATATTTAAAATTTGTTAATGTAATTAACTATTGTAATTAAAATGTGTTCGTGCAGAAAATCAAAATTTAAAATGACTTATTGTAATCGTGTATCGTAATTCTTCTGTTTAAACTTAACGATATTATAGAAACATGACTTGGTAATACTTATAATTTTTAAGTAGATGTAAAAAATGAACACGAACATTTGAAATGTAACGTAATTAATGTCTTTAAAAATCAAAAGTAAGTTTTCAACCTAAAGTAAAGCAAAATTACAATGTATAGAGGCAATAAAATATAACAATGAAAATATATTTCAAATTTTGTGATCTATCTATATTCTTTGAAATATTAATTAAGCAACAAGGAACTTATCTAAGTATGAAAAATAAAATGAACTAAATGCATTCCTCAACTTCTCGGAGACACGTCAAGGCTTTAATTAACATTTTGAAAAGAAGGCTAAATATAGCTTTTTCAGTGAATGGATAACAGAGTTTAAATATAGAAGTAAACGTTTGTAAGTTTGGATTCAAATTAAAAATTGTATAAATCAGTCCAGTTCGACAAGAGGGTAATCGGAGTAAGTGTAAAGAAGTGAAGTATTCATTCTTCCATTTTTTAAATTAAGGCTTGAGAAGTTTGATCGGGTTAAGCGAAAACAATGCAATGACATGGCTAATTAGAGGTTGCATGTGATGTTTGAAGTGTTCGTCATATGATCTGGTGATCAATATTTCTTTATCCATAAAGGTAACAAAAGAAAACAATGGATGTATTAAGGTTTGGCATATTGAATGAAATTGATACTTATAGAGTTTCGTGAGATTTTTTATCACTTTGTCAAATTAATAAATGATAAGTCATGTATTAAATAAGTTTACTTATGAAAATAACTGTGAAAAAATATTGAATAGAAGGCATGGACATATTTCACAGCTTTTGTTTAAGTAAAAATCATCTAAATTCAATTCACAAATAGAAAGACATTTATTAAATGAGTTTAATTTAAAAAATAACTGTGAAAAAAAATATTGGAAAAAAGACATGAACTTATTTCACAGCTTTTTTTAAAGTAAAAATCATCTCAACAAGCACAACTAACCTGCCTCGAAAGAAGTTTATTTATGCCCTTTTCATAGAATCTGCTTATACTGCAAAGCAGCACTAAACTAATTCCGCGTAAGTAAATAGTTAAAAAAATCAGCTATTGCTACTCTGTATATTTACGAAGTTATTTTTCAGACACAACTGCCATGCAACGGGTTAAAATATTTTGCCTTGATCTTCAAAAGCCTAATTGAAGACCAATATAGATCCACAGTTTGAACTTCTTCATCTCAACTAATTTTTCCGTTCACCTTTAGACTATAAATACCATTATTTAATACATAAGGCTCAAGTAAATTTTCTCACTATAAACTTATGATGCTTGTTGGGTTTGGTGACCAGGATTGCATTTTGATATCTTGTTTCAACGAAAGAATACCGTTGAACAGCTCTGACGTGAAGGCAGATTCTTGCGAGGATGGTATACAGAAACTAGGTTACAGGCGTAGTGGGCTCAGTTGAACTCGGTTTTTGTGAAAAAGTAACAAGCATATACCAATTTTAACTATACAATTCGTGTCTCACAATCATTCGTTATTATTTTCTTTATTACAAAGTTGAACAACTGTCTTTCTTAGATGCTAAAGAAATGATATAAACAACACCCACTGAGAGAAATTTCTTTTCATATACCGTCATGTATTATTTAAAAAACTGTACAAAAAGTATTTTTTCCTATTCTCTAACCGGTATCACTAAAATCAAATCACTGCGTTCACATATCGATAGAATAAATTCACGCCTTTATTTTTTATGAATTCCAGATATCATCCGAATCAATCCAACCTACCGCTGTGTGCAATTGAGAAAAAAAAATATACACATAATTTTTTTTGGTGCATCAATAAAAAAAAAATCATAGAAAGAAATTTTCGAAAAAGAAGCGCAAGGCATCAATGGTTGCGTCATTCGGATGTCAAACTCTTCATCGATATTCGAATGTCTCGTTCGACACCCGTCGTGTGCCTTGAGAGGGCAGACGTCATGCGAGGCCCCGTCGAGATTTCCGAGGCGTAACACAGCTGCTTTTATGACAATTCCATTTGTACCTCATCACAAAACGACTTCCTTCCTTTATTCTTCCGGCGATCGATAGACCTTCACTCCTCTTATCACAACCCCATGGATTAAAATAGGCCGTAATTGCTGGCACAAATTAGAATACAAAATAAGGCAAGTTTAAAAGTAATTTGGTTTCAAATGCGAATTCAAGGTGCGTGAAAAATGCTTTGACAACTAGAATGTTTGGAACATATATATAATAATATTTAAAGTATTTGTATCGTACACCAAGGCCTGATTTCTGCACTATCCAACAAAGCTCAGGCTTGAAGCCCTGAAATTTTAAGTGCTCCAAAATTTGCAAAAGCTGTTGTGGTCAAAATAAATCCTGGTTCTTTTTCAATTACGTTTTGAGCTCTAATAAATTATAAACTTAAATTGATTTTAAGTTGCAGTCGTTAAAAAACTAAATCTCGAAAACACATCAGCTAATGTTTCAATGTATTTAATTTCTGCTTACTTTCTAACGTGTGATTTTCGGATTTAGAAAATGGTTATCAATAAACTTGCATAATAAAGGCGAAACTGGTTTTTCGTGTTTATTAATCTCTTTGATAAATAAATCATCTATTTCTTAAGTGTGTGTTTTTCTAGCTGTAAAACTATTTTTAAATTAAAAATACTTAATGATTAGCTTAAAGCCAAATTCGGTGACATAATTGCAAAAGTCTACTGTGCGACCTACTGAAACTAATTTTGATTAATAGAATTCAAATAGGTTACTTTTCATTAACAATAGTTGTATAAAATATTCTTTATTATTTTGCTCTTACTGTTAGACTTTCAGAAACTTGTTTCCTTACACATGCTTATTTATACCATATATAGTCGAAGGAAATTCCTTCCAATAAAACATATATAAAAAAATCCTTCATCTAATTTTTTTTATAGTGCCCCGAAAATATACTCTGATTTGGTCTCCTAGTGTTGAAGTCAGGCCTTGCGCACTCCATTATAATAAATGTCACTGCCGAAAAAAATTTGTAAAGAACAAAAAAAAGTGTGGAATTTAGTTAATTTTCAACAAAGGTAAGAAAATGTTTGTTATTAACAATCAGTATAAAATCACCAACGATTGAAAGGATCCGCTGCGAGAGCGAGACTTGTATTAAAGCTATAGAAATCATAAGGCTTTTTCTAGCTTGAGCATCAAGGTTTAGTTCTAATAATATGCAAGAAAATTTTAGTTGACAAGTAATTGTATTGTTCAAATACTATGTGTAACAGAAATTTTAGTTATGAAATTTTACTATGCAATTTTCAATGTGGGAAAGAAAAGAGAGAGAGAAAAAAAAATCCTAATGTAAAATAAAGTATTTCTCCAAGCTTTTATAAAATAGAAAAAGTTTTCTTGATTTTATTTTAAAAGACATTATTTCATTTGATATAAAATTGTAATAATTCTAAGGTTAAAAATTAGAAATATAGCAGAATAAAATGTACAAAAGCGTATTTTGGGAACTTATTATAATTCATTATTATTATTTGTATTTTAACTAGTAAATGAAATTAATGTTTTTTGTACTGGTTTAGTAAAATATTTCATTTCTATTAGATTATTACAATCTAATTATTTCAAAAGTATTTAAACCATGATATTGATCCAAGTAAGATGACTTACTGCAAAACAAATGTAACGCGGAGGGTAGTTTGCAATCTTTCGAACATTATCAAGGAACAAACTTAAATTTCCTTCATATTTCTATTTATGCATTTTTCCGCGTTAGCTCTGAAAGTTCACTAATTTTTCGCATCATAAGCACAGCTGGAGAATAGCCAAAATAAACATAAATTGCAGTCTGTTGAACTCTTTTTTTTTTCCTTCTTTTTCATATTACCAAGCGGGCGTTTTTCTATTTATGGATGGTCCATGACAATGATGAGTTAAATGCCTAATTTAAATTCGTTTACGAGTTTAAATAATTTGTCTACCTTCCGCTGTACTTTATTTTGTATGCGTGAATTACAGTGAATTTTATCTATGATTTAATGCATGATTTATCCAATATCCCGAACCTACTATTTTTGAAATTTCCAGCTTCACTTTCTAAAAAAATCTTTTTTTTAGAATGAATAATTTGTATTGATAACTTTTGATAGACTTCTTTTTTAAAAATATGTTTTAAAAACAGGAACTTAAAACACAATTTGGAACAATGCATTTTTAGTTTGACTCTAATAAAGTAAGTTTAAATTTATAGTGTCGTTTGAATTTTAACGCACAGTTACTAGTTCATAGTTGATTATTTGTTAATGACTGTTTCGTTTATAGTTGCAGAAATAGGTAGACACGATTTAATATAATACTTCAAGGGAAAATGTTTGTTAGTCTGATGTTACTTCCTTCTGCAGGTGGAAGTTGTCAAGTTCTTGAGTAACAAACTATGCTGAAGGATAAGTATACAAAGAATATTGTATTTCTAGTTTGTATCGCTAATTTTGGGGAACAAACATTATTGTTTGACGTTTAAGTTTTTTCATAGGAATTGAAAAAAATATTGTTTTGTAGATAAAAAAAACTTTTCAATGTTTTTCCTTTTTCAAATGATTAGTATTTTATAAGTTTTGTATTGATAGTATTTAATGGCCTTGTATATTATTGTTAAAGAACGTTGTATATATATATATATATATTTTTTTTTTTTTGTTAATTTATTTAAAGTAGGACGGGTTCCATTCTAATGAAGTACACCGACTTCTTAATGACAAATAGCTAGTTATTAATATTAAATATTTCCAGAAAAGGCACTTAAAAAGGATGAATTTATCCAAGTAATGCTGGTCACATATCCATTAGGAAAACATAATTTATATAAAATGGTTAATTTCAATTATGTCCAAATATTTAAAAAAAAAAAAAGAGATTAAATAAAGTTAGAATTTATTTTTTTATATTATGATTGAGAGAAAGAGAAAGAGAGAGAGAGAGAGAGAGAAAGAAAGAGAGAGAGAGAAAGAAAGAAAGACGCTTAAAGACAATTTATCTGTAAAATAATTTAATTGTTATTTAAAAATAAATTATATTGTTCAATCTTATAAATTACACACCACTAGACACCTTTAATAGCTGTAAAATAATTTTAGCAAATAGCAAAAGTGATTTGCTGTACTTAATTCATTTTTAAACAGAACCCTAAATTTTTACGGTAAGCATAATTATATCAGTATAGTAATTATTGAATGTGGCACTCTTAAACTTGTTATCAAGATTGTGTGTACGAGAATGTAGTTGAACATGTTACGTTGAGCGTTGGACGTCCCGGATTGAAGTCCTCCCCCCCACTCCCTCACTCATCCAATTAGGGGACTATCCGGTCAGTATCAAATTGTGTCCCTGCCAGTGTCAGTGGAGCGGAAATCTCCAGTTTTTCTGCCCGCAAAAGGAACTCGGCAGGGCTTCTCTATCGATCAGCTTCTTTTTCTTTCAAGTCACCCTGATCATCCACAAATCTCGATAATCACGCACCACCGACCTCGGAACACTCCCGCTTTTTCTTATTCCTTTACGTCTTAAGTCCGCCAACATTCTTATGTGGACAGTTTCGTAGTGTCTTCAGTACCCATTCATAGCGTCCGAAGTATTGCAGTTAACCATGGGAATAGGCAGAATACTTTTCAGAAGGGTGGAGATGCTATGCAAGGGGGTGCAAGGCTGTTAATTTTTTGTTTTAACATTGATTTTTCATTTAGTTATATTAATGAAATTTTAATTAATAGTAGTATAAATGTCTTATCCATTTAATATTTTAAAACCTATACCATACTTTTATTTCCAGTGGATCATACCACTTTTCTCCGCGTTATTTTTAATTTTCTAAATCCAGGGGATGCAAGTGAACTCCTTTGAACCATCCATGCGTTAACGCAGGAATCGTATAGACCGATTCGAATATAATTGCTTTATACATTTTACAGCAGTTATTTTTTCTTCGATCGCGTTATGTGTTCTTGCTTTTTCAACCTATATGAGGCTATGATAGACCAGACCAATATAAACATACACTGTAAAAAAAATCGTGTTATTATAGTAAACCTAACATGAGTATTTTGTTTAAAATTTCAATAAGTATTAAAATTAACTTTAAAATCTGAGGCTGATCGGTGGGGAAACTTGTGTTAGAATTTAGAATTATTAACAGTTCGTTAATAAATGCAACAATTCACTGTTTTAGCTAAGACTATGCTTAATTTGAAATAGAAGGTGCCTGGCGGGGGACTATATTCTATAATGCCTCTTCTGATTGTTTTAGGCAGCACTTCTTCGTTTTATGTACGTGCTTTTTTTAATTTACACATATATATGTTTTCATTCTCTATAGTAAGAATTACAGTGAAATGATATATTTATAAAAGATCCCAATAATGCACTATGTAACAATTGAAAATTAATATGTAGATTACATTATTGCAAGTTTAGGTTTCTTTGATTTCCAATAATCATGAACATTTGCATTATTGTAAATAACTGAGTACACCCTCAGATTTGAAATGCACATAGAGAGAAATGTTTTAAAAATCAATATTATTGTATAAATCTATGTATTGATTGATCAGCTATCTCTGTGGTATGTGATCTGAGTTTGAAGAAATGACTGATTCGTATCAAACTATTCAGAGAGGATAAAAGTGGCAAACAATAAATTTCCTAAAATTTTAAGTCGATGTGGCGTTCATACTATTAATTTTTTCAAACTCAAATTAGATTTTTGTATCAAATGAAAATAATATTGTAGATGGTAAAATGCAAAATTTAGTCCTAAACGGAATTGTAATTGTGTTTGCCTGCTTTAATTCCTTTTTTGAAGAAATATTTTATAACAGTCTTATAGCAGAGTGAATCACCACCTTCGGATTTCGGGCCTTCTTAAAGTTCCTCTTGTGTATTTGAATAAAAGTAAATACCACGAAGTTGGGGAGACCGAGAGATTTGTGCACATAGTAAAAAAAAATATTTGTTGTTCTTTTGATCTTCTATGGTCTCATTTCGTCGTTTTAACAATAAATAAATTTCTTTAAGATTAAATATCAATTTTAACGTATTATGTGAAAGGGATTGTTTAAATTAAACATTAAAATTTAATTTTAATGAAGCAGTGGTTGAAAGTTTCAAAAATCTTTCGATTAAATATATTGATCAGTATATGAGAACATAACCTTCTAGTTTTTGGAAAGTAAGAAATTCCCACGTTGTAATTTAATAAATTTAGACATTTTATAGGATGTGTAGTGTTCAGCGTTTCAGTATGAATAGTTTACTATATTATGGATGATATCTGACTAGTAGTAATGCTTTTGTATGATTGTGAATATTTGTTTTGAAAAACGAGTGCCTTTTTTTTTTCTTTTTCTTCTTTCGTTCTAAGCAGGAAAAGGAAGTACTCTTATTTCAGAGGAAAAGGAAGTCCTTGGTTTAACCACTTCATTCGATTCTTCTACAAGAGACAAAGCATTTCACCTATTGTAACGAAAAGTTATTAATGAAAATCACCGAATCCGTTAAGCAAACCACGTTGCCATCCTTTGAACGCGTAAACATTGTACTTAGAATTATTTGAAAAACAAATCGAACGAATTTTTATGAACGCACATGCAATCCAGAAACATCTATTTCAAAGGAACATTTTTGAAATCTATTTCAAAACAAACAAATCATTAAATATATTTTTTTGTTTAGCTTATTAATATAGAAAACGGGATTTTTTTGGTTTTGTTTAATGAAATACATGTTTTTATACATTTCTTTTTAATTCCTAGACCTACGTTATACATCAAAGTAAAACCAAGTGATTAAGGAAAAGTACTCTTCAGATTTTTGAAAATTGATAACTAAGTACTTTTGGAAACATTTATAAACCAGTTCCTAACCAAACACACATTTTATGTTAAAAATGCCTTAAGAATAGAAATATTCCCTCAAATGAATTTCTCCCTGTTGTGAAAGAATTATCAACCGGGGTTAGTGTCCTTAATGACTCAAAAGAACGGGAAATGATATATTTGATCATGCTCTTCAGGTTACTTTAGAATTCGTAATAATTCTTACTTATCCTCCTATAGCTAAAATAATTCCCCAAACTTGGAATAAAGTACGAACAATTTAATTATCATTACATTTTTGTTAAAAATTAAAAAAAAATCATTAATTAAAACTTTTTATAATATTCGTGTATTACTTTTTTTTTATGAAACTTAACAATTAAATTTTTATCATTTTTATTCTATTTAAATATTGCATTTTTTATTACATTAAAATATCACATTTTCATTTTATTTAACTACCATATTTTAGTACTATATATAGGCTTGTTGCATTTTAAAATATTAAATAATGTCTAAATGTTTAGTCAACTCTAGTTGTGTTTAAATATTGTACCTATTTGAACCTATTTTAATATTGAATTTAAAATTGAATTCTTAAATATTGAATTTATTCGTTAGTTATCAATAAAAACTTAATTTGAGTTTTAATTTCTTTATGTTAAATTTTTAAAATGCGTAATAATCTTTAACTATTAAACTAAAATATATGGGATTTACAAAACTAATGTTTACGATTATATGATTGATTGAATTATTACGATTGCTGAACATATTTACTTTTCTTAATAGTTTTCAACATTTAGTGATACGTTTCGCAATAATATTTTAAATTAAAGTCTGTAGGTATTTAAGTACGTAAAGATATACAAATTTTCTACAAATTATAATTTTACACTAAAAAAAATCTCTTTAAATGCCAATCAAAGAGTATCGGCAAACGTTTTCCGCTCACTTTTCAAGCAAACGACATCTACAAGACGAGAGTAGCTTTCTCCCCAGTGATTATCTGAGTCGTTTTATTAACGCTGGATGAGAAACCGAGTTTATTTTGAGATAGAAGCAGGGACAAGTCTAAATTTAAATAGCAAACAACAAAAGCAAGGAATGCTTTCGCCATCTAAGACTTGGAATGCCTCATCCCCAGACTTCTATCTCTTGAAGGGGAACAATGGGTTCGACTTCCTTTCGCTTCTTGGGGGGTACTCGAGTTGGGATATATTGCAAAGTTCCAACACTACTCACCTCCGAGAAGAGATTGCAGATGAAGCCAGGACCTGATTTTGCACAGGGCAATTGGGGCATGCGCCCAGGGCCCCCAAATAATTCAGATCCGGAAACCGAAAATTTTGGAAATTCGAAAAATGATTTATTTAAAGCTTTTTTTCTTCTTCTTTTGTATAGTAGAGACTCGTTGTTGTACCTATCGTCCACAAGTATATGTATCATATACATTTTACAACTATATATTTTATTAGCATGAACTCAACTACTTTTATGAGCTTAAATATGTTTATAGGATTGTAGAGAGATATTCCCATTCAATTAGATACAATAATTTTTACGAATTGGCAGCTTTCAAAATTGTATACCCGGTCGGAATTTTTTAGAATATCCATTTTACTTTAATAAATGTCATTTCCTGTGAAATTCATTTGATTATCTAAATTATTGTTCAAACAATCTTTATTTTATTACAATTGGTATATAAGGCCTCTTTTACTGGTATAATGTTCTTACGAAAGTAAATTTATCATGAAAAGGGGGTTTCAATTAGGATTTGTGTCCTGGGCCAATGTATTTGTAAGTCGGGCCCTGGACGGAGCGATTCATTTTGAAATGATAATTTTAATGTACCTTATATAAAATACTGAAAATCAAACACTTATAGTATGAAATCGATGTCGATGCGCATCTAGTTCGTCCCAAATATTTAAAAACGAAAAACATGGGAACTAGTTGAGCAATTTATATAAATTTAAAAAAAAAAAATGAAAATTGTTAAAAAATTTAACAAACTGGCAATTTTCCTACTCTAACAATTGACACATTGTTAATCGATAAAAATATAAATAAATAATTTTTTTTTTGGCAGTTTAATTTATTATCAGATTTGAGAATTTTCTAATTCAATTGGTTATTGATTAGCGCAAAAATATGTGTGGATAGTTTGAAATGTAATCCATAAAACATTAGACTGTCAGAAAATACAAGCTATCTTTTCTCATTCCAAAACTCGTAGATAGGAAATTTAGTTAAAATTAGGTAGTAGCAATTTATATAGAAATTATAGTAAGAAGAAGACCATGAATATTTTCCAAGAAAACTATTTTGGTTTATCCAAATATAAAAGCGGATTTGTCAATATATTCAAAAGTATCTAAAAAATACTTAGAAACAATTAAAAAATTTTAAAAATATTCAAACTATTAAAAAAAATTTAAATATAAAAAAAATCTAAGAATTTTTTTAAAAAAAATTCAAAATTATTTTTAAAAATTCAAAATTATTTTTAAAAATTAAACGTACATGCTCAAAGCGTTGGTGTATAAAACACTCAGTCTTTGATTTTTGACGTCTAGTTTCTTTTATTATTTGTTTTACCCCCATTTAGAATTTATGTTTGAATTTTTAATTTCAAGGGAAGATCGTTAAGATGTATTTATGGTAATTTTAAAGGAGCCACACTTAGGTAGTTTTCATCATTAAATTTTAATTTTTAAATTACTCTCTTGGAGAATAGAGCTAATTCTTTTACCCCACTCTCCAAAAAAAAAAAAAAAATATATATATATATATATATATATATATATATATATATATATATATATATATATATATATATATATATATATATATATATATATATATATATATATATATATATATATATATATATATATATATATATATATATATATATAATAAAAAAAAATTAAAACATTATAAAAATGTGGTAAATAGGCATATGCTGTAATGCTGTTAAAAATATGAAGAGCTTTGGGTTGTTGTTAAATATAAGATTATATAAATGTAAAAGATCATGTTTTTCCTCAAATTAAAATTTTGTATAATTTACGACATTAAATGTAAGAAATTAAAAACATATTAAGTTCTTCCATTGTAATAAATATTTTTAAATATTTTTATATGAAAGATAAACTTTTAATACACAGGAGTTAAATGTAAGGAACCCAAATAATTTTGTCGGATTGAAAATATCCGTAGAATGGAATTTTCGATTTATGCATTCTAAAAATATATTCTCAGACGAGTTAGTTTATTGAATTGTACTCTGGTTAGTTAAACTAATCTTCTCTGACGTAAGTTCAGATATATATTAGATTTAACTGAGTTTTATTTAAGAGTCGTTTAATTTTTCAATTTTGCTTCCCTGGTGTACCGTATTGATCCGTAAATCTATTCACCGAATGTAGATTTGATTTGAATTCGAGTAAAATAGATTTTCAGAGCCAATATACAATCTTATTTTATTTTTGTCGTATTCTATGAGGTTATTTTTATAAAAGGTTTTCTGAACTCTTTCTTTTTAATTTTTTTTTTATCACTTTTCCTTATTAAATAAATACATATTTTATTTCAACTTCAATGTAATGTTGAGTTAAAATATTTTACCTATGGAAAAATATTTTTATTTTTTATTTTTTTTTATTTTGTTGAGTAATGTGTATTAATTGAATTTCTTTAATGCATGTAATATGCATAAATGTCATTTGACATGAATAGATCATTTACGTTACGTCCAAGAGAGTGTGCTTTATGAATAGTAAATTAAAATAAAGCATAAAAATATGCAGAAATATCTTTAATGTAATTCGAAAGATTTTATTTCATATTAATCTAAACTTTTTCAATTATGTAGTGCTTTTATGATACATATTATAAAGAATTTGCCAACATTTTTAAAGATTTTTCAGGTGATTTCAAGACAAGTTTCATTTCAAGGTTAGCAAATACAGAACAAAAGGATCAATTTTCAAAATACCAATACAAATATTCTAAATAAAAGGTTAAGCATTAAGGAGGTATTTGAAACTGTCCAAACTTACTCTTAATGATAAATTATACATATTTGAAGGTATTAAAATAACAGTTTAAGTAATCTTAATGAAAATAATTGTCTTGGTAATCTTTTTTTTAACTAATTAGGAGAGAACGTGATCGAGTTTGAAATTTTTATTAATTTTGAAACTTTATCTAAATGGATGTAGCAAAGTACTTTGAGTAAAGCAAATTTAATTTTTAAAAAGTTTCAGTAACCATTTATCGTTTCCTGAAATCTTCCTTAAGTATGTGCTCTGGAATACATTATTGTTTTAAAATGGCTACGTTTCATTATCATATAAGACAGAATTAATTGAAGGTTCTTATATGATGACACCGTTTTTCTAAAATGTACTCAGAAAAGTAAGCAGCATACAACATTTAAATACATATAGTTATCTAAGATAATTATGCAGCTATATAATTTACATTTTAAAATATGTCTGAACGATATTAGCTTCATATTATATGCTTTTAAATGATAGTATCTACATCAGTGATTCTCAACTTTTTTTTTGTCACGGCACACTTTTAACGATATTTCAAAATTTGGCGGCACACAAAGAAAAAGATAAGCTTAAAAGTTGTTTACTTTACCTACCTATAATGCACTGTAATACACCTATAACACACTGTGTAAAATAGTTTATGATAATAATTTGGAATGTATAATAAAATAATATAATATGTACTACAAAAACAACAGTACGCTTATTAAGGGATTAATTACAAATATACATATCTAAAATTTGGCGGCACACTTTAAAAATTTGGCGGCACACAAAAGTGCCGTGGCACAGTGGTTGAGAATCACTGATCTACATGATATAACTATCGACTTAGCTATCTTCTCCTACCGTATAAACTAATATAAATTGTTTATTTTAATTTTTAACTCTAATCTTATATATTGGTTATATACAAGATTTTTCTCTTCAATCATTATGAAATGGTCATCACCTTAAGACTTGGTATAATCGAAGAATAGACGTAGAAATCTAGTCTGAAAATTAATAGGATACATTAGAGAGAATTTCAATGGTTAACACACATCTTCAGAGAGAATATTTTTAATGTCAACTTTAAAAGCGTAAATAAAAATATTTAAGAATTTAAACTTCCCAAAGGTTTATTCAATTGAAAAATATGTCCCATTTAATAAAAATTTTACTGATAATGATATTTTCATTTTACTACATATGATATTTTTGTTTTTATCATTCTACAAAATGGTTTATAAAATCAAGAGTTAAATATAATCAAATATAATATATGCAAATATAATAATTCAATCAATTTTTGAACAATACACTTCGGCAATTAATAAAAGACAAATAACCAGAGTGAATTTTTTTTTATCACAATTAAGACTATCAGTACAGTAACCACACCTTGACAACAAAAAATAGTAATTTGGGTTGCATGCCCGCAATCCTAATTTGAGTATCTGTTTCCAAGAATTATAACTAAATCATCGTCGCTACCTTATTTTTTGACGCAAGATAATTTTTTACACTTTGCAAACTCTGCGTCTATAGAAATAAAGCCGATTCCCGTTCTTGGCTCAAACGAAGACAAAACCTTCAAATAGTATGAGCGAGTAAGCTAAATTAAGACGACGACAAGGAAGCGAAGCCAAACAGCTTAGCTAATACTGTTGGATTATAAACAAATATGCTTTAGTTTTTGTTTCTCTACTATCATATAAAGTTAACAGGATTGTAGAAAAATTAAGTCCATAAATATAAAAGCTTTCTATAGTAGAGAGTAATATGTTATAAATCTGAATTCACTTTTATTGTTGTAATCGAGTGTTTCTGTAGTTTTATTAGTATAGTAACTTTATCAGATATATTAAAATTCTTTCATAATATTTAGAAGTAGATTTCCTTGACACGTTTGAAAAAGGCTGTGATAATTTTATATTTAATTTAAATTTATTATGGATGTTTATAATTACCTAAAATATTTTGTATTTTATATACATTCAAAATATATCAAAGAAAAATAATTTTACCATGTTTATTAAAATGCGTTAAAAAAAATCTTTTAGTAGGTAAATGATAATCATCATCAAACACATGTTACAAGAGATACATTGATGCGAAATATCTAAAGTTGTCTTATCAATTTAATTTTATACAAAAATATTTGTTCCTTTTAAAATTGGTGTCAATGGCATCCAAATCCTCACTGTTAAGCACATTCGCATCTTAGCTTTTTGACAGTTTTGAAAAAACCTGTGATTCGAGACATCAGTAAAACGCTTGCATGAATTAAGTGATGGAATATATATCCATTGTTCTTGTCTTAATAGAATTTGGCTTTTATCTCTTGTCCACCCATTGGAAAGCATTTTTCCATAATTTTTCCTTTTCGAGAATATGCATAAAACACAAATATACCGTTTTATTCAAATTGCAATTTATTTCTTAAAAAACAAATCAATGCATTTATTAATGTATTTTATAAATTTTATATGTATGCACCATCATATAAAACATAAAATATTATTCATATTTGAAACTTTTTCTTCTCTTTCAGAGGGAATAACTTCAAACATTTTTTAAATAAATGCGCTTAATCGAAAAAATATTTTGAAAGTTAATACTTACGACGGAAGTGAATGAGTTTGTTTACGTTGTAAGAAACGTGCGACTTCAGAAATAGTTATTTAAAAGTAGAGTTCAATAAGTAGTTGCATATTTTAAATACGAAAACTGAAACTAAAACCAGGAACTTCAATGAAATTCGATCGATTTACTTTCAGAAAAAAAAAGGAAAAAAAAAAGTTTTCTGGATTCTTTGGATCATAATGAACAACTGAGATATAAATTTAGGTATAAAATGCTTTCCCATGAGTTTCAACTTTTGAACTATGAAAAGAAAGAAGTTTTAAATCAAACAGCTTTTACGTTTCCCAAATAAGTTCAAACAACTAAGACTTATTTTTAGTATGAAATTTCTCCACTAACTTTGCAATAATGTTCATTTATATGTTGAGATTGTAATTTCTTAATTATCTTTCCTAGGATACCATTTTTCAACTATTTACCTTGGATATTTCCTGAATAACAAGTACCTTTCTTAATACGGTGTCTCTTTTCTGATGCAATTAACTCGTATTTTTATTTATTTCTATAATTAGTCTTATTTTTTATTTCCAAGAAAATTTAAAACATGGAAATTTTCATTCAAAAATCACTTAATTTCTTTATTTAAATTGATAAAATGGAAACTTCTGGTTTAAATCCATTAGTAATTTATCTCTTTTATGATTAGTCAATGTATGGAATTTTATCTCATTTCGTAGATCTACCGTTTCTAAGGAGGTGGCGTATAAGAGAAGTTAACAAAATAAAAATGTATACTATCCATGGGTGTAGCCAGGCTTTATTGTTATTGTATAACACGCTTTATTGTTATTGTACATATAATAGTAGAACATTTTACATAAATGATTTCAATATACATTATTGACTTATGGAATTCAATACTTATTTTACAGTTTTTGGCCTCAACTGTAAATTTTGATAAATATGATTAAACTCATTTAATCGTAAATTGATTTTTTTTTTTTTAATATTTCTTACAAAAAGTTTTTGAATCGCAATTTTTAGTTACAGTGGTGTTAATTCATGTAAGTATTTTTGTTAGGGAGTATAAATATTTAGTTAGATTAATAATTTCTCAATATTCCCTTTTTTATCCAGCAAATAAATAAGTTCAATAACGCCGTTCAGCACTTAACGGTTGTATTTATAAAGGTAGGTAAAAAGTGGACTTATGGTATCAACGCATTCTAAAAGTGCCATTGATAACATGCTTCTTTCCGATTCTTTTTATCAGTTTAAATTGAGTGTTTTGTGATGTGATTTGCAGATGACTGATGGAAAGTCTTGAAATGACGTTGGAAATAATCAACAGCAAACATAAGCAATATTGACTGTTTTTGCGTCTTTTTTAAACTTTATACAACATACTTTTTTGTTTAGATTTATTGAAGTTTTAAAAGTAGTTTTCAAAATGCTTTTAAATAAAAATAATACATGCATGCAAAAGGTCATAGTTTTATCTCTTCATTAGGCTGAAGCAGCTGTGGAACTAATTATAAATAGGACTCTAAAGGGCTTTTGAAACATAAGTGCGTTTTGAAGTAATTTTTAATAAGGATTTTCTGTAAATAGTAACTGTATCGAATATTTTAAATATAACTCTGAAATTCTCTTCAATGTAAGTTTTCATTTTAAAATTTTCGAATATATTTCATTTACTACAAACTTAATTATTCAGAAATTGTTTTCTAGTAATGAATTTTCCTTACTTAGTTATAAGGAAAGAATTTATGAACTTTGTTCCTACAGTTCCATGAACAATATTTGAAAACAATTGTAAAAACAATAGCTCATACTTAGAACAAAAATGCTTCTTCTACATTTTACTGAGACATAACCAGTCTCTTAAATTCATCAATTTAATGCATTTGTATCGATACTGAAAAATGTAAAAATAGAAATCAATCAAATAGAACAAAGGATGCTTGCATGTAACTGAATTTTATCTATGCTCTTCAAGCGCAAGAAATGCAACATAAACGGTAAATTGTGATACACGCGATATTTTCTGATCCTTAGCATATAGGAATGAAGCGGAAAAACCTTTTCTTGAGCATGTTATAATTCAACTTTCAATTTTTCTTTTCATTGGAAAGTTGATAAGATTAAGCCTTCCAGGTATAGCTCTAAATCTAAAGATATAGATATCTTATCGGAGATAAACATTGTCTTCGTAAACCCTGTTTAGAATGATCGCCATGTAGTCGACTTTAAAAAAGTATTTACCTTTTGACAATGCAAATATTGTTGTATTGTATGTACTATGTATTAAGATAAAAAAAAAAATATTTTTAAGTCCAGTAGGATGTTCTGTTAACTTTTAGGTTAAAATTTATCCCCCATTATCGTATTCCTTGATTAGATTAGAAAGTTATTTACCTTTTTGTTGTTCTTCGGATTAAACTTAATTTGGTTAATAGTTTGTCTTTTTCTACGCAGTGCGATATATTACATTTTAAAGAAAAAGAGACTGTTTAAGAAGTTGCGAACTCCTTTAATAGTATATTTTTAACGGCTACTTCAAAGCAAGTTTTTTTAATTAAATAATCTATTGTATTTCCAATTCTGTAATAAGTTATAAAGACTCAAATGCATCACAACTAATGATTTTGAAAAACTCCGCGTATTTCCATTACATTTTTTTTTTTATCTTCTGAAGCAGAGAAATATTTCTGAGATTTTTCTTTATTATTACAAGTAACATAAAAAACGTATCTCTTTATGAAAATATTGCAATATAATCTCGTTGCTATTCGTTTATTACTATTTTGAAATAATGTGCAAAAATGCAACTGCATAATAGTCAATGATTTGGAATAGTACCATTTGTTAGCGTAACGAAACTTTAATTTTTAGGTACTGAATCATAGAAATAATTTCGGGATTTGTTACTCTTATTATCAACAGTGACAGAGTAAAAAAGTCCCCCCTATTAAAATATATCAATATGTTTTCTTATAAGCCGATTTTAGTTTATTTAGATAAATCGTGAAAATAGTATGCAGTTTTCGATGGAAACAAGTTTATAATTTTCCAAACTATTATAAACCATCACGTTGTCATACGTTGAGATATTTATCCGAATTTTAAGACAGCGCTATAGTTTAGTTTAAGACCTAACACTTCAGGACCAAGTTATTGCTGGTACTGACAATTATGACATTAAAAGAGTCCTTTTAAAAGAGAATTGAAGTAAGTTGTGAATTTTCTGGTTAAGTCTAGAAATATTTATAAATGAATTAAGTTATGAGTTTCAAAAAAGTGTCTTGAAAAGTTTTCGAAGTATATTTTTTTCACGTATTGATAAATCCTGATAAGTAATGAAAGCTTTTTTTAAAAAAACAGTGCGATAAATAATTTAGGATAATTTAAAAAATAATTTACAATTAAGTAGATCTGAAAAAGAATTAACTTTATAAAAATATGTATTTATAAAAGGACGAGTTCAAGATTTTTGTATGTTTTCTTAAGTATAATAATTATAATTTAGAATGGTTTATTTATGGAAGAAAAAAAAATTACCCGAAAGAATCGACAGTGTATCGAAATTTCTCCAAAAGTATTCTTAAGTAAAAAAGAAATAGAAAAAATAAGAAGGAAAATGTTTTAAAGTGCCCGAAATTTTATTTTAGGATATTTTTATTCTTTGACAAAAAATATTTTATTCAATCCTTCACCGTAACTGGTTTGAACTTAAAAGAGTAATTGGAATATAATTTCTCTTTCAATGAAATAAAATATCAATTTGACACAAAATCAATAAGACTAAAAATATTCCCTCCGGCTGGATGTAACATAACTCAAATGTAACCGATTTGAAGCAAAATATTGTTTGAAACATTACAACTCTTCATTTAAGAAGATGTGTTTTTAATTCAAAACATAACATTTTAAATGAAATTGTTGCTTATACAAAATATTTATTTTCATAATTTCAAAGCTAAAATTATTATGTAAATTGATCATTACTACCAGATTTGGTTAAGAAAATTTTGATTTTGTCATGCGACTTTCGATAAAAATATTTAAAAGATAATACATTCTAGTGCCAAATAAAGTATTAAATCGATATTTTTAAAATATTTTTTTGTTAAACGTACAAAAGACTTGTTGCGCAAAATAATATAATTTTTTCAGTATTATTAAATTATTCCAGTATTAAAAAATTTACTTTTTAAAATCCTCTCCGTTGACAAAAAGTAAAAAGGTTTTTTATTCAAATACGATGTTATTCGAAATATATGTATTTCTTAGTATGATATGCATAATATATGCGTATTTAATATAATAAACTTCCATCAAGTTATTCCTTTTTTTTTTTTTTTTATCATTAATACCATTTAACATTTTTGAAGGAATATTTCAATACAAAGTTCTAAAATAAATGTTTAATTATTGACAACTACAGTAAACTGAAATGAGCTTTAAAATTTTCCATAATGACTTTATCTAAGATCGTCCGACCATTTATACTACGAAATAAACATAATATCATTCTAATTTGTTTCAAATTTACCACGCAAACGATATTTACTCATAAGAGTATAATAACTCGTTATAAAAATCTTAAACGTATTTAAGACAATACGTCATTTATCACTACTTCATTCTAACACGTTCATGTGGCCACTACTGAGTAAAAAGGAAATAAAAACTTCCTTCATTCTAAAAATAAAGTTTACATAATTATGAGCTCTACTATTTTTAATTCAACGAACTAGTTAATTCAAATTACTTAAATAATTAAAGTCATATTTAGGATAAATTAAAAGTCTCTTACGATGTTATAGTAAATATAAGGAAAGATATAATGCATGTATCATTAAGGTAAAGTTAGTACTTTTTATTGAAAAGTATGATTAAATTTAAGCGGGATATTTTATAACGCGTAAACATCCAAATAAGTCCATTTTCACAATAAATTGAATTACCTAATTCTATCACAAACATTATAATATTCATATAAATGTTTTAAAAGTTTATCAGTTGGTCAGTTCTATGTTATATATTTTTTTAAACAATACTTTATTATTAAATTCACAATCAAAGTTGAGTAATTGCTCACGGAAGTCACTTCATTGGAATGCGCTACATATTTCGGAGTAAAAGTAATGCTGAGAAGTCATACAAAACTTACGCACACTTTGTTTAAGGTAACTTTTTATTGATATATCCACAAAGTTTTGAAAAGGGGTTTTAGTGCAACTTAAGTTACTGGTGGAATAGGTCATACTTTAAATATTAAAAAAAAAAAAAAAAAAAAAAAAAAAAAAAAAAAATCATTGGAAATCAAACAAAACTCACCAAGGGGTATTTTTAAAAAATATTTTTATCGATATATGTATATATTTGCAAAGTTTTGTAAATGTGGTCGAATATAATGTAATTAGTGAGTAATGAATTATCTTTTTAAAAGCAAAATCGAGAGAAGACATTTCTCAAAATTTACCGAAAGCTATTTTGTTTGTGATTATTCTTTTTCTTCATATTTATAGTCCAAATTCTGCGTATGTCCTTACATGTAACTTAGGTTACTGAGGAGTGAGCTATATTTTTAAAATAAAAAAATAAAAAAAGTCGAGAGAAAAGTCGCATCAAAAACCCTTCGAGAAAGGATTTGTTAGAAATTGTCCTTTGCTGCTATATAAACAATCAAAGTTATTTTTAAGTATTTTGAACGTCTCCTACTTTACCATCAAACAGATTGTATTTTTTAAAATTAAAAAAAAAAAAAGAGGGAGGAAAAACAACAACATAATCCGTAGAAAAACATTTCTAACAATACTGACTCAGTTTTGAGACATGTGTAAATTTAGCACTAATTTACTTTCTTACTCCCATAAAAAAAAATCTTACTTTCCTAAGATTTTGGTACTGTGACTACTCTTCACTACTACATTTACAGAAAAACAATTTTAAAACCAATTTGAATGTAATTTCAAACTTACATTGGAATGCGCTCTATTCTCAAAAATAAAATAAAACAAGAGAAAAAATCGCTCAACATTTTATTTTAAACACTTCCTCACTGTTATTTTCACAGAAATACTCCAGCAAATTTTTTTTTTTTCGAATAAAAATTCAGAAATAACCGTGTGTCACATTTAAAAAAAAATAAAAATTAAAATGTGTGAGAAGTCTCAACCAACTCACCGAGAACGCCGAGAGGCAAGAGGAGAAGAGACCCGAGAAGTAGCGTCCGCAGCATGGTTGCCGCTGAGTCTGACTGCGAGTTCAAGACTTTCTATCTCTCTTCCCTTTTTCGTTCTCTTCCAATTTCGTAATCTCGCGGCACTACCCATTCGCCCAACCACATGCGAGATGATGTCGGGAGGGGGGGGGGGGATTATTTACGCACCGTGCCTCCATCACACAAATTACCTATTCGACATTCTCTATCCTCGAATATCAATGGACTCATTCAATTAGTTCTTCACGTGAATGTGATAACATTCCCTATGAACGTTGGAGGAATTTCAAGGACTTTCGTCGTAAAAATGCAATATCTTACATGATCTTCTTAATGCTTCGTTCTGCTAAGCCGAAAATTAATTTTTCATATGCATGCGTTCCTATAGCGATGTAGGGGGTAAACGAAATGTATGTCATCGAAAAATATTACGTCACATAGAAAGAATCTCAACTTATATGGTAATTTTTTGTAAAAAAAAAGTGTGACATTTATATGATTGTAATCGTTATAATAACCATAGTGATATAAGATACATTTAACAATATTATACATATCTTGAGATGCATTTACATTTAGCTATACCTTATTTTATAACAATGGAAAACTTATAGAGCGAGAGGCGATTTCAAGTTTATATAGGTACCTCATTCTGAAATTTTTTATGGAATGCCGAAAAATTCTAGTATAGTATGAATATATATACTGGTTTTACCGTAGCTGTGTGAAAATCAACTTTGAATGAGTTGAACTAAATCTGAATATAGTACTATTTATTGCTAACTTGGTTAATAAATATTACGTCATTCGGAAGGAGGCGGCAAGTATTTGGTGCCAGAGAAGTCAAATCGTCTATAACCTTTCTTATTGTAAATTAAGGAGTGTAGGTTACCAAACAAAAAATAATGCTCATTATTTGGCAAGTTATGAAAAATTTGGCTATCCGATTTCGTTACTGAAAATCAATATTTGAACAGTTCCGGCAGAGTTCGCCAAAATGCGTGAAATCTACGTGAACACGCATTGAAAATCAATTTCAATCCATGGAATTAACCTCATGCGTGAATTCACGCATCGGCATATCATGGTTAAATTTAAAAAAATAATCCTCCTTTTTATTAAACCAGCGATCATCCTAGCCGGTGGTTTTTTTTTTTTTTTTTTTTTTTTTTTTGAAGATCAGCGCTACCTCCCTGCCCTTTTTCTTTGAAAATAGCGGCGTCGTTTTCTGAAAAGTGCAAAATTTTTCGTTTATTTTCCGACAGAATCCAATATACGGATCACCCCTTTCGAAATCACCAGTTATGCATTTGCATTCATGTTCAAGCTTGCTTTGCACAGACCAGTGACTGAGTGGACTGGAGTCATTGAATGGCTTCTGATACCAAGTGCGTTATTAGTAGGTAGATTGTTGGGGGGGGGGGCGTTCCACAATTTTTAAATGTAATTTCGTACGTTCCTTAATTAAGTGTATTTTGCCAGTCTTTTACCTTGCCTTCTTGCACAAAATAGAGAAAAAAAGGCAACCTCGTCCCTGAAATCATGTAAAACGTAAATTAACACTTTAACACAATGTCGTCCACACATATAACCAGGATTCGTTTCCCTCCCCCCCCCCCCTTTCCCCCCCCCCCCCTTCTTCTTTCTTTGGCACCGTTAGGACTGCTTCAGAAGTTTAGTCATGCCGTCTATATCTATAGCAAGAACACATAATACCAAGCCTAAGATCCACAATATAACAACTATTAGAACACGGGTTCAACGTCAACTTTTGAAGCATGCCAATTTATCAATTTCAATTTCGATAATAGCATTTAACATATATTTCGATTGATTTAAAGGAAAAGGAAAGAAGTCATTTATCTTCATGTTTAACTGATGAAATTGATTGTCTTAGTTTAAAACTTATGAAAAGTATTGTTAAGGAAAATAGGAAGTAAACAACGAAATTATAATCATTAATTAATTTCACAGTTCAGGAATTCATTTAAAAGAACCATGTGAAATTATTTTATGCATTCTGTTTGAAAAATAAATTTTTTGGAATAGAATTTCATACATAAAATTTAATACATTTTTAATTTAAACAAGATAAAGCTAAAAAGAAACTTCACTTAGAATGAAAGATCATGATGAGGTCATTTCTTATTTTATTTAAGAAACGTTAAATTAGATATTATATTTTGCATTCTTCCAAAAGAAATAATTGATTATTTTAAGAATGTATCAAAACTTATTGTAAGTGAGGTTCCTACATTAATTACAAAATCAATAGAATTGAATTAAGATTTGCAAATAAAGGAGGAAAAAAGTGTTTTTGCCTCTCCCATCCATAATGTAATTTAATTAAGTTAAGTAATTCTATAAAGGAAAGTATCTTCTCAACGAAAGTAAGAGAAAAAGAATCTTAATATCTGATCACGAATATCATAGTTTAAACTCATTTTTTATGATGAAAATTTAGTTTGAAAATATATTGTACTTTGAATTTAAATTACTGTAATTTTTATAAAAGTTATGCAATTTAATACTTGTGTTGTTGTATAATAATAAATCTATAAGGATTAATGATCAATAACATAATTTAAAATAAGTTCAATAAATGATAAAGTTTCCAAGTCTAAAAACATTTTTTTTTTTTTTCTTCTTCTTTTTTTTTTCATAATACTTTATTTAAAGTTATTGAAAAGAAACTTTCAATATTTTTGTAAATGTTTGTTGGTATATACATTTCTGTATATTTATCAATTTTAACTTATTTAACCTCTCTAATATGAAAATATTACATTTCAAATAATCACATTAAATTTTTAAGTAATAAAATATTTAAAAAAAAAAATTATTTTATTAAAACCATGCCTATCTTACATAGTTATTTTTTATATCACCATATTGACATTCTCACTTTTTCAAATCCCATTAAATATAATTTGACAGTTTATGCTGTTTAATAATTAAATTTATTAAAAAAGTAATTATTCGTGTATTATATTCATAATAGAATGTCCCAGAAACCAATATGAATACATTGTCGTTTATATTATTATTATTTAGTTTCTGTTGTCAAACTTATGTCACACAATATATTCCAACTACCATTTCCCAAACATAACATTTTCTTTTTCAATAATACCTGGCAGTACTATCATCACATTTTAACTCACATTATTCCTTTAATGAAATAATATACCTGTTGAAATAAAGCTTTACATGTACAAATTGAAATAGCAAACTAATTTGTTTTTAAGAAAACCAATATTTAAAAATTCTTATATTTTATTAATCACAAATTTTAACATCCTATAGCGTGCTTATTGATCATTGCCTACTCAATGATCATTACAAAAAGCTAAGGAGCTTCTGTTAATTATTTAAATTTTTTTTAAATTTATAATTGTATTAAATGTTTAATACGAATTATATAATAGTGATTATTATCTATTACTTAATATGTGTTATCACCTGTGTTATTTAAGGGAAACAATCATAAATGAAGATATATTTTATGATTATATTTAATTTTAAGTACACCAGTAATAATTTAATAGGAACTTTGTTTTTTGTTATTCCTATTATCATGAAGTTTACTAACAATTGAAAAAAAAAAAAAAATGTAAATTGTGATTGGTTGGGGTTTTATTGCGCAAGAGCTACACAAGGGCTATACTGCGCCAAATGTAAATTGTGAAATAGGCTTTTGTTGAACAGAAACAGATTGCAGCAGCGAAGTTTGATGCATGCAATTTTCTCAATCTATTTTTTTTTTTGTGCATAATTTATTAAACTACTATTCTACTTTTTGATTTTGAACAATATTGTATCCTGTCTTTTTTATATATTAATTCAATTTGATATTTATTAGAAATAACAAAATTTAAAATTTTACTTATTTCATCATACATGTAATGTATTAAATATTTTAAAAGCATGAAAGATTAAATGAAGTGAAATTTATATTTTCCCCCAACTTGTTTTAATTAGCATTTTTATCTATCATAGTTAAAATGGAAAATTATTACACTTACCAATTTTTAATGGATCTAAATCGTTATGTAAAGTTGAAACTCGCTTACAAAAACGTGAATGGGAAACGACTGACGATGGCGTTAAACTCGGATGAAAAAAAAAAAAAAATTTAAAAGAGGCAAAATTAATTTTTTTATAAGTAAAATTTCTAACAAATTTTGAAATGATTAAATAAGTGCGTTTCCAAATATTATATTTCAAGTAACCATATGAAGCTATATTAAAATTTTCTAATTTCAACAATCCCCTCTTAACACTTCAAATAAATTTTAAGTATCGTCTTTTCTGACCTTTTGTCAATTCTTCCAACCAAGGCTTTTTATCCGTAAGACGAATCGGTATTTAAAATGCTATGATGATCTCGTGATACTCTTTTATATAAATACCACTCACTTTCTGTATACTTTCGAGTGAAATTAAATTTGAAAAGTATTGTTCATTTAATTGAAAAAAGAATTTATTTTATCCCCTTCCTTGTAAATTAAATATTATTTGATTTCAAGGATGCTAGCTCAATTGTTTGTTATCCAAAATTACTGCCCTGCCCTCCACAGGGGCAGTTCCATCAATGAACAAAGCCGTGCAAGAACCTCTTATTATATTCTCTCCCCACAACGGGTCACTTTATGGGTGTGTGGAAGGTGTGGTCGTTAGCTCCCGTTCGACCTATTGGAGGCCCAGACACTACAAATGGAAAATAATAATAAAAAAGGAAAGAACGAAAATGGGAAAGAAAGAAATATCTCAATTTGTTCTGTGTTCTAATTCTATTTTTTAAACATCTCGTATATACGTTATTTTTATTAAACAATTGTTTTAGTTAATATTTACTGAAAATATCTGCAGCAAACGTCAATGTTGTGCTGAGCGAATATTAATAGATTATAAATCTTATCTTTTTTATAAGTTTGTTGGTATAGTTTGTTTTTTGTGCGTAACATTTTTATTGGCAACAGAAGATTTAAATTCTTCGTTCAATTCTGCCTTGTTATATGTGAATTTTTTAGTGAAATAACACAATGTGACGAGTTGCAATTGATTATATAGAAATAACTTTTAACTTGAAAGATTACAAATGTTTATTATAAATTTGAAAATTTGTGAGCTCGTAGACTAAGTTTTATGGAATGTGGATAAGTAGTTTGAGGGATGGATGTGTTTTATATTACTTTATTTCAGCTAGAGTGAAACTTTTACAGGGTCCTCTTGCTTCAATTTGCATCTAGACTATCAACTATAAAAAGGAGGCGCTGTCCAAGGAAATCTATCCTAAACAGTAACACAACATCTTACTATTAGCATCAACCTTTTCAATAGTAAAACTTTCTACAAGCCACTATATCTGAGAGGTCCTAATTTTACATGGGAAAAGACAGAATTCTAATAGCTACTCTACTCTCACAGTCGGAAGATTTGAAAGTTATGTTAAAAAGGAATTTTTTTATTACAAAGGGAATCACACAATGTTTTGATATATAGTAGGGAATTTTGAGATATTTATAGCATTTATTTTGCCTTTTATAATACGTATTTCAACTTAAGCTTAAACACCTGACACAATCTGTGTTGATTGGCACCGTAGGTCAAAAGCCATCCTCTTCAAATTTTTTAGTAAATTTTTCTTTCTTACCCCAAATATTTCGAAGAAAAATCGAGATTTCGGTATGGAGCCCATGACACTATAGAGTAATGATAATAGTGTTGCGAATTTTCCACAGAGGCAATGATGGCACGAAAAAACTATTATTTATTCACTTCAAAAACTCACAAAATTTATTCAAAGACAACAGTACAATCACTCTCAAGCTTCAACACAAGCTTCAGTAAGAACAACTTCTTATACAGCGATTATACATGTTCACTCCAGTAAGTAAACAAAGCGAAGTCTGCCAACGTCTACTGTAGCACGAGCCTCGTGCTACAATGCACGATGACAGCCTTGTAATTGGCTCTTATCTAATCCACTCAGCTCTGCTTTCCTCAGCGATAGTGGACGCCTAGCTTAAAGCCGGATTTACACGCTACCAGTCAGAATTCCAGTTTAAACCGCCAGTCAGTGACGTCATGTGACGTCACTGACTGGCTATCTAAATTGGAACCTCGACTTGTAGCGTGTAATTCCGGCTTTAAGCAATCCAGAAGTTGTAGTAGAGATCAGTGCAGCCGATTCATCGAAAAAGAAACATCTCGAAATTTCTCGATTGCTTTAGGTGTTGCCACCTTTTCCTAACCTGTATTATCGCTGTTAATAAATAAAATAAGATAAAATGAATTACAGTAGAATTTTAAAATAATACGTCACTATTTACACTATATACAGTGTGCAACAATAGAATAAAAACTACAAATGATCTATTAAAAATGATATTTGTTTTTAATTTAAAATCTGAAGTGTGACTTTTCTCAACACTTTAGAATTGTAATAGAAGCGAACCTATCATTATCTTTTCTTTCTCTAACCCTAACTTTATAGCTGAACGCAAATAGTTTTTCAGAAGGATCCTTCACTTTCTAATCTGATTCCGTTAATTAATTAATCTGTACATGGAATGAAATTAGTGTGGAATAATTACTTGTGTTATAACGTGGCAGTGTGGGTGGTACACTTACTTTGCGAAAGTAATATTTATTTGCTACTAATTGCTTTGAGCATAATTGTATTACTAAATGAAAAAGAGATAATTTTGTTTGGATGGTATGTTTTTTATGGATACATATTTTTAGTGTATTTTTTTACTTTCACGTACATACCCAGTTATTTCCAAAATACCGAGTAATGAAAGTGTTGCATTCGGTTAAAAAAATTATGAAATTTATTTTGGTGATCTATACGTTTTGGAAGGTCTTGATCCCACGAGAATTTTTTTTTTCTGGAAAATGGTTTATCTTGTGGTCAGCATATCTCCAGAACGAAATGTACCAATGATGCTCTTATTTGGAAAAATAAGGTTTTCGTCAAAACTATGCTTGTTAAGAAGGTACCTATTTTTGAAAATTTAGGGAATAGCCAAGAATCTTCTATAACGATTTTGATAAAAAGTTTGATGGTAATCGAATTTCTCGTAAAAATTGACAAAAAGTATAAAAAGTAGAAAAAGGAACTTGTTTTTTTTTAACGGGTTTCATTGGAATATCCTCCCGGAAGGCACCAGCATTACTCAGGTTTATTGGTAGTTATTAATACAACAGGTTCTGTAGTTGTTTCTGAAAGTCTTTCTTTTTTCTTTAAATCCTTTTAACTTTGATTTTGGTTGTTTATGTGTGTGTTTGTGGCAGGTAAATCTGAGGTAGGCTACCATTTACCGTCATCCAATCGAGCTGAGACTTAGCATTTAGATTCATTGTCGATGGCTATGCATTCTATCCAGTTTTGGGGGTTGTCACTAAAAGTGCGGTTTTACAGAAGTAGATGTGAAAAGATAGGTGCTAGATCAGATGTAGGTGCCTCACCATCTGCTCAATTTCAAAATTACGAGATGTAAGTGTAGATATTATTGATATTTCAATTTTACGACGCAACTGGACAGCTCTTGCACAAGAAAACTGGGGGAGGGGAGGGAACCCAACTCAACTAAGACGCATAAACAAGGCATTTTTCCTGTGAAATACCACCTGGAAGGTATTCCCTCCTGGACACTTGATGGATTACCTTCATTTGTCTATATCTTGCTGTAAGGATTTATAGTCTAAATCCATAGCCATAAAATATCTAATCAAATCTAATTGAATATTAATACCATACAATCTATTAACTCCCTGGCATCGCATGCAAAAGGTTCTGGGTTCGAATCCTGGGTTAGGCATCGATGTTCCTCGTGGTTCGGAATCCACTCTAAACTATGTGTACCCTTTTGACTAGCCGCGTTATTGTGCAAAGCAGTTTCTCTGTGAAATACCTCCAGGAAGGCTTTCCCTCCATGACACATGGACTATGTTCATTTGTCTATATCTTGCTGTAACGACATCATGGCGTAATATAATCTTTATCTATAGCCATAAAATATCGAATAAGTTCGGCAAATGACACTAGTCCTTTCTTCCCAATCCCCATCGTGTCTACTCATTTTTAAATCAAAGATTGCAGAGAGATAACACAAAGAATCGAACTTAAGCAGTTTCATATTTTCCTTCAAAGCCATGACTGACTATTTCACCTCTGATAAATTTGCATTCAAGAAACAACTTTTTTGTGCAATTGCAACTTGTGGAAAGGATTTTGGGACCCAAAAAGTTTTTATAGTATTTGACCACTACGAACAAAACCATCAATTTCCATGACATTGACTAATACCCCCCCCCCCCCCCAAAAAAAGGGAATTTGATAGAAGGCTTTGTCTTTGACAAGGAATCTATCTGTCGAAATTCAGCCGGATAGGATGATGTCAAGGGATTTAATTAGTCTTTCGAAATGGAAATAGAAACATGTATAAAAGCGGCCTTTTAGTGACTAACCAAATATGTGATAGAAGGCATTGTCATCGAAAACGACCTTCTACTTTCCAAGTTTCAGCTCGATTGGATTTTAGCCCTCCGTAGATTTGCCTGACACAAACAGACAGGCAGACAAACAAACAACCAAATAAACAAACAAAATCGGAGTTAATATTAAAATTATTCGAATTACAAACCCACTTCCAAATTAAAATCTCTTAATTTGATGTTCGAATTCCATAGTAATGTGAAGTGATAGGTTTGGCAACAATAAATCATTAAGATTACAATCGGCGTTAAATAATCGCCACTGTTGATTTGGGCGAGGTTTAAGTCCTTTCATTATAAAGGTTTGAGAAACTTTTATTTTATTCACTGCCATTAGTACGTTTGGGGTCTGTAGTTCGGTTTTTACACTTGCGCTAAATCAAAAGAGTCCCAACTTAAAATTTTTTGTTTGACCCCTGAATTTTCATGTACAACCCCGACAATAAATTTGAAATATGCTTTATTTATGTTTTAGAATACGCGGGTACTGAAAAAGTGCGGTCGTTTCTGAACACCCTGTATGAAATAAATAATTTTTTTAATTACATGTAAATTAAGCTAGCTAGCATTGTGAAGTAACCAGCATTACAGTGTTATTTTAAATTGTGTGGCGCTCCACATCCCAAGGTATTATGTTTTATGTGCGTTTCATTTTTAATTCTGCTTCACGTACATAGTCTGTATGATTTTAGAAGACCATAAATGAATAATTGTACTGCAGTTCATGCGAATGGCCTAAAAATGAACTCATTGGTGTAGAGTGATACTTAATTGGATGATGCACATTTTTCTGCTTTAAAACTTATACAATGTGGTAAAGCATATTTTTGTAGATAGGTATTTGAATCACGTGTATTTGAATAAATATATTTTCTGAACCTTGTTTGCTCTGTACGTTTCTGCTTCTTTTAGAAACTTCGAAAGTGTTTCATACACTTTGTGGTTCATCGACTGTCGTGAAGAAGACTAGGAAGGATAGGAGAAATTTAAAAATAGAGATTTTGCCATAAATATTTTCCCACTCAGTCATCCGCCAGCGCTTTTACTAATAACCATAAATTACATCACTCAACCAGTTCCATCGCTAACATGTCAGACTAAGTAAAATAGTTACGCAACTGTATCGAGTGAGAAAAAAATTGTCACTTGAAAGCTTTGAGACAAATGAAAACATAAACAAACAAGCTTAAAAAGCGTCATTTGTAAATAAATAATGGATCATTCGATCAAGGTTCAAATCACCACTGTTGACACCTCAATCTATTCATATGAAGAAGTTTATCGTTTTGAAAATTTTTAATGGAAAGGAACTATCTCCCTATATCTCTAATCAATAACAATCGAAAATTAAATAAATTGATTCGCTAGCTACAAAGGGGTTTGAACTGTAATCTATCAGAATAAACACAAAAGCGTTCGGATGTACTTTAATCTTCCAGTCACTCTTGTTTATAAAAAAAAAATAATCGCCAAACTTGTACTTTAAATATTCTTCACGTGATTATTAAAATAAGTGAAAAATGTGTTTTCTCATATTAGTGACAAGTGAGACATAGACCTTTTAACATTTTTAAACATATTTTTGATATATTGTCAAAATAGCACTTATTAAATATTTGATACTAGCTAAATACCCGTGCGAACGCTACGAAATTTTAACATGAGCAATATTTTAGCTAGCTGTGAGGCCTCGCGTTGCGGAAATCTGTCATTCGTGTATAGGGCAAAGTTTTTGACGCTTCGCTCGCAGGAAGGTTCATCGCTACGCAAAATCGAGCTCGCTTCGTTGGCTGAAAAGTTCATAAACACATAAATACAGGCTTATTTCACTCGTTAAAAGGTTCATTCTATGCAAGCATAGGCTCGCTTCACTCTCTATAATCTAATTGCTACGTAAAGACTTAATATTGGAAGCCTCTCCCTTGTCAAGAAAAAAAAATTCCTCGTTAATACAATAATACAACACCCCTTTAAGATTATTTTAACACGTGTTTGTGGAAAGCAAAATTGGAGGCTAAAACTACTTATGTTGAAACTTTCAGAGATCTAGGCCTATTCGAAGTCACTTTTTGGGAAAAAATTAATTGGAAAACAAATTAAAAATTTAACATTCTTTTTGTCAGTCCAATTAGAAGGCCAAAACTACTTGTGTCGAAAATTTCAGAAATGTAGCCCAATTACGAATCGTTTTGTAAAATATTTGTTAATTAATTTAAATTTAATTTTTTTTTTTTTTTTTTTAAATTCTGTTTTTCAAAAATTTAATTAGAAGGCCACAACTATTTACGTTGAAAATTTCAAAGCTGTAGCCCTATTTGAAATCGTTTTGTAATATATATATTAATTAATTAAAAAAATTAATTAATAATGAACTAATTAAATTTTAACATTCTGTTTGTGATGTATACAATTAGAAGGACAAAACTACTTATGCTGAAAATTTCAGAACTCTATTCCAATTTTAAGTAGGTTTCTATAGATCCACAGAGCCACAGACAGACAGCTTGTTTTATTATTATAGATGTTCTAAACTAGTGTGTGAAACTTAAAAGAAAACCACGTCCTCTATTTTTTACTTTCAATTACCCATATGTATAATATATACATAGGGTAATAAAAGTATAGCATTCTGTCAAAAAAAAAAAAAAAAAAAAAAATTGTTTTGCATTTCTCCACGTTTTGGAACATCCTGATTTCAAAAAAGGGATCTAGAAAAAATGTGTGTGTGCTTGCCCATGTGTATCTGTGGTCAGCATAACTCCCGAACAAATTGATCTATGATGTTCAAATTTGGTATGAGGATTAATGGCAGCCATGGGACCCACCATTAATGTTTTCGTCAAAATCATGCATGCGCATAAGGTACACTGTAAAAAAAAACCGTCACTTATACGGAAATTCCCAATATTATCAACGGTTTAAATCCGTAAACCTGAATTTACGGTTTAAAGCAGTTTTCGTAGGCAAGGTTACAGTTAATAACCGTCATTCACCAAGAATCGCTCTCTGCGCATGCGCGTTACGCCTTCCTTCGAAAACGACGCCGAGCATGTTTGTTTTGAAAGAAAGTGGCTTCTTTGGTAAGTTTCTTTTCATTATAATGATCAATTAAGCATTCATATCAATCATTCATCATAATCATTTATCAATTAATTTGTTCATTGCTATGAAATTCATGTATGTACATAAAATTACATCAGAATCAGAAAATGTTTATTTTATTGAATGTAAGCAAAAACAGCGATGTTGTTCTATTGTTTTTCTGAAACATATGCGTGTGATATAGAATATTGTACGTAATATTTCACGAGTTTGTAAGAGTTGTAAAACTAAATGAAGTTTAATTAACTGCATTGGCTATCATTTAGAAATGTGCTCTTTAGTTTTGTAATAACTTTTGAATGTTTTGGCACAAATTTTGCAAATGAAACTTCGGAAGATCAGATTTGATATCTGAGAATTAAAATTTTATTTAAAAATTACTTACTACAGATGTAGTTTAGGACATTTTTTGGGGGCGATTTTATTTGTTATTTTTTTCTTCTGGGTAATTGTAGTTTTTGTCAAAGAGTTTTATTTTAAGTTATATTTTATACTTTATTTGTTTTGTTTTTTTCAGGAAAAATGCAGTTTGTAACAATGGGTTTTTATTTTAAGTTAGCATACTTTAATTTTATTACTTAAATTTTAATTTGATTTTATTATTGTTTATGTTTTAACTTATTCAGTTACCATGTTTTTGATTTTTTTTATCGCCAAATGCCCCACTACATCTGTTCCATTGTGTGAAGTTTCAGTCAAACGACACTGCAGTTTCATTGCGATTGTTTCAAATCAAAGTCTGCTGGGATTGCCTTAGAAATCACTTGGGAACATTTTCAGTCTCTTACATGGCACCTACCGCCTTTGACTGAAGAAAATCATGTTCCTCAAGATTAGATAGCTTATTTGTCAAGACAAGATCATCTGTCATAAATGTTATCGTACTTGGTCACTGGCAAAAGTAAGGGAAGGGCTGGTGATCTTTGGGATTGAATTAATTGCAAAACAGATTTTTAAAATGTTGCTGTTTTCAAGTACTATAGCATTGGTGTGATGATATAGCCTTTCAATGCAGGGGTAAAAAGACCTCTTCATTTTATGAAATGTGTTAGTTGAATTAATGTAAAATTCTTTAAAAACGTAGCTAAAAAATGAACCTACGTTTGTGAGCAAAGAAAAAAGATTTTCTTTCAATAAATTTCTTTTTTTTAGCGTTAACGGATAGTAGTAATTGAGAATTTCTAATCCATTCCTTCCGCAAATTATCGTTTTATCGCTTATAACATTAAATGCCATGAACCTAATGATATAATAAGAAATAGTGTTGTGTGAAATATTGAGTCTTTATTTTAAGGAGATAAACTTAAATTTTATTTTTGAAGGAAATTAATCCATTTATCCCATCCCTAGACTACCCAATTGATGTGCAGATCCATATTTCAAAATAAGGTTTTTAAAAGATGATTTCATGCTAGCTAGTTCATTTGACTCTTTTCACGAGTGTAAATATATGTACATAAGGATGACAAATTTTACAATATTTTTCATATTTTGTACAGTTTATTGGAATTTTTCAAAAAGAAACTACCAGTTGTGCTGAATGCCTTGCTGTACAGCAGTTTTATCGCTGGCTCCTAACAACTCCTTAGACTTTAAAAGTTCTCTGCACTTTTCAGGTAAACTATCGAGATTCTTTTATTTTAGATAGGATTTAGGGACAAATACAACTCTATTTATTTGAAGTGAGAATACTGTTGGAATAAATTTTAGTGCTTTTAGAATAAATTTACTTAGTGTATTATAATTAGAATTAAACATTTTTATTTCTTGCAACGTTCAGTGGTAAGCTAAGTTTTATAAGAACTTGCTTGTTTCACCTTTGTTAGAGGTGCTGTACTTAAATAACACTAATATAGAGTGGCCACAGAACCAGGAAAACTTGGAAATCGGGAAAATGTCAGGGAACTATCTCATTCTGGAAAAAAATCAGGGATTTTTTTTAAATTTCACAGAAATCAGGGAAATTTTCTTTGTTCTGAAGACACGTTTTCCTGATCATCCACATTTTGGCGCCATTTACCCAGAGAATTGTGGCGGTAATCGTTGAAAATGTAATGTTTCGGAATAATTTGAACTTTTCATTACCGCCAAAACTATTTTTAAAAAATTGGCACGTTATCTCTTTAGCTAACATGTTCTATTTGATCAGGATGTCTACACTTCTGGATAAGTTGGGGAAATTGGATAAAAAGTTTGCCATAAAATCGGGGAATATTTTCAGAAATCCATCATGGAAATCAGGGAACTTTTTTTCGTAAATTTTGTGGCCACCCGGTAATAGTAGTTTTGATAATCTGCTATCATTTACATACAAGTGTTTATTTCATTTACTATTTGAGGTTTGTTTTAAAAATAGTTTTGCTTTTGTGAATGCTAATTATGACATTAGTATTGTTACAGAGCTATGTTAGTGGCATTTAAAAAGCTTAAACACTGGTTGTAATTGCACATAAAAGTTACCAATGCATATAAAGGATTTATATTAAAAACTTTATTTTGATCTGTATCACAGGTGCTTCTGGGTATGAATCCAGACAAAGGCTCAGTCACCGCAATGATGTTCCGATACCTGCTCTACCACAACCACGGGTCCCA
The DNA here is from genome assembly GCA_963978545.1 of Linyphia triangularis. Taxonomy (NCBI): domain Eukaryota; kingdom Metazoa; phylum Arthropoda; class Arachnida; order Araneae; family Linyphiidae; genus Linyphia; species Linyphia triangularis. Next base: position 54,582,395 of record OZ021722.1, on the reverse strand, counting down.
GAGACGCCCAAGAGAACGTCCCCCAAAGCATAATACCGCCACCACCGGCCTGAGGGAGCACTGTACATGACCTACTGTACATTGAGGGAGCAACTGTTCGCCTGAAAGATGGCGTATCCTGACTCTGCCATCTGACCAGGCAACTCGATCAGGCCGATATCCTTGCTAAGGAGAATTGCAGGATTTCAACATCTCCCTCTTCCACACTTACTTTTTTGGAATTGTACTCTCTGGAAAAATCAAAGATCTCGGAGGAGTGGAAAACACCCCAACCCATAATTGGTACAAGGGCTCGAAACCGGGTTTGTCCCTTGACCTCCCGTGTGACAGACATACCCGGACTGTTCTATCAAGGCTTGCTAGCGGTCACATCAAGTGCCTAACTTTCAACGAGGGCACGAAAACCTTTGCCACCTGCACCAAGTGCCAAAATCATCAGACCTCTCCTGAGCACCTCTTGGATTGCATTGGACTCTCTAAGGAGGATCTCTTTGTCACGCACTCTGGTCACCAAGAAAGAACAGAGGTGAGTTCAAAGATTGCATTGGGTTTATTGTTTACACTGCAAGCATAAGCAACGGGCCGCCACACCGAGGGGGAAGTAGTGAACTTCTTACGCTTACCAGGGCTGGTTGCGGCAGCGATTCCAAGGCGGTGACAGCTTTTCCGGTACACTTTACGTCAGGTCCACCGACCAGCGGTAACCTAAACACCAACTCGGTGTATCCTACAGGCTAACTGAGCCTAAACATAAAACTAAAAAAACCCAGCAAGCAGCCCCGAAGACCTTAACTAGCTGCTTTTATTTACTAGGCCGCTTGGACATGCGCTCTCGCCGATGTTGTGGCTGACCAATCAAGGTGAAGATGTGCAGAAGAGGTGCGCATGCCAGGTTGAACCGTCACATCTTTAGCAATCCTCTCCTAGTCTTCGACTTCCTTTTAGTCAACGAACTCGTAGATCTTGTCTGACTCCGTCAGACAGTGAGGATTAGCAACAACAACAACAGGCAACTCGCTCCCACACACAGAAGTAAGTGAAAGAATGATTCTTCAGACTCTCCAGCAGCAGTTAAATACCACTTCCACCTGATCACGTGCCTTCCACGTCATCCAGGCGAGTTCATTGCAAAATGTAGGGGTGGTCATCTTTCAATTTTAACTTAATTTTCTTATGTGAATACATTGAATTATTAGCCTTTAAAAAATTTTTAAGTATGTTTACTGTGGTAATTTGGACATTTTATAAGATGGTGATTTTGTAGAGTCATAATTATTCAGATATAACTTGCATTGGTCAATTTTGAAAATTTATTAGATGTGTTCAATAATTTGTACATTCCGCAATCTAAATTTTTCCTTTTCGTATATTTTGCATATTTTTCTAAACTGAAAAATTAATAATGATTTTCATATGGCCTTAAAAGTTGCTGCAGCTTGTATTGATTGATATGATTAATTATTCCTAGAAATTTTTTAATATTTTGTTTATTAAATAAAGTAATCTGAACCACTTTTCATTCGTGTGTATTGAAATTTTATAATTATGTATACTTTTATACTGTCAATTTTGAAAATTTATTAAATATGTTTAATAATTATTAGATGTGTTTCAATAATATTTTGTTTATTAAATAAAGTAATCTGAACCACTTTTCATTCGTGTGTATTGAAATTTTATAATTATGTATACTTTTATTATGTGTATTGAAATAAAATTATATTTTTATCAAATTTAATTTGTTTTACTTAATACTTATATATATACACAGTGTCATAAAATACATTTAAATCCTGTCGCGTTAAAAAATATTTTGAAAGTTAGTAAATTATTGCATTTTTTTAATGTTTTAATCAAATTGAAAGTCTAGGTAATCATAGTATAGATAACCAAATAAATTTATTATTATAGTTTGATATAAGAAAAGACTGATAGCTATTAATAAATTATTTTGTGTTACATGCTCATTTTGTGATATATTTTTTACCTTTCTATTTATGTTGAAGGATTACCTTATTGCTTCGGAATTTTTTTTTTTGTTTTAATTTATAATGGGACATAGAATATTTTGCTGTGATACAGAATTGTACTTTAATTTTTATGATTTTCATCCATTGAATATGGTCATTATTACTAACAAAACCTTTAGCAGAACACAAATGCCTTCTTGATATTGTAAACTGTGTTTAATACTAAAATTAATCATATATTTTGTGGCAGAAGCTTTTCCATCTACAATTGTTTCTTAATATTTTGCAAAAGCAAACCGTTCACTTACATTTGTAAACCTTTTTTGTCACTGCAAGTTTTTGTGTAAAATAGAGAAAAACTTCGCTTATAGGGGTAAACTGTTTCTTATACAGAAAAATTTCTGTGTATTTTATATGAAATTTATTGCAGAAAGTTTCCGTGTACTTTACGGGGGAAATTGTATTTTATATGGAATTGACCTTATTCAACACAGAAATTCTGTTTATTTTACAGGTGGAAATTGCATTTTGTATGGAATCAACGTACTTAATACAGGAAATTTTAATTTATTTTACGGGAGTAAATTATTTTGTATGAAATTACCGTATTTAATACGGAAAGTTTATGTTTATTTTACGGGGGATCAATGTTAGTAACCAGTCAATAACCGTTTTTAATACGAAAAGTTTCCGTTTATTTTACGGGAGAAAACTGTATTTTGTACGGAATGACCGTAATTATTACTGAAAGTTTCCGTTCATTTTACGGGAAAAAACCGTTGCAATCAGTCAAAAACCGTATTTAATACGGAATGTTTCCGTATTTTTTACGGTTTTAAACTGGCGACCCAGCTGCCAGTTTAAAACCGTAAATTTGACGGGATTTTTTTTGCAGTGTAGCTGACATTTAAAAAATCATGTTTTTCAATGATTGCTAAAGAACGGCTCTAACGATTTTGATAAAAATCTCTATGATAATGCTTCTTAAGGTATTCTAAACATCGCCACCTCCGAAATTCCCGTAAAAATGTTTTAATGGCGAAAAAGTTGAAAAATTAATGCCTTCAATACAGAGTTCTCTTTCCTTTTGCATATCTCATCAACGATCGTTTTTTCTTCTCCTCTCAGTTTCGCTTATAATAAAGGATAGTATAAGGATTATCGAAAAGTATATCGCCAAAGTCACCATTTTAGCAATTTTTTTTTTAAAGTCCCATACAAGAATTATCGCAAAAAATATCACCAAACTGGCCACTGAATAAAGAATGAAAATATACAAATGACACAAATCCACGTCAGTATTATAGTGTAATTGAAAGTTGTGCGATGTTCCACACCCCTAGTTACCCTCTTGTATGTAACTTGTCAGGTAGAGGGTACGTGGCCTAATTTCCCTATTTTCAATTGACTGCAAAAAATTATGTATATATTTTGGAATGTAGATTGACGTATATATCAAAATAATTTTGGAACCTACTGGTTCAATTGAATGAAACTTTTAATTCGACGTTTTTCGAAAATTTCAAGGCACATCCAATTGATAATTAAAAAACAAATATGTAGAAGTCCTGTAAATTGTTAAATGCACATTTAGATTGCAAATCAATGCTATAATTTGATTGGATATTCTTTACTTTTATGTATGCCTTCTCTAGGAAATTAAATTGTCGAGGGAATAGTTTTTGAATTTTACCTCAAATCGAACGAAATTCTTCTTAAATCCTCTAAAAATGAAAATAAACTATGATTTCAAAATAAATACAACGGTATTAATGAAATATTTTGTTTCAAACCTGCGAATGAAAGGACGATTTCCCCTTAAATATTCAAGAAAGGCTTTACAATTGTAATGCGACAATTCACAAATAAACAACTACATTTAAAAAAAAAAAAAAATATTTAGAAAAGTTTTCTGCTGAAATAATTTTTCTTATCCTCCGTTATCATTCCAAGAGTGAAATTCGTAACAATATCCACTTATGTCAAAAGCCAGTAAATAGATTTGATTTAAATTTCTAGTTTTATTCATTGATCCATCTTTTAAAATGTCCAGTAGATCCGACAATACATTTACTGCGGGATTTTACTGATTATATAGAAAAATGAATGAAAAAATTTATTCGTTAAATATCGGAAAATGTCGTAATGTCACAAATTTAGTAAAAAGCATTAGCATGTAATTATTATGAGAAATACTGAATCTATTTTTATGAATTTTTTTAATAAATTTGGAAATAATCATAGTCATACATTAATGCTCAAGTCAATCCAGGAATGAATTTAGATATCCATACCTGTCTTTTTATACAAAAAGTAACAGAATGAAAATAAAACAAAAAGAAACTAATTCAATTAGTTTCTTTTTATTTGTACTTCTGTTTATTTTATCATCTCTTCTATTTATTTTATTATTTCGATATTGTAAAAAAAAAAAGAAGAAAAAAAAAAAAAAAAAACTCCTTTCCATTGTAGAAATCTAGTATTTTTCAGGTGCAGATATATAGGTCTTTCTAATAAAAATAGTCGACATAGTCTAACAAATATATACTAATAAACACACGTTAGTGTATAAAATACTTAAGTCGTCCTTTTTTTTAGATGTAGTTTTGCAGTTATAAATATTAAAAAAATCAATTTTAAGCTTACGCGATTGATGTTTTTTTTTTTTACGCACAGCGGAAAAGTATAAAAGAATATTAATTTCTTTTTATAAATTATACTCCGACAAACACCAACTTGTAAGAATTTGATTAAAACAATTATACCTCAGATTGTTAAAATAGCGACGCGAATGTGATTAATTTAATACAGTTAAAAAGGTGTTTTTTCATTTCCGCTTTTTTTCTTTTCAAGTTTAAAAAATAAAATTAAGTGTTGTCAGATATAGTACTTTGAATACTATGGTAGTATATGAGGATCATGCATGATTATGCATTACTTCACTAGCAACTCATGACGTCTTCAAAGTTCCAAGGTATGCTTGTATAAAAAAATTTCAGGAGTTATAAGTGACTTGACCATGTAAAATTATCATTTCACAAAAAATTTTGGGTGCAGTATTTTAAGTAGTAGTTATCAAAATGTGGTATATTTATGATATTTTTTATTATTAAAAAATTTCCCGCGATATTTTATTTAATATACAGAATAGGATAAAAGTAAAAATACTATGGCAGAAAATATGGCAACCTTGGTTTTGAAAGTTGAGTTAGATTCGATGTCTATTTGAATGCTTTTATTTTCAAAGACCATGTTATATTTTATGGATAGTAATTAATGATTTATTGATTTCCACGACCACAAGTCTTTCATTGACAGACAGTTTTCAGATGCTCTGATGGGTAATTTCGGGATAGTGTTAATTTGTTATCAAAAATTAAAATTTCGTCTTGTCGGTACTTGCCACACATTACTAATAAATAAAACTAATCAATTGTTAAAAATTAGTATTTGAGAAGGAATATTATGCATACTACAACATCTTTTCAAGAAAACTTAATTTTTTGCGGCAAAAATTGATTCATATTTTAACCAGGCCATTCAAAATTATAAAAAGGCCTTGAAAATACTTTATTCTGTCGCTTTTTATTGATGTATGCAAAAAAAAAAGAAGAAAAAAAAAAAAAAAAAAAATTCAGAGGAGAGATGAAAATAACAAATTTAATAAAAACATTTTCTCGTCAAAATCTCCTAAATTTGGGATACAAATCTTCTATAGTAAGGTGTATTGTTAAACACCGTATTAACAGAATAAATTGAAATAATAAATTCAATAATTCCTTTTAAACTTTGGATAAAAATTTTCTTGAATAATATTTATCTTTATCAGACACTAAAAATACATAACAAATACCAAAATATTTGAAAACTTTTCCTTCATCGGGACGATAAGTGGGATCAAAAAGTGAGGAAAGTAAAGGAGACCCTCATTGGTGGGGGAGTTGAACATAGCAAGCATGAAGAAACTAAGTTTTAACAAAAAATTAGATTTTGCCTATAATTAAGTAGTTGCCATCATTAATTGCGTATAATTAAATCATAGCCAAGTTGATTCGCCTCTGTTAGTACCACGGAATATTTAAGGTCGGGCTAAGTTCATGATATCTTCTTCTTTCATGCATAAAAAGTTAATGAAGCCCATTTGATAATTCCTTATGACTTTTTAATGGCAATTAATATTCTTACTTTTCCTACTCTTGAAACATTCTAAGCAATTGATATCTTGGTCATTAACTTTTCTGATATAAAATCATTTATTGTTATTTGTGATCTCAAACAAACATTTCCATCTAATGATTTCAATATCATTAGACTTAAATATCTTTTCAGACTTTGCCAGGCTTACACCTACAGTATCTTCGTCATTGTGGTAATTTTGGAACACTTTTGTCTCCTGAAGTCCTCTTCAAATTGGTTTTTCCTTTTCTCTCCAGATACCTCAGATAAAATTTTCACCTTACCATTTTCTTTTTCATCATTTAGATACATCCTTTTCGATTTTTTAAATACAATTATGATATTTACTCTCTTTCAATGAAGATAAATATTTGTAGTTTGTGAATAAAGAAGGGGATAATAAGGTATAAAACCTATTAGCTTTCTTTGCTTTAAGTAAAGTATTTAGTATATGGCTTATAACATTAACCATGCTGTTTTTAAACTTAATAAGGGATTTCTACACAGGATGTATGGGGAATTTATGTAGAGGTAAGGGAAGGGGTAAAATCAATAATAAGATATTAATATATGGAAAAAAATTAAGTTTCGAAAACAATTTCAAAATAGAAGTTAATGTTTACTTTCGACAAGTGTAAAGAAAATTTTTCAACACCATATGTTTACAATCTTAGTCAATGCATTATAATTTACGTAAAGAGAACCCTTAAAATAGATGCTCTATTAGTGATTAATTTAGTACAAATTAATGTTGACCCTCTCTTCCCTAAGTCCCTATAATTCCTTCTTTTCCCTACAGTGGCTTTTCCCACATGACTGAAATATTTTAATATAATTATAATTTTGATTATATTATCATTGATCGTCAGATTGAAGTCATAATCTTTGCCATTTGTGTTATTGTCATACGTTTTTAAATCCATTATGTTAACCGACTTTGTGTGCTTATGTGTTCGTTTGTAGCTGAAACATAACATATAGACTCTTTGTCAATGACAATGACTATAATACAGTTTTGGGCCTGCCACTAAAAGGCTGCCTTTACGGACGTTTCTATCGTCATTTTGGAGGATTAATAAATTTGTCAATGTCAAAATGCAGTTTATCGGGGGGGGGGGGGGGGTAAATAAAAAAAAAAAGGACAGTCATAGAGTAACACGGAATCTTTTATTTTCTTATATAATCTAATGTTATAGTCGAATACTATACAAATTCTATCTTTGATAACACCAAAGTAAATACATCCTTTATTATGTTTCACAACAAATACAATGCCAAGGTTATTTTAGCATGTTAAAACATGATGTTATAAGGTCTCATTAAAAGGATATTATTTTATTTTTGATTTTTTGACCCACAAGTGCAATTAGCCGGATTTTTGTTAAAGCATAGGTATCGCAGAAGGAAGGAGTAATTCTTGTGTTGAAGAATGATTCTTGTTAAGTACATGCTTCTGACTAAGATAATCACAACATTTAAAAAGTATATATAGAATGCAAGATTATATAATTTTATCCTATCATTTAGTTGATAAATTTAAATAAAAAAACATATATTTAAATATTAAAAAATTGAAGTTTTTTTTTTTTTAATTTTATTTAAGCTATTAATATTAAAATTTAATTTAACCTGGGATGTAGTGTAGGAGGAAAGCAGTTCCCTTATCTTTTTAGAAGTTGATTCTCCTTTTAGAGTTGTGACTACATTGAACTACATTACCTCCCCCCTTCCCCCGATAAAGAATATTCCACGCTGGCGACGTTTTAACCCTTTCGACCCCTTAAAATTGGTTAGAGATCGGAATAGATTTGTTTTTCTATGTTAGTCCTTGTTGACGTTTGTATTAAATTTCAGAGTTGTCGGTATTCGGGAATTGGATGAAAATTGGTGATGAGTCAATGAGTCTGTCAGTAAAGATTTTAACTTTTAACACACACACACACACACACACACACACACACACACACACACACACACACACACACACACACACACACACACACACACACACACACACACACACACTTTCTTGTAATCGTTAATTCTTGTGTAGTACTCATTGCTGCTTTGATAGATAATGAATATAGTATTTTTCAAGTTTTTGATTTCGGGTAGTGAACCCCTCTCTCCCCCCTTCCCCCGATAAAGAAAAGAAATTTGTGTAATAATGGGAACTAGCTTTTTATTTTACACTATATTATTGCATCATTGAATTTACTCTCCCTCATTATATGAGTAATAGTACTAAGACGTACTAAGAATTAATTTCAAATTAATCTTAATTTATAAATATATGAATAAAATTAACTAAAAATATCGCAATTCTGTTTAATTTGTTTACATTATCTCTACTGTACTTGCATATTGGGGTTGTATTGAGAAAATTTAAAGATAAAAAAAAAATGTGTTTATCTTATAAAACTTTATGTAGATAGAGGAATGAAATGAACTGTAAAGGGTTGATAAATGCGTTCTTAAAAATAAGAATTCTAAGTTATATCTATATTTCTACTATTTATTTATTTCAGCATTGGGAAAAAAAATCACCCTATCTCTTTTATTAATTATTCACTTACCCTGATTTGTGGGGTAAGTTCGTCTACTCACTTGATAAAATTTAAACCCACACTGATAGTAAATATTTAGAAATGTTACCATAAACTGATGATTGTATTCATTTTGATAAACATTTTAGAAAAAATTACTATGTTTATAAATTATTCTAGTTATAATTCATTCATTCGTTCTTCTAATTCATCTATGGGCTTAAAAGACCAAAGTGCTCTACCATCGTAACGAGAGGTCTCTTATTTATTTCAGAGCATCATATATACTCTTTCCCAAGCCACATACACAAATTAATAACACTTGTACATGTGTTACACAAAATGACTTCCTAGATGTACCATTTTGAATAGTTACATATATTTTTAAACATCGTTAACATTCTCAACACTAATATGTGCCTCAAAAGTATCTTTTACAATTAGTATTTTATTTTCTCAGGTGATTAATTTTTCTTTCACAAGAGCTACACGAGGGCAATAGAAAGATCTCGATTGCTGAGAGTGCAATCTGTGAGAATTTAGATGATTAGTTATCTGAGATCCCTATATTAAATGTTTCTTTAAGTTTATTTTAAAAAGTATGGATTCTCCTTTGAGTGAAGTAGTCATGCATTGGAAAAACGTTTATCCTAAGACAAAAGCATCTATTGTCTGCGATATTCAGTCTGGAGTAAGAAGTAAAGACCAAAAATTTCTAAAAAAAGAATTCAGCTTACAACTGTATCCTAACTACGAGTAATTAAAGTCAGAATTTCAAATATTAAATGATAATGTAAAGCTGATAAGCTTAGTAATGATAATTTATAAAAACTCAAAAACGCCCTTCTTTTCATTATTTAGTGTCCATTTCGTATGTATAAGTATCACATTTTAGAATTATAAATAGAGCTAAAAGTGTGAAATTTAATAAAATTACATTTGACTCATTAAGTTAGAAATATTTGCGTATTTAATCACAGACACCCAACTATTCTTACGATTTTGTATTCTATTAACCAACTTTTTGTTAATTATGTTTAAAACACCGATAATTCTTTTTTTCTGTTTGGCATAAAATTTCAATTTGAAAGATAATTTTTACGCAGCTTGAGATATAACGTGTCCATAATATCCGGATGCCTGAATTAATTAAGAGGCACTGACATGATGTTAATTTTGAAACGTGGGAGGTGGTCTTTCACGACGCAATGCTACTGGCGGGATCGGTAAATGTCAATGAAACGACATATTATCTGACAATAATGAATAAATTTTTAATCAAATGACTGCAAAAAATAATTACAAGTCTTAAAAAGCTGAAACGAGTACTATCTTGCATTCCAGTGATTTTCACGTTTTTCAAACTGTTGATATTGGTCATTTGTTGTTGTGATGAGCCATCTTTTAACTGACGTGTATGAATTGTTACTTTAGTGGAATGGTTTTAGGAAAATTGGAATGTAATTCAAAGTGAACCAAGAGCCAATCATATAAGAATTTAATAAAACATATTCGCAGGGTTGTGGGAAAAATTTCACGGTTATTGAAAACCTGGAAGACTACATTAGATAGTGGGTAAATAATCAAATCACCTCATTGAAGGTAGTACACGAAAGTAAAAGCAAAAAGTTGCTAACGCATTTCTACTGAGTTTTACATAGGAAATTTTCGAAATGCACAAGAATAAAAATATTTTTCATTTGTTCATTTGAATGAGGTTTGTTTGGTCATAAACTAAAAAATTGGAACTTTTTTATGGTGATACAATAGGTACATTGATTTTACTGCAACAGGGAATATGCCAAGTAGCTTGATGAGCAAATGGACCAATAGATGATATTACTTACTGTAAATCTTACGATTGTATATACTTGTCTGTTCTTCAAACAACATCCAGAAAATTGAACATTAGAATTGTTACAAGAATTCTAATGTTCAATAGTTACAATTGAGCAATAATTGTTGCAATTTACAACACAGATATCGAGCTTTATGATCAAGAAAGTATAATTAAAAATTTTCATCTTTATTCTCATGGTTTTTAGTTCTACATTACTCAAATCTCTGTCTCAGTTAAAAAATCCATCTTTATACTCGTTATAGACAAGAGTTACACCAGCTAGTGTCTAATTAATAGGATACTATTTATTATTGACCCTAGGAAAGCAGACAATGTACCACAAAGAAGAATAAAGAATGTAATCAAATTTTTAAAATTGAGCTCGTGTGCTACTTTTATTCACCTTAAAATATTTTTCATTCCAGGATAAGTTATTCAACTAATTAAATTTTGAGCTGACATTGGTAGTGATTAGAGAGGAATGGGCGGGGTAAGGACTAATTGCCCTTTCACTTATTATTTTTGATGCCAATGTTACCAAAATTGTGAAGTTTGAAACAAGTCCTCCACATCCCAAATTTTTCCTTTTTTTATTCTATATCGCCGTTATTGCGGACTGACGAAAAAACCTGTTATTCGTAAATGTGAGTGAATGTATGCATATTTTAACTGATGAACCGATTTTGGCACATTTCAAAATTTTGATGCTTTTGCTATTATTTTTGTATCGTTCTCGTAAGTTTCAAAGTTTCCAATTATTTTACCATTTGTTCTAGGTGTTTTAGTCTTTAAGAGAGACTTTAAAAAAATATATATTTTACTGAAATATCTGTTCTAAATGAAGCTGTTAATCAAAGATTTCATTGTTATTTTTAAAATGCATACACACTTGTACTATTGTTTGAAAGACTTTTCCAAATTTTTAAATTTCGTCGTAAGTTTTGTTTCTTTCGAAGATCTGGGAAATAAAGAGGGATCGGATCTTATCTTATCAAAAGTGCTGTCTCACATAGATGCACAATTCTCGATCTTTCGATTGAAGATTCTCGTGACCCAGTTTCAGTGTCGGGAGACTGGTCAAGTTCATTTTCATCACGTGAGAGAACTCAAGAAGTCAGATATTTATAACAAGCACGTCTCGTGGTAGATAAGGCAACAAAAAATTCTATGTTTTGCAATTTTAAGTCAAAGGTATAATTTGATAAACAGTGCGAACGACTGGAAAGTTGAATGTGTTTACATATACTCGACGCCAACATCTTAATTACTTAACCGATTGATACAGCAAAGTTCAAGGAATCTAAGAACAAGTGATGAAGATGTAGCTTTAGGGTAATTTCAGAATCACTTTAAGATTTGCTTTACTCATACAGATTTACTTGATTATTCGGAAGTCGGTTCATTAAATTTTTTTTATCTGCGTTTGAAAAGAAAAGTTCGGAACTTATATGAGATTTTTTCTACAAAAAAGACAGTCAAGTCCGAATAATCATCCGCTGAGTGTTACTTACTCAATTCTGTGCCTCTGAGCATTATGCGCACGTTTTTTTTTTTTTTTTAAATTTTTTAATTTTTTTTTTATAAGAAACTAATATAATAGACATCGAAGCAATTGCAAAGTTTAGGTACAGTACACAAAAAAAAAAAAAAAATCCGAACTATGGCTATATATTCGGTTATAAAAGTCTTAGAATATTGCGGCTTATATTTAAGTGTTTTGTTTCTGATTTTTTATATGTTTGATGCAATTTTATTTGTTGGGGACTGTTTACTTAGATAATTTAACTCTAACTTTAAAAATGTCATTATGATTCTATGTTGTTTTAATATTTTCATTTGATTTAGAATATTTCGTTTACCCTAAATACCAAATTCTAGTTCATTATGTTGAAAACACGACAGCGAAAATGTTTTGGCCGATCTTCATGGCAAATCCCAATATTACGAAATGTATTTTTAAGGTCGTGAGTCAACGGCGTTGTGTATTTCTGAACGTTATAAGAATACAAGAATTATTTCAAAATTACAAGAAAGCTACATGGATTTATAGTGTTGTGTTTAACAACAGATTAATACAAAAAACAGTTACGTAACTCAAAAGTAATATAATTTATTAAGAAGGTTAAAGATATGCCAACTTCGCACGAAGCAAAATAATTATAGGAAACTATAATTACAGAAATATAACATGTACTTCTGTTGATTATAAAATTGATAAATAACAAAATTTAGCATTTGCAAATAGTACTCAATAAAGTGTTTTTTTTTTTTTTTTTTTTTTTTTTTTTTTTTTTTTTTTTTGTTGTTGTTGTTGTTGCAGAAACGTTATACTATAAATACAAGTGTAATATAAATGTTGAAATGAATTATAAAATGTAATTTAATTTGTAATTGTTTATTAAATACAATTTAATTTGTAATTGTTTATTAAGTATAATTTAATTTGTAATTGTTTATTAAGTATAATTTAATTTGTAATTGTTTATAAAATGTAATTTAATTTGTAATTGCTTATTAAATGTAAATTAATTCCTAGCATCCTTGTCTATCTCTTTTTAGAAAGCACGAAAATTTGCAACTAACAATCTCGCATTATACAACATATAATCTATGTCAATAATTTTCGGAAAAGTTAGCAACTAAACTTTTAACATATAATAAAATTTTATTTTAATTTTACATATACATATACAAATTTAATATAATTATTATCTATCAATGCAAATTTCTTAGGTTACTACAGTATTATTTGGCAATGTTAACATATCACTAATCTAATGAATATTGTCTGAATATGAATATAATATACATATTGATACTTAGACTTTAGATAAGATATTAGTCTAAATTCAGCACTAAATTTAAAGGAAGAATAGTTTATGGAAGAGGTTTTTTTAAAGGAACTTTTTGTAATTGAGTATCGAATGGGAGAATCTTCGAATTGATAACTCCGTACAATTGATCACATAATCCTCATTGTGTCTATTAATTTTTCTTAACAAGAGCACCAAAACCGGCTATAAAATCAGAGTTGTTTCACATGATCGTGTGTGTTTTCTCTAATTCAGGAGTTATGCTTCGATCACTGGATAAAACCTACTAAAGAAGGAATTTGATGCATACTTCTCAAATTTTACGTTTTGAAAATGTATAGCACATTTCCATATACAGGATGTTCAACTTTCAAAAAGATGTATAAAAAAACACCTGACAGAATAACCTGAAATTCGACCTGTATATACTCCAAGAAGAGGGAATGATATGGCATAAGAAAAAAACAATTTTGAACTATTTTTTCTTATGCCATAAAATTGCTTTTTGAAAGCCATGATCTGGTTCAAGAAAAAATTTCATGCTTTTAAAATCACACTTTTTGTAAGTTGAACTTTGCTTATAATCATCTTCGAGGTTATTATAAATTATTATAATTTTAAATGTTGAATTTTAATTGTATAACCCTGTAAGTTAGTTTGTGATGATTTTAATCTACTATTAAAACTAAAAATTGTTAAGTTTGCCTCCTACACTCCCAGCTCTTTGTAAAGATAAAATAGATACTTAAATATTTTTTTTCAGTGAAATATTTTTTTTTTATTTCAATTAAACTTTAATTTATTTCAAATGTAATCTAGTACCGGTCCCTTTAAGCTTTTTTACATTTTTGCTAAAATATCAAGAACTAAATGACAAAATGAAAAGAAAAAAATTCTTCTGGCGAGGCTTTTGACCATGGTAAATGTTATAATAGCAAAAAAAAATTCTGTTAAAAAAATTAAATATTATTTTATTAATTAATAATTTATTAATAAATAAAAAAATATTTAATGCAAAAGTTGCATGCTTTAATGTTTGGCATTTAACAAATAATCGTTAGAAAAAAAAATTACTAAAATATATAAATTATAAGAATTTATAGGTAAAAAGCAATTTTTCTTTTTACCATTAATTTGTCATTTCCTTGTCATCATTTAAATTACTAACAGTTCATTAGAAAATTATGAGATTTGGTATGTAAGCATTTTTTAGATGTTTAATTTAAATATGACTTAATAATATGGAGTTGTCCCTAATGTTTTTTAAAGTTAAGTTTTGTTTAGTTTTAATATGTCGATGACCTCTTACGGTTTAATATATATATATATATATATATATATATATATATATATATATATATATATATATATATATATATATATATATATTGTTATGAATTTTTCCGCTGAGGCAATGATGGCACAGTTTTTAAGATAAAAACTAATATTTATTCACTCTTCAAAGGCACAAAATTTATTCAAAGACAACAGTTTAATCACCCTCAAGCTTCAACACAAGCTTCAGTAAGAACAACTTCGAATACAGCGATTATACAAGTTCACTCTAGTAAACAAAGCGATCAGCTCACATCGAAGTCCAAAGTCAATCTGAATCTTTCCCGATCGCCGGTCTTTATATAGCAGGCACGTGAGAACGTTCCCGAAATTTCCAGCCAATTCACCGAAAAAGAAACGTCTCGAAATTTCTCGATTGCTTTAGGTTTTGCCACCTTTTTCTAACCTGTATAATCGCTGTTAAAAAAATAAAATAAGATAAAAATAAATTACAATAGAATTTTAAAATAATACGTCACTATTTACACTATATACAGACAATTTGTGCAACAATATATATATATATATATATATATATATATATATATATATATATATATATATATATATATATATAGTCAAAATATTCCACCAATTACAAAGCTACTTTTTTTTTATTTCAAAGAAGCTACTTTTTAGAATTCAAAGAAATGCTAGTAGTAATAAATATACTATCTGCCGGGGGAAAATAGCTAAAACTGTTCAAAAGTTCACTTTGAAAGAGTTGAACTAAATCTGATAGCCAGATATGCGTTTATCTTTCAACCTCAAATTACGTTTTGGTTAAAAAATTAACATTTCTTTAAAATATTAACCTTGAGGGATAATTGTTTCAAATAAATTCACAAATTGTAAAAAAAGTTTGAGGTTTTTTAACCTCTTGCCTGTGGAATATATTTGAGAAAAACGTGCTAAAAATGGAAAATATTTTTTGGGTTGGTTAAGATTTAACGGCGCAAGGGCAACACGAGGTCCATACTGTTAAACTGAGTTCAGTCTTCACGGAATTGAAGCACCGATTCTTCTCTTGCCCGAACTCAGGTCGGGCATTCCAAAATTGGTGAATTTACGTTGCCCTAACTGAGTTCGGGCATCACAGGCAAGGGGTTAATGAAAAGTTATAATAGTCATTATTTTGTAAATAAAACTTGCTTCTATGTTGTTTCTTTAACACAGTCTAGTAAAAAAAACTATAAATGAGGATTACATCAATCATATTCTCTATATTTTTCTTCAAATTAAAATATAGTTCTAGATCGTTTTTGAACATGATAGGTGAAATACTATACCACAAATATAGGGAAACAATAGAAATTCGAATATATGTTGATCAAGTAATGTAAGCAAATTTATAACAGAAGAAATAAGAATCAATTATTAAAAACATCAAAAAAGTTAGGATGAAACAGTACAAGTCCACATTGGCGCAAAAGCAGCACAATTGTAGAACTAATAACCAGTACAAACATAAAATAGAGTTAGATATTGAACTGGAGGCCCCGACTGGACTCTCATCAGGGGGTTCGACCAGACAAAAACCTCCAGGAGGCGTTTCTGAAAGAGTATGGTCCAAAAAGGCACAAAATGGGACTCTTGAACCCCGAAGCCTCCAACCAAAACAATGAGAAATATGGCATTACATTACAAAAAGTATACAATGCATTGAAAACTTACCCCTTTGAAGAATACCCGATATACCCACATAAAAATTTTGCAGTTTATAACAACACATCCAAACAGTGTTCCGTAGAAAAAAATCATCCCGCATATAAATATAAATATTCAAAAATACAATTTTAAAAGCGCCATCTATCAGAAGAAAGAATTTTCATTTACTAGGGCTACTCAGTAAAGCTTCAATATCGCCCTAATTATGAAAAATTAAAACCACAAAAGTTCTTAGGAAAACAATTTTTAAATAAATTGCCCCTAAATGTTGGACAAGTTGTATTAAAATCCTCATCGTTATTACAAATATTCCTGATTCTATTAAATTGTGAATGAAAAATATTGTAATAAATCTTGCCCTTTCAAATTGTTATGGAAGTTGGAAAGACAAATAACCTCAAATCCAAAATCCAACCTTTTCTCATAAACACCGATTCTAGTATTGTCTTCTAATAATAAAATATCCAAATTCAAATATTGTATACGTTTGTCATTAGTATTTGTTTTCTTTGAAATAAGCCTAGCAGGGTAAATATCTCTTAGAAAATCCGAGTTAATTTGGTCAAATACATCAATATTCCTGAATCCTTTGATGTTAGTATTTGCAATAAGGTCAGCTTCATATGTATGAAGAAAAATGTTTGCAAAAGCGCTTGAACATTTTTTACCCATTAGAATTCCGTTCTTTTGTCTGAAAAAATCCAATCCATTGAATAAATAGTTTTCAAAAATGTTAAACTTGCACAATTCGAGACAACCAATTTTGCTATTAACTTCATTGGCAAGATAATTATCAAAGAGTTTTGCACAAATATCCATAAGATTTTCATGGGGTTTGCTAGTAAATACATTTTCGAAATCGTACGTATGCACATTATTGACTTTATTAATTTTCAGAAAATCCAAAACTTCTGTGTTGTTGTTAATTATGAAATGATTTTCATTTAGTGTAGTTTTGTTTAAAATAAATTTAAGCAATTGAAGAATTTTTTACTAAACAAGCTATTGTAACATCCAGTATTGCAAGTAACAAAACGAAATTTAATAGGATTTTTATGAAACTTTATAGTTGGGAATAGGTACGGGTATCTTATTGATGAAAGCCTATATTTAAATCTTTTATTAAATGTGACAATTCTGTTGCCCAATTCCTTGTTGTTTGAAGCAATCTTGATGTCGGTGTTGTTGGTATTGTATTCTTTAAGCATCATTTGCTTAATGCATTGTATACTTTTTGTAATGTAAAGTCTTATTTCTCATTGTTTTGGTTGGAGGCGTCGGGGTTCAAGAGTGACATTTTGTGTCGTACTATTTCAGAAACGCCTCCTGGAGGTTTTTGGCTGGTCGAACCCTCGATGAGAGACCAGTCGGGGACTCCAGCTCAATATCTAATTCTAATTTATATTTGTTTTGATCAAGTAGTATTAGATAAAATATAAAAATGTGAGTGTCAATTTACATAGCCTTTTAAATAGAAGTGAAAAAATTATGACCAATTACAGGTTGGTCAAGTTCAACTCTTCTGAATATTCCCCAAAGCAGATCCACTTGTGTCTTTGAAAACTGTTTACTCTATGACATTTTACGTAGTGAAGGTTGTTTAATTCAGCAACCATTCTATAGTAAACGCAATGTTTACTATTAGTATTTGTAATTGCCTTGTTTGTCCAATTATTGCTTTTCAGATGAAGTTATAATGCGATTTAAATTACTTGTATCCATGAGCCCTTTGTATTATAATTTGAACCCTTTAAATAATTCTGCTTGGTTAATTTAAACAACTATCCAGTCCATCTACACCCCTTCTATCACCCAATGCCTGCATATTTAGATTCCTCAATCTAATAATCCAAATTCAAGTTCCCCTGTTGTTACTCTACGCGCTGATTCTTTTCAACACATTAACATCCTCTCGAAGATGAGGTGACCATAATTACGCTGTATACTTGAGATGTGGCCTAATCAGTCTTCTATAAAGTGGCTAAATAATACTACTAAATTTAGATGAGATGGTCTTCCTAATTAATTCTAACTTTCTGACTTGCTATCCCACAATTATGCCCTAAACTTAAAAGTTCCATTTATTGACACTCCTGGATCGATTGCTTTTTGTCCAATTACTGTTTTTCGGATAGACTGGCCGACCAAACGGTATAGTGGTTAGCGTGCTAGCCTCTAGACCGCGAGGTTGCGGGTTCGAGTCCCGTGTTAGGCATGGGTGTTTGTAAATGTATGTTGGCCTGTCTAATGACGAATGTTTCGTCGCATTATAGCACTTGTGTTGCTGACGGCGCCAGATAATCTGAAAAACAACAAATCAGATAAAGACTGAATGTATTTCTTCGGTTTTTTACTATAGAAATATTCCAAAATATTTTAAGAATAAATGATTTATTTCCCTAACTTCTTAAAAAATATTTTTTAATACACTCGTAAATTACTTTGATTACTACGAAACAGCATCGTGCGTTTAGTTGGCAAGGATCAACACAGTTATTCCCTTCTTCTTAACTGGGAGACAGGCCAAAGAAAGTAGAAGATGGAACCTGCGAAAAACGGCACGCAACGCTAAAAGAAAAAAAAAAAAGGGAAAAAAATCAGGATAGGAACAAAAGGTGCTTTTGAACCCAGACAACAAGCTGTAAACTCTTACACCCCGAAATTGGCTGTTGGTATAATTTTATCTTTTTCTGAATGTGTTCGGCTTCGGAAGCACGTTCCAAATTCAATTTCTTTTTATGATGTAAACTATTTTCTTCAGCTTCAAGCTGTATTGAGCTTTGAAACTAGAAACAAACATGAACACAGCAATGGAAAATGTGATTTTTTCAAAACTCGGCATTTGTTCTTTCTTTCGCCTTTTTTTTTTTTTTTTTTTCTCCCCTGTTTGAGTTTTCCTGTTATGTGTGGAATACAATGAAATTATATTTTTGTGCGGTTGACAAAAAAAGTCTCGATCGTTTGCTATTATATATTTTTTTTCCAAAATTTACTGAACCAAGCTATTAGCACTCATAAATTTTGTTCACAATTTTCTATAGACTACTTTCAAGGTAATTCTTGCATCAACTTTTAAAACTTCAATACGTACTCCCATTTTTATCTCTCATACCATCATTTCTCTCAAATTTAAGAGATATACTAATAGCGAAACTTTGCGTGGTATAATATTACTAAATGAATTTCATGGGTTGAATTACTCATAGCAGAGAGTGAGGAGGAAAATCCTCAAACACTCATTGAAAATTTATAAAATTTGGGTATTTCAGCATGACATGGATTAAATTCAAGTTCGGAATAATATTATAGTGTAGTTATTGAACTTTTTATAATTCAGTTTTAATATACTATAAGACTCCTGATTCCCAGAGACGCAACTAGAAAATTTCTGTCGGAAGGGTTTTCAACCAAGCCCTAAGTTTGCTCCAATAATTTTCTGTAAAAAAATATCTTCAATGCAGAACTTTCTCATTTTATCACATGTCATCAATATTTTTACAGTGTATTAATCTATCACTTGCAAATGGCAAAATATGGAAATTGTGTCCAGATTTAGAGTTAATGCAAAACAACACGACATGGACATTTTATCTTGATCCCGTATTATCCATAATTTCTAGATTATAAAATAATATGAAAATGTTCTTCTTTATTAAACTTCAATTAGAGAAGAGTAAGATTTTAGATAAATGGATAAACACCAAACAGGGGGCTGATTTTACTACTCATTATGGCTCTTTAAATACTAGGCTATGTAGGAGTTAAAACAACATTCGAATATTTGAAACTTTCATATTTTTACATTGCTTTGAAATAACATTTTATATTTGACTTAAGACACGACATGGACATTTTATCTTGATCCCGTATTATCCATAATTTCTAGATTATAAAATAATATGAAAATGTTCTTCTTTATTAAACTTCAATTAGAGAAGAGTAAGATTTTAGATAAATGGATAAACACCAAACAGGGGGCTGATTTTACTACTCATTATGGCGCTTTAAATACTAGGCTAGGTAGGAGTTAAAACAACATTCGAATATTTGAAACATCCATATTTTTACATTGCTTTGAAATAACATTTTATATTTGACTTAAGTAACAAAAAATAAAGTATAATGATTTTTTAATGCTAGGAGATTTAATTAAAATTCCGTTATATATTTCTAAGTTCTTAGACCTAATAGCTACTTTACTGTGATACGGTGGGCAAACTCTGCCTGCAAAATGATAGATTAAAAAGTATTCTTTTGAAATTATTTGCGATATCTAAGTGTTTTTATTTTAATCATAATAAAACACAGGGATGATAGGGATACTAGGAGGGGGGGGGGGGACCCTAAAACCCCTGGTTGCGTACCTGCTGATTCCAAACAAACTGTTTCAATTAAATAAAAAATATTTTAAGAATCGAAAGGGACTTTTTTTGC
Source organism: Linyphia triangularis (assembly GCA_963978545.1). Lineage (NCBI taxonomy): Eukaryota > Metazoa > Arthropoda > Arachnida > Araneae > Linyphiidae > Linyphia > Linyphia triangularis. Next base: position 54,561,613 of record OZ021722.1, on the reverse strand, counting down.
ATCAATTAGAACATTCAAACCGCAAAATAGCGAATGTTCGTATTTTTTTTTTTTTTTTTTACTACTGAGCATTAAAGGGACATTTACGTTGTTCAAAGATCAAACACATTGTTGAAGGTTACCTGCACATTGCACGATACGAAAAATAAATAACATAACGAGGCTGCGAATGATTTCTTACTGTGCAATGGCAATGAAATTGGACTTGATTAAAGCTGAATAATTTCGATAATGAACGCGTAGTATAAGTATATGGTAGTATTTGAGAAATTCCTTTCTCTGAGCTTCGAGCATTAGCAATATGATTCAGGATTGCAATCTTCAAGCTCTCTCCAGCTGCCACCTAATGATGGCGACGCGCATTGGAACAGTTTGAGATCGTTAAAAATGTGTCCTAATGACTGACATTTAGCATGAGGAAAGAAATTCTCAGCGGGAAAAGTGAATGTTCTCTCCTCCGCACTAATGAGAATTCCTATGGAGAGAAGAGGAATGTGCGTTACCCAATAATATATTTTGCATTAAAAAAAATGGATGATTAGTTTCAAAATACAAGTAGTGCGCCACTCCGAATGACCTCTTCAATCTTGGTTAAGAAAAAAAAAATTCGGCGACTCTGTTAATTTGGATCATCTTCCAACAGCTACTCTTCAATAACGTTTCAATTACCATTTTTAAGTAATAGTTTAAAAAAAAAATGACTAATTGTAGTTAACTTTATTGCCAGTCTTGAAAATACTTCATAATTTGTACAATAGGTATTTAACTTTAATTTATAGTAGCTGCAAAACTATAAACTATAAGCGAAAGAACTTAGTCTTTACGCTGGAATCGGGAGAGTAGGAATTCTAAAGATCTTTAAATCTGTTTCGTTTATTTTCACTATCACGAAAGACAACTGACAAATTGTAAAACAACGGCCATCTCGGGAGTTTTATCAACATAAAGTTTAGTGCCACCTTTTGGGGCGCAACAAACTTATTTGTAGGAACTAATGAATACAATTACATTTAACAAGAATTGGAAAGTAAAGATTGTTGAGTTATTGATATGCACTTTTGAAATGAGTGTCAAACTACATTCGATAAACTCTTCTGGGGCAATAAACTCACCCCATCAGCGGCGTATTCAGTAGGGAAAAGGTGTGTTTGTGTGGGGAGGGGGGGCTCCCTTTCTCCCTTCAAACCTTTACTTTGATTAATTTAAAACACTTAACACTTCATTATAAAGAAGATTCTAGATTGAAAAAAAAAAATTATGGGATCTTAAAAAAAACCTGTGTAAATGCAAAAATGCGGTGTATTTTCAAATGGTTATATCTTCTTATTAAATTGTCATCATGGATTAGCTTTCAAAGAGGGTTACAGTTTTTACCTCATAGCTTTACATTTCCTGGTCTAAAGGCATGTGATGAGGAATATATTTCAAATGAAGTTTTTAAATCTGGCTATAATTTTTTATGCAAAATAAATTTATGTTGCCCAAACTTCTGAAAATGAATTTAGTCACCAACTACGAAAAGATAGCTGACATTATTAACTTTTTCTTCCTATCATCGGAAAACTTATTCTGCTTCAGCAGATAACACATATATAGTACGTATTACATATACGCATACATATGGTACGTATATTGTCAAATTTGTAAAAAGGTTTTATTACGAAATTTTAAAAATCCATCATTCCAGAAATGCACCTTTTGGCACATTTACCTCTCTCCACTCACACCCATCCCCTTTCCCTTTCTCCTCCCCCCCCAAAAAAAACCCCCCCGTATATCATGCATATTCAACTGTTCTTCGACGCATAAAATTGTAGGTATCGCTGAATAAATTATATTAATATAAAATTGAAAACTGTAAGTACTGGACTATTTTTCAATATCTACCGTAAGTAATACTAGTTGTAACAGTAAAAAATATCAGTTGTTACCAAGCCACAATATTGTATGTTGATCTGGTTTTAATTTATTCAAATACACTGTTTAACAAAATTAGAGTACTACTAATGATTTGGTGCTATTGGTAAACCTTAGAATCGAAAGTGTTGTATAAAGGCAGCGAGGAGATAAGGCAGTGAAGAAGGGGGGAGTTGAAGAAAGTTGCCAGTAGACCTTATATCAGGTGGCAGACGCATGTTTGCGCTTTTGAAAATCAAAAAGCTTTTAAAAATAATTAAAATACTTTACAAATTAGGCCATACATCTATCAAGCAATATTCAAATCTTGTAACTCAAATTAATTATGGGAAGGGAGGTATGTTCGGATATTTCCACTTACAGCTTCAACGGATTAACAAACCGATTTTGACGAATGAAGTTTTTATGTATATTCGACTTATTCATCAGAATGGCACTGGGTATATAAAAGTTTAAAATAATTAAATTACGTATGGCACCGACGTTTATGTACGTAACATTTGTTAAAAATTATCTTATCAGGTATTGATAGATTTGCCTTATTTGGGACTTTCTTTCGTGAGGCATGGAACTTTCGAAGAGCTTTATACCATCCCTAAATCACAGTATTAACCATTTCAAAATAGCAATTGCTATCTTGAGTGTAAGCAAACCTCCCTTTAATTTAGTTAGTACCTCCCTTTTTATTTTTGGTATTTTCCATCGGTTTCTGGTATTAGCATGATGCGTCTTGAATCTGGTCTGGTCTGGCGACCTCCAATAACAGATAAAGCTTCTGTGCACTAAAGTACTCTTTTGCACAGCGGTAAAGTATCTGTCTCGAGATCCAATGATCTCGGGATCGAGGCCCGTCGCCCACCGCGAAAGCTGCATACGCTTTAAAAGCAAGAGTTTTTGGAATCAAGTTTTGGCGCTCTTCAGTCTCTCTATCTTTTCAAAGTAGATACGTCAGCGATTGTGATAAATAGACTCATATCGGATTGCCTGATGAGAGTTTTCCTAATTTTCTCTCGCATGAGATGCAAACGTGAATCAATACTATATAGTTCTCATGCTAATTTTAGCACTAATATCCTATACAACCAACCAATTTGAATCTGATGGGATTGTTCCAATGAAATTGGAAAATAAATCAAATTTTTTTTCATAATCATGCACATCTCTCGATATGTTGACAATAGACATGAATGGGTGATAAAAAAAAAGAACGAATCTGAATATTTTTTAAATTTTAAGGCTAAGAGGCTAAAATTGTGAGTTCAACAGAATTAATGATGAGATAATCTCATTTAATTCATTTTCTATACAGACCGGTAATTTAATTTTTATTAAAAGAGTTCTCTGCCTATCATTTAACTCTCTTTAATTTCGAAATACATCAAAATGTGCAATTTCTTTATTTAAAATTTTATTTTGTTAGTTTCAAATTTATTATGAAAGAACATCTAATCCGCCCCCCCCCCCCCCTGATAAGATACCTGCTGAAATGAATATTACGTTGTGTGTAAAGTATAAACAATAATTCGTTTAAAATATTGTACGTCTTCTTTAGTGCAACATTGTTGTTATACAGTTCAGTTTTCAAACACTTTGTCTTTTAATATTTTACGACGTATTTTTACACTTAGTTAAACAGCAAATGAAATTGCACTAACTTAAAATAGAATGACCAACTTATAAGTACTTGAAAAGCAGTCTGAAACACAGTTACAAATGGTGCTTTTTACTTTTCTTTTAAAATTAGTTACAGCAAGAAGTATAGGCATTAATTCTGTCCTTGAAACATTTTCTGAACTAAATGTAACATAACCTAATTGAGTTAGTTATCAACGGATCATTTTACTACCTCTCAATTTTGAAAAGCTAACTACTAAATATATTAATTCATTCAATTATAATGTCCATCCAATTTCGGTACGATACAACAAGAAAATGATACAAGCTTATTTTATGCAAATTGTGTGCACTGAAATTATTCACTGTATTTCTTTACAAGTTTCTTTGTATGAAATTGTTGAACTATATTTATAATTCATACAAAGCTTTGCTTTTTAGTCTATAAACATTATATTTGTTTTGTTAACAGTGAAAATGATTAGTAACCGAAAAGAACTAAACTAATAGAAAAGGATGAACGGGAAATTGGAGACGATTTTGCCGTTGGAGATCACAAAGACTTCCATTAAGAGTAGACACCTTTGACCCTCTCTCCCTTTCTGCCTGATCAATTATATCTACAGGGAAGCAGTGGTGGCTCGTACACTACAGCTAGTGTAGCCGGGCTGCATCTAAATTTATTAGTTCAAAACTAAAATTGTATATTTTTCAATTTTCTAAAATAAAGATCCAATTTCTACGGCAATAGAAAAAAAATCCGATAAACAGCAAACTTGTTGCCTCAATACTCAATTCACGAGGGGAAAGAAACCGTTTCCAATCAAGGTGATCTTCCTCCGAACTGCAGCTTGTGTTCCTGAAACGCATTTCGGCTACGACGTTGCCGTGGTAATCAATGGAATCCAATAGAGCCTTCCCTCCATGTAATGTGTAGAGTGGCAGCCAGATCAGCGATTTTCAGACTTCAGCTGCCCTTGAGAATTTCTACTTTAAAATAATTTCTAGTTGGAATTTTTGCAAGATAATGGTACCATCTGAAGGCTAAAGAGTTATTTTAGTAGTCTGAAGTACAATTTTGTTCTGAGAATAAATTTGAATATTTTAAACTCATTATCTCAAAATCGTGTTTTTGGCACATGAAACTTCATTTTAACAATGATAATTGAAGTTTGACATAATCTTTTTGAAAAATGATTTGAGAATTCAAATCTACACTAGCTATTAGATGTTTTGAACCTCAGTCAAATTGATTGGAAAATAAAATAATTTTTGTGGATTTTTAAATGCAAAAGTTTTTAGAAAAATTGCGGTTTTTTCTAGTTTCAATCTTAAAAAAATTCTATTAAAAAAGTATATATTCTAGAAACTAGATGGAGGTTCATAACATTAAGAATGATATTACGAACAATTTCCAACCATTATTTCTTTTCTTGGCTTCATAAAACTCGAGTAATCACTGTTCAAAAATATGCTAATTATAACGAGTTAAATGTTAATTAGTTAAATAGTTTTTTGAATAAAACTGAATTTTTTTCCATTTAAACATCATTACTAATTATGTACTTTCAAGTACAAAAAAATATTCGATTTTCAAACTGATAATTTAAAAAAAAAAAGGTATGTGTGTGGTTGGGGAAGAGGGTGGGGGGTGTTGGTAACTCGCATGTTTCTGACTGCACTAACATTTTCGACCTCGGGCCACCAGTGTTGGGAAGAACAAATGCTTTGGCTAAAAAATATTAGGCTTGTTTAAAACCTACATATTTTGACTCTTCCAGATGAAAAAATTTTAAATTAAAAAAAAAGGGGGGGGGAGGGGGTTCCACTAGTCTTTCCTTGCCATACCACTAAAATATAAGTTCAGGCGCCACTGACCACAGATAACATTGCGCATAACCGACATTGTGCACTTCACGTATGCATGTTCCATTTGCTTTTGCACTTACGCGATAATTAATCAGTAAAACCACATCGCGTTTTACAATTTCTTTCTTGGTATTCTAGATTCTAGTTCCATCGTCGTTCACAGGGTCAATTATTCTAATGCTATTTGCTACCACGTTTTACAGAAATACTTCGATTATAAGGATTGAATTTTGCAAACTGAATGTTAGCGAATGTATATATATATATATATATATATAACGTGATATGAAAACATTGTTTCGTTGTATTTTGTTAAAAAAAAAAAATTTAAATTGACATCAAGATATATCGTGACATCGTGATGTTTGCTTCCCGATATATCACGATGTAGAAATATTAACATCATCCAGGCCTATCCAGTAGTACCCATTTTGCACTGAAAAAAAAAAGAATTGTACATATGGACCTTCTTTAGAATTTAAAGAATAGATAAATATGTTGCAGGTCTACCAGGAACTCATAAAATATGATAAATGAAAGCAATTCAATCACATAACATAAGAAAGATGGATCATTGGAATGAAGTGCAGAACATTTAACATTTCCAAAACGAATGGATTAAAGTTATCTTCAAGTAAATTGGAATTTTTCAAATTGCACAAACTCTGATGAAAACGATTTGAAAAACACACATAAATATTGCTAATCACAAATATATATACATATTACAAAGCTTAAACCTTATACAGGGTAGTGAAAATAAAACTGCTCCTGAATTAAATTACGAGACCTCTGTCAACTTTTGTAAAATTAAAAAAAAAAAAAAAAAAAAAAAAAAAAAAGTTTTTTTTTTTTTTTTAATCTTTTATTGTTTTTTGGTGGTTTAAAATGTTTACTATGAAAATAAAATCTAAAAATTGAACAAAAAATTTATTACGTAAAATGTTAATTTGGGAGAATTCTTTATTTATCTAAAAGTTACACGGATATAAAAAAATGTTAAAACACTGCCTCCGAAATAAATTGGACATAACGCTATAATTAAAATTTGTTAGTATGAGGTATCGATAGATTCTCTTTCTCTGATGCTATTTTTTAAGTTTAAAATTTCGTACGTTTTGCACCAACTTCCAAATCAAAGTTTATCCAGAATTATCGTGTGAGGTAACGTTATGGTTTTAATGATGTTCCAAGTGTTGAAAGGTATTCGGAAATTCCAAAAAGTAAAATAAATTCTGCTGATCAATAAATATTCAATGCAATTGGATTGATCATTTACTCCTCATCTTCTCGGGAATTTTTTTAAGCATCCTTAAACTTTATGGAATGCATTGTCATCGACAACGAGGCTATCTGCAAGTTTTAGCCCGATAATATGACACGAAGTGGGTTAATTAACACTCCGAAGATTTTCTCTGTCCATCGATCGGTTAATGCGAACAAAATCGAAATTAATATAAGGAATTTAAAAAATTCAAAACTAAAAATACAATTATAAGTATTTTAAAGCAGTCAAAAATATTGTACATACCTTTTATTTCAATGAAATGTCAGTTATCCGGGATTCATTTGATTTAATATTTTAGCAATATCTTTAATCTTCATAAGCAAAGATAATACGTTCCTATTCCTCGACTGACATTTCACGAAAAGAGTAGTTATTTTTTTTTTTTTTTCTTTCTAGCCGGCAGTAACTTTTTACTTTCAATTACCCATCATAGGCTAGTGAAAGTATAGCATTCGGTCAATTTTTTTTTTTTTTTTTTTTCTTTTTTCTTTTCTCCACGTTTTGGAACTTCCTGATTCAAAAACATGGTCTAGAAAAAATGTCTGTCTGTGTGTGTCCGTATGTCTGTGTGTACGTGGTCAGCATAACTCACGAGCAAATTGAATAACGATGTCCAAATTTGGAACACGGGTTATTGGAGACCATGAAACCTACCATTGAGGTTTTCGTCAAAATGTCGCATGCGCATAAGTTTGAAATCATGAAAAAATCGTGTTTTTCAGCAATTGCTAAAAAACTGCTGTAACGATTTTGATTAAAATCTCTATGCTAATGCCTCTTAAGGTGTTCTAATTGTCCCCACTTCCGAAATTCCCTTAGAAATGCGATGAAAGCTTAAAAAGTTGAAAAACGAGTCCCTTTAACACAGAGATCTCTGCCCTTGAGTATCGCCCATCAACGATTGATTTTTTTTTTCCTTCTGTTTCACGCACAAGAAAGGACAATGTAATGTCTATCGGATGACAGTGTTAATTTCGCCATAAATTTTGCCAAACTGGCCATTTTTATTTAAATGAGTGAAAATATGGAAACTGTAAATAACACCATATCAAATTTTAATGCAATGACCAATATTACAGTGTAATTGAAAGCTGTGCGATGTTCCACTCCCCTAGTTTTTCTTCAATTAATAGAATTTATTCTTGCTTCTGATGTTCTTGGAAATGGCAGTTTCAAGAAAAGCACATATATATATATATATATATATATATATATATATATATATATATATATATATATATATATATATATATATATATATATATATATATATATATATATATATATATATATATATATATATATATATATATATATATATATATATATATATATATATATATATATATTAAGCAATGAGGAAAGTAACGGAAGGGTTTTGACACTTTAGGGGTAACTCTGTCAACTAATATTGTAGCTCCTCTGTAAAAAGTGGGACGCGTAAATATTGTCGTCACTTTAATCGACTTGTCAGATCCCAAATTGTATCTTTAGAAACTGACGTCAAATGAGCCTTATAGTCTATTTAAACATTTACTTTGTTGAAGCCAGACATTTAAATTATTTTCGATCACCCGCCAACTTTAAGTTATATGTTGCTTCTTGGGAAGCGCAAATGTACAAACACTAAGAAAAAAAATGGGGGTTAGTCCATTTTCGTACCTTAAGCTTAATTTTATTAAGTTTCGCAAAACCTATTTTAAAATAATGTTATTTTATTAACTTCTTTCCAAAGGAAATGAAAATCAAAAAATATTTGACTTTTATAAATAATAAAACGTCGTGAAAGTTATCACTTATGATATGAAGCACACATATATGATAAAGAATTTTCTCCTATAATATGATAAAGCAATTTTACACACTTTGCGTTTTGTTAAATGTAATTTAAAAAAGATTGAAAAGGCCTTTCGATCATTTCTGCATTTGGAACAGATGAATATACTTATTTTCTGAGCACAGCCATAAAATAATCTTATATAAAATTATGATAACCTTCTAAACTACTCTCTAAAAAGTGAAAGTATTATTGGCAGAGGGATGCACACAAGGCAGTAAAAAGTTTTTATTCAAGCTCTTAAAACACAAAAATATTTTTCTGTTCATACAATGACCAATTTAAAAATTATGATTTTCTTCTTATTCAATGAATTTTACCGCTTTTCTTCGAGTATTTAAACATTTCAATTGATATGGGGAGAGTGAGGCGGGGGAAATGGGGGGGGGGGGGGCAAACGTATCCCCCTTTCTACGTCCCAAGCCGCACCCGTACTAATTTTAGAGATCAAGTTAAAAAAAATCATTGCTGATTTAAATATTATTTTATTTTGTTAGTTAATATTTTGTCGTGTTCAAGTAAGTTCTCTATTTAGCTTTTTAATATCTGGAATGCCTATATAAATGTAAAATTCCGTCATCTTCAAACACCTTAAAAGTGACAATTACCAAATATCAATTTTCTTTACTCTTACCTGTCTGGAATCTCAGCACTAGCCAATTTTTAATTTGGATAAATTGCTTGTTTCGCTTTTTCATAAAAACACATCTCAAATCATTTCTTAATGCAACGAGAGGTTCATAATCAAACTTTTATATTGATAGTATTATTTAGTTCAGCGTCCGCCTCTAACTTTTAGAGATGGGCTGTGTTACTTAATTTGGAGCTTTCTGCGGGCTGTTGTTGTATACCGAGCATGGCACTATATACCTTTATTTACTATAAATTCAACAATATTAAACATTTGTGAAAACTGAAAAATTTATTGAATTTTTTGTATCTTAATAAAATTACAATTGATAATTGATTTTTTTCAAATAATAATAAAAATAATAAATAAATAAATATTTTTCATTATTACGGAAATCAAAGTTTAATAATATAACCCATAAAAACAAAGTTTTTAATATAATGCCTTTATATGCATTGCCAATTTTTATGTGCAATTGGAACTTCTTGAGCTCAGATCGAGTTTTCATAATGTTTGACAACTAAGAACAGAAGATACATTCCGAACTATTTACAAACTTCATTTTCACCCCCAAAACTTGATTTAATACATTGTCATCCACAACGAGTCTATTTACTAAGATTCAGCTTGATTGGATGACGGAAAGTGGGTTTATTAGCCCTCCGAAGATTCCTTAAGAGAGGAAGGCTCCAGTCATTAAATATTGTCAAATTGAACATGTTTGAATTAATATTGGTACGTGGATAATAGAACGTGAATAGAAGCTGATAAGGTTGACATAAGGCAATAGAAATGTGTGTAAAAGCGGTTTTTGTGTGAAGAAGGCATTGTCATCGACAACTAGTGTACCAGCCATGTTTCAAAGTTTCAAATCGATTAGATGTCGGGAAGTAGGCTTATTAATTATACCAAGCTCCAATTGAAGCGTGCGTAAAAGCGGTCTCATAGTGGCAATGACATCCTCCAAAATTCTTAAATCAAATACGGCACTATATATATTTATTTACTATAGATTCAACAATATTACAAACAAACAAATCGAAGTTAATATAATACAACCTTATCGACAGCAAATATATCTGTACAAATTTCAGCGCAATTGGATGAAGGCAAGTTGGTTTATGAGTATTCTGAATAGAGAAGCGTGTGTAAAGACGATCTTTTAGTGACAGTGACTGCCCTCAAAACTTATAGAATACTTTGTCATAGACTTCGAATCTATCTGCCAAGTTTCAGTCTGTTTGGATGAAGGCAAGTGGATGAATTAGGCCTCCGGATATTTGATTGACAAACAACAAAAATCGAAGTTAATAAAAAGGATTTAATAATATTACCGATAACAACAAAGTTTTGAATACAAATTCTTTATATGCGTTGCCAATTTTTAAATCCTTTATATTAACTTCGATTTTGTGTGTGTGATGGTGAGGGACTGTGTATGTTGATGATGGTTAATGCCAATTAACTCTCTTTCCGCCATCCAATAGGGCAAACTTGGCAAATCGATTCGTCGCGATTTCAGCGCGATTGGCTGACGGCAAGGAGTTAATTAGGTCTCAGCAGATTTGCCCGTAATCGACAAACATACTCTCTCATATCCATCCAAAATTGAAGTTAGTACAAAGGATTTAAAAAAGAAGTAAACCCTTCGTAATATAGAACATGACAATGTGGTTTCATATAACTTTTAATAAAAGATATTTAAGCTATGCCTTCAGATTCTCCCGTTGTAGTTGTTATTAATTTTGGGAGGATAACGGTAGAAAACTCCCGGTTTTTTTTTTTTTTTTTTTTTTTTTTAATTTTTTTTTTTTTAATTTTTTTTTTTTTTATGATAGAGTTGGCTGCTGTATATGGCATCTAATTTGAATAAATCTTCCATTTGAGCGACAGTTTCAAGTTATATTCCTGTATTTATTCTTGACGAAAGCCATCTTGCTGAAAGTATTTCCATATGGTTTTGGACCACGTAGTGTAAAACTGTTATAGATAGTAAACACATTCTATTTTGGGAAAATTGTTTAAAAAAATGTATTCCGCGAAATTTGATTCCCCCCCCCCCCCCTTCTGTGCTGCCTGCGTGCCACGCGAGCCGGATGCGGATCCCGGACCGCGTAGTGGCAAATGCTGATTTAGTTGATTTTATAAATAGCGAAGAACTGAAAATGTGAGTGTTTGTAGTTTAAAAATTATGCGTTGAACGACAGAACGGATCATCCCACATTGCGTTTTTTCTAGGTGACGATTGCTTCAACTCCATTTCTTTGTTAAAAATACTCATGTCAAATGTGGTTTATCTAATGGGCTACTAAATTGGTCATTAGATAAACCGGATGCATATCACATAGGTGTCGGTTTCGAATCGTGGGTTACGCATGAATGTCGGAACCCACATTAAGCTGTAGGTCTCCGTACCGGCTTGATTAGTCTTTTAATCGTGCATAAAACAGGTTGTTGAGCGTACAAACCAACCAAAATAACATGCATATCGGCTTTTAAAGTTCAGAGTGAATATTTAAAACACGTTCCACGAAAAGTGAAAAATATTGCAATATACTTAACCGTGGTGTCTTTTAGTTTTTTTTTTTTCATGGTGACAATGTTTTCATTTTTTTCATTGCAAGACCTTCTCCTCTTCCGTGAGGAAAAAGCCTGATGGAAAGCCGACCGCGAGGTTGCGGGTTCGAGTCCCGTGTTGGCATGGGTGTTTGTAAATGTATGTTGGCTTGTCTAATGACGAATGTTTCGGCGCATTATAGCCCTCGTGTTGCTGACGGCGCCAGATAATCTGAAAACAACCAACCTGATGGAAAGCCGAATGAAAATTACCATTGATACTCTCTCTCTCTCCCCCCCCCCCCCTCTAAAAATTCATTTTACTAATTCCCCCTTTGTATTTAAAATTTAAAAAAATACATACAACTCAACAATGCATTACAACTCAAACAAAATAAAATTCAAATTAGTGCAAATGATTCTTTGTTGACTTTTTCCAATGATTGAAACTAAATTGTATAAACATTAAATTGAAAAAAAAAAAAATAATTAAATTTTCCCCCCAAAAGATTACTGCAAGAGTGGCGTAATTCAATTGATTACATCCTCCATCTTCATGTCACTGTACATCACACAGTTACCCTCTGCGCATGACGTAATTTATCTACGTTCCCTCAAAGGTACTATAGTACTATTAACAGTAGACTCCCCTTCCCCTCCTCTTAAACCTTAAAGACACTTATTACATACCAAACGTTAAGACTGAGCCCCTCCCACTCATCTTTCAAAGATAGTGTTGCTAATCAAATGGTAGAAACAGTTAGACATTAAAGATATTGTTACATTTTAAAAGGTAAACCATCCTGTTATAGTATTAACTTACTATAATATAACAGATAGACTCCTTATCCCCTCCCCCCATCCCGAAAACAGAAACCTTAAATATACTGTTACTCTAAATAGACGCACCCACCCCCCTCTCCAATTTTTAAAGATACTATTATGTAAAAACGGCATGAGCCAGGTCTTAAAGATAGTTTAACCTACTAAATGGAAGCCTCTCTCTCTCTCCCCAGTTTCGAAAGACACTAAAAGTTAGCAAACGTTATACTCCCACCCCCCTTCCCCACACACCCGATTTTAAAATTACTGTTATATTCTATAAGGTAGAACTACCCCCACCACACCTTCTCTTTTTTAAAATATTGATTTTTATGTTTCATTTATCTTATTTTTTTACGATTAATCCTAAAATTTTCTATTTTCTAACCCCTTAAATTTTGTAAAAATGCGATAATGAAAGCGTAAAAAGTAGAAAACATTTTTAACATAGAATGCTCTTCCCTTGAACATTATCCCCCCCCCCCCCCCCTATCTCCTACAAGAAAAATATAACAAACATGAAAAGTTAAAAAACCTAATTCCTTCATTCATGAAATTAGGGTTGTAACATAATTTGGCAAAAGAATTCGAGATATGAAGAGTTCTCAAAATTTCAAAGGGGTGGAACACTTTTTCAGGTGAGGAGGAAGGAAGAGGGGCGTAACCCCCCCCCCACACACACACACAACAAAATTTAAGTTTTCGCTAATGGTCGAGTGAGGTGTCTATTTTTATGAATTTTTTGTGCTGAATCGAATGGAATAACTTTCGAACAGATTGGAACACTAATTTCTAAGATATAAAGGGTTTTGTGAGGGAAAATAGCAGAAAGTCATCAAAATACAGAGGTGTCCTTTTTCATGTATTTGTGTGCTTAAACGAATAGAAATCGTACGAAAAAATTTTAAACAAATGTAATTGCTTAAAATCTGTCTTAATCAGTGGACGCAATGTCAATAGCTTGTTATAGAAAAAAAAAAAATTATTGAAAAATTTCATTCGTGCTGTCAGAGCACATAACTTATTGGCTACAACTCTGTACAAATTATTTCTGAAAGGAGTTGAAAGTATTTCAAATACTCTATTATACCAACAATAGAAACAATTTCATCGTCAGCCAACATTTTAAATCTGACAAAAAAAGTCATGTAAGTTTTGGAACGTATTAATACGGACCACAAAAACAAGTTGTGCATACAGCACCTTGAAATGGTAACGCTGGTAAGAAATTTGGTAGAAGCAGAAATAACTTATAATATAGTAGATGGACTTGATGACATGATGACTATCAAACTCGTGGTTCGATACTTTATTGAGAGTCATCAGTCGTACATTCACTGTGTTTTATTTTTCTGCAACAGATGTCTCAGGTCAATTTCAAAAACAATTGTAAAACAGCTTAACATTCAAAGTTTCACAACAGAATACTTCACTATCTGGAGAACCCTCTCATATTTCAACAGTACTTCACCGAGTAGGGTCTACTTTAATAGAATGCTAATTAAAAGTTCAAGGTAATTGGAGGTAATGTTCAAAGTAGGATTTCTTGAACAATTATGTTTTCATTAAACCGGAAATTTCGCACAATACTGGGAAACTTGAGAGTGTTCAGGCATTACATTTTTTTATATCTAAATAACTCGTAGTTGCTCAGGAAACTTATGTTAAGAGAAACACCAAGTAACATTACAAAATGCAGAACCAACACCAATTTGATAAACTATTATAAGTCGATTATGTCATATTTCAGTAAGAAAAATTTGGAGATATAAGAAATGAGATAATATTTTATCACTTTTTGCAGTGAATTCCATGTTCAAGGTAAATGAAAAAGTAATCGACACTGATCCAATGACTATCAAAGAATGCTAGTGCAGATAAGAACACTTCTGATGATCTATCAGATTATTCAAAGTAAGGGATAGCCTTATGTTCTCTATAGCTTTTTACTAATGATAAAGAAGATAAAATTCAATCTGTATGAGAAATTTACTTATGTTGATGCTGAAGATGCATTAAATGAAACGGATTATTGCATCATTGATGGTGCAATTTTTTATTGCATGCATCTAAAATGGAATAAAAATTATAATCGTACTTATTTTGGCATGTGTAATTCATATTATTGCTTTGTATGGATTCGAAAGATTTGACACCAAAGCAGATCAAAACTTGCAGAAATTTATTCCAAAATAACTCTTCACAGTTCTCTTACAGCTCTAGAACTTCTCGTTCTAGTAGACACAATGCAGCTCTTTTCACCTCAATAGAGCACAAAACAGCAGTTAAAAACTTGACAAACAACTGCTAAATCGCCGTAAAAGACAATGCAAAACAGTTCGCTTTAGAATGCTCAGTATCTCCAGTCAACTAATTCAGTGACTCAAAATTCAAGAACTAACTCCATCACCCGCTCCCTGAGCTTTTATAGGGGAGGTGAACGTACGTGAACCTACTTGAAGCTCCTAGAGGTAGACATTTGGAGAACTTTCCAGATTGTAGTCGAAAAGTCCTATTACATGTACATGGGATACATGTACTTATACATGTACCGAAAATGTCGCCAAATGGTCGCCAAGTTTGGCGACATTTGGCGATTTCTCGCCAAATTTGGTGACAAAATTAGTCGACAAAACCGTCGCCAACTTGGCTCTATCTCGCCAATTTGGCGAGATTCCCATTACCATAATGTTAAATGCCCTGCCCCTTGAAACTCGCTTCCCAGAGTTACCTCTGTAAACTCGTCATCAAGCATCGAGAGATTCATTGCTGTGAAACAAACTAACTATGAACTATTGCACTGCCTTATGCAAAATGTACATAAATGTTCCTATTTACAAAATTAACACTACGAAATATTTACAAATATACAAAATTCGTAACAATATGTACAGAATTTGAGAGATCAGAATAAATTAAAACATTAAGGATGTTTGCTGGATACGATGATCCAAACATCAAATCAAATGAACTCTAACTCCGATAAATACATTTCGCCATATAGTTTTATATAGATGAAACGTCTTCAATATATTACAACCAAGAACAGTTCCTATCCAATGTGCCACCCTTCCCTCCCCTCAAATAAAAAAAGAAAAGGCTGTTAAAATCAATGTATAAAATTCTTTTCATCAACGGCATGTTATTGTAGAGAAACGGATTATTGCGTATATACAGATGTTCTCATCTTTGGAACTGCTGAAAAAAAATCTGCCTGATTCATGTTTTATACTATTGTCATACAAGACGTTAGTAGTATACCGGGGTACTAGAGGTACAAGTCGCCAGTCTGTCTGGGGGGGGTCGTGGCCTGTCTGGAGGGGGCGTGGCGTGTTGACAGGTGATGGATGGGTGACAGGTGATTGATTGACAGGGTTACGTAACGATGATGTAATGGGTATGACGTCATTGGAGTTGAGTTTTTTCTCCTGCATTTAGTTTTGGTTTCGTTATAGGCTGATGTTGGTGACGTCACAGTGGGTATTCATTAGAGTTTAGTTTTTACGGAATGGCAACACTTGTTAGTTTAGGTTTCCTGTCAAGAAGTTGGAGTTGAGTTGTACTATAGCTGCTTGTGAAGGGAAACATTATTTTTATGAATAATGTAATGATGACGTCACAGTGGATATTCATTAGAGTTTAGTTTTTATGGAATGGCAACACTTGTTAGTTTTGGTTTCCTGTCAAGTAGTTGGAGTTGAGTTGTACTATAGCTGCTTGTGAAGGGAAACATTATTTTTATGAATAATGTAATGGTGACGTCACAGTGGGTATGACGTCATAATATGTTAAAATTTAGCTTGTTAAAGGTGGCAACCCCATTTAGTTTCGATTTTTGCTAAGTTTAGGACGGGATGGGGTTGAGTTGTTTTTATCCTTCTCCTGAATGAATACATTATACTTATAGGCTTTTGTGCTTGTGACGTCATAGTGGGTATGACGTCATAACATGTAAATAAATAAGAATTTAATTGGTTTCTGTTGGAATATATCCGAATTTTGTTTATGAGAGGTGGCAACACCTCCAATTTTAGATGACATTATCATCCCCATAGACCAAAGATAAAGCAGACTGATCGTAAACCTCCAAATCCTTGACCGAGATACGCGAGGAATTGTGGGGCACAGATCTCCAAAACATAAACGCATTTTGTATAGACAATGGCTGCTTGCTCCGCATTTGGATATACAAATCCCCCTTCAAAAATAGTTTGTACAGCTCCAAATATTTCATTTTACAGGTAAGTTCTTTTCTAACACTGTCTAATTATAGTTTGCATTGATTTTAGTTTCTAAAACTATTTATTTGTGTTTGAATGACTTCAAAATAAAAGTTCGTGTGGGTACTCGTTTCGTTTTCCTTCATTATTGTGTGTATCGCGGAATTTTCGATTAAATTTCAATTAGCCTACAGACTGCCATTTAATAATTAATTAATAACTACCACTTTAGAAGAGGCAATTGAGGTATCTGAATTTTTAAGAATTGTTTTCGTGAAGTCAGTTTTTTCTGGAGAGGAAGGATGAGTCACGTTAGGTGATCAAGTTTTGAATGAAAGCACGTGTGCTCTTCTCTCCGGAAATGGAAAAACATAGTTGATTCTCTACTTTGGTTTCAATGTTAAGAAACCAGTCATTGATATATGATGCAGTGTTGTGTAAAAGAATTAGAACTTGTTGTGTAAAAGAATTAGTTTCCCATAAGATGAAAAAGTGAAACCGAAAGTTATATTTACATGTTTACCTAACAATACAAAATTTTTCAGCTATGTAATTGTGAATGTGTAATTATGTTATACATCTATCCAATTCCTACAATATAGTTATTATAACATACATTAAAATTATGTGCTAAATATTATGCATTAACAAAATATGTTAAATTTTTGGAAAGAGAATGAAAAAATTTAATTTCTTGAACATTTGTTAATTGTTAAATGGGATTTCCATTTTATGAAATTGCTATTATCAATTTTTATCAATTATCATTAATTTTAGTCGTATGCAAAATAAGAGATGACATTTTTCTTTACACTTTTTCAAAGCCATGATATTCTACTGTGTTTAAGTTTCAACACAAAAACTTGATCTTGGAAGGAGGATTTTTAAAAAAAAATGTTAAATCAGTATTTAAAAAAAATGTTAAACCAATTATTTGAATAAGCATTATGATACTTAAATAATGAGATTTTCATTATTAAATATTTTTCCATTTTTCGTTATCTAGTAATAATTTTTTTATTTGTAATTATTGAAAGGTGAATTTAGGAAGAATATGTTCGCCTGTAAAATAACATTTTGATGTTAAAGTTCTTTTTAATAAAAGTGTACATTCATGCTAATGGGTTATTTGTTCTTTCATAACTAAACTAAATACCTTTTAAAATATCTAAAAAACAAACAAAAATATGATACGTTTGTTTGCATCATGAAGACAGATCGAGATGATATTTTATGTGTTTTGTTGCCATTATTGTTGTTTTTTAAAGAATTTTAATAAAGAATATTTTGTAATGCTATTACTTTTGGAATTTCTTAAATATTATTCAAAAACATAAAATTACTATTCTTTGTTATTTTAATGAATAGTTAGAAATAAATAAACCTGTTGAGCCGAAACTTTTTCCTTTATTCAAATTTATAATTTCACCGGTAATTGTATGGCGAACGATGCGGCCACGATCCGTCAGGTATACGGGAAGAATGTGTTGGAAGAACCCCCACACTTTCCCGTCGACGGACAAATAGGTGAACTTCTTGAAGTCAAATTTAATAAAATTATCCGAAACTTTCTTCTTTCCTTCTTAATGCAGCATAATGTATACATTCTAAGGAAAATATGTGAATTTTTTCATGAGATTTATTCATATATTAGTGGATAAAACGCTATTTTTAAAATGCGAAATTTTACACAGTACGCAAGGCGTTTGCTGTTTCTTTTGGAATTATGTTATCCATGATGCCTCAAAACATGTAATGTTTTTCTCCAATGAAGGTCAATGGGAAACGCCGCCTCTGCTCCTATTCTTTGCTCTATGATCATCCCTCGTTCCTCATGCACAGGGGTTGAGTTGTAGCTTTCCTTCTCCTAAATGGAGGCATTAAAGTTATAAGCTTTTATCTCGTGACGTCACAGCCATTTAAACCTGATTTTAACGTGTTAGAACGGAAAATATAGCAATTAGAGGTGGGTATAAGGTTTAGTTTATATAGTGTGGAGTTGAGTTGTACTACAGTAACTTGTAAAAGAAGACATTATTTTTATAATGTATATTTTTATGACGTCACAATATTAATGGAGTGGCAAACTATTAAAGTTTAGTTTTTACGGATTGGCAACGATCTGTGATGCAGACAGGGCACTTAAGGAATGTATGATATGGAGAACAGATAACTGTTATCTCAACCTATGTCTAGACAGAGTATGCGCACGATATAACAAGTTAACTAAAACACCAATTCATAGGGAAGAAATTAATGTTCTACTAATAGGTTTTTTTTATTTCTGTCAAGATGTAATATAGTCATTGAGGTTTTTCAATTCTTTTGTTTTCCAAAATGTCATTTGACGGTTGGTTATATTTATCACTCTACACATTTTACGCCATAGCATATATTTATAGAGAAGAAATGAATACCTATATTATTGATTTTAATGTACGTTTAAATGGTAGAATGCTTGCTAGCATTTCTATAATAAGGGGACATTTTTAAGAAGATTTCATTTGGAAAGATGGAAAATTTTGTTAAAAATGGTTATTGTCTATATTTCGGTGTGCTTATAATATTTTCAATCCTCTATATATTTTTGCGAAAGAAAGTGGTAGAACAGTTGTGGATTTTACTTTGCAAGTAAACATTTCAATAAATGATTCTTTTCTGCAATCCTAAATGGAGGGAACAGAATCGTTTTAACATACTTTGAATAAATAGTTTGAAATGAATACTATGTACAATTTTCTTAATTTAAATATATATTATAGATCGCCACCTTTTATTTTTACTTGTATGCGACTAATAAAGGTGTAAAGCGTATGCAGCTTTCAATGGGCGACGAACGGGGTTTGAACCGAGGACCATGATGTCTCGGAATAGATACTTTACCCCTGTGCAAAAGAGTACTCCAGTGCACAGAAGTTTGATCTGTTATTTGATGTCGCCACATATAGCCCCCTCCCAGTGACGAAGGAGCGATGCTGTTGATCAATGTCTGATCGGAGTTGGAGGTTTTTGAGATGCTTGTTGCATCGTTGTGTGAGTGTTGGCTGGTTGCGATGAAATGTCTCCTTTTCAGAAGCACCGATAGATGGCAGCATGAATCATTTTTAGTCCAGTCACCAATAAAGCGTATGCAGCTTTCAATGGGCGACGAACGGGGTTTGAACCGAGGACCATGATGTCTCGGAATAGATACTTTACCCCTGTGCAAAAAAGTACTCCAGTGCACAGAAGTTTGATCTGTTATTTGATGTCGCCACAGGTGTTTATAGAACGAATTAAGAAAAGTTAAATTATTCAATAGTACTTCAAATATCACATAGATATTTTAGCGTATAAGAAATATTCTTGTGGATTTTCTTAAATATATAACAATTTCATAGAAAAAGTCTTTGGAGAGAATTTTTCAAGGAGAACTTGCCGTATTTCTTTTTTTTTAATTCAATTAATTATAGTCTCATAGTAAAAAAAAAGGAATTTTTCAGGGGGAACTTGCGTTTTTTTCTTTAATGTAATTAAATTTCATAGGGAAAAAAGATTTCCGAGAGGAGTTTTCAAGGGGAACTTGTCGTTTTTCCTTTAATATATTATGATTTCATAGAAAAAGCCTTTCAGGAGGAGTTTTAAGGATATATATGTATATGAAATTGTTATACATGAAAATTGTTTTATGAGAGGGTTTCTAAAGGTAAGAAATTATTACTCATACAAAGGTCTTTCTAAAGGAATTTCAACTACGTACCACTCACCAGATAAGGTTTGTTTAATCATGATATCATGAGTAAACATCATGCGATGCAGCGAGTTTGGTCATCACGTGATACTTGTCGACCAATAATATCATTATCACAGCCTTCTTCGAAAGGTCGTTATCACTGACTAAACTTCATTTCTCACTTGATATTGCTAACAGAAGCTGCTGCTGCTACTCACTACTAGAAATGGCCGATTTAGTTCTAGAAAATATTGAAAACTTCTATGATTTAGACTATTCTCAACAATTGTTTCTTGAATTGTTGAAATACAATTATCAAGATTTAAAACTCTGCTTCAGTGGGAGAAATTACATTCCTAAGAGGAAGGTCCTTGCATTTGGTGATTACGGTCTTAGCTATGCCTTCTCCGGAACGAGCGTCGCTGCTGAGTCATGGACCCCCACGCTACTAGCCATTAAGAAGGATGTGGAAGGCAAGACAGGACAAGAGTTCAACTATGCCCTTCTCAATTTCTACCCAGATGGATATGCCAAGATTGGTGCCCACAAGGACGATGAACCATGTCTTGACCCAACGTCTATCATCCCCACGCTAAGTCTTGGAGCCCCCCCCCCCCCGGACCATGCAGTTTGCTCGATCTCAATTCCAAGCCCATAAAGTATTGCTGGAAAATGGATCGCTTCTTCTCATGAAACCCCCAACAAACAACTTTTGGAGCCATGAAATTCCTGCTGAGCCTGCGGTAACAGAGCCTAGAATCAGCATTACCTTCAGGAAACTCGTTGAAAGACCCTGAATGTTGCCTCCCACAATTTTCCTTCGCAAAAGCGATCGTTTGATGAAGCAATCCCCGAAAACGACTGGTTGACCCGACTATACGTCCCAGCAAAGAAAAATAGTGTGTGCCTTAAAGAGTGGAACCTCGGGTTTGGTTTTGTAGTGTCACTACGTCAATATGACTCTCGTTTTTTCATTCATATGTGTCAACAAGGAGGTATCCATAAAATTGTAATGAACATGAGCACATTTGTGGACTTTATGAACAAAATCTTTCTTGTGAATACGAAATATTCAACTTCAAGTACCGTGTGTAATAACCAACTCCTAATCTTATCACAGAAAGGTGAGCTAGTTTTCAAACAAATTTTTAATTTTCAACTTAAAGACAGTTTTTTAAAAGTGGATGATAATAATCTCATTAAAATTAAAGACCTTATACCCGAAATGTGTGAAACAATTAAAGAATCTCTTTTGTCTCTATTAAATTCTAAAATTCTTCTTAAATGTGCAGCGAATGTTAATGTACCTCCTAATGTAGATTTATTTAATGAATATGTCTCCGCTTTGCGACTTGAAGTTGAAACTAATGTTTTTAAGTTATTTCGTTGTGAAGGGTGCGTTCACAGCGCAATGGGACAACAATCACACGCCTGTATAACTGCCTCGGTAGAAGATCAATTTTGGTATGTGGGTGACAGTGCAATTCTCATATTGAATGTAAATACTATCATTGAAACTTTGATATCTAAAAATGTTATTCACTTATTTGATGAAGATTTCTTCAAAGTTATTTCTTGGAATGCTTTGAAAGATCATTTAAAATTTTAAATTGCTGTAAATAATTGTCCATTTAAACTCTATGTTATTCAGATATTTTAAAACTTATGAGATTATAAATAAAATGTATTTCATTCAATAATTTGTGTCTGTGTGATTTCAATAATAGAACAGTTTTAAGCAACACTAGTTTATTGAATAAGGTTCCCACTTTAAAGCATGTTTTACATTTCGTTTCACCTTCCCTCGAACATTTTTTTTTTACAGGTGACTTTAACAAATTTTTATTTCCAATAAACTGCTTTGGGACAGTTAAATCTTGTATTGCTGTATCATATATACTTCTGGCATTACTTTTGCTTCTGTACATATAATTGAAAAGTTGACAATATTAGAGTGGTATTTTTTCTCCGTTTAGTGAAATTTTGTCCTTTGGTATTCCATGATAAGTTGATAAGATTTTCATCATTTATGTAATAATATCATCATTTATGTAATAATATCTTTATCATAATCATATATGTTTCATAAATTTTTACTCACACTTATACGTATTTAAATTATATAACTGTATATTTGTATTAATCATAGAGATAGCATCTTCTTTTACTTAAACTTTCAATGCACATACCATCATTTTCAATGTAAGAAGAAGGATTTTTGGAATGTATCAATTTGTTAAGAAAAGATTTGTTGTAAAAATGATTTTTTTTTTTTAAAAAATAAAAAAAAAATATTTAAAATATTGTGTATTCTTTCTTTTATTTTGTCAGAGTGAATAAAATTTATTTCCATCTATTTTTTTCTTTTGCAAAAAAAAATTATATTTTTTTGTAAAAAGTTTTTTTTTTCTTTTATAAAATTATTTTTCTTTTGTTAATTTTTTTTTTTTTTTTTTTTTTTTTTTTGTAAAAAGTTTTTTTCTTTGTAAAATTAATTTTTTCTTTTTTCTAACTTTAATTTTTTTGTAAATTTTTTTTTTATTTTTTTGTAAAAGTTTTTTTTTCTAACTTTAATTTCTTTTATTTGAAAAATGTATTTTTATTTTGTAAAAGATTTTTTTTTCTAACTTAAAATTTCTACTTTAAAAATTTAAAAGTTGTTATATTTTCTCTAAGTGTTTTAAATAATAAACTATACTATATTTTTTTACACTTACATTTACAATAATAATAATGACACCCGTATCACATTTAAAAAAATATTATATTAAATAACTTCTAAAGGTGGTGGTTCAATTTCAGGCTCACTTGTCACATCTTTTGGAGTTCATTGAATACTTAGAAATTTCTAAAGTTCTTGTAGATATAACGCGACCTTTTCGTCCTCAACCATACCCATTTCACAATTTTTATTAACACTTTTTACATATTAAAATATCTAATTGTATATTTGTATCAATCAGAGAGATATCACCTTTTTTTTTTTTTTTTTTTTTTTTTTTTTTTTTTTTTACTTAAACTTTCAATGCGCATACCATCTTTTTTTTTATCTTTAAATAACCATACTATTCCATCTTTAACA
Organism: Linyphia triangularis; assembly: GCA_963978545.1. Classification (NCBI taxonomy): domain Eukaryota; kingdom Metazoa; phylum Arthropoda; class Arachnida; order Araneae; family Linyphiidae; genus Linyphia; species Linyphia triangularis. Next base: position 54,538,065 of record OZ021722.1, on the reverse strand, counting down.
CATTTCATAACATACACTGTTCATTTCATAACTGCTGTTAAAATATACAGCATATTTTCTGGGTTTTTTTTTTTTTTTTTTTTTTTTTACATTTTCATTTTAAGAAGTTCAGTAATGTCTTTAATACTCAACTACTTTTATTATCGGTTGATGTATGTTGTATCTTGAAGCACTATTTTTTATAAAAAAAAGGGGACGACGAAGACTTTCAGACATGCTTGAAAATATTTTTTGTGTAATTTTTGATATTTTACAAAAAAAAACAAAAAAAAACAGGAAATATGCTGTATATTTTAACAGCAGTTATGAAATGAACAGTGTATGTTATGAAATGTGTTAAAGATGGAATAGTATGGTTATTTAAAGATAAAAAAAGATGGTATGCGCGCATTGAAAGTTTAAGTAAAAAAAAAAAAGAAAAAGGTGATATCTCTCTGATTAATACAAATATAAAAATAGATATTTTAATATGTAAAAAGTGTTAATAAAAATTGTGAAATGGGTATGGTTGAGGACGAAAAGGTCGCGTTATATCTACAAGAACTTTAGAAATTTCTAAGTATTCAATGAACTCCAAAAGATGTGACAAGTGAGCCTGAAATTGAACCACCACCTTTAGAAGTTATTTAATATAATATTTTTTTAAATGTGATATGGGTGTCATTATTATTATTGTAAATGTAAGTGTAAAAAATATAGTATAGTTTATTATTTAAAACACTTAGAGAAAATATAACAACTTTTAAATTTTTAAAGTAGAAATTTTAAGTTAGAAAAAAAAAAATCTTTTACAAAATAAAAATACATTTTTCAAATAAAAGAAATTAAAGTTAGAAAAAAAAAACTTTTACAAAAAAATGAAAATAAATTTTTACAAAAAAATTTAAATTTTACAAAAAAATTAAAGTTAGAAAAAAGAAAAAATTAATTTTACAAAGAAAAAACTTTTTACAAAAAAAAAAAATCAAAAAAAAAACTTAACAAAAGAAAAATAATTTTATAAAAGAAAAAAAAACTTTTTACAAAAAAATATAATTTTTTTTTGCAAAAAAAAAAAAAAAAAAAAAAATTATTATTTTTTTTCAAAAGAAAAAATTAGATGGAAATAAATTTTATTCACTCTGACAAAATAAAAGAAAGAATACACAATATTTTAAATATTTTTTTTTTATTTAAAAAAAAAAAAATCATTTTTACAACAAATCTTTTCTTAACAAATTGATACATTCCAAAAATCCTTCTTCCTACATTGAAAATGATGGTATGTGCATTGAAAGTTTAAGTAAAAGAAGATGCTATCTCTATGATTAATACAAATATACAGTTATATAATTTAAATACGTATAAGTGTGAGTAAAAATTTATGAAACATATATGATTATGATAAAGATATTATTACATAAATGATGATATTATTACATAAATGATGAAAATCTTATCAACTTATCATGGAATACCAAAGGACAAAATTTCACTAAACGGAGAAAAAATACCAAACTCTAATATTGTCAACTTTTCAATTATATGTTCAGTAGCAAAAGTAATGCCAGAAGTATATATGATACAGCAATACAAGATTTAACTGTCCCAAAGCAGTTTATTGGAAAAAAAATTTGTTAAAGTCACCTGTAAAAAAAAATGTTCGAGGGAAGGTGAAACGAAATGTAAAACATGCTTTAAAGTAGGAACCTTATTCAATAAACTAGTGTTGCTTAAAACTGTTCTATTATTGAAATCACACAGACACAAATTATTGAATGAAATACATTTTATTTATAATCTCATAAGTTTTAAAATATCTGAATAACATAGAGTTTAAATGGACAATTATTTACAGCAATTTAAAATTTTAAATGATCTTTCAAAGCATTCCAAGAAATAACTTTGAAGAAATTTTCATCAAATAAGTGAATAACATTTTTAGATATCAAAGTTTCAATGATAGTATTTACATTCAATATGAGAATTGCACTGTCACCCACATACCAAAATTGATCTTCTACCGAGGCAGTTATACAGGCGTGTGATTGTTGTCCCATTGCGCTGTGAACGCACCCTTCACAACGAAATAACTTAAAAACATTAGTTTCAACTTCAAGTCGCAAAGCGGAGACATATTCATAAATAAATCTACATTAGGAGGTACATTAACATTCGCTGCACATTTAAGAAGAATTTTAGAATTTAATAGAGACAAAAGATATTCTTTAATTGTTTCACACATTTCGGGTATAAGGTCTTTAATTTTAATGAGATTATTATCATCCACTTTTAAAAAACTGTCTTTAAGTTGAAAATTAAAAATTTGTTTGAAAACTAGCTCACCTTTCTGTGATAAGATTAGGAGTTGGTTATTACACACGGTACTTGAAGTTGAATATTTCGTATTCACAAGAAAGATTTTGTTCATAAAGTCCACAAATGTGCTCATGTTCATTACAATTTTCTGGATACCTCCTTGTTGACACATATGAATGAAAAAACGAGAGTCATATTGATGTAGTGACACTACAAAACCAAACCCGAGGTTCCACTCTTTAAGGCACACACTATTTTTCTTTGCTGGGGCGTATAGTCGGGTCAACCAGTCGTCTTCGGGGATTGCTTCATCAAACGATCGCTTTTGCGAAGGAAAATTGTGGGAGGCAACATCTCGGGGTCTTTCAACGAGTTTCCTGAAGGTAATGCTGATTCTAGGCTCCGTTACCGCAGGCTCAGCAGGAATTTCATGGCTCCAAAAGTTGTTTGTTGGGGGTTTCATGAGAAGAAGCGATCCACTTTCCAGCAATACTTTATGGGCCTGGAATTGAGATCGAGCAAACTGCATGGTCCGGGGGGGGGGGGGGCTCCAAGACTCAGCGTGGGGATGATAGACGTTGGGTCAAGACATGGTTCATCGTCCTTGTGGGCACCAATCTTGGCATATCCATCTGGGTAGAAATTGAGAAGGGCATAGTTGAACTCTTGTCCTGTCTTGCCTTCCACATCCTTCTTAATGGCTAGTAGCGTGGGGGTCCATGACTCAGCAGCGACGCTCGTTCCGGAGAAGGCATAGCTAAGACCGTAATCACCAAATGCAAGGACCTTCCTCTTAGGAATGTAATTTCTCCCATTGAAGCAGAGTTTTAAATCTTGATAATTGTATTTCAACAATTCAAGAAACAATTGTTGAGAATAGTCTAAATCATAGAAGTTTTCAATATTTTCTAGAACTAAATCGGCCATTTCTAGTAGTGAGTAGCAGCAGCAGCTTCTGTTAGCAATATCAAGTGAGAAATGAAGTTTAGTCAGTGATAACGACCTTTCGAAGAAGGCTGTGATAATGATATTATTGGTCGACAAGTATCACGTGATGACCAAACTCGCTGCATCGCATGATGTTTACTCATGATATCATGATTAAACAAACCTTATCTGGTGAGTGGTACGTAGTTGAAATTCCTTTAGAAAGACCTTTGTATGAGTAATAATTTCTTACCTTTAGAAACCCTCTCATAAAACAATTTTCATGTATAACAATTTCATATACATATATATCCTTAAAACTCCTCCTGAAAGGCTTTTTCTATGAAATCATAATATATAAAAGGAAAAACGACAAGTTCCCCTTGAAAACTCCTCTCGGAAGGCTTTTTTCCCTATGAAATTTAATTACATTGAAGAAAAAAACGCAAGTTCCCTCTGAAAAATTCCTTTTTTTTTACTATGAGACTATAATTAATTGAATTAAAAAAAAAAAAGAAATACGGCAAGTTCTCCTTGAAAAATTCTCTCCAAAGACTTTTTCTATGAAATTGTTATATATTTAAGAAAATCCACAAGAATATTTCTTATACGCTAAAATATCTATGTGATATTTGAAGTACTATTGAATAATTTAACTTTTCTTAATTCGTTCTATAAACACCTTTATTAGTCGCATACAAGTAAAAATAAAAGGTGGCGATCTATAATATTTATTTAAATTAAGAAAATTGCACATAGTATTCATTTCAAACTATTTATTCAAAGTATGTTAAAACGATTATGTTCCCTCCATTTAGGATTGCAGAAAAGAATCATTTATTGAAATGTTTACTTGCAAAGTAAAATCCACAACTGTTCTACCACTTTCTTTCGCAAAAATATATAGAGGATTGAAAATATTATAAGCACACCGAAATATAGACAATAACCACTTTTTAACAAAATTTTCCATCTTTCCAAATGAAATCTTCTTAAAAATGTCCCCTTATTATAGAAATGCTAGCAAGCATTCTACCATTTAAACGTACATTAAAATCAATAATATAGGTATTCATTTCTTCTCTATAAATATATGCTATGGCGTAAAATGTGTAGAGTGATAAATATAACCAACCGTCAAATGACATATTGGAAAACAAAAGAATTGAAAAATCTCAATGACTATATTACATCTTGACAGAAATAAAAAAACCTATTAGTAGAATATTAATTTCTTCCCTATGAATTGGTGTTTTAGTTAACTTGTTATATCGTGCGCATACTCTGTCTAGACATAGGTTGAGATAACAGTTATCTGTTCTCCATATCATACATTCCTTAAGTGCCCTGTCTGCATCACAGATCGTTGCCAATCCGTAAAAACTAAACTTTAATAGTTTGCCACTCCATTAATATTGTGACGTCATAAAAATATAAATTATAAAAATAATGTCTTCTTTTACAAGTTACTGTAGTACAACTCAACTCCACTCTATATAAACTAAACTTTATACCCACCTCTAATTGCTAAATTTTCCGTTCTAACACTTTAAAATCAGGTTTAAATGGCTGTGACGTCACGAGATAAAAGCTTATAACTTTAATGCCTCCATTTAGGAGAAGGAAAGCTACAACTCAACCTCTGTGCATGAGGTACGAGGGATGATCATAGAGTAAAGAATAGGAGCAGAGGCGGCGTTTCTCATTGACCTTCATTGGAGAAAAACATTACATGTTTTGAGGCATCATGGGTAACATAATTCCAAAAGAAACAGCAAACGCCTTGCGTACTGTGTAAAATTTCGCATTTTAAAAATAGCGTTTTATCCACTAATATATGAATAAATCTTATGAAAAAATTCACATATTTTCCTTAGAATGTATACATTATGCTGCATTAAGAAGAAAAGAAGAAAGTTTCGGATAATTTTATTAAATTTGACTTCAAGAAGTTCACCTATTTTTGTCCGTCGACGGTAAAGTGTGGGGGTTCTTCCAACACATTCTTCCCGCATCCGTGACGGATCGTGGCCGCATCATTCGCCATACAATTACTGGTGAAATTATAAATTTGAATAAAGGAAAAAGTTTCGGCTCAACAGGTTTATTTATTTCTAACTATTCATTAAAATAACAAAGAATAGTAATTTTATGTTTTTGAATAATATTTAAGAAATTCAAAAAGTAATAGCATTACAAAATATTCTTTATTAAAATTCTTTAAAAAACAACAACAATGGCAACAAAACACATAAAATATTATCTCGATCTGTCCTCATGATGCAAACAAACGTATCATATTTTTATTTGTTTTTTAGATATTTTAAAAGGTTTTTAGTTTAGTTATGAAAGAACAAATAACCCATTAGCATGAATGTACACTTTTATTAAAGAGAACTTTTTAACATCTTTAAAATGTTATTTTACAGGCGAACATATTCTTCCTAAGTTCACCTTTCAATAATTACAAATAAAAAAACTATTACTAGATAACGAAAAAAGGAAAAATATTTAATAATGAAAATCTCATTATTTAAGTATCATAATGCTTATTCAAATAATTGGTTTAACATTTTTTTAAAATACTGATTTAACATTTTTTTTTTTTAAATCTTTCTTCCAAGATCAAGTTTTTGTGTTGAAGCTTAAACACAGTAGAATATCATGGCTTTGAAAAAGTGTAAAGAAAAATGTAATCTCTTATTTTGCATACGACTAAAATTAATGATAATTGATAAAAATTGATAATAGCAATTTCATAAAACGGAAATCCCATTTAACAATTAACAAATGTTCAAGAAATTAAATTTTTTCATTATCTTTCCAAAAATTTAACATATTTTGTTAATGCATAATATTTAGCACATAATTTTAATGTATGTTATAATAACTATATTGTAGGAATTGGACAGATGTATAACATAATTACACATTCACAATTACATAGCTGAAAAATTTTGTATTGTTAGGTAAACATGTAAATATAACTTTCGGTTTCACTTTTTCATCTTATGGGAAACTAATTCTTTTACACAACAAGTTCTTTATGAACTGTGATTTTTATTTATTGAATGCACTGCATCATATATCATTGACTGGTTTCTTAACATTGAAACCAAAGTAGAGAATCAACTATGTTTTTTCATTTCCGGAGAGAAGAGCACACGTGCTTTTATTCAAAACTTGATCACCTAACGTGACTCATCCTTCCTCTCCAGAAAAAACTGACTTCACGAAAACAATTCTTAAAAATTCAGATACCTCAATTGCCTCTTCTAAAGTGGTAGTTATTAATTAATTATTAAATAGCAGTCTGTAGGCTAATTGAAATTTAATCGAAAATTCCGCGATACACACAATAATGAAGGAAAACGAAACGAGTACCCACACGAACTTTCATTTTGAAGTCATTCAAACACAAATAAATTGTTTTAGAAACTAAAATCAATGCAAACTATAATTAGACAGTGTTAGAAAAGAACTTACCTGTAAAATGAAATATTTGGAGCTGTACATACTATTTTTGACGGGTGATTTGTGCATCCAAATGCGAAGCAAGCAGCCATTGTCTATACAAAATGCGTTTATGTTTTGGAGATCTGTGCCCCACAATTCCTCGCGCGTCTCGGTCAAGGATTTGGAGGTTTACGATCAGTCTGCTTTATCTTTGGTCTATGGTTAGAAGAGAGAGGAGGTCCGAGCAAGCTTGGCGCGAAGAAGCAGACTTTGGCAACCCTACTCTCACTTGAACTAAGCCTATACAAACCGACTTTTTAGTACGCTCTTCTACGGGAAAAAACGTGGGTAGGTTTGGAAATTCTGCCAAATTTTTAATATAATTTAAAAAAACACAATTTCTGTGGTTGTAGGCTATAGTTCAAGACCTGGACTATCAAACAGTATGCATATTATTCTTCACAGATAATAATTAAGCAATATTTAACAGTTTTTAAATCCCTCACACTAACTTTGATTTTGTATGAGGCGTGCAAATCGAGGGAGGGCTAATAACCCATTTGCCGTCATCCAATCGAACAAAAACTTGCCAGATTGATTCGATGTTGACGGAAATGCACTCAATTAAGTTTTGGGGGCTATCACTATCACTAAAAGACTGCTTTTACACACGCTACTATTGTTTTTAGTAGAACTATTTAGCACACTTGCCGTCTTCCCATCAAGCTGAAACTTGGCAGATGGATTCAATGTGGATGACAATGCATTCTATCAAATTTTTAGGCGAGTCACTGTCACTAAAAGGCCACTTTTACACATGCTTTTTACTGACGCTTTGGTTTACTTATATACCCATTTTCTATAATGAGATTAAACATTTAAACTTGGCAGACGCACTCGTTGTCTATGACAATGCTTTCTATTAAGTTTTGGGACTGTCACACAAAGGGCCGATTTTACAAGCGTTTCTATTGCCTTATTTCAGATTTACCAACCTTTACTCACGTTCTTTTATTCAAACACCAAACTTAATTAAAACATGTAAAGTTTGACGATATTTAATGACTGAAATCTTCCACTATTAAAGTTGCCGATTCAAAATATTCGAAGGGCTAATTAACCCACTTGCCGTCATCTAATTGAGCTGAAACTTGGCAGATGGACTTGTGGCGGCTCGAGCAAACTGATCTTGCTGCGCGTCAGTATTATTTGCGGCGCGTCAAAACAAAAAGACCTGACCTTGTGAAACCCTCCTTCAAGAAGAAGAGCACATATGCAAATAAACTTCCCTATATAAGAAGATTCAAATGTTAGCTTTGCTCTCTCTTTCTCTGCCACGCCAGCCTGGGTGTTATGCTTCATTTGTCTAATCTGGAATGTCAAAAATGTTACCTTGCTAGAATTGATTTTAAAGTTTTAACTTAATAATTGTTTTTAAATAAAAATATAAAAAAGTTCCGTAAGTTTTATCAATTCCTCATCCCAACACTCTACAGATTGGTGACTCTCGAAAAAGAACTTTTATTCTGGAGAAAAGCAGCTTTCTAATACCTTGGAGATTGGAGTGTTTGGTGAAAACTTAAACGTCGGAATTTTCTAAAAAGATGAATGAAAGTGGTAACCAAGATGAAAAGGTCGGAATACCAGAGCGCAGCAATGAGGACCATCATCCAAATATTTCAAGAATTGCTTTCCGGGCACCACCTTTCTGGAGCAAGAATCCAGCATTATATTTTGCACAAGTGGAAAGCCAGTTTATCACTGCTGGGATAACAACAGATGAAACTAAATTCAATACAATAGTAGCCAGCATCGAGACAGAGGTTTTGTCCCACGTTTCTGACCTGATCATCAAACCACCGGCGACAGGGAAATATAACGCCTTGAAGAACAGATTAATTGCTGAATATGCGGATTCGGAGCAGAAGAAACTTCGTATGTTGCTACAAGAGCTACAGCTGGGAGACCAAAAGCCATCTCATCTACTCAGAAGAATGCGAGAAGTTGCTGGCGAGAAATTCGACGACGAGCTTTTAAAGTCGCTATGGGCACAACGTCTACCTACGCCAATTCAACAAATTTTGGCCAGTAGTAAAGGAGACCTGCAGGCAATGGCTGATATGGCTGACAAGATACAAGAAGTCACTGATGGCCACCACAGCAATTTAGCCGCTGTTTCTAAATTGCCGAACCAAAACAGTGAGATCGCAGAGCTGAAAAATCAAGTTGCAAAATTAACCCAGATGGTGGAGAAGCTGAGCACAAGTACGCCACGTTCAAGATCACCTTACCGGCGATACGGTAATGCACCACGATCAAGTTCTCGTACCAGACGGAAATATGATCCTCAACTTAAGGTGTGCTGGTATCATCAAATTTTCCAAGACAGGGCCAGAAGGTGCAACGAACCTTGTGACTATGTTCCGGAAAACTAACAGGGCCAACACCTAAAGTCACCGGTGCAGTGCAAGGCCAACAGGTGCAAAGACTATTCCTCTTGGACAAATCATCAGGGTTAAGATTTTTTATCGATACAGGTGCTGATTGTTCGGTCTTACCTTTAAACCCCAATCATCGACACAAGACTCCAGACGAGTTGAAGCTGTTTGCCGCAAACGGAACTGTAATCCCGACTTATGGCGAAAAAATTTTGTCTTTAGATTTAAACCTAAGAAGGAACTTCACTTGGTCTTTCATCATTGCTAAAGTTAATCAACCAATTATCGGTGCAGATTTTTTGAGAAAATATGGTTTACTGGTTGATCTTAAAAACGGTCGCTTAGTCGATACTTTGACCCAGTTATCTACAAAAGCTAAACCTCTAAGCGGTGATAGTAGTAAAATAAGCGTCATAGCAGAAAGTTCGATATTTGCGGATCTACTCAAGCAATATCCTGAGCTGACTGAAACCGACCGTATTGTCCCTATTCGACATAGCGTAGTTCATCATATTGAAACCACCGGACCACCAATTTTTTCGAAAGCAAGACGTCTGGCACCAGATAAGCTGAAGATCACTAAAAAGGAATTTGAATACATGGTACAGCAAGGCATTTGCAGACCTAGCAAAAGTTCTTGGGCTTCACCACTTCATATGGTACCCAAGAAATCTGGAGAATGGAGGCCTTGTGGTGATTACAGAAGATTAAACAGCTGCACAAAACCTGATAAATACCCCATTCCACACATCCAAGATTGCGTCAACACTTTGGAGGGCAAAACCATTTTCTCGACCCTTGACCTTTTAAAAGCTTATCATCGTATCCCAATCAACCCTGCGGATGTTGAAAAAACGGCAGTAATTACCCCGTTTGGTTTATTTGAATTTGTTTTAATGAGCTTTGGTCTTTGCAATGCAGCCCAAACATTTCAACGTTTCATCCATGAGGTCTTGAAGGACTTGCCATTTTGCGTACCTTACATCGACGATTGTCTGATTTCATCAAAAGATCCAGAAGAGCATTTGGAACATTTAAAGGAAGTTTTCGAAAGATTCAAGCAATATGGAATAAGGCTAAATCCATCAAAATGCGTTTTGGGAAAAGAAACGGTAAACTTTTTAGGATACAAGATTTCGGCAGCAGGAATCGAACCCTTGCCTGAGAAAGTAAAAGCCATTACCGAATTTCCTAAACCAACAACCCTACAGGAGCTAAGAAGATTCCTTGCAATGCTGAATTTCTATCGGCGATTTTTAAAGAATGCTGCAGCAACTCAAGCACCACTTCACGAATATTTAAAAGGAGCCAGGAAGAAGGACAAAAGACCAGTTGTTTGGACCACAGAATCGGAACAAGCTTTTGAAAAATGCAAGAAAGATTTGGCTGAAGCAGCTGTTTTAACTCATCCATCTTCAGATGCACCTATTTCTCTTTGCGTAGATGCTTCAGATACAGCAATGGGAGCGGCACTAAATCAAATAACGCCCCAAGGACCACAACCAATGGCTTTTTTCTCAAAGAAGTTATCGCCTGCTCAGAGGAATTACAGTGCTTACGATCGAGAGTTACTTGCTGCATATTCAGCTGTAAAGCACTTTCGTTACATGTTGGAAGGTCGACATTTTACTCTATACACTGACCACAAACCTCTATTGTATGCTTTTAAACAGAAACCAGAGAAATGCACGCCAAGACAGCTTCGTCACTTGGATTACATTGGTCAGTTTACGACAGATATCCAACACATCAAAGGCTGTAACAATGATGTCGCCGATGCATTATCTCGGATTGGAACCATTGAATTTCCCTCTCCAATCAATTATGAATCCATGGCAGAAGCTCAAATTGCAGATACAGAGTTACAAGATCTCTTGCAAAATCCTGATAATACAAGCCTAAGGATCAAACCTATGATGATCGAAAATAGCAAGTCAAGCCTTTATTGCGACTACGCTACTAAAGTCATCCGACCGTTTGTTCCGAAAGCTTTTAGGAAGCAGATCTTTGACACACTGCATAACGTAGCGCATCCTGGAATCAGATCAACAACTCGCCTAGTTACTGAGAAGTTCGTCTGGCCTTCTATTCGCAAAGACTGCACACTATGGGCAAGATCCTGTTTAAATTGCCAACGATCTAAAGTTAGCAGACACACAGTTACCCCACCTGGGCTGTTTGAAGTACCGTCATCGCGTTTCCAACATATTCATATAGATATTATAGGTCGCTTACAACCATCTAGAGGATACTCCTATTGCTTAACCTGCATTGATAGATTTTCAAGATGGCCAGAAGCCATTCCCATTTCCGATATATCAGCAGAAACGGTAGCAAGAACGTTATACGAAGGATGGATCGTGCGTTTTGGAACTCCACTAAAGATCACTTGTGACCAAGGAACACAGTTCGAATCAAACCTCTTTAGGGCTCTGTCCTCATTAGTTGGAGTGGAAAAAATGCGTACAAGTCCATATCACCCAGAAGCTAATGGATTGATCGAAAGATTTCACAGAAACCTAAAGTCTTCGATTATGTGCCATGCTGATAAAAGTTGGGCAGACGCTTTGCCAACAATTATGATGGGTTGGAGAGCAGTTTTGAAAGAAGATCTAAAAGCGACACCAGCTGAAATGGTTTACGGTACGAACATACGACTACCAGGAGAATTTATTTCACAGAATAACAACAAAACTTCCGAAGATCCTATTTCCTTTGTAACCAAGCTAAGAAAAACCATGGAGATGTTACGACCGGTACCTACTTCTGCTCATAATCGGAAGAAGATTTTTGTGCATAAAGATTTGGAATCTAGTACCCACGTTTTTGAAAGGCGTGATGCAATTCGCCGATCTCTAGTTCCTCCATATGATGGACCATTTGAAGTTATTCAGCGGTTTCCCAACACATTCAGGCTGATCGTAAAAGGAAAACGAACTACAATTAGCAAGGATAGATTGAAACCTGCGTATGTCGCTCAAGAAACCGAAACCAAAGATTCTAAAGCACCAGCACTTCCTGAAGAAGTTAAAAGTGATCAATATGTCACTAGAGCTGGCAGAAGAGTGAAATTTCGTTTTCAACCTTGTTCACCTCGTTTATTGTTACTAATGTTGTTTTTTTAATTCCAGAATTTGAAGCCACACTGCTTTAATCCTACGTTATCACTGGCAAGGGGGTACTGTGGCGGCTCGAGCAAACTGATCTTGCTGCGCGTCAGTATTATTTGCGGCGCGTCAAAACAAAAAGAGCTGACCTTGTGAAACCCTCCTTCAAGAAGAAGAGCACATATGCAAATAAACTTCCCTATATAAGAAGATTCAAATGTTAACTTTGCTCTCTCTTTCTCTGCCACGCCAGCCTGGGTGTTATGCTTCATCTGTCTAATCTGGAATGTCAAATGTTACCTTGCTAGAATTGATTTTAAAGTTTTAACTTAATAATTGTTTTTAAATAAAAATAAAAAAAGTTCCGTAAGTTTTATCAATTCCTCATCCCAACACTCTACAGACTCGTTGTGGATGAACATTTTAAAAATAGATTCAATATTTAAAAAATGGTTACAATATGTTCGTTACCTTTGCGCACTATATAATGTAATCGTTTCGTAATCTATTGGAAATATTTTACACTAGCTGCGTGGTTCCTCGTTGAGGATACCCATCATTGTCCTCAGTCCCGAAAAGAAAACAAATCATTGGCATCGTCGCTTCGCCTGCTAAAGCATCATTGTAACATAAAAACAGCTCGCTTCACTCGCTGAAAAGTTCATTAACACATAAAAGTACTGGCTCGCTTTGTTCGTTGAAAGGTTAATTGCTACGCAAGCATAAGCTCCTTTCGCTAGCTGAAAAATTCTTTGCTACGCCAGCACAGGCTCGCTTTGTGCGATGAAAGGTTAATTATTGCGCAAGCATAGGCTCACTTCGCTCACCAAAACTCGTAATCTACTCTTATTTGAAATCACTTTAGAAAGACCAACTTTAAAAAATTTAAAATTAATTTTAAACTAATCAAAATGTTCACATTTTGTCTAAGAAAATCAAAATTAGAAGGTAAAATCTACTTATGTCGAAAATTTTAGAGTTCTACGCTTATTTAAAATAACTTTATTAAAAAAAAAAGATTTAAAAAAATAAATTAAAAAAATAATTAAAGTATTGGTTTGTTAATTAGATTGAAAGCTGACCATAGAGAAGAAAAATTAATGTTCAAATAATAATATATTTTTATAAAAAAAAAGTTTCAAGATAAAAATTAATGATATGGCTCCTTAAATAGATATTCTGTGCAACAACTTTGCTGCATATTTCTCATTATGAATAATGAATAGAACTTTTTTATACACAATTTAAAAACTTTTACAGTAATGTAAAGTTTAAAATAACTAAAAATTAGTGTTTGACAGTATATATTCCACCTCAAATTATGCCGAATATATAACTTTGATATAACTTTTTTTAATAACGTTCAATGGAATATTGTTGTGAAACATTTTAATGAATCGCACTTATAAAGTACAACTAAGTTTACATTACTATCAAGGAGGTCTTCTAAACCTTCAGCTTTTACAATCATTCGAAAAGTGCACTTTTCTTTCCTCCTTGGGGGCATATGACTAACCGCATTGACTCCCCCAACTCCCCCATTTGTAGCTATGTTAAATCTTTTATATAATTTTTAAAATGACAATTTGTGCGGTTGTAGGCTGTAGTTCAAGATCTGAACTATCAAATAGTAAGCATATTACTCTTCACAGGTAAGAATTAAACACTATTTAGCTTCTTTCTGAAGTACAAATGTTATTTTTATGTAATCTTGCCATGGTATCTAATGGGTTCAATATCGGAACGAAGACTTAATGTACAGCAAAAATAGATTGTAAAAATATAAATACTCAAATATATTTTCTTTACTTGTGATATGTGCGTTACGTTGTATTGTGATAAAATGTATCCTACGAGTTTGGTACTATATACTTATTAAATTATATTCTTGATTATATTATTATTATTATATTGCTTGACTTTTTTTTTAAATTATATATTTAGTTAAATAAGTTGTTAACTAGAGTAATAAGTGTTTTTAAATAAATATCTGCAATATACTTGTATTTGTTTTGAAAATTGTGAATATAAAGATGACATAAAATCTACCTAAATTCAATTTTTTTTAAATGGATTATTTTATTATTATTATTATTATTATTATTATTTTTTTTTTTTTTAAACTTTTGCACAATATATAACGTAATATTTTTGAAATCCATTCAAAATATTATACATTTAAGTTATAATGCTCCATGCATAATTATATGGGGAATTCTCTGAAAACTAAAACCACTACACCTAAAAAAAATCCCTTAAAGGAATATAAATTATTGAATTATTACTAAAGTTAGATGCCCGAAGTATCATATAAATAAAAAAAAAAAAAAAAATGCGATCCAATTTAGTTTAATTTTTTGACATTGAAAGTTCTCTCATTTCTTTGACTCTAAATTAGGTGAAACATAGTATAATAAATAGAAATTTTTGAAAGGAACAAATTCAAGAATCTTTTTTAATTAGTATAGTCATTATAATCAGTAGAAATATAAAAGTCTAAAAATATTGCAATCAAAAATATAGGTAGAAGAAGTTATGAAACTAAGCTCGAAGTTTTACAGATGCCCCATGCGTTGGTGTGAAATATAAATTTTTTTAAATAAAAATATATTTTGGTTTTCAATTTTTATTAACTTTATTTTTTCTTTTAAAATTCACTCACATAGTGCTGTGCAACTTCTTAAAAAATACAAAAATAAATTAACTTGCTATTTTAGGAAAATTCATGTCCCTTGCGTCAGTAATTTAATAATTGCGTCAAATCAAGATTTTTAAGTACAGAGGTGTGTACTTAATACACACAGTACTGCTTTTATGCCGGAAAACTTTAGCGAAATTCTCTTCCATAATTTCTCTTATAACCCTTTTATAGCCTTCTTTAAAAAACCATTGCATCCTATTATGTTTGCCTGTCACCGATGATAATGTCTTTTTTGTATTGTACAATTTCTCCATTTTTGCAATGAATACATTTTACTTGAAAATAAACTAAGTTGATCTTTTTATCGCATAACGTTTCATTTCAAAAAAGATTTTTAATCGTATTGAATTTGCAAACTGTTTAGTTCGAGAAAGAAATTTTAACAAATCAGACACTTGTATTGGTCAACAGGTGTGTGCTCTAAGAGTAAGATTTTTGCTAAATTTCGTAAAATATAAAATAAAACAATCTTGATTTGTGAGGATCTTTTTTTCTTTAAATGAGATGAATGCGTCTTTTAAACACACAGTATGGTAATATTTTCTTTCTATTTTTTCCCCTGTCTTTTCCAATATTGTGCAATTCTTCATTTCGAACCGATTTTTATAACTTAATAAATTATTTTTAAAAGAGTTCTTAAATTTTAAGCATTTGTATTTGTCAAGAAATGAGATTGCTTGGGAAAATATAAACACCATTCCATTCATTAAAAAGATGAAAAATGATTATATAAGACAATTTTAAAGTGCCTTGGAAAATTTATATTGCCAAAAATATTCATTAGTTGTTTTATTTTTTCTTAAAAACGTAATTTACTAATCCCAACAAAGGGAGCAACCTATCAACCAAAATGTTCAAAAAATTGTGGCCACTTAGAGTAACAAGTAGAGTAAAGTATGCATAATTTGTCTAACAAAATATACAACAGTTGTAACAGTAAAAATCTCACTATTTTACACTCGCAAAAATAGTATGTCCCGTGAGTCAGTTTCAGAACGCCCGCTGAACTGAAATCTAAACCGCAGCTTTTACAATGACAATCCTTCAAGGGGTACTTTTTTTTTTTTTAGGAGCGAGTGTCCGAAGACTTCATCACCGCCCTAGGAGTTAATTTGTAAGGGGCAATTGGGGATCCGCTGTCAACTTCGTGGGCGGGCCTGAAACGAGAAGCGATTTTTTTTTCCTTCCCATTTTTCTTAAGGGTATTTCGTAGAATCACTAAGTATTCACCAATAAGATTGTGTCTAATTGTGAGCTGACATAAATCTTTTAAAGAAATTGAAGCCGATCGCTTCTGTCTACTGGTCTCCTCTTTCCTCCATTTACAATAGCTGGCATATTGGTACAGATTGAGTTCACTGGATAGTGATTAGCAAGCGCCGATGAGTCCAAAGCAATGGTCATATTGAGCGTCACACCCAATCGCAAAATTTTCGTCTCCCCTTGCATCTTTTGTTAAAAATTGCTTTTCCTGTTCTGGGTGGCCCCCGCGAGCACTCCCGTGACCTAATGGCGACAGTCTGGTGTAAAATGTGTTTTCAGTTCTTTCAATAACTGGAGGACGAAAGTTTTTGTTCTTTGCGTTTTGTGTGCTTCTACTTTTCCAATGAAACGAGAGTTATAACTTCAGGCACAGTGCTAGAAGTGTTGGTGCACGTGGTGACGCGTCTCCCCACTTTTCAAGAAAATACTCATGCGTCCCCCTTCCCCCCCCCCCCCTACTTATAAAAACACTGAAATCCATTTCCTTACTTTTAAAAACTTTCAATCCGTCTAAAACTGCTAAAGAAAAATAACATTTATCTTTAAATGTAGTGACACTGAGAAGAAGTGATTTAAAAGTTTTCCAATGTAAAAAAAAAAAGAAAATATTTATATTGGATATGTGTATCAGACTATTATAAAAATGTATCATACTAATTTGTATAAAGATATAAGTATTTTTATTAACAATTCCTTTTACGCTTGGTCAACTTTTAACTTGGAATGAACTTTCTTTCAAGTTAAATTTCTATTTTTGTTTCATATAAAGACAAGCTATTTTTTTTTTCTTCTTTATTAATATAATTTCATAAAAAATATGCCCATTTGGAATCACTATTGAAATCTAAATAACCCGTTATGTACATAATATTGAATTATTACTTCATTTTTTCTCTTACTTCCAAGTAATAAAACCAAGTCACAGAATATTCATTAAAATAACAAAAATAAAAATTATTTGTTTACTAGTTATAATTTCGTATCTTATAAAAAAAATATATTAACATTTAACTTGGGGGGGGGGGGGGGTTGCACTTGTCACCAACTTTTGGGCATCCCCCCCCCCCTCCATTTTTCTTTTCCCACTTCTACCCCACTATTCAGGCACTTTCTGACTGCTGATAAATATTCTAACTTTCCATGCTTAATTGCCTGCAATACAGTCCAATTCCAAGTTTAATTCTTTTTTTTTTTTCTTCTTAGTCTCATTTTTGGTGATATGAGCATAAATTACGTTACACGCAGAGGAGGGATGGAGTTGGTCCAGTGCAATTAACCTCGATATGAAAGGAGAGAAGAGTTAATCATTTGCGAGATGTAACAATTTCACTTTTCAGAGGAAAATGTAATTTTTTTAAAAACAATTTAATTATATATATATATATATATATATATATATATATATATATATATATATATATATATATATATATATATATATATATATATATATATATATATATATATATATATATATATATATATATATATATATATATATATATATATATATATATATATATATATATATATATATATATATATATATATATATATATATATATTTGGTATTTGTGGTATCAAAATGCTTGGAAGTAAAATAAGCTGTCTCACTTTTTGTAGAATGTCGAATGTTTAAAATCTGAAATAGGTTAATTTCCTTAGTGCGACACCTCATATTTTTTGCGACATTATCGCGATGTTGTTGCTGGGTTGCTGCTTTAGGGTATTCTATAACTTTGTCAAGTTCTTTTCACAAATCTGTATCATTGAATCAATTTTCGTACCTTAGAATTTAATTTTTTTTTTTTTCAACGTTCATTTTTTGTATTATAAATTATATTCATAAATTAATCTTAGTTCAGCAATGAACAACTTTTCCATCCCTACCTCAGAAGATAATATGCACTATTTATACATTTTGTTAACTTCATTTTTGAGTTCTTATTTAAATAAACTGTTGCTATTTTCTCTAGAAAATGTACGGTTTTGGAATACATTACTTCATTTGAAATTTTATTCTTTAATCTCTACGGATTATTTTAAATTATAAAAAAAAAAAAATTAATAAAATAAGAAATAGTGAAAGTGTAAACAGAAATAATTTTTTTTAGTCTTGTTATCTTGTATATAATATTTTTGGTAGGTACATTGTTATTGTTGTAATAAAATGTTAATATGTAAAATGAGTTATCTAACTTGTTGAAAAATGCCTTTTGTATAAAATCTGAAAAAAGTTTTTATATTACTGTATATTAATTTATGTTAAAGTATAAAATAAAATTCAAAACATTGGAATTGATTGTGTTACTAAAAGTTCACTATTTTAAAACTATTTGACTATTCGTCAAATGTAAATTAGTTTAATGAAAATAAACACTGGTTTTTGTAAAAATTGCTAAGTTTTAATAAATTTAATTTTTTAAAAGAACTATTTAAAGGAAATTCAGAAAATATCGAGTCTTTTTCAAGAGAACGAGGAACAGCATATTTATTCCAATCTTATAACGCAATTACGAACGGCGAACAAAACCATGTAAAAATTATTTTACAATAGTAGAGCTCATGAAAAGAATGCTATCTCAAATTTCATTTCAGATTCTCTACAAAAACTATTTAAAATGAAACATTAAATATATATATATATATATATTAATTATTAAATTCACTGAAAGCTAAAGCGCAGCTTTTACAATCTGTCCAGGAAAGCAGTTTTTTTTTCTTGGAGGTGGGTGACAACCGCGTCGCTCACCCCCCTCTGTGTTAATTTGTAACGGACAATATCTTCAGGGCACAGGATACTACTGTCCTGTTCCTTCTCGAAAGCAAGTCCATTATCACTGTGCGTGAGAATAGGGATAGGGAAAGCCCCCTGCTATTGTAATTTGTACGCAGAAGTTTTACGACTTGTCGATGAACTAGGCGGCTGCTTTTGCTTAGATCTTAAAGTATTTGGATTTCGAACTAATGTTTAAAAAGAAAAGGAATAAAGGAAACAAATTTGGCATTCAATTGAAAACTTTGGATGATCTTTTTCCGTTGGAATTACACTTTTCCTACTAAAATAGCTTTACAAAACATTATTATTGTAATATCATGGGTAATCAGGCAATCTCTACGTTGCTTTGGTTTAGTTTATATTATTATTTATGAAGCTCTAATGTATTTTTGGAATATTTTGTGTTTCTGAAATACGTTTATGAGTATTTTTGGTTGAATTAACTAATTAATAGCAGTGATTAAGAATAATTTCAATACTGTAATTCGCCAAAAATCGATATTGAACTCATACATTATAAGAAAAAATCTATAAAAGAACCGCAATAAAAAATCTTAAAAAAAAAAAAAAAAAAACTATAAATTTCTTTACTGCAAGACCTGTCACATTTGTTGTGACATTGTCGGCTTGCCGCTTTAGACTTTTTTCAAGGTTCATATATCTTTTGTTATAAATTTTCTTCTATTCATAAATTAGACTCGTAATAAAACTCCCAGTTCAGTAATTAATAACTTTTTTCATGCATAAAACTACCCTTTAAAAGATAATTCATAGTACTAAATAATATTTAAAAACTGCTTTCAAAAAGCACTGAAATGGTAAACACAATAATTATCATCAATCGAGGATTTTTTATATAGATATAAAAAATCCTCGATTGATGATAATTATTGTGTTTACCAATTATTGTGTTAACCAAACGGTATAGTGGTTAGCGTGCTAGCTTCTAGACCGCGGGGTTGCGGGTTTGTAAATGTATGTTGGCTTGTCAAATAATGAAAGTTTCGGCGCATTATAGCCCTAGTGTTGCTGACGGCGCCAGAAAATCTGAAAACAACCAACCAACAACTCTGAAATTGTGAATAATGTTGCAGATATTGTCGCCACGGATATACACATTGTTATAGTGAAATGCAATGTTATACATAAAAAATTTTTGTTTCTTTATTTGTGATAAAAAAAAAAAAACTTTTAGAAAACAATATTAACAATAATTCATCAACTTTTTCTATATTTCATTTGACTTTGAGTCGGGTCCATTTCCAATAAATCACCCGTTTGAAAAAAGAGCCCTCGAATGTGTCCTGGCCTTGGGCCCCAACTTGTCATGATCGGGCCCTGTGTAAAAGCATTCTTTTACAACAGTGACAGTCCCCAAAACTTGATATAATGCATTCTTATCAACAATGAATCTGTCTGTCTAATTTCAGCGTGATTGAATGACGGTAAGTGGATTTATTAACATTCAGAAACGATGATAGAAGCGTGTGTAAAAGCGACCTTTTTGAGTGTTTGTGACAGCCCCCAAAACTTAATACAAGGCATTGGCATATATATAAAACCAATTGCAATGACTTTTGACAAAAAGAAAAAGGATCTTATTGTATAGAACAGAGGTTCCCAGTTCCCAACCTTTCTAGTTGTGCGGATCACTTATATTATATATATATATGTATATATATATATATATATATATATATATATATATATATATATATATATATATATATATAAACATACTGTACAAAAGGGGTAAAATTATATATTTTTAATAATTTGATTTATTATATTTTTATTTTTAAATGTAATTAAAATAATTTAATAATATTTATATTTTTATTATTAAATTATATTTTTTATTGCACTCTGTTGCCACAATAATTAGAAAACTAAAAAACAAGTAGTCAAAGTTAAAAAAAAAATTGTTTGGATTTTTAACATTGTTTATCCCCCATGAGAGAGTCAATATTTGGATTAAAACTTAGCCATGCAGTTAAATTCACGCATTATTCACTCTTTACAACTTGCATTGTTCCCATCTTTAATCCTGAAGCACCAATAATATTTATCTTGGATTAGTTTCTCTACCAGAGTCCACGGCCCAGTACCACGCTATTCGCGGCCCATGGGGTGGGAACCGCTGGTAGAGAAAATCAACTACGCTTGGCGCAGTTGGGAGTTTGGCGTCGAAAAGGGCTTAGTTGTTTGGCGAAATTGACGATAAACCTACTTCAAAGGTACAACCGGTTTCGAATGGGTTTCGCGTTTGCTCACACCTCCTTCTCTTCTAACCTCCTTGACAAGAAACCAAAACTAACAAGTGTTGCCATTCCGTAAAAACTAAACTCTAATGAATACCCACTGTGACGTCACCAACATCAGCCTATAACGAAACCAAAACTAAAAGCAGGAGAAAAAAACTCAACTCCAATGACGTCATACCCATTACATCATCGTTACGTAACCCTGTCAATCAATCACCTGTCACCCATCCATCACCTGTCAACACGCCACGCCCTCTCCAGACAGGCCACGCCCCCCCAGACAGACTGGCGCCTTGTACCACTAGTACCCCGGTATATACTACTGACGTTGATGTCTTCTGCATTATATGATTGCCCATCCCTCACTAGAACGACCAAGATTGCTTTCTTTCAATGTTAAAAGGAGGACGAGTTAAAATAGTAATGATAATGATGATGATAATAATAATTATAATAATAACTTCATCAACCCCTTACCGGCCGAGAAAAACTTACGAGATTCACTCTCGAGTGCCACTGTTTTTCACACAGGCTGGCATAGTTATGACGAATTTTTTTTTTTTTTTTACAAGTATGCAATATTACTTTTAACAACAGATGATGCTCAGATTGATGCTAGGAAAGGTTTACAATCACTTTAAATGCAAATTTTTTTGAAATTTTAACAATTTGAAATTTTCAATGCAAAGGATCATACTTCGGAAAGGCGTATATTTACGCCTGCACTGATAAGAAGTTTAAAAACCTACAGCAACAAAGCCTAACGTGAAAGACAGCATTCTTCTTGAATCTTGCCCATGCAATCACTAGATGCGCGAATACCTGTCTTTAGATTGCTCTAAATTGATAACACATAAAAAGACAGCATCAAAACATTCTTAAAATTGAATGTTTACCAGAAAAGAATTCAGAAATTCTGGACATAGTCTACTTTTCTTCTTCTTGAATTGAACAAAAAAAAATGGTAATATTAACCAACTTAGCTATAGCTTCTTCAAAAGTCACTTGCTGAAGAAAGCCAGACTGGAATCCTTACTTTAAACTTCCGCAAGTGAAGCTAAGCACTCATAGAGAGTGCATTACTAAATATAACAATGGTTCAGCAAAAACTTAAGATTGGAGTCGGATTTGTCGTGATGGTGAACTCATCAGCCTGTAAGAACAACTGATCTCTACAGAAACTACTTAACAACTGTGAAAAAGTAATTACTGCAACACAGAAATTGCTGATCGAACAATGATGATCTTGGACAGTTTTGTATTCATGATGAAATGCACTCAGAAGCTGACTCTGATGTAGACAATTTATGCAAGTAAGAAGATGTTAATTAATAATTCTATGTAAATTAGAACCTTTTGAGCAATAAAAAACATTTTGGTTTTTTGAGTACTTTTACTCACAAAACCTATTATAATATCTTTAAAGTGAATGCTGTAATCCATCTCAAAGTTTTCAATCTGAATAACTCGATTATTGAAAAGTTTAATTTGGAAGAGAGGGAATATGCCCCCCTCCCCCTCTCTACCCTCAAAAACTGCGTTCTACCCATTTAAAGTTTGGGACTCTTCAGATCTTAAATTCTTCTGACAAAAAGAAGTTAAAGTCGGAATTTCATGAATGAAAATTTTTTGTTTTCTATTTTTCCTGTACTACTCTCCATCAGCTAGGCTTCCTTCTCCGCTTCACTTCTATTTCGCTTGAAGTCTATCAGTTGATGAAAGTACAGTACGCAAAATAAAAAAAAGAAAGAAAAAAAAAAAAAGAATAATCAGAGCGATGGCTACTTGTTGAAATAACAAACAAAAGGTACCGTTGTAAATCGTGGAAGATTTTTAATAATTTTGTATAGTTTTTTTTTTTTTTTTTTTTTTTTTTTGACTTGAGGGTCATCTACATATTAAAACAGAACGAAACTTTAAAAAGTTCAATGGCAACCTCATAATATTATCCCGTATTTGGATTCAGCATCGAAAAAAATTTCGAAATACAAAAAATTAATAATTTCCCAATGAATGGTTTGTATTTTAAATGATAAAAAGAAAATGATAAATTGATGTTAAATAAAAAAAGTTGGGTTTTTTTGGCCATAAATACTTAAATAATTAATATATTTCAGTAATTTTTGTTTCAAAAGATAGTTTGTTTAAATGACCAAACATAAATAACAATCAACTTTTGCATCAATTTTTTTAATAATTATTAATTAATAAAACAATTTTTTAAACAATAAAACAATATATATATATATATATATATATATATATATATATATATATATATATATATATATATATATTGCTTTTATCAGATTTACATTGTCTAAACACGCCTCCCCCCCCCCCCCCACACAATATTTTTCTTTCCATTTGGACTTTTAGTTCTCAATTTTTTAATGAAAATGTCAAAAATGCTCACTTTAAGGGACCGTATAGTAGACGACATTTGAAAACAATCAAAGATTAAATCAAGGTAAACTAGAGGTTCGAAAATAGCAAAGCATTCAATTACACTATAATATTGGTCATAGCATTAGAATTTGATAAGGTGTTATTTACCGTTTTTATCAACAATTTTTACATGGGAGGAGGGGGGGGGGGGGAATTTACAATGGTATTTACACATCACAATGTCCTTTCTTGAGCATGAAACAAGAAAAAAATAATTCAATCGTTGTTGGGGGATGCTCAAGGACAGAGAGCTCTGTGTTAAACGCACTCGTTTTTCAACTTCGAACGCTTGTATAGCATTTCTACGGGAATTTCAGAGGTGGGAACGACTATATAAGAGGCATTAGCACGGACATTTTAATCAAAATCATTAGAGCCGTTTTTTAGCAATTGTTGAAAAACATGATTTTTTCATTATTTCAACCTTAGGCGCATGCCCGATTTTGACGAAAACCAGTTCCCATGGCCACCACCACCCCGTACATCAAATTCAGTTTGATCGATTCAATGCCCCAACGTATGCAACAAGTTATTGACCACGATGGGCACTAATACAGCCTACTGATTTTTTAAAAATATACTTTCATTAAATTGCATTTATTTAAAACAACATTTTTTAAGCAATTTCAATGAGTTATCCTTTAAAAATTTTACTGAATTATGTGATTTTTTCTTTTTATAAATAATTTCAACGATCACGTTACATTTGTGTTTACAGTGAAATGTTTCTGTAAAATGCTTTGCTGAAAACTGTTTAATAAATGCCTATGTTTTATATTTACCAATTTTCTAATCATCAGTAGTATATACGTTATACTTCTGCAATTACAGTTTTCGATATTTTATCTATTTCGTGTGAAAAATGCACATCTTTAATCTTGCAAATAAATTATGTTACTTTTGCGTTTACTTACTATTTTTGTATTAATCTTAAACATGACACTATAAATCCAAATCGTTTCTATGTAATTTGAGACCAATATTTGTATTTTTAACGTTGTGACACACGCCGCACTGAAAATTCGATTTCGCCCGCTGTGAATTAGAACCTTAAAAATACCTTTCGCTTTATGGAAATTCTCCCTGAAGATCGGTCAAAACATGGTCTAAACATTTTCGCTCATAAGTGACGTGTTTTTTGACATAATGAATTGAAATTTGGTGCGTGCTTCAAGAATTAATCTATTACTCAGTCCTTTAAAGCGAGCTTTTTGACATTTTTGCTAAAATATTGAGAACAAAAAGTCAAAATGGAATGAAAAAAATTCCGGAGGGGTTTTCGACTATGATAATTTTAATGGAAGCAAAAAAATACATGTTTCTAATTAAAAAAATTTAAAACTTGTTTTATTAATTATTAAAAAAACTGTTTAATACAAAAGGTGCATGTTATTTATGTTTGGCCTTTGATAAACCATCACTTGAAACAAAAATTGCTGAAATATATTAACTATTTAAGAATTTATGTCTAAAAAAAATCAAATTTTCTTGTTAACATTAATTTGCCATTTTTTTGACGTCATTTAAATTGCTAACCACTCATTGGAAAATTATGAAATTTGGTATTGATATTTGGTTTTGGATTCTAAATTTAAATATCGTATAATTTTATGGGGTTGCCATTGAACTTTTTAAAATTTGGTTTAGTTTTAGTATGTAGATGACCCCTCATGATAAAAAAAAAACTTATATACAATTAATAAAGACCATCCTCGATTTACAACGGTATTTGTTGTTTTAAAGTTTGTCTTGTTTTTTTAAATGCAAGATATAGCCATCGTTCGGATTTTTTTTTTTTGCGCACTGTACAAAATAATTTTGTTTGTTCAACTGATCATAAACTGTCAGGGTCAAAGAGTAGTAGTTTCTGACATCATCAAGCATATGTTATTTAAATTTTCACATCCCATTTGCTAATCATTATGCAGCTTTATTTTAGGAAGTATAACAGTTGACTATGACGTATTGTACTCAACTATTATTTTCTAGCTGAACTTGAATCGTCTTTATAACTTTGCCCGTCACTATCTGTCACATCTCAATGTAAATAAAAACAAATAGATAAATGTTTTGTATGTGCTTTGGTAAAATTTATTATAGTGTTAAAAATGGGAAATAAAAATAAAAAATATTCTAAGAGTAAAGTTTCCGAAACCATTGATCCACCTGTTACAGAGATGTTATTAAATTCCAATAATGATGTTAGTACTACAAATTCTGTTCAAGAAAGAAGGTATAAATATAAGAGTAAAAACTGTTATATGTTGCACTTGTCCATGCTTGATGATATATTTTAGGCAAATTATCAAACTTAATAAGTATTAAAATGACCTGGTATATAATTTTATAAGATAAACGGTCTACTTGTTTTGAGGTTATGCCGTTACCTTTCGTACATATTATAGTGGTGACTATATTCATCTGCTGTTTGAAAAGTTAACAAACTGTTGCTGAATTAGATTAATAAATAAAACCGGTACTTACTTGCTATCGCAATCATGCCAATCTTCGGGATAACTCGCCATATTGGGAACCCCGATTTCGTACATGTCTAAGGCGCTGAATTGGCAACCATGTGCTTCGTTTCATATCATGATTAAGGCAAAATATATTGTTTTGATTTTATTCTAAAATGCATTTCTTCATATTTTCCACCAAAACATCATTTATATATCGTCAAATAAAGGCAAGAATTATATAGATAAAAATTTTAAGTAATTTTTCACAGTATTTCTAGAATCCGTGCACCATATTCTATTTTTAGAATTGGTCCGTTTTTTTTCAATGTCGCCAATATGGTTGCGATAGTACGCAAGTACCATAAAACCTTACCTCGACATTAAATTTATTACACATTAATCAAAATAATTACAAAATTTTAAATGATTTTAAGAAAATAAATATTAAACTATCACATGTGTGATAGTTTAATATTTATTCATTAGGTATTGGTTCGTTCTTTATTTATGATGCAAAATTATTAGCAAAACATCAAAGTAACCTGGGTCTAGAGTAGCATTTCTCAACTTGCTTACCCTTTAAACTATCATCACTGCTCCACTTATCCCAACCTCACCCCCCATTATGTATAATTACTAATATCTATAAACAAGTATAGTTATAACATAATAGTGATACTTTTACCAATTATGCAAACTTGAAATGCTGTTATATAACACAAATATTGGATGACTTGGTTTTTAATTGCTATGAGACAGGTGAACCTATCACTCTTGACAGGTCCAGCAAATAAAATACATACTTAAATTGAATTTAAAACATTTCTTTCTTTCTAACTTAAGATTTCTTTGAATTCAATTTCACTATTTTGATTTTTCACAATGAAATATAATTTGGATTGGAAATGCTATAGTAGTTACAAAAACTTTTCACTTGTATTTAGTCTGTCTACTAATATCCCTCATTGCAGCTTTTTTTCTGTGTGTTCCCAGAGACCATTTTGCATACCACAGGTTGAGAAATGCCCCAACAGGCTACAGGAATTCTTTTTTATTGAACTGAAGGTTTATTATGGTTTATAAAAATCTGTTAATTTTTAGTACCTTTCCAAAAGAAGAAATCTCAGATAAAGACGAAGGTTTTCGTGATTTTCTTTCTAAGCAACTATTTGACTACCTAGAAAGGTTTGTATTTATTTCTTTTTAAATTTTACTGTATGTGTATTTATAAAAGTTTTGTTTTGACTTGTATTTTCTATTGGAAAGATTTATTAACATTTAAATGCTACTGGGTATTAGTTATCTAAAAGTTAATATTACTGTTTGTATAAAATATAGCCAAGAATAGGAAATATTCTTTCCCGATATGACTAGCTTATGTAAAAATTTGGCCCTTCAGGTTTTATTTCTCACAGCATTGTCTAGAAATGTATTCTTTTGAGAAAGCATATTTATTTCAGACATCATTTGATTGTTCCCAATGTTTCTGAATTCAAGCTTAATTCCAAAAAGAACATTTCTTTTTTATTTGTATTAGATGACAAGTTAGAAGCAAAAAAAGATTTGACCAATAATTTTTAAATTTTGATGTCCAAAATAAATATGCTTTCTCAAAAGAATACATATCCAGATAATGTCAACAGTCTTAATTATAAATCAGTTGTTTAAAATTAATATCCAACTTTTAAGGTTCATATCAGTAAAAATTCAATGCATGGAAGTTTTTGGGTACATAAAGTTTTGGGTTGGGCTTTTATTTTATTGTGTAACCTACCTGATCAAGCATGTTGAATTTTTCAAACATTAATATAATTAAATACATATCTATGTGACAGATTACTTTTATATAAAACCAATAGTTATAAAACTTGTACCATATCAATATGTTGTACATATTGTTTAGACAACAAAGATAGTAACTTTTTTAAACTTTAATATTCTTTATGAAATTTTTAATCAAGAGATTTTTAATTCAAATATTTTATTTTCCAGTCAAATCAAAATAATTGATGTTCCAGAGGAAAATCTTGATCTGCAACAATTCGAAATAAGTAGTATATTTGAAATATTTTTTCTATTTCAAAATAACACCTATCAGAATATAAAATTTTTGTTTATCAGAAAAATGTATTTTTAACTTAGGCCTCTTTCACACGGTGCGGATGCGGGCCCGCAGAAATCGATATATCTCCGTAATTTCCATCGATTACTTCAGTTTGAATTAACTAATTAAATTTTTATTTATAATTTAAAGTGTATAATACGGAACACAAACCTACTGGGATCTAACTCATCTATGCAATAATTGAATTTTAACTTAATTTTGAATCTAGACGTTTTTATGATAAGTCAGTAATTTTAAATACTTTCAAAACAAAATTATATAAAAAATATTTCAGTTAAATTTTCAATTCTAGTCGGGTTTCTTAGATCAAATCATTGTGTATCGTTTGTCATTAAATTAAAATTTTTAAATAATTACAAATTGAAATATGATTGGTGCAGGATTATATTCTTTAGTTAATTTTTAATTAATCAATCCTCAAATGAATAATTTTTATGCAGATATGTTAGTTTTCTTTCACTTGTGAAAAAATGTGAATGTAATTAAAAAGTTTAGGAAATTTTTTCCAGTGTATGCAAATATTGAAACTTTTTTCTAAAACATAACATCAGCTTTGAGTGAAAAGGTGCAGACTCCTCTTTAAGTTTCAAACCACTTTTCAGTATTTTGGAAACAGAGAGAGAATCCAACATCTGTAAGTAAAAGCTGCCGACTATATATTAATACTGTTAATCAGTACTGGTATTATCTTAGCTGTTTGCTCAACTACAATGCTGGCCAAAGAACAAAATGCTGTGTGTGCAAGAATGAGTTTTGGTGCCTAAAAATAATATGTAGTAATAAATAGTAAACATTAAAGTTAAGTATTTATTACCTTTTCATTATTTTTTTTTTTAATTATTTCTTCTATTACTATTTCTTTTGACGGACTTTTACAAACCTCAATAGGCATGGTGTACTGTACTTCTGCAAAGAGCAAGCTCCTAAATTCTTTTATTCTGTTTATAGTTTTATCAGAAAAATAAGACACTTTTTTAATTACAACAAAAGTTTTGTTTTGATATTCATGAAAAAAAAATCTGAAAAAAAATATTACAGAAGATAGATTAAAATAACCTGTATTACATCACTCAGCAAGTGAATCTTACTAGCGGAAAATGCTTTTATTAATTAACATTTTTACCATAATATCATATTATTTTTTAAATATTTTTGTCATTTTGTCTCCCCTCTCAAAATCACATGTGTGCAATTGCACCCGCCTTAGGCGGCCCTGATTAATAGGATGATTCAACAAATGCCTATCTCTCCATTTCCTTCTAGAATAAAGGAGATATAATAACCGAAACCTTCTTTTGTCTATACTTTAAGTTTCCACTTATATTATAAAGTAAAATTTAAAATATAACTAAATACATTTAATCAACTCTTATTCATATATTGCATTCACTAGGGGAAAATAATAATCAAACTCTTCAAAGATGCGGGCGAAACGTCCGCAGACATGGGCTCGTGTGAAAAGGCATGCGTTTGAGGGGCCCGCGTCTGCACCGTATGAAAGAGGCCTTGGGTATTATTGATTGACCATTTCATCTTATATAAGATACTATGTATTAAATCATAATGAGAAATTAAAAAATTTAATTTTCTAGTTCATGTGCTTTGCATCATTTGCAGTAAATACATATAAATTTGGTTATGCTTCATAGCATCTAGTCAATTTTTAGCTTTACTTTTCCTAATGATTAATCGATCAAATTAGTTTTATATTATAAATTTTTATAAAAGTTAAAACCTCTACTCATACGTGAAAGTTAGGGGAAAAAATTTACTGAAATTTTTTTGGGGGAAGTTGGTAATAAAAGGTAAATCGTAGTGAAGAAAACAAATGCTTGATTTAATGATGCATTAATTATGCACAAAAGTTGTACATTAACCATTTCAAAGACCAACTATTCAACATCAATTAAACTTACACTAATCAAATCAATGAAACTTTTGCTGAAAAAATTTATAAACACGGAGTGTCCAGCAAAATTTCTGATAAAAATTCAAGAATTTCAAGGCTCATCCTAAAAATGTTTAACACCCCTCCTGTGACCCATTAATTACCACATTTTTCAAAATATACCCTCACCCAGTTGTGTGCCAAGTTAATCGTAGAAATGAAAAAAAAAAAAAAAAATGTATGAAATTAAGAAAATGATAGGTAATTGTCATATATAAATTAGATTATTATTTTTAAATTAGAAAGAGAGGATTTCTTACTGCTCTTTCTTGAGGATGAGAAAAAAAAAAGGTATAAAATTGTTAACCACATGATATTTCAAGCTAAAATAAACAATTTTACATACAATAGCAGTTTAAATTAGTTTTAAATAAGGATAAACAGTAAAATTGGCTCCAATTTTTTTTGCACAAAATTAAATTAAAATCCTAGTTATTATGCATTGATTCAAACAAAAGGCAAAACAGATCTTCACATTAAACACGGGCATAGCTATCACATCAGCGGAAGTCTAGGCGAATGACACCAAAACTGTGTCGCAAATCTTGGGAATAGCTACTATTAAAACAGCTTAAACTCCCTTCCTTACTTGTCATCAATCCTCTGGAATTGCTTTTAAATGTCACATGTTTCCCATAATTTTTACACTGAGAAAAAATAAGCTCTGTTTTTCAGTTAAAGATCCTTTTGTAGTAAGTGTAGTTGCACTCTTGAAGCATGGCCATGCTTAAAGACTTAAGCTAATTTTGAATATAAATGGTTCCTTTTGCACTGAAATGAAATTTCAGTCACAAAGACAAACCTATTGTTTGGTTGTAGGCTAATTAAATTATTCTTATAATACATCCCATTTCTTGACCATATGTTGATAATCAGATAGTTCTTAATTAAGAAACTTAAGTATGCAATTTCTACTCTTTCCCAACTATTGTACTTCAATGTGTTGGTAAAGTGAGTATCTTTCTCTAACAGTTTATAAATACACTCACTTCCAAAGCTAAGCACGGAGAGGAAAATGTTAATTTCTGTAAGCCAATCTAAATTAAAGAAGCTTAAGTTTGCTGCAAAGATAGAAGGAAGTATACAAATATGTTAAGAAACAGCCTATCATGGTTTCGCGTCGAGAAATATGCAAAACAGGCAGTTGTATAAGAAGCATTGTGAAGGGTTATAGGAGTTGCATATACAGTAAAACCCTGATTATCCGAGTTTCCGCTTTAACCGAGCCAGATATTTCTTTTACCCCTGATATTTTCCTTTGTCAAAACTAGTGCCGAAAAAAATTGGTACTTGATTTCTCAAACACTCGAGAAAACAAAATGTTTACATTCCTTTTCATTGTATGACACTGCTCCTTCTATCGCGTCGCTCAAGGTCTTAAGTAAGAGAACTCTTTAAGCATTACTATATATTATTAATTGCATGTGGTTTACCTATAGTATAACATTTGTACTTGTCAAAACATACATTTAAACCGATACAATTTATTTTATTTTTAATTTTCGCTTTAACCAAGTTTTTCGGTTATCCGAGTTGGTCTTGGTCCACATTAACTCGGATAATCGGGACTCTACTGTAAGTGCTGATGAAAGGCGTTTAGAACATTTGTATGATTTGTTTTCAAGCTAGACGTGTTTCTATGGGTCCCAAAACACGAATGGAAGGGTCTAAGCACTGGCAGGCTATCGGACACGTTGAAGCAGGATAGTCTATCACAGATGTTTCTTTTTTCTTCAGCGTTCATCCTTTCCGATTATGCAAACAATTCCAAACAGTTGTACAAAGACCTGTAGCATGTCGTCCAAGGGTTACGACCCCCACAGAAGATCGATATATTGCTGTTGTAGCCAAGCGGAATCAAAGATCGCCCTCCATACGTGTGACATCTATGGTTGCAGTGGTCATTGGCAAGACGATATCTGCCACAATTGTTTGTCGATGGCTACTCATGAACAGGGTTCCCACTCAATGTTTTTAAGGACCTTTGAAAATTTGTTTTCAGGTATCATGTCTGCATATAAATTTTTAATAAAGTATATTCTGCCAAAAAAGTTACAAGTTGGTGGATGCGCAATACAAATATGTCGGAAAATTCTGATACAGAGTAGATAAGTGGCGATCACGCGGGGATAGCAAGTCCAAGTTGTATTAGTAAAAAATTTTCAGGCAAAAATAAAGGACTTTTAAGGACCTCTAAGCATTTTCAAGGCTTTGAAAACAAGTTCAAAAATATTAAGCACTTTTAATGACCGTGGGAACCCTGATGAATGATCTGTATGCCTCGGTACTACGAGTTTGTGTTCCTTTATCCATCCAATCCAAAGGGGCACGATTAAAGTGGTGCCGCCAGCATGTGAATTGGACTATGTCTAATTGGGGCAACATTATGTTCACAGACGAGTCCAGATTTGTCCTACAACCCAATGATAAGCGTGTAAGGATATGGAGAAAACAAGGTACACACAATTGGCTCCAGAACATCATGCATTCCGCAGTGGACATCTTCAGGCGAGTTTCTGTGACGGCTGTATGGTATCAAGATGAAGTCTTAGGCCCCATTGTGAAACTATATGCTGCAGCAGTTAGTCCTTCTTTTGTTTTAATGGACGATAATGCACGTCCCCATAGAGCTGCCATCGGTGACAACTTTCTGGAGAGTGAGGGAATTGCACGTATGGAGTGACCGGCTTACTTGCCGCACCTTAATCCAATTGAAAATCTTTGGGATGCCCTCGGCCGTGCTGTATGTAGACGTATGTGCTATTTACTTGCATCATTTCGTGTTAATCAAAGCAGTACTTCATTTTAACTCTCCATGCTTAACTTTTGGAAGTGAGTGACAAATAATGCAGTATATGTTTAATGTCTATTAAGTGATGGTAATTTTGAAGATTTATTAAATTGTGTTTTCTTTAATTACTTTATTCCAAAACGTCCTATGTAGGGAATTTATTTGAATAAGTAAATTTTTAATTTAATTTGAACTAAATACAAATTTTTTATTATAGAAGAAGTACCTTTTCTTTTGGGTTCACCTTTATTGGATGAAGATCTAGTAACAGAAGAAAAAGAAACAGCTCCTCCTCAGCCAAAGAAAAAGAAGAAAAAAGAAAAGTATATATTATTTAAACTACAATCTAACTTTTATTAATTGTTACTTCTTGCAAAGAATGTTATTGGTAGTGAATAATTTATTTGAAATTTCATATTGAAAGAACATTTCTGAATAATGAAGTATATCTTTATTTCTTGACTTAAAAATTTAAAAATAATATTCACAATGTAAACATTTTTAAATATGAAAGATTTATAGCCCTTTTAAAGAATTTTTTACATCGATTCATACATGTTTTTTATTTTCAGTATAAATCACTCATTTTTATAGGTTTAAAAAACAAAAAAACAGTAACTTTAATGTTTAATTAATAATATGCTTAACATTTTATTAGTAACTTCCTTTCAATAGGCACAAATTCTAGAAATATTAAACTTATATCAAATATGGAAAATGTAGGAACCAGTGTGTATTTCTATTTTTGTTTTCTCAAAATAACACAATATACTAAAATATGGAACTAAAACTTTTAAAAATTAAAATGTATTCAAAGTCAATAATGGTTAGTTTTTTTTGCATGAAACTGCCAAACTAAATATTTTGCAGAAACATAATATAAATTTGTAGGATATTCTTTCTTTCAAGTGTTTAGCATACTTTTTATGTCTTGCAATTTTTATTTAAAGGAAGAGCAAAAAAGACTGTTTCAAGGAAGTAGCTGTGACAGCTGACTGGTTGGAAAAGCAGGCAAAATTATTTAATTCTTGATAATTACTGTATATTCATGTATTTTGTGATACTTAATTAAAATAACGCACTATTCAACTCATACTCTCATTTGTAAAATGAGATTCACAGCTTTTATTATACACAAGGTTATAATTCATATATTATACGAAAGTACAGATTATCAAAACACGTTTTCTTTCACAAAAAAGAAAAGAAAAAAAATTTCAAGCAGAAAAACATGACTAACCAGGAGAATTAAAGTAAAATAAAAATAGTTTTTGAATACCATTCATTGGGGTTCGATTGTCTGAAGTGAAAACTTTGCATACATAATGTGTAAGTATAAAGTGATAGAAATGTTAGAATTAGTAAAGGAATTTTATCAATCAGATAATAAATGCATTACAAATGAAATCAAAGATAGTGCCATCGTTTTTACTACAACCAGGCCCCTTTAATAGAGGTTGCTTGATGATGATGATAAAATATTGTCTGATGAGCTTCATGTATGAAAGAATTGGTCTTCAATTCATGCATCTACATACATACTATTATCCATAAGCCCGAGATACCTGCAACAAGAGTCGGTATCAATGACTACAGGTGAGAATTATGTTTAAAGTAAAAATAAAATGTATAAATAATTCTGAATTATATAGAATTCAAAGACAGCATGATAAATCTTGAAAGCAATTTTAGTTATGTTAAATATTTGCACAAAAAATTAGTATTCATTTCCAAATACTCCCAAAATATTTTAATACTATCAATGTAGAGGTCAGAAATATCGATACTATATCGTTGCATAGAAAAAATATCGATACATCATTTTTTTAAATTTGATTTTCAATTTTGCCAGAAACAAAGTTTTTTGGGGCAAATTTTTACTTTTCATGATTGCTTTTTGGTAAGATGACTACTTTTTCAATTGAAATGGATCTATTACAAAAAATAAAAAAGAGTTATATTTTTGCTTAATTGGTGCAGTGATTTTAAGAAAAATTTAGATAATTTTCAATAGCTTTTAAGTGTATGGTAAAATATTGAATATTGGTGAAATTTTAACTATCTCTCAGCCAAGTTCAAACTTTAGTTTTGAAAAGAGAATAAAGAAAATCGAAAAAACACATGGAACTACAAAATGATCATAAAAAAACTAAAAATGTTTGAAAATATCGATATATATCGGTGACTTTTATAGATATTTTTTTAGAAATATCGATAAAGATATTGTCGTATCGATATATCGCCGACCTCTATATCAATGTCAGAAAGGGAATAATGGATTTTACAAGTTAAAGTATAAAAATAATTTTAAATAGGACTGTATAAAGTGATATAAATGTTAGAATGAGTAAATTAGAACATTTTTGCAAAGACTTGCTTTGGAAAGAAATCTCATGCATGCAGAGCTTAAGAGCAACTATTTTTTTCCCTCCTGCCATTTAGACCTAATGAAATTTTCACTAGCACAAAGGCAGTCGAAATACTGCAATCCAAAACATATTTTCCGATATAAAATAAAAAATTCTTAATTTCAACACTCATTTAATGGCAATTTAAATTTTGAAATTCAAAATAAAATTAAAATAACTTTTTTGTTTAATACTGTGATATTGAAGGAGAAAAAAAAAGAAAAATGTGAACCTAATTTTTATATGACAGTATATAGTGAAAAAACTTTGTTAAATTATACTTGCAAACTTCATTAATCATCTTCTGTTGTTCCATATTGCAAATTTCTTGTAATATGGAATTTATTGCACTTGTATTGCAAGTGTTGAAGCAATTTTTACAGTAATTGTGATTTGAATACAATTGCAGAGGGTCTAAGAGACAATAAAAGGTTAGCAAACACACTTAAATAAAAGCAATGTAAAATTACTTACTCAGGATTGAAATTTGCAATTCTTGCTCGCATAATATTAGGACCCAGTATATTAGACAATGAAGACAAGCATTGACCAGCAGCACATGAAGTTAGCAGATTTTCACAATTCTAAAAAGTAATTAACTTATCAAATAATGATGGCCAAATAAACTATTTTCTATAGTATACAGGATTAGTAGTAAAGTTCCAACTCTTTGTTTTTCCTCGATTTTTTTTTTTCATGCATGTTTAAAAGTATATTACATTCTGGCACTTTTGTAAATGTAATAAATAATTAATGCTAGTATCTTTGACAGATGTTTTGCTGAAATTTTATTGCAGGAAATTTGAAAACTGTATCTCATAATAAAAGCTTAATTATATAAATAAAAGTGTAGGTTGGCATTTTAGGATTATGATGATTCAATATTACTTCAGGTTAAAGTTTCACCCCCCACTCTCCTGCAAAGTTGATTTGAAGGGAGAGGCTGCTGTAGCAAAACATATAATTTATTTGAAATACCTTCACCTTAATTCAGTTTCTATGCACTTAAAAAGCTCAAAAAGAATAGTGATGATTAAATGTAAATTTTTTCACTATGGCAAAGTGTATTTTTGAAACGAAAAATCCCAAACTAAGTACTTTTTTAATGAGAATTAGTGTAATTAAGTTATTTTCAAGGTAATGCTATTTATATTCTATTATTGATAATATAAGAATAAAACATACTTACTAAGGAGTAAAATATATCTGGCATAAATAGCTCCAAGTATTCTTTGAAATGCTTTTTGCCAATACCCTTACAAATGTTGGGTAACTAGAAATGAAATTTTCGTTGAGTATATATAAAATAAATGAACTGTAACTGAGCAAACATTGAATAAAAAATTAGTTTTAATCTCAAGAAATTTGAACATTCTAATTATTTAGTCCCTTAGATTTACAGTCAATAATTAATTCTTTATGATATTGTTTATTATTCTTATCGTTTAATTGTGTTTGAAAGAAGAAAATAATTAAAACCTCTATACCCTTAGACAAAGCGATTGCATTAAGCAAACATGATGTGTGTAATGCTTGTAACTAACTGCTTCATGGAGGAGAGGCATCATCTCACATATATGGCTTGTTAATTCATTGATTTGGGATAATTCAGCAATCAGATGTACACAGCTTAAAAGAAATAAGTATAATAAGGTATTTAGAAAGGAATAAATGCACTTAAAATGCATTTTATAAGCTCTTATAACCATATTAATAAAAAATATGTGTGTTAGAAAAGATTTATTTTTTTCATATTAAAAAGTTTTTCTTTTTATAGAACAGTTTTAAATTATTAATTCCAATTAAGATAAAGTTTATATTATAGTTGGAATTATATATTTTATTTAATATAAAGTATTAAAATAATTAATACTTAGGATAAAATATTAACCTTTAAACTAAAATTCACTTTTTATATACACAACTACTTATAATTCCTCAAAATACGTAATGCTTATGCTTGGGAATTTGTGTTTTAGCTTAGGATAAACATCGATTAACATAGTTCGTACATTTGAAGGAGAAAAAAATTCAAGGACTTTTCAAGGATGCGTTATCAACTCATATACATTAATAAAAATTAAAAAAAAAAAAAAAAATGTTTTATAGTTACACAATCAGAAAACTTAAAAAAAAAAATTCACTTAAAGTTTTCCTAGTAAAATTTAAATCCAGAACTACTTGAAGAAGCTACAGATAATTGTTCAACCATGCTGTTTTCCTGCTTTCCGATTGGCTAAACTAAATTTGAAGTATTTTTCACATTTTGTTGACCAATTTTTTTTAAAAGACTATATTTTTAAGAAAAAATAAAATTCAAGCACTATAAATTAAAAAAAAAAAAAAAAAAAAAAAATCAAGGTTTTCAAGGACTTGAAAATGAAAGTTTTTTCCAAGCACTTTCAATGTTTTTTTAAAAACGTATGAACCATGATTAAAGAAACATACCCATCAGCTAGCTCCCATGGTTCTGAAGGTTTACGAAACTTATGATCAGTACAACCACCACCTCTGCCCATTTTCGGCGCAAGAGATCCGCATGAGTACATCTATAATATAATTTAAACACTTTAAAAGAAGAAGAAAGAAAGCGATTCAACACAGTAGCAATCATGTCATTGCAAATAAGATAGAGATAAGATTTGACATTTTTATATTTCCTTCCCCAATTATTTTTTATTTGGTTTTCTAGAAATGTCACTGAATTTTTGCTACCTTCTATTAAAGAATTCAGTTTTTACTCTCAATTATCATAAACAAAAAAAAAAAAAAAATTTCGACAGAAATGTCCTAGCAACAGTTAGACAAATAACTTGAAGCAACGGAATAAGATGCTAAAGTTTTCTTTCTAGTATTAATTAAGAGACTTAAGAAAATTAAAACATCAAGTAGCCCATAACAAATCTTGAAACATTTAATGTTGCTACTTGAAATTTTACAAAGTTGACAAGTATTACGGTAAACAGGACTGCATAAGCTTGTTATAAAGTCCAGATATAAGCTCGCAAAATATAATTTAAAAAAAAAATTTATTATTTAACTACTGCTGAAAAAGATGAAATTTTATTTTATATACAGTCAATTTCGCGATAACTCGAAATCTCGTAAGTCGAATATTCGTTTATTTCGAAGTTTTCATTAGATTCCTAGACAATTTAATGTTTATCAACACTTAATTATCTCCATATCTCGAAGTTTTTGTGAAAATTTTATTATAACATAAAAAAAAAAAAAAAAAAAAAAAAAACACAAAATACTAATAAAAAAACCTTGATTTTTACTTTTTCCTCTTTACATCGTGTTTTACTATTTAACTTGTTACAGGGAAAAACCCGTTTGCATTGACGCATATAGAAAGTAAACAGGCTTTTGTCTTTACATTCCATTTCATATTTAAAGTGTGAATCAATGGTGTTGGTCTACGTTAGCTTTGTATAATGTTAAAACATAAATTGAATACACTTAGTCCAAATCAAAAAGTTATATTGATCAATGAAACTGAACAAAATCTGCAATGTAAGAAGAAAGACGTTGCTTTAAAGAACATAATTCCTACGAATATACTTTCAACCATTTTGAAAAACAAAGACGACTTTGAGAAGACATGCATTGAAACTCGATCAATCATGTAAATGAGTGAAGGTATGTGCCTTTCTTGGTGTCGAAGCTGCTCTTTTAAAATGGTTTGAGACATATCGAAACCAGAATTCCAAAATCCCTCTTAGTGGAATGATGTTAAAAGAAACGGCGAAGGACTTTACTCGTTTACTAAAAGTTGAAGGATTTATAGCAAGTGTGGGATGGCTAGAAAAGTTTAAAGCAAGACACAATATTGTCTTCCGGACTCTACAGAAACAAGCAAAAGATGTCTGATGAAATATGCCTTGAATAGAAAATAACTCCCGAGTGACTTCCAATACCTCGAACTTTGGATAACTCGATGAATTTGGTCAGTCCCTTGAACTTCGAGTTGACTGCATATAATTTTTTTTTATTTAACTACTGCCAGGGGTCAAAGTAACCAAATAAGAATATATAGGAGTTTTTGAAAAAAAATATAGGACAATATAAAATATCAAATAACTGCACACAGTTGCTACAGAACTTTAATTTTAACTCATTATATATTTCATTAATTAAAACTTTAAATGAAAATTACTGAAATGAACATATAAGACATACTTATTTGAAGTATGAGGACTTTCACACAGCACTAATTTTCCTTCCCATAAATTTTTCTTTTTAATAGAGGAATATTAATAAAAAGTACTCAGAAAATTACTATCTCCCTTTAAAACTCGTTGTATTGAATTTAAGAAAACAGAAGAAAGAAGAAAAAAAAAAAAAATTCAAAACAGAAATTGCCTGATCCTGAATATGTCATCCTTTATTCGTTATTACCTCAATATTTCATACTTGGTATTCATCAATAAATCAAGTTTATATTAGCTATATTTTCAATTTTGAGTCTTTTGTTTCTAGCATGTATATGTGCTTGAGCTGCCCTATTTCTTTTTATCCTTATTAGCAGTCTTTTGTTGGTATAGATTTATCCTACGGTGCCGGACGGACTGGCGATTTAGCGCCAAATGTGGCAACCCGTTGACTCAGTTTTCTCGTAATCCTTGTGAGCGTTTAGATTTAGCAGCACAGATTTTTGACGTCATTTTCAATTTTTGACTTTTTTGAAAAGTCGCTATCCGAATTCTGACACTGTATAGCAAATTTTAACCCTTTTGTTTCCTTCACCAGTCATTGACTGGGCACTCAAAATGTCGATTTTAGTCCTGCAAGTGTGTAATAAAGTTTTTTCTTCTTGTTTTTCTGTTCTTCCTGAGGTAGTTTGTTTCTGCATCGCTTTCTTTGGTTAAAATTCCAAGTCCAGTACGGATCGTGCGCTAAGAATTGATTACATAGAGCCGCGCCAAATTATGGCAACCATAGGTAGTTCACATGTGATTAAAATTTTTTTCAAGGCTGCTACTTTTTGGCAAAAATCACCTTAGCGTAGAATCCGTACCTGACTTGGAATTTTAATCTTAGCTTTTTCGCTTCTCTTTTTGCATTATGACCAATTAGTTTACTACGCGTGCTATGGAAAAGTTCACTTGTTTACAACTTTTGTCGGTCAAGTACAGTTGAGTTGTAGGAATAAGTCATCGTTACCTCTGTCGACGTGCTCTTTCCCTATGGTCAAGTAGAAAGGAAGCGAGTAGTCAATGCAACACGTGACGTCACAAGAGATACGGCGCGGCCGCTAACTAACATCGCTTTTATGGGTTTTGTCAGATCTCTTTCACTTACGATCGCGGCAAAGAATCCGGAATATAAAAAATTGCAATAATCGGCACCGTTATTACGAATTTGAAGAAAATATAGGTCGAATCAACACAGAAATATAGGATTTATAGGACAATTATAAAATATAGGACAATATAGGACGTTTTTTCCGATTTTTAAAAAAATATAGGATTTATAGGATATATAGGACGTCTGCGACCCCTGTACTGCTGAAAAAGATGAAGTTATTTTTATGCATAACAAGAAAACAGAAGTTAAGTACAATATACTTAATCATTACTACCTGCTGATTTGAGTGTAGCTCCATATCATTGTCTCTCAGCTTTTTAACAACACCAAATGTTGCAGGGCCTTTATCCAATTCACTGTACTTAGTAGATTCGGAGGGTTGGTCATTAACTCCCTTCAAGCCTTCAACTATTTGTGGTTTAATCTTCAAATATGCATCTAAGCCTAAAAAAATTTAAGGCAGCATATGTACATTTTTTGGCTTTAGCTAGATAATAAAAAAATTAATAGAGTTCAGTTTTGTAGAATATTGTTTTAAATCTATAATATAAAATTATTTTAGGTTAGTTTCGTATGCTCAATAGTTACTTTGTGCTGTACTTCATAACAGCAAGAGAGAAAAAAAAAAAGACCATAAATTAACACACATTAAGCATTTAATAACACCCCGAATTCAAGCCCATACATTAACATGGTTCGTACACTTGAAGGGGAAAAAAATTCAAGGACTTTTCAAGGATGTGTTATTAACACAAATATACAATAAAAAAAAATCCCCAAAAATTTTTATAGGCAAACGGTGCATGTTCAAATCGAGTAAATATGAAATAAAATATGTTTTTTAGGTTTCAATAGAAGAAATTTTTCAGTTGACAATAGAATAAAAAATCCTTCCGAGTATACCAGAAGCAGTACTATGTCCCTTAAAAACAGAAGTAAAGTAGGTAGCAATATTGGAAGCAGTATAAACATATTTTTAAAAAAAATCAAGGTTTTCAAGCACTTGAAAATGAAAGGCTTTTTTTTTCAAGCACTTTTCAAAGTTTTTTAAAAACGTACGAACTATGCTCTACAATATTTCAGCATTTAAAATCATCGTTTTAAACTACATGCACCTCCGTCCTGCTTGCTTGAGATGAAATTGATGACGATTCTTGCGGAAAATACTTGTTTTTGGAGTATTTTTTTATCATTGAAATAGTCTCAACAATGCTCATCAAATTACTTCTTATAAAAACTAAATCTATGTGCTTTTTGCTCTTCGCATGGCTTTTCAAGCACTTTTTTTTCCATTAATGCTCTTGCTGGAATTTTTGGCACACGAAGTGCATTGTGCAAAATGCGGATCCAACACGTAGGCTTCCAACCATGCCCATGAATTATATCCCTGCTTTTCTAACCAGCTTGAATTAAAAATGCATTTTATTGCCATTTTTAAACAGTGCACGAAAACGAAACAAGAAATCATGTGATTTGATCAGAGTAAACCAGTTTTCAAATATATTACGCCATATTTCGCAGCACGCACCACGTGTACACTTCAAAGGGGGAAAATGAACTAGCAGGAAGAATGACGCAATCTTGTATGTTCTTATTATTTTCTGGTTGCTGATTGGCTTAACTAAATTTGAGGGATTTTGCTCTTTTAGAAAACCAACATTTTTAAAGAGGCTATATTTTTAGAAAATAAAATTCCAGCACTATAAGCACATTTTAAAAAAATTCAAGGTTTTCAAGCACTTTTCAAGGTTTTTTAAAAACGTACGAACCATGATTAAAAAGCCAATCATTGTTTTTTGTTAATTTTTTTTTTAAAGTACACTTAAAGGAAAAAAAAATTCAAGGACTTTTTAAGCACTTTTCAAGGAAAATTTACAATTTCAGGGTGTCCACAGAAAAGTTATTTTAAAATTCCCTGATATTTCCCTGATTATTCCCTGTAACACCCAATTTTTTCCCTGATTATAACTTATCGACAAAATATATATAAATAATAAACTTTCAAGTAAAAGAACATTCAAATTCACCATCATAAAAAAAATTATGATGCATGTACTGTTTATCTTTACACATTTATGACACAAATACCAAATTGCTTCATTTAGTGTTGTGTATGTATAGTGTACCTGCACTGTGCATGTGCAATTATACTTTAAGAAATCACACTTTTTTTCATTACAATCTAATCTCAAGAAAAGAGGACTCTAGTATTAAATTTCAGATTTAATAAGCTGTT
Organism: Linyphia triangularis; assembly: GCA_963978545.1. Lineage (NCBI taxonomy): Eukaryota > Metazoa > Arthropoda > Arachnida > Araneae > Linyphiidae > Linyphia > Linyphia triangularis. Next base: position 54,495,107 of record OZ021722.1, on the reverse strand, counting down.
TTCTTATATAAAATTTTAAAAGTAAAGACAAACCATAAATCATGTCAAAATGGATCAAACACACACACACATTTAATAAATACTCTATATATTACATTAACTATTTTTGCTTTCTGAATACTTGAAATTGTAATTAAATTTTAAAAATCAATAATTGCTTTAAAATATTTTCGTAAAGTAAAATTTTTATATTTTCTGAATTATATATCAATTTGTGTATTTATATATATATATAAAAAAAAAAAACACCTCCCTGTCTTCAAATGTAGTTGGATTGGGGGAGTTAAACCATTTTCATTGGCTTTTTAGTTTGCATAATTTTGTTGTCCAAATTGCTCAATTTCATTATATGCATTATTTGAAATTTTTTTGTTTAAGATTAGCTGTGGCCGCTTGTTTAAGTACAATACCCAAGCAAAATTTTTACAAAATAAACACATTTTCCCCAGACAATTAATTTTAAACAATTATACATAAAAAAAATTGCTTTAACTTTAAACTATTACTTACATCCATAGTTAAAATGTAAAATTGTTTTTCAAATTAAAATAAACAATTTTACATTCAATAGCAGTTAAAATGACAATTTTAAATAAGGATACATAATAACAACTGGGACGATTTGGATTAATTTCTTGTGCAAAATTAAATTAAAATTCTTATCATTCATCATTAATTCAAACCAACCGGTGAAAACGATTCTCACATACACACTAATAACGTACATAGCGGCTTTCACATCAGAGGAAGTCTAGACGAATGACACCAAAACGACGTCGTGAATCTCGTCAATAACTTCAGTTAAAACAGCTTAAATCTAAGTGAAAATTACAGCTACTTCAACGTAAATACCGGTGATAGCTGCCGCCGTACGGGCGCAAGTCTCGGCAATTATATTAAACCAACAATCGGCAAAAATGCCCGTACCGGTGCAGGCAAAATGCCCGGTAAGAAGATTCCGTGATTGTCAGACTTGTAAGTCCAACAAAATTGTAATGCAGATTTGTATCGATCTCAGGAATGATCAAAATTTCAATTAAAAGAAAAAAAAATCGAAATTCACGTTTTAGCTTAACTGTACTATGTACGACAGATGCAAACCTCTGCAATAACGTCAGTAACTATTATTTTGGAGTAAGACTCGACGAAAATGAGTATCACACAGCAACGTAATAACGGCGATAACGCTCGCCATAATTACAGGAATAACTGCCATTTCATCAGCGTAACGTTCTGCCAAATGGCTATAACATACCAATGTAAATAATTCCGATAGAGTCTAACATTACAGAAAAATAAGGTGGGAGGGGATAATAATTCCATCGGTGGTTTGGGGAAGACTGAACGCATGCAGGTTCCATGATTGTCAGGAAATTTTAATCTCCACGAGATCAATGAGAAATTTGTGGGAGGAAAGTTGGTTGTTTTCAGATTATCTGGTGCCGTCAGCAACACGAGGGCTATAATACGCCGAAACATTCGTCATTTGACAAGCCAACATACATTTACAAACACCCATGCCATACGCGGGACTCGAACCCGCAACCTCGCAGTCTAGAAGCTAGTACGCTAACCACTATACCGTTTGATCGGCTGTAGGAGGAAAACTTTGATAGGTGGAAAAATAAGAAAAATTCACGAAAGCGGAAAGATCGGCGGAAGAAATCACATCCCTGCATTAAGGCAACAATCGGCAAAAATGACCATCACACCAACGTAAATATCAATGTTAGCATCCAATATGTCGATGGAAATCGCTGAAATAGACGCGATTCTATCGACGTCACAATCTACGAAATTGACAATCACAAGCGTAAATCTCAGAGATAAAGACACCTATTGAGGCGCAAACCTTAGAATAGTGATTAATAGGGACTAAAATGAACATCACAAGAATGTTAATTTCGGTGAAAGCTCCCTTCTTAGCAGCGAAAATCTCGGTAATAACAAGCCTCGGCAATAACAAGCTTAACATCAGAGTAACGTTCGGCGAAACTAACCACCACACACCAGCATAAATAACAGTGATACATGCTGGCAATCAGCAAGAAAAATGGTCATTACATCACAAGTTTGGGGAAGTCTGAAAGTATGTAGGTTCCTTGGTTGTCAGACAAGCAAGTAAACCCAATGAAATTGTAATGCAGTTTTGAATCCGTCTTAGGAATGATGGAAATTTCAAAAAAAAAAAATGCTGAAATCTAAAAAAAAAGAACTGTACCATGGCTGACAGGTGCAATCTCTGAAATAGCGTCAGGGACACATCACGAAAATGAGCAGCATGCAGGAACGTGTTTCTTGCCCTCTAAAATCACGAAAATATCGGCCATTTTACCATCGTAACGTTCAGAAAAATGACCATCAAATATCAACGTAAATAATGCCGATAGATTACTATAATATAAGAGAAAAATGAGGAAGAAATGTAGTCATTCCATCGGCGATTTAAGGCAAATCTGAAAGCAAGCAGGTTCAGTGATTGTCAGGAAATTTTAATACGAAAAGTTACGTGGTCGGTCTTGCGGTCCGAATTTTCGACGTTTTTTTTTTTTTTTTTTTCCAAATTGATTTTTGTATTTCTGGTAGCAGTGTATCTTTAATTGTCACAATTAAAAGTTTCATTTTAATTTCGGAAAATTCCTTTAAACTTTTTGACAAAATCCCTGATAATTCCCTGATTTTTCCCGAAATGCCGAATTCCCTGACTTTTCCCGATCTGTGGACACCCTGAATTTTCAATGTTTATAGTATTTTAGCATCTAAAACTTTGTTTCTAAGTACATACGCCTCCATCATGCTCGCTTGAAAGGATATCGATGACGCCGCCCATTGTTGTTGACAATATCCACATTCGGAGTATTTTTTATGATTTACGTATTGGAAATAGTTCTAACAATACTCCATTGCTCATTAAACTAATCCATGTGCACTCATTGTCTTCCCATGGCTTTTTAAAGCACTTTTTCCCCTCGAAGCTATGCTGAAATTTTTGGCATACAAAGTACATTGTGTAAAATGCAGTTCCAACACATAGGCTTGCAACCATAAATTATAATTTGGCTATTTTCTAACCAGCTTGAATTGAAAATGCATTTTCCTGCCAGATTTAACAGTGCACAAAAATTAGGCAACAACACATACGATATAAAAACAAAACGAGATCACCTAATTTGATAGAAGTGGCAGGAAGAATATGACACAATCTCGTATATTCAACCGCGGTTGTTGATTGGCTTAACGAAATCTAAAGGATTTTGCTCATTTTGTTGACCAAAAATGTTTTACGAGGCTATATTTTTAGAAAATAAAATAAAATTCAAGTACTTTAAACACATTTAAAAAAAAATTCAAGGTTTTCAAGCACTTGAAAATGAAAGTTGTTTTTTTTTCAAGCACTTTTTAAGGTTTATTAAAAACGTACGAACAATGGAAACCAGAAAGTTTTGATAGAAAATTGTAATGTTTTTTTTACATACCATAAGCCTTTACAACATTTGCTAAAGACCCGGCAGCACCTTGTCGAACAGATGAAATACCATCTTTTAAATTCGTGAAAAATAAAGGGTACAATTTGTCTAATACACTTCTGCAATAAAAATAGAACATTTTCATTTCATGGATTTTTAAATTAGTAGAAATATAAACCAGTACACTTCAGAAACATTGAATTTTGTATAGTCACTTTATAAGAACTTTAAATGTTTTTTTAAGGTCCCATTGAATAATGCATTATACAAAGAATAATAAACCTCATTTATTTAATTCTTTCATGAAATATTTTTTTAAAATATCAAATATTATATGTAATATTCAAAGATTTTTCTTGAAAATGACAAATAATCCATACTAAAGCTAAACACAGTTTGTAAACTTATTCAAACGTAATTAATCACCAATGAATAGTTAAATTTAGCATTCTGGTCTTTTTATTATTACAAGGATGCTTCTAACACCAACTTCAGCCTTATAGATGGGTTTTTCAATATAGCTATTAACAATGACCCTAAAGTCAAACCACAGTGACTAACATTTACTGCAATTTATATAAATGCATGGCATAAATGGGTTTCATATACAAATGGATTTTATTTCACATTTATTTTGTGGAAACTCTACCACCTGCTCACTAATACTCGACAACCCACCAAAATTGCTATGTAATTCTCATTAGTTTGCTTAGCTCACTAACGGGTTTTAAATATGTGATAATAAAAAAGTTTGAGTCATGATTAAATGAAAATTACAATTGAAGTATAACTTTCTGCAATGCTAAGTGGTATTAATATATCACTAACTATTATTGCAGAATATTTTGTTAAATTAAAAAAAAATGCTGTAATCTATATGAAATATTCTCTTAATATAAATATGGTACTAGTTCTTAATTTAATACTCAAAAGAGACGTAAATTAATTCATTTCACAAGAGAATTACATCTCAGGAATTAAAATTGTCTTGTGTTTAGTATAGCATACAGTCACCCCGTTAAAACAAACCGAATTCTGAGTCTAAAAACTTTTTCACCTAATTAATGCAGATTTAAACTACTAGCTATATATATATATATATATATATATATATATATATATATATATATATATATATATATATATATATATATATATAAAACTGCTGTTTTTCCTTCATGTCTTCACTTTTACCAATCAGCATCCTTTTCCTTGCAGGTACAAATTGATTTACAGCATAAGCCACCCAATTTTTTAAAATTGTTGATAGAGTTTTGTTGGACATTCTATACTTAGTCAAAATTTTTTGTTTTCTAAAAAAATGTATCATCAATTTCATTTTAATTGTTTGCTTCATTTCGAACGATGACGATTGCTGCTCCTGATTCATATTGAAAAGATTCAACATACAAACACGACCGAGTTTCGTTTCGAAACTTACTCTTGAATACAGTAGAGGTATGTGACATCACAAAACAAGTTTACAGAGGGATGCAATTTGAATTAGCAATGAAATCAGTTAATTTCATAACGATTTCTTTGAAATTTGATCAAAAAGGTATTTTTCTGTTTCATAGGGTTTCAATATGAGGAACATTCTCATTACACCTTTAAATTTTGTCTCAAGTAATGAGGACCATCTAAAAAAAATGCTTTGAAGAGAAATTTTTATTATTTGAAGCATGATTTCATGTTATACGATTTCGTGTTAAATCAATAAATTAACATTAAGCTTCATTATACAGGATACTGCATATGTTTCACGCTAAACAGAATTTCGTGTTAAGCAATGTCGAGTTAATGGGGTTTGACTGTATTTGGTATCAAAGATATTATTGCAAGGTAATAAAACAAAAATCTGAATATTTTCATTGCGAATTCAAATTTCCGGTAACAACTCAAAGAGCATTGCTAAATATAAAAACAAAAACTTCTCATATAAACTTACAACTATCCTATGTTTTTAATACTTGCTTATATATTTATGAAATTTGTTGTCCTTAACTTTGTTTGTTTGAGTGTATACAGAGTGGCCACAAAATTCAGGAAAAAAAGTTCCCTGACAATTCCCTGATAGATTTCTAAAAAATTCCATGATTTTATAATAAACTTTTTTTTAAAAAAATTTCCCCAACTTTGCCAGATGTGTAGATACCCAGATCTAATAGAAAATGTATGTTAAAGAGATAAAATGCCAATTTTTAAAAAACAGTTTTGGCGGTAATGAAACGTTTAAATTATTAAACTTCTAATGATTTCCATCACAATTCTTTGGGTAAATAGGGCCAAAATATGGATGTACCTGGGAAATGTACCCTCAAAACAATAGAAAATTTCCCTACATTTTTCCAGAATCTGAAAGCTCCCTGACATTTCCCTGATTTCCAGGTTCTATGGCCATTTTGTATAGAAAAGAATTATGTATATTGACAACAAAATTTTCACATACTAAAAAATTATAAGGGAAATTTTCTCTCATCTTTAATACATATAAGTAAATATATTTTGCTTCTACAATGTTATAAAATACAAAACTTATATTTTTGAGTGATAGAAGTTATATTAGAAGAAAAAAAAAACTTCCTTGTTTCATATTCTTATAGAAAAGTACTTACATAGACTCATTCGGGAAACAAAGGACAAAATTTCCACTAGCTAGACAAGCAGCTGAAAAAGTAAACATTAAAAATTAAATGTAGGAGTGCCTTATTATTAAAATAGCTTTGAATTTTTGATGTCAAAATAACTACACATTGCTTATTTTAAAATTCTTATGAATTCGACCATAAAAAAAAATAAAAAAATCTTTAAATTGTTATTTTATATTGGTGACATTATTAGTCGTGGTTGGTAAATTTAACAACCGATACACTATAATAACATTTATAATGTAGTAATTGAAAGCTAATAAAATAGAAATGTCATTTTTTAAAAAGTAGTTTAAATTTACATCAAAATGGAGTTAGTTTAATTTTGATTTCTGTAATAGACACAGACCTATGAAGCCTGCAAATACTGTCCCAATTCATCGATTCTATAATATTCAGACCAGGGTTAATTAGAGGTCAGTTTATTTTTTAACAGTCCCATAAGAAAAGCAAACTTGCATACAATATACTTTTTACAAGTAATTTGAACACATAATGTATATGAAACATTGGAGATAGTTAAAATAAAAGTTTAAAGATAAGATGTTAAGAACAATTTAAATTTTCATTCTGAAATTACAATAAATATATATAAATGAATCAAAAATAGAAAGTGTTATTTTACAGGGATAAAGTAATACTTTAGAATTACCATCTCTTACTGGCCAGCTATCATCAGAGAAGCAATCAAGAAGAGTCTGCAATAATTCTGAGACATAAGGTTTAGTTGATTCTGGATCCACCTAAATAAAAAGTTGTTATTAATTGAGAGTTAATAATTTCAAAAAATTTCACTTAAATTGTGTCAAAGAAGGTCAAATTATTTTAGACTACACCACAAAAGGAAATTTGGATAAATACAATAAAAATAAATCTGCATATTATAGACTAGAAAAAAAATAAATATGAAGCTTTCGAGTAAAGAGTCATGATGGAGAACTATCAAAACGGAATTAATTCTTTTTTTTTTTTTTTTTTTTAAATTGAATATAATTATGTAGTCAATAATTTACACAGAATAGAAAAAATAAAGCATTCCAGTTAAAGGTTATGCTGTAAGAATAAAAAAAAAATACAAAACAAAATATGAAAAATTCTCAGTCTAATAATTTCATTTGATTGTATAAATGAAGCAGCATGGTTAAATACCTTGTTGGAGGGCATTTAATGATTAGTCTATGAGAAGGAAATTTAGTAGACTTATAATCAATCTTAACTCAATATACTTATGAACAATAAGTATATTGATACCATCTCTGCAGCTTAGAATTTTGTCTGACATTCGTTAATGGGAGGATGAGTTGGTTATGTTCAAAATGACAACAATGGAAATCAAACAGGCTGTTTGCAAAGAAAGTCAGTACCCTTATTACTAGTCTCACTGCAACAATTTTATGATACTGCAAAACTAAAATCGAAATAATGTTTTATAGAATGGCATTCAAAATCCTAATCTTTGACACATATTTGAATACATTTAACAGTATATTTTTTCAAAATTATATATCACCTTTGAAGCCAACTCTGCTATGCAAGCACAAGCAGCTTCTCTTACAGCATGATTATCTGCCTTGGTTTGTGAAATATAATGAGCAACCTAAATGAAAATTTATATAAAATATAGTTATCTCACACATATAAGATAAAGTAATCGCATTTATTTTGTTAAAATCTTAAAGTTAAGTTAATTATAGTACATCATTTAAAATTACATGAAACTTTTTATTGTATTGTTCCATACATGTGATTAGTCAAGCAAAAAATTAGCTGAATTTTTTTTCTTCATTTTACAGCATAATACGCAAAAATATATAGCGCACAAAATTCAATACAAATCTTAGTAAAATGTTGGATATGATTGATTTCAATTATTAACTCTACAACACCGTTCAGGTATTAATCATAACTGGAAAATGTAACTTGATTTAAATGTTTTTGCACACATTCAAAAATTATAATACAGGGTGTCCAGAAAAATTTCTAATAAAAATTTAAGCATCATCAAAAAACTTTCAAGGGCCCCTCTTGCGACCAATTATCACCATATTTTCCAAAGTATACCCCACTTAGTAGTGTGCTGAGCTAATTTTAGAAATTAGAAATTTTTTATGAAATTAAGAAAAGGCTTATCATAAAAGAATTGGTTTGTTATATTGAAAATAGGAAGAGAGGATTTTTTAAAGGTTCTTCCTTGAGAGCGAGAAAAAAAAAGATATAAGATAGTTTACCAAGTCATAAATATGAAGGTCTAAATCCAAGCAGACAAAAAACACAAGGAATGTTACTAGGGGTACAGTTTAATAGTTTCTGCGAAGCATCAGCCATATTGGAACAAACAGCTTCATTTTGAGTATAAGATTCAGATGTGGTAGGATTGTTTGAGACCTAAGATTTTTTTTCAGATGAACATTTCTCTGTAACTTGGCAACTTTTTCAGTTTTTTCTTTCAGTTTATTCGGGACTAGCTTTTTTTATGAAAGCAATTGCTTGTCACTAACATTTCTGTTGCTAAGTACTAAGGGAAAGAGGTTCTACATGTAACTGACCATAATACAGTACCCCAGCAAAAGAACCTCAAATTTCCACAGTTGAACAAGCCAATTTTAAACAATTATACAAATAAAAAATGCTTTAACCTATTATTAATAGCTCTAGTTAAAATGTAAAATTGTTTTTTGATAAAATACATAATTTTATGTGTTATAGCAGTTAAAATTACAATTTTAAATAAGAATATATAGTAAAATTGGACAATTGGGTCTAATTTCTTGCATAAAATTAAATTAAAATCTTAGTCATTCTGAAACTATTCAAATCAAAAGGCAAAACCGATCTGCACACAGACACTAATCACGGGCATAGCGGCTATCACATCACCGGAAGCCTAAGCGAATGACACCTAGAGAGAGCCGCAAATTTCGCAATAGCTAATTTATTAATATTTTCAAATGATGTTGTTTCTAGTAAGAGTTACTAGAAACAACATTATTTGAAAATCACAATTTCTATCAGATTTTTAAAAAATTAACTGCTATTAAACTTTTAGGTTAATTATAGTTTGCTAAAACGTTTTGTAAAAAAAGTTATCAAGCAAAAGTGTAAAATTCCTATACATTTATTTTAGTACTGATAGGTATCAATAGGCAGGAACTGAGAGATCGAATGTTAGTTAAATGTAAAAAAATTAAACTGATTGAATACTAAATCCAACTTAGCAAAACAAAAATTCTATATTTTAGAAAAAAGGAAAAATGCATAAGTAAACAGGATATAATATTTCTAAAAAATAATAATAATAACTAGACAGAAGAGTATGTTAATCACTTATATATTTTTCATGAAATGTGTTTTTTATCTACTTTCTAGAAGTGATATTCACAATGCTACTAAAATTTCATGTATCCCACGAAAAAAATTGTACAATAACTATTTAAATATCTGCAATGTAAAATACTAATAGATTGTTGTAGGAAGACAAAATGTCACTACATTAACTTTAAAATTAAAATTTCTTAAGATTCATTAGACATTTCTGAAAAAAGATCAGTAATTTCAGTTCAGTAATGACAAATCGAAGTTTTTAAAAATAAATAGCATTGGTTAGGAAATATCTCTGTTTAAGAAGGAAGCATGTAATTTTAATGGATGTAAGATGCCACATGAATAGAATTTGATATAAAAAAAAAAGACAGATAATGGCTTTGAGGCATCCAGAAGTCTCACGTAATGGCCAAGTAGGTACATCTTAAAAATGTTAACAAATTATATGATGGATAATGTCTTTTCGATTGATAATTAGAAATGTAATGTGTAAGTGAATGTAATGTAAGTGAATTAAGTAAGATTATCTAATGTGTGATAATGAATTGCCCTACGAGTTTACAAATGCCCTAAAGTTACTTACAAATTTATCAATATATTTCTTGACAAAAGATCTTCCACTTTCTTTAACAATTTTTCGCCAGCTTTCCTGTGAATATATCCTTACACCTTCAGCAACATAATATCTGTAAAGAAATAAATCTTGAAAAGGAAATAACTCAACAGTGGTTTTTGCTTCCACACAATAACAATTCTTTCACTAGGTTCAAATAAACTTTGTATAATAGATTTGCCATTTGAGATGAAAACTAAATGTAGCAGTTAATTGTGATGTGTATGGTAACTATAGCCAAATTAAACAAATATTCATTAAAAAATCCTTACAAAATTTAAATTAAATTATAATTTTAGTCACTGTGTGCACTTTATAAATATAAAATAAAAATTCATGTATCTAGTATATTTATAAAAATACTAACCTATTTAAACACATTTTTGGCAATAGTGCAGGGAAAAATACTTCTCTGTCTTCCTCCTTGTCAAAAGAAAGTAGAAATTTCCTAGCACATTCAGAAGAGGCTAGCCTCACCTTAAAGAAGTTAAAAGTGTTCAGATCTACAAAGTAATTAGTAAATGACACATTGTAACTAATGTTATTCAATATTGCAAAATACTTTGCAGCAGGACCAAAAATATTGTGAATGCTTTACGTCCTACATAAGCATACAGTTAGGAATTTTCCAAAGGAAATGACGACACAGAAATTTTTTATTTCAGAAAATCACATAACTTCTTTTTCACAACAATGAACTCAATAAAGCTTTAACAAAAATTTTAGTGCATACAACTTCAGGCACAGCATTAATTTTCTCACAAAAATAAGCACTGAGCTACTTTCAAAACAGCTCTAAATTTCCAAGTCGAATTCCACTTCCTGACACCTTTTATATTTTAACTTTCCGAAAGATCCATCAGAGAAACTCATCTGGCAACCAATATAAGCTAAAACATCACAAAACTCAAATTTTTGACTAACTTGTAGACGTAGCCAATAATGACATGCATGTATTATCGCTGCAAATAAATAAATTTAAGAAAATAATTTCAAGAAATCGTGATTCAGAAATTTTTTGAATGATTGATTTTCAAAACATAGAATTTTTAATTACTCCCGATATATTTTTTGAATGAGGCAATTGCAGTGAAATACGATGTTTATATTATTAGTATGAGAAGTTACATTAGAAATATAGCAACAACAACACATGAGGTCTTTTTAAAGTATTCTTGAGATATTTTGCACGATATTATTAGTAAGACAATTTCATACCACAGTATTTTTATAGTAACTATACATTCAAATGAATTTTCTGAATGCTAATAAAAAAGATGTTTAATCTTACTTGACTCCAGTTATCACTTAGTCCAATTCCAAGCTGTATACTTATTTGATGGCCAAAATGTTCTGCAGCAAAAGCATTATAGGAGGAATCTGAAAATGCATGCACATTTTGTTCAGCTTCCACAAAGTAGATTCTTCAAGATTTCTTATTTTTTTATAATCAAAAATTCACAAATTGTAAAAAAAAAAAAAAAAAAATATTGTAAAGGTAACTAAAAAATTAAATTTATTCCTGGAAAGAATATATTAATAAAATTTAATTACGGTATTAACTATACGCAATGTTTTCTTATAATAGCACATGTATAACAAAACTAGGTTAAAATGTTTTTTATAATATATAAAATGAAAAGTTAATAAAGTTTATAAGTTAAAAGTATATAAGTTAAAAAGTTTGAAATAACTCATCCAATTCTTTCAAAATTTATTCAACTGTCCATAAGATATTCAGTTAGATAGCTAGAGTAGAACTTGCATGTTCACTCTATGGAAATTAGCGATTAAGGATACTACTAACGAGGAAAAATCAACTTTTGTTCTGGCTAGTTTTGGGTTGAAACGGTAGGTATTAACGAGAAACTAATGTCCCTGAAATTCTATCTCTTTAAATGAGAGTGGAGAACAAAAATCCCAAAGTTTACATGGATTAGCATGTTTAGTAGTTTCTACTTGAAATAATTATCTATATTTACATAGTGTGTATGATTAAGCAGAAACAAACATAGATCTGGTATCTAGACCGAATGAAAAGCTAAAAGATAGGAGTTTGTATTGAAATTTTCAAAGTTAGGGTTTAACTTTCTTAGCAAACAGCCCTCCCACGTTTCTCTTTACCAGACATAAAAAGAATTGTAAACAAATTACGTTGGTGCAAACCATAATATTCTTCAACCCTCAAAACTGAAGATATTATCTTTTTTTTTCCTCCTTAATACTGTACATTCAAATGTGTACAATGAGGTAAAAAGACAACTAGAAGAAATTTTTTCTATGCTAGTCCATGTGAACTTTTAAGATTTTTTTCTTTGGATATCCACGCTCAACTCAAGAGATATTTCTGGGACATTAGCTTCTTGCTAGTACATACCGCTTCTACTTGAAACTAGCTGAAACCAAAAATTGAGGTTCCTGCTTAAAAAAAAAATATAGGTACAGATGATATTGTTTGTAAGTTATGTACTATAACTTATGAATTTATAGGAATGTAACTCTTTATTTTAGTAAGAAGATGTCAGACTTAAGAAGTGTGATAACTGTAGATCTAAGCAGAGCTGAACCTAAAATAAAGTTGAAAACGACCATCATGTGATGATCATTTCAACTTTATTTTAGGTACAGCTTAGGAAATGGAGGATTGAAGTAGTTTAGAGTATGAGTTATTCTGGTAATATTAAATCACTTGTTCTATTCAGTTTGTTAGCTTGTAATTTCAAGAGCTGACCTTTGCAAGACGTTCCACAACTGACCAAGGATCCCAGCACATAATATCCAGTCTCTCGAACAAATCTATTTGTATGAGAAAGGGTTTTAAACAGTAGTTCCAAGAATTCATTTGTAATATGGGGTTTAAACTCTTCTCCACATCCATCAACCATAAATTGCAAGCATCTGAAATTTAATAAGAATAATCAATTTTTTATAAGAAATTAATGAAAATTTGGAGATAGCACAGTTTAATTATTTTAGTTTTTAATGGGTTATTCTTGTCACTTTTCTTTCTATATTAACTTTAATTATGTCTTTCTTATGAAGTTAGTCCTCTTTTTGTAGTCTATTATAAATTTTTATATTTTGTAAAATCAATGTAGAATATTTTGTTTGTGTCAGTGAAGACAAAACCTTTTACAAAGTTAAGACTTTAACTATTCATCCTTTGATTCTTTTCATTTTATTTTTTTGCAATAGTTTTGTTTTTCTAGATCCTCATTATTTTTATCATTGTTTAAAACACTAGCAGTTGCAATGGAAAACACTCTTTATTATACCGACAGAGAGGAGGTTACAAGTTTAGGTGTCATCAAACATCATTGTATTTGTTTTTTAGAGAATGTAGAGAAGGACTAGTTGTTTAAGAATATGTTAGTGACAGAAAAAATTTCACAAAGTGTTAAAAAACAATCCCTAACTGTTGGTGAATATGACAATGACAGATATTTTTTTTAATGCATTAGTATCTTTGAGTTGGCAATGTTCATTTAATTTTTAAATGAAAAATAGTTTAAAAATGTTGTAACGGTTAATCTATCTCTATATATGTTGTTTTCTGTTCTGCTGTGATTGCAAAAAATTCTGATGTGATCAATTTGTAAAATAATTATAAATTAAACTTCCATTTTAAGTTACTCTCTTAATGTTTTCAATACAATAATAAAGTAACAGCAATAGGTTATGAGAACAGTTGAAATTGAAAACACTTCTCTTTGAAATTGATTCCAATTTTACAATGGGATTACTCATTGACTTATGTCATTGATAACAATATAGCATGGACCGAATTGGCTCCATATTGAAAGAGAAATTTAGCCATAAAAGTAATCTCATATGATTTTGTTCAACATTGAAAATTAAAGAAGAACAGGTTGCCAAAACAGATAGGCAAAAGTGAAGTTCATTATTTGGCAAGTTATGAAATATTTGGTTATCAAGTTATGAGTGGCTATTAAACCCATTATGAGTGGCTTTTTGAACACTTATGACCTTTTTTTTTTTTTTTTTTTTTTTTGGAGATTCTATATATATTTATAAACTAGAAATATTTCTCTACATTTGTGATGTTCGATGATGCATCAAAACCTACAACTATTTTTGGCTTACTAACTAAAGTGATAGTAAATAACTTTTTTCTATTATTTGTCTGTTTCTTCAGTTTTTAATATGGGATAGGTAAGAACCATTATTATTTTATTCATAAAAGATTAAAGTGCTTCAGCATTTAATAGACCAGTAGAATACTTCAGAAATTTTATATGGAAAGGCACATATTTCTGTTTTATTAAATACTCACTTCATGCTAGTTTCTAGAAATTTCCATCCAGCAGTATCATGAAAAATTTGTGCAGCATCGGAGCTGAGTCGCTAAAAGTAAAAGCATAAATGCAAATTATTCTCAAGTATTATATCATTTAAACTTATAAACATATTTATTATTCAAGTAAAAAAAAATTGTACTTAAAACTACACATAGTTACTTAAAAAATGCAATTTACGCAATGTTAGAAAATGTCCCTCTTATCTTTTATATCAGAGGTTTGAAACTTTCATAGGTTGGAATCTATATTTTTAAGTCGATCAACCGCAACCCACTTTTCTATTATTCCACCACACCTATCAATAAGCAAGTGTTTTAAATATTATAATTGATTGAACAAAAAACCCAATTTAAAACATAATAAAAATATATTACTATATATCTAAATTACTAAAAATAATTAAATTAGTAAAAATTACTAAATATGTATTTTAAGCTCTTATGAGTAATTTATCTTATTATACGGTTTGAGAGCATGTATAATCAAAAGGCAATTTTTAAATTGCCTTGGAGTTTAAAAGTTTCAAAAACTCAGAAAACAATTTAAAATTGAAATTGCTATGTCTTACAAAATGACCGCCCAGTCAGCTGCTTATTAAGATTTTCTATTTTTCATCTTTTCAGTATTTCTTATGACTTTCAATTTCTATACGAAAAACCTTATACATTTAAAAACTATTCCCGAAACGCCAAAAATTGGTTCAATATGGGCCGGTACCTACAGTTTGGGAAACGCTGTTTTAGAGAAAGTGATAAGTAATCAAAACCAATATTATTTTGTAGCTTTTAAAAAGCACAATAAGATACTCATGCTATAGCATGTGATAAAACATTTCGAAAAGTACAGAATATAAACTGCTAAAAGTTTTTATACCACTGATTTTTCTTGGACAGCCATGAAAACATATGACAACAGTCACTGTTGTTATTGGTTCGAACTACAATACTATCATTGTTAGATGCTTCATTCATTACAAATCTATTAAGCAGTTTGGATTCTATAAAAGATGAAAAAATTGCATGCCTGTTAAAACAATAAACAGGGATGAGTTTGGTAAAAAATTCAAAAGCCAAAAACAAAAATCCAAAAATGTTTTGTAAACACATTTGAAGCTAAAAAATTGTGGTTTTCTATGTGCATTTATAACACTGCACCGTCTCTGTCTGTCTGTGAGCAAAAATGGTTCAAAATAGGGGCGGGGCACCTCTAGGTGCTGCTATTTTGAACCATTTTTACTCACAGTGTAGGGATACACTTTGTTTGTGCTGTCATCAGGCATGGTATAGATCAAAATTTTCTGCTCTTTCCGATCGGGCGGAAGTGAAGCTGCTTTGCGATTCAGCCTTAGAAAAAATGCGATTTTTCTGTGGGATAGAAAAAGCGGGAAAAAACAGATTTTTTTTTCAGGAATTATAGAAAAGCGGAATTTTCTTTGAGGAAGCACACTTCTTTTTTGTATAAAAAATTAAAAAAGCAGAATTCCGCCACATGGCGTAAAAAACTCATCCCTGACAATAAATAAAAAACATCTTTTTGAATCTATGGTCGGGAAAAAATATCTACAAACTAAATTTTTAAATGGGGATACATTAAATATTATAATCTTCAGTAAACAATTCGTCAGACTAAAAGAAAGAAAACTTACAAATTATGCATCACAATTTAAGTAATCTGAAAAGGTTTGAAATACTAAAACTTGTTTGCACAGTTACAAAAAAAAAAAAAAAAAAAAAAAAAGAAAGAAAAAAAAGACAGATACATACTCGTACTCTTTGCTCTGTGTTTTGGTAAGCAGCTTCTCCCTCTGAGTCAGTAAATACTTCACTTGTATCCATGCAATCACGTTCCAAATTTTCTTTGATTAATTTTAGAACATAATCCTTGCACTGATTATAAACTTCATGTCCTTTTAAGTAGCATAAGCTTCCTAAAAGCTCACCTGAAAAATATTATTTGTATTATAAAGAGAGGATTAGAAATATTTAATATTTTTACATGCATTCAATTAAGAAAAATATGCAAGAATTGCTAACATTTTTAAAACTAGTAATATTTTAAAACAACAATACAAGAAACTTATTTTGACTTCAAGTTTAGGAACAATATTTTATTAATGAAAATATTGATCAAAAGCAACTTCGTATAGTATTTAAAAATTAAGAATATAAAGGCAGTAGTTGTAAAGTTTTATTCAAGAGTGAACAGTGACTGACAACCCTTAGTCAAGCACAAATTCTAAAGGACATTTTTATGGTGTAAGAAGAAAATGACCCACACTATGCCAATACACCGTAATAATATGTATAATAACAAATAGATTGCTTTGATTGTCAGCAAAAACTATTTGAGTCTCACCTTTAAGGCGTCTTCTCACTTTAGGCACCTCGAAAATAGGTTATTTTCGCGATTTTTTTTCGAGGATTTTTGCAAACAATTATGGGATAAAATGGATCCTATATAATAAACACATCTTTCAAGTACAAGAAATTTTTTATTTTTTTGAACAATTATTATAATAAAACAGTAGCATCGAAAAACCCGTGTAGAAATGTAATGTTCGTGGCTTGTTGATGAAATTTCGGAAACTATCCGGCCGATTGTCATGAAATTTGAATGACATATTCTTCATAGTTATGGCTATAGCGCATATCATCAGATTTTTGAAATTTTGATTTGAAGTATTTTTTTTTTACAAAAAACTGCAAAAAAACGTGTTTTTTTAAAAAACTTTTTTGAAAAACGTGCGCCATTTTGTTATTTTCGCGAATATCAAAAATCTGATGATATGCGCTATAGCCATAACTATGAAGAATATGTCATTCAAATTTCATGACAATCGGCCGGATAGTTGGTCAATTCCATGAAAATGCGACATAGACATCATTTTTTAAATTATCACTAAATTAATGTTTTTTTGTTCCAGTTCTTAGAAAATAAGTCAAATTGTATGAAAATAATAAGATATAATAAGAAAATCGTATGAATAATTTTTTTATAGTTAATTACCCTAGGACTTACTTTGAAACCGAAAATCTGTTATTTTTACCTCTAGTTTAATGCCCATTGAAGCACTTAAATACCACATAGATTTTTTAAACAAACATATTTTTTAAAAGAATGGTTCACTTTATGCTTAAAAACATCAAAATTTTTACTTAAAACTTCTTAATAATTTTGCTATTCCCCTCAAACTTGATATTAGTCTTTATGTCATGTCTGTCACAAAAAACTTGGATTTTTTTATTTTAAACAAAATCCACTTAATAAAAATTATTAACACTTTATTTTCTCTTTTTATAGATCAAAACAAACAGTTCATAAAAAATGTGAAAAATAAATTTAAAATTTGAGCAAAATATAGAATATTAAATTTTGTCATGTCTGTCACATTTGTCATGTCTGTCTCACCAGTCATGTCTGTCGCAATTAATTTTTCAAGCAACTTAGCCTTAATTTTTTACTTTAAATGTTGTTATTATTATTATTTAACTTAGTATTGATGGCAATAGTATTTCTTTACAACTCAACTAAAAAAAAGCTCAGAAAATCAGAGGATGGATCTGCAGTTCGCAACATAAAAAGAGGGAATTTTAAATGATGTATTAAATTTGATGGAAAAACAGCTTATATACTTTTTGTGCCACTTGTAAATAAAACATACACAATCTAATGTGTTTACCAATTTATTAAAAAATCTGCTACATGGAAAACTTGTGATACAAACTAATTTCAGTGAAAACTATTCTCATATTTATCAGGATGAAATTCAGTTTGCTCATTGGCAGAATGCTTTCTCTACTATATGCACTACAATGGTATATTATTGTGATAGTGACTCTGTCACTGTCTCTCAGAGTCATGTGTAATTATATCTGATTATGGTAATCATGACAAATATTCTGTTATTGTATTTAACAATTTAGTCATCAAAAAATTCATGAAAGGTCACTTAGAGCATAGGTGTCAACTTTTCAAAAAACATGGGAGGGCGAGTTTTGACGAAAGATTAAATTTTTCTAAAAATTATCGAAATCTATTAATTTTTCGAAAATCTAGATATGACACAACTTCTCATATAATGCCAAAAATAAACAGTTATTATTATTTATTTGGAGAATGGAGGGAAAAAAAGGAGATAGTGTTACAAAAATCAGGGTAGGCAGCCCCCCAGAATTTAAAAGTGGGGATCCCCCCCCTGCCCCCCTGTACTTTACGCCTATGACTTAGAGTTTAAAGTGCAAGTGATTGAATTCCAATCTGATGGAACATTTCAACCCTTTAAACAAAAATATGCAATATTTTCAATGACACAAAGTAAGCTCCCAACAGTCTGGCATTTTTTATCCACCTCACATGGCAAAGCAAAGGATGCATTGGTGGGGCTATTAAGCGTCAAATCAGAGATGCTACTCGAACCAGAAGTCTAGATTCTAAAACACCATGTAAGTTTGCTGAAGCTGCAATGAAAATTTGTAATAGAATCAATGGTATGAACCATAAGAAAAATATAAAGATTGATAGCAAAACTTGATCTGACATGGCAAGAAATCAAAACAATGCCTGGAACAAGAAATCTAAAGGAAACCGTTGTTTCCGATCGTGTGCACCTGGCATAATATTTTATAGCCCCACTTCAGAGTGTTAAAAAGGTACTCTTTTAAATTTCAATACTGGTGAATGACCTATTGGAAAATGCAGCTGTTCACAATTTGCAATGTGGCCAATGGATGAACCCACAATACAATAATGAGGTTTTTTGAGATTTTGATGGAATAATAACACAAATCGCACAGAACCAGTACAAAATAAAATGCTTTGTACCAAATAAAATTAAAGGCATGTTTAATTTTGAACCAGAAGTTCATGTTGCCTGGCACGAGAAAGAGCAAATGTGACAGCTCCCACACTAGTCAATTCCAAGGGATTTTATAAATTTTAAATATTTTTTATAATTTATTTTGTGAGTCATATAACATAATATATTAATGTTATATCATATTGTAATCTTCAAGTCATGATAAAAAATAAAGAAAATTATATTTAAGAAAAAAATACTTAACTTCATAGAAAATTTTACACGTGTCATGTCTGTCACAAAACCTTGTCATGTCTGTCACGCTAATAAATATTTTACTATTTAAAAATTTCTTCAAATTTTTCTTTCTGCATGACATATCCAAGTCTTATTTTGATCCCCAAAAAATTTTATACTTGACAAGCATACCAATTAAGAGCAAATGGTAATAATATATGGTCACTCAAAATCTATGTCTCAATTTTGTCATGTCTGTCACAGCAGGTTTTAACGCAATTAATTAAAAGTAATTTTTTCAGAATTAAAATTTTAGTGTTTTTTATAACTAAGGCCTACATTTGCATCACCCCATGGCAATGTTTTACCTGTTAATTAATATTTAGTACTTAAAGATGAACAAGAAACTTGTCTCATGTCATGTCTGTCACAAATGGAATTCACCAGTTTCCGAAATTTCATCAACAAGCCACGAACATTACATTTCTACATGGGTTTTTCGATGCTACTGTTTTATTATAATAATTGTTCAAAAAATATTTTTTTTTTTTTCTTTTACTTGAAAGATGTGTTTATTATATAGGATCAATTTTATCCATAATTGTTTGCAAAAATCCTTGAAAAAAAAATCGTAAAGTGAGAAGACGCCTTAAAAAAAAACTTTTTAAAATAAATCAAATTCCGTTACCATTGCAAAATTAATCGAGTGTAAATTGTAATAACCTGCAGAAATTTTAATTCGACAGTGCAATGTAATATATTCATTTGATCTAGATGTACAAATGGGACCTGGCAATTTATGGTAGCATTCATTGGCTTAATTTGAATGGTAAATAACAAACTGATTTTATTTTTCCACAACCCCAGGCACATAGCCAAGGGGTGGGTTAAGGAGATATATCCCGTCCAGAAATTATAAGTTGATCTCATTAGAATATAAACACTGCAATATAAATTTTACTATAATAAGTGATATAAATGACAATTTGCTAAAGAAATGGATTAGAAATACTCAACTACAATTTTCCTTTCCAACATTCCTAACTACTTGAAAAAAATTCAAAGGGAACAATTCATTACATAGGAGGGAGTAATTTACTGCATAGGAAACGTATGTTCAACTCTTGGCATGTTTTTATGCAAAAACCCAATTTTCCAATTTTTTTCAAAACCAATTTTCAACATATACCATGCTAAGAGGTCTTTTTATGCCCGCATCAAAATACTATAACAACCAAGCCAATAGTGTACTTGAAAACCCTCACTAATGTTAGAGAACAAACAACATCACTCTAACCAATTCGAAACCGTAACTATTTCAATCTCAAGACACAGAAGCCCTTCCCTTAGTTTTGAATATGATCAGACATGATGACGACTATGACAGATGATCTTGTTTTAATTGTTGGTCTAGTAAAACAGGATTTCACTCATTCAAGGTAGAATCTTTGTTGTCTTCGAAAATGCTCTTTATTAATTTACAATGCAAGCCTAATCAACTATGATTTGAAAAGGCTGTATTGTGACATTTAGAGATGTAGAAAAATTCATTTGTTTTTAATTAAAATGATGTATCAAGTAGCTGATAGTACCCAAATATCCTATGTAATAATTGCTTGATAAAAGTTTCCATAAATTTTTACTTAAATAAATTTCTCAAGTATTATTATAAATTATTTTCATAGTTCAGTATATGAGCAAGAGTGAACTTTTAAATTAAATTTTATATTATCCAACTTGATTCCATACTGTCAAAAAATCACAAGGTCCCAAAAGGAACCTGTAAAACAACTAATTCCTTTATAAAAGAGGTCGGATTACTAAAACAATCTGTTTTTCCAGTTTATATAGATATAGTATAGTACATATCTTTGGCGCGATTTTATTTAGCATTTCTCCCTCCCTAATAAATGCTGTTTCTAGCAACGGGTTGTATTTTTAGTTATATTTTAATTTATTATTTCTATTTTAATTTGTTACCATGTTTATAATTTTGGCAATTTTTCCGATCGCCAAATGAATACAATTATCAAATGCCCTATAATACATCTGTTCTCCAGTTTATTCTCACCATAAAAAAAATGGGTACAGATATACTGTATGGCAATATTTGGAGCTTAAATAAAACTGACAATTATGAGTGCTATAAAACTGCTCAGAGAGTGACATTAAAGAATTACAATTTTAGGACATTTAACTTTTATAAGAAGCCAAGGAAAGTTTTAAAAAAACACCACGTCTCTACTGTATATGTAACAAAAGATGTGCATTACCAAGCAAGTAATAAAATATTACAGATAATTCAAAGCCACATAATTATTTATGTTCATTGTTCTAGAAATGCTTTTGCAATTCAGTTAATTATATTTAATGAAATTAATACGCACCAGAAGCCAAACGAATTCTAACTTCTAAGTCAGTGAGAAATTCTAAGCAGAATTTATATATTTTCTGAAGAAATTTTTCTGTTGCATCGTCTATATTGCTTCCTTTCAATTGTACAATCACAGCATTTGCACCTAAGAGAGCCCCGTGTTTGGATTCCCATGCACTTTCAGAATCATCCAAGTTTTTTAATAACATATTTTCCACGCAATGAATAGTTTCAGGAGTTGGTTTATTTAAAAATTGTTTCAAAAGATTCACTCCTTGGTCTCGCTCCAGTTTCTTAACGCTAAAAAGCAATTTGACAATATCTTCCATGTTTACAAGTGTGAATGCAAAATTTATTAGTTTCTTTTCACAAATTCCAATTAACTTCAAAAGTTGATTGTAAAATAGACAAAATTATGCCGGTTATTGCTACAAATCTTTGACAGATCCCACAACAAGTTTTGTTTTGGAGTTTACAATACACGAAGAAATTTCGTATTGCCATTATACTAACATTAATGTAGAAAACTGTTGTGTAGATTTCATAAAATATTTTTTTCAACCATCAATTTAGTGTCTAAGACTTTTAAATGTGTCTATTAATTTAAAGGATCAAAATATATTTTTTAAAGATATTGTTACTCAACGTTATCTTACTGTTTGAATAATTTTTTATCTAATCTTCTATTTCTTTTTGTCGTTTCTTTCTCCTTATCTTCGACCGTATAAAGTAACGGTCGTGAGCGCAATATGACAGAAACGGAGAACAATACAAAAATCAAAAATATATAAATGTTACTAACAGAAATGTGTTGAATGACATACCATAGTTTGAATTAGTGGCGGCTTTTTCATAAGTATCATCTGATATCAATTATCAATAAGTGAGTAAAATTGTTTTGCATTTAGAATGGTGTTAATTTAATTATTTTTTTTGTCTGTCTTATCGTTTTTTACTTATAAAATTACAAAGCAAACCTTATGTTAAAGCACACAATTTCCCCCTACTATTATATTCCTTTTATCATTTTTGTTGTTTCATAACCAATTTTAAACTTAGCGACATTTCAAATGTCCAACAAGGTAGGAACTTATGGGCAATTCCCCAGTGTCAAACATAAAAACTGCACAGGTTAAAATATTTGAAACTGATAATTTGCTAATAATGCATAGTTTATGCTTTCCGACAAATTGTTTTTAATACACTCCTTTGCATGTAGAGTTATGAAAGATAAAAAAAATTTATAGAAAATTTTAAAAGTAAAAAAAAAAAAACTCATGATGTTGGGCATAAAAGCTAAAACTGATAAATGAGACTTGTAGAACTTAAATCAGATTTTGATGAAATTTGGAGTAAAGGTTACATACATATAGACTAAGAAAAATGCAATTTTTTTTTTAAATATATCGACTCGTTTTGAAAATACAGCTATTTAAAAATTTTAAATTTAGGCAAAAATTACAAATTGATATGTTTTCAAATTGTCATAACTGGTTTTCTATTTAAACTAGAGAGGTGGTTCAGGTGCCAATATTTAGCAATTTGTATGGCCTTTAATATGATATGCAACACAGTTGTGTTTAAACATCTTTTTTTCAAAAAATTTAAAATTCAAAATTTAAATTTTAAATTTAAAAAAAAGTGCGTCTTCAAAAATTAAAAAAAAATTCTAAAATTTAGTTTATATTTATGTTTAATGATCAATAAAGTTTCAGAGTGGGATGCTAATGGGTTCACAGATTAAAAAATATTAATGTGCACTTCGTTAAATTTCTGGCTTATGAATTAGAGGGACAAATGGTCATAACTAGTTTTCTAATAAATCTAGAGAGATGGTTTAGGTGCCAATTTTTAGCATTTTTTGTGGCCTTTAAAATGATGTGTAGCACAATTGTGATTTATTTATTTTAAAAAAATTAATTTCAAATTTAAATTAAAAAAAAGTGCTTTTTTTTAAACATTCTAATAATTAATTTATACTAATATTTAATGATTAACAAAGTTTCAGAGTGGAATGGTTTTGTAGGTATTAACATTAATATGGTAATAAAAATACAATAGCTTTTACATACTTGATATCATATTGTTCAATAATTAAGGAAAGCCTCATTAATTTTTGAAGTGTCACTTTTAGATAAAATATATAGTCTTCCAGTTGGTGTCACTGGATATACTTTACACAATACTTGTGTGAGAGGCAGCCATAACACATCTAGTTCCTTTGGATAAAAAAATTAATTGGATGGTCCTGCTGGATGAAGGAAAGTTAGTTTCACTTCAAATTCTTCGGGTTTTTTTCAAGCACATATGCTATCCACCATTTTCCGTCATACACTGCAGTGACATAACCATTCAAGTCTTCTAATTTTAATTGATCTGCTAATCGTGAAACAGTTACTTCTGATGACTTTATAGCATCAGAAAATGTTTTGACAGTAATTTTGGATGTGCTGCCATCAATGGGTATAAAAGCATGGTATTGTTGAGTCCCTTGGATGGTAATTGCATCAGCAAAACGATTGCTTAAGAATAATTCTGACTTAACA
This sequence comes from Linyphia triangularis, assembly GCA_963978545.1. NCBI lineage: Eukaryota > Metazoa > Arthropoda > Arachnida > Araneae > Linyphiidae > Linyphia > Linyphia triangularis. The sequence continues at coordinate 54,470,787 of OZ021722.1, read as the reverse complement.
TAATCTTCTTGTGATGAAAAAGTGAAGTAAATGGCAGAAATATTTTCTTCAGCCCATTCATAAAGTTAGAGAGGGGTCAATATTTGCTTTTCCTAGGGACGTTGTAAACTAGCTCTTGCTGCCAATCTCTTTATAGACCAGCCAACTCCATCACATGGCCCTTTTCCATGTGCTGTTGCCGAAAAATGCCATTCTGCATTAATGCCAAAGTCTTGCTTGTGACAGCACAAGTTAGTGAATTTTTTTTTGTTTTTATACTGGGCAGCACACCCATCAGAGAAGTATAATACCTTTCCAGGAATTTTTCAAAATTTTTCCGTCTGGAAAGAAATAAGTTTTCTTTGAAATGTGCAAACAGCAACAGTGTTGTGTTGAAATCAATCCGAAATCACAACGTAGCTTAAGTGCTGCAAATTTTTTCCTTCTTTATAATAAATTACAAAAGGGTGTATTGTGGCTTGTCCACTATCCCAGTGATAACTTTGAGCCTCATCTTGCACAATCATAGTATAATTTTCTGAGAAGTCAAGAGTCACTGCAAATTCAAATTCCCTTAAATTTTCTTTAACATGATTCATGTAAGATGCCTGTTGTTTTGCAATCATGTCTTAAAGTCATGTCTAATTCGGAGTGTCGATTTGTTACAAAATAAATCAATAAAATCAGTTGATGATTTTTACAAAGTCTCTAAATTACATCGATCTACGGAAATCCATTACCTAAATGTAATTTTTTCTGTCAGATTTTCTTCAAAAGATGTTTCAAGAATTCTTCGTATTTCAGCATCACCAGGACAAGATATACAATTACCCACATTGCACTCAATTGATGATGGATTACACATCATTTTGGATATGCAATCTTTATAGGTTTTTAGTTCATTTGTTAGAATCCCTAATCTGGCATTTTCAATCATCAGTTTAACATTTTGATGCGTTGTGCAAACACATACTGTGTGTGTTCCACTTGAACCTGCTAAAATACAATACTTTGGTCAAAGCTCAGCAAATTTTGAAAATCCTATTTTCATATTTGGAAATTTGTCCTTGAATAATGAATATGCCTCTTAAAAGTTGCATAAGATTAGTCTTTAAGAAATTTTTAATTTGTTTCCATTTGGTTCAATAACTGTTATACAGTCTTTAACACCTGGCATAGCTCTACTGACTTCATCACTTTTGTAAAACTTGTGAATATTTTCAACCATTTCTTTAGAAAGGCTTTTACCTGGTTTAGGATTAGGACTTTCCAAAATTCCTTTTTCTTTAAGTAGTTTTTTTTATTGTCGTACCATGTAGTTTGGAGCTTTAAACTCTTGCATTATTTTACTTATTCTCCAGTTTTCAGGTAGGCAAGATAAAATCATTATCTTCTTGTTTCTGCTTGTAGCTTTTAAAAAATTGATTTGAAGATTCTTTAAAACTGAATCATCCAGATCTTCACAATTTTCAGAAGAATCTTCATCCGACACTAAAAGTTTTCTTTTTACTGCCAAATCATTTTTTTTTCCTTTGCTTTCTTGCTGAGATAAAGTTTCAATTTGATTTTTTTCCTATCTACTGGAGATTCACCTAGCTCTTGCAGTGAAGTGTTTAGTGTCTTAATCACTTCTGGAGATGCAGTAAAATTGGGATCTTGATCCGGATTCTGAACTTGATTCCTGGTGTTGATGAGTAGAGCTAGAAGCAGCATTTTGATTTCTTAATTCACTAATTTTTTTTTCTACAAATATCACAAATTTTTGCTGTCTTTGGCATTTTAGAAAACAAAATACACATCCAATCAGTAACATTTCTTAACTTTTTTTTGTCTCTAATAGTATGATTAATTTTCTTAAAAGGATTGAAACACTGCAATCTCGTGAATTCTTTACTCTGTGCCATGTTTTACTATTACTTGTTCATCCTTTTCAAACAGGTTTTTAACTTCACAAACAATAAAAACAGTTTTGGATATTCAGTAGTAATCCAAGTTGGGAATAAGACTTAACTGCTCAGCCATCTGAAAATGTGTTTACAGCATGCACTCCCATAGACAATGAAAGAATCTCTGAAAGAGCATCCCCCCCCCCCCCCACACACACACACACAAAATTAAAGATCTGTAGAAAAAGAATTTTGCTAAAAACAACAACACTGCTCCCTCATTCTCAACCATGTGGTCTCATAAATGTAAGTTAAAATCAGAACTAAAATTCCATTTTTTTTTTACTAAATAGAAATATTGAAAGTAAAGAAGTAAGTAGATGAATAAATACTACTAAATACTGAATGAATTGCAGTATTCTGTTTTTCAACTTTGAGTTTTCATGTAAGGTGGGATACCTACAAAGGAGGCATTTAATGATCCATGATCACCTTCCCACTCTGGCATTTTGTAGATCATAATCTTAAGTATAAACTATTTTTTAGAATGCTTAAAAAAAAAATTTTAATTAAAATTTAAAAAAAATAAAATTGAAACAACTGGTGTTGCATATCATTTTAAAGGCCACAAAAAATGCTAAAAATTGGCACCTAAACCATCTCTCTAGATTTATTAGAAAACTAGTTATGACCATTTGTCCCTCTAATTCATAAGCCAGAAATTTAACGAAGTGCACATTAATATTTTTTAATCTGTGAACCCATTAGCATCCCACTCTGAAACTTTGTTGATCATTAAACATTAATATAAACTAAATTTTAAAAAATTTTGAAATTTTTTAAAGATGCACTTTTTTTTAAATTCAAAATTGAATTTTTTTTTTTTTTAAATATTTAAATCACACCTATGTTACATATTATATTAAAGGTCATACAAAATGCTAAACATTGACACCTAAACCACCTATCTATCTTAAATAGAAACGAGTCAATATATTTCAATAAAATTTGGCATTAAGTCTACATATATGTAACCTTTCTACCAAATTTCATCAAAATCTGAGATGGCGAGGTAAAATTTTTGCAAAAAGTGTGTTGATTCGACACGGAATGACCCTCATGTGGTATTAAGCAGAGTTCATCCTAGGCATTTTTCAAGGGGCGGCGCGCCCTGCCTGCCCTTTTTCTATAAAAATAGCGCCCTTCCTGCCCTTTTTCAGAAAAAATTTCATCCTGAAAGAATTCGAAAAACTTTCGTTTTTTCCCCCTCTCAACAGTACGCAATATGCGGATCGACTCTACTGAAATCGCCTGTCGCGCATGCACATTCATGTTCAAACGCGCAACGTATATATCAGGGATTGAAAACATTGAGTAGATGTCCATATAACGTGCTTCATTAGTAGGTGGATTGTTGGGAGCCGTCTTACAATTTCCAAGTGCACATTAGTAAACTCCGATGACCATTTCGTAAGTGTTTTGATTAAGTGTATTTCGCTGGATTTTTACCATACCTCCTTCAAAATAGAGAAGAAAGGAATTTGAAAGACTTGATTAACTTAGTTAAAGGTGTATAACCATCAAATTTTTACACTAAGAATTTAAAAAGAATATTTTTGTTTGGACACGCATAATCGCGATGCCCTCCTTTTAAATTTAGAGGGTGTTTTTGATAGTTTACCTGTTACCAATTAATTTCAAAACATCAGTTTCATATTTAAAATTGAACATAACAGGGATGCAATCAAAATCCCAGATTATTTCCGATTTTTAAAAAAATAAAACTTCTATTACAGCTTACATAATAGCGGCATGCACGACAAAAAAATTCGCCATTTTGACGCTAAATTTGATCCGATTTGGAAAATAAAAAAATGCACAAATTTCAGGACATACTCCAAGTTCTTTAGTCGGAATACTCCTTGTGATATCCCACAATGAATAATGTTAAATTTGGAGAAACTCGATTCTCTATCTAACAATGGCAAACCTAAGAGATGAAGTTTAAGGTTGATTCATTTAAACTTAAGAACTTTTCACTCTTTCAAAATTTTCTTATCTTAAAATATTTTCATTATACTAAAACATCCTTATCTTAATTTTACTGTATTATAAATTGATATTTTTATAAAAATTACTATTTGATGACAATTTTACTGTGTATATTGCACTTTAAATTTAATAATTTTCTTAGTCTCATTCCAGCAGAATTAGGACTGAAGCATTTTATCAGTATTTTGATATCTTAAGTTTCTGAGCGAGTTTTTGACTCACGGATTTTTGCATTATTATTTTTTATCTTCAGAATACTGAAAATTATTTATCGTGGTAGAAAAGTATAACAATATTGAAAATGTGGCAGAAAACGCATATGCAAATTTCGGCAATTTGCCTTAAAAGTGCCCTCGTAAACAGGAATTGCCCTTTTTTTGGAAAATAGCACCCTGCCCTTTTTCATTTCTAGGATGAACTCTGTATTAAGTAAAAAATGTTGGTGTTTGACGTAAAATCTTGTGGTCGTATGTAAAATTTAGAAAATTATCTTAGTGTTGCTTGTAAATGAAAGTTCTTGTAGCACAAATTTAATTAATAAATTGCTTTTATTTTTGCTCTAAATCTTGAATAATATATATTGGAGGCGCATGTATCATATCGTATTATAGATAAGATATTTTCAGTAAATGTATGACTTGCAAGATTCCCACGGTCATTAAAAGTGCTTAATATTTTTTAACTTGTTTTCAAGGCCTTGAAAATGCTTAGAGGTCCTTAAAAGTCCTTAATTTTTGCAGATGTTGTGTGGCCAACTGCAAAATTTATAAAAATACATCTCGGACTTGCTATCCCCGCTTGACCACTACTTATCTGCACCGTGTTGGAATTTTCCAACATATTTGTATTACGCATCCACCAACTTGTAAATTTTTTGGGCAGAATATACTTTATTAAAAATTTATATATAGACATTGAAGTGTGCGTGCTTGTGAAATAAACTTTTTGAAGGAACGGCTTTCATATGTACATTTATTTACAAATTTAATCAGACTGTTGATAGATACAAATCATAGACAAGTGTCTAGAGTGGTGTCGGCTCGACCCATTTATAGTGAATTGAAAAAGTTATTGTGTTGCCACTCGCTAACATATCAAAAAAGAAAATAAAGGTGGGCCGCAAGGTGGTAACGTGTTTTTCTGGCGGTCATGATCGTCCATACTCCGCCTCCGTTGGACAGCTCGTCCAACATTATTTCTGTTCTGGAAGGAGACAGATACGAGTGATGGGTCTTTTGTAGATTCCAGAAGAGGTGCGGACTTCTACCACTCTAACGTAACCATCAGGGCCAGGGAAGACCTTCTCTATTCGAGCAAGACTCCACTTCATAGGTGGCAGGTGGGAGTCCTTAAGCAATACCAATTGACCGATCTTTAAGTTTGGCTTGGTTTTAGTCCATTTGGATTTGGTTTGGAGTTCATTGAGGTAATCCAAGCTCCATCGGGTCCAAAATTGGCGTTGCATCGCTTGGACTAAGTTCCACCTAGATAGGAGAGACATAGAAATGTGAGTATTGGGATCAGGAATTGAAAGGATCCTCCAATCAGGAAGTGACCTGGTGTCAAAGGTTCCAAGTCTGTAGGATCTGACGAAAGTGCTGTCAAAGGTCTTGAGTTTAAACACGCTTCTATTTGCGCTATGAGAGTTGAGAGCTCTTCAAAATTCAAAATAGCTGCTTTGGCAATTTTTACAAGGTGTGTTTTCATGCACTTAATATTAGATTCCCAAAGTCCTCCATGATGGGATCCTAGTGGTGGAATAAAATTCCATTTTATACCCTTTTCGGCAGAGTAGTTTTGTACCGACTCAGACTTGTAAATCTCGAGTTGGCTTTCAAGGAGATTTTTACAACCCTTGAAGTTCGTCGCATTGTCGCAGAATATATTGGAAGGTTTCGACCTACGGGCGATAAATCTCCTTAAACTTGCCAAAAATGCGTCTGTACTTAGCTCTGATACAATCTCTAAATGGATGGCTTTAGTAGAAAAACAAATGAAAATTGCTATAATGCTTTTAGAGTAATTTTAGAACGTTTTAGATTGGGCTTCATAGTTGTTGGTCCAGCAAAATCAAGTCCAATATTTTGAAAAGGTCTTGAAGATATAACTCTTTGCTTTGGCAAATTACCCATGATTTGTGCTGAAGTATGCGTTTTGTTACGAAAGCATACCATGCAGGAAAAAATTATCTTCCTTACCTTGTCTCTTCCGGATTTGAACCAATACCTTTGTCGTATAAGGGATAATGTAGCTTGCGTCCCTGCGTGAAGAGCTTCTTCATGATAATGCTTGATAATTAGGTTAGTCAAGTGATGATCTTTAGGGAGCAAGATTTGATGCTTCTGTTCGTTTGGAAGGGTTGAATGTTCTAGTCGACCTCCAACTCTTATAAATCCATCATCATCGAGAAAGATCCTTAAAGAAACGAAAGGATTAATGACGGGAAGTGGTCTTTTAGATCTTAAGCACTTGATTTCACTTTTAAATATGTCATTCTGAACGAGTTTAATTAAGTGGGTCGTAGAATTTTGAAATTCTGCAGCACTTAAATAACCAGTTAAACGTTTAGAGAATGCAACTTTACAATTGTGAATAAATCTTAAACACCATGCGTTGACTCTTACGAGCTTTTTAAAAGAAGAGTATCTTAATATTAAAGAGTTTAGTGGCATTTCTTCGATTTTAACAGTAGATTTACTTTCTACGTGAGCAATATTATTGTTGTACTCGACGAAAGAGTTCAAAGTCACTTTACGTTCGTCTAGATCAGTAGATACGGATACTACCTCTCTAGGCCAGCTTTCCTTGGGTCCGGCGATCCATGCAGGTCCAGACCACCATAGATCATTCTCAATTAGATCTCTGGCTGCAATTCCACGAGTACCTAGATCGCTAGGATTAGAATTAGAAGGAACATACCTCCAATGTGCATCCTTCAACTTTTCATGTATTTCTGCTACTCTGTTCGCAACAAAGGTCTTCCAACGTGTAGGAGGTGCTCGGAGCCAGGCGAGTACTATGGTGGAGTCTGTCCAGGCGTAAATACGGTCTGGTACGAGTCTTAAATCTGTAAGAACTTGAGAGGTTAATTTTGCAGCCAAAACTGCACCGCAGAGCTCCAATCTAGGAAGTGATACCGGCTTTAGAGGAGCAACTCGAGTTTTTGAAATTAAAAGACGCGTAGATTGTGTTTTTCCATTATATATACTTATGTATATTGTTGCCGCATATGCTTGTATCGAACTATCACAAAAAGCATGAATTTCAACTTGTTGAATTGACCTTGTCAAGTAACCTACCCAACGTGGAATTTTTATTGCTTCCAGCTCGTGTAGCTGTGAAGCATAGCGTGTCTAGCGTGCATGAATATCATCGGGAATTTCATTATCCCAGTCGAGACCAGTTAGCCAAAGTGATTGCATTAATATTTTACCAACAATTGTGATTGGAGCAATCCAACCTAAAGGATCATATAGCCTGCTCACATCAGATAGTATGGAACGTTTGGTAGGGGATTTTATCTGGGGAGTAAATTTGAGCTTGAAGTAAAAATAATCCTGCTTAGGGTTCCATTGTAAACCTAAGGTTTTAATTGTGGTTTCGAAGTTGATAGGTTTATTGTCACTTATTTCACGATGATGTTGTGGTATGTCTTCTAGTAGAAGATTTATATTACTTGACCATTTTCTTAAATTAAATCCACCTTCCTTTAGGATATCGATTATTTCCATCTTTTTCTCAGAAGCTTCATGGTAGTTATCTGCACCAGACATCAAATTATCAACGTAGAAGTCGTTGGTCAAAATCTTCGATCCGAGCGGGAAACTCGTCTTTTCGTCTTCTGCTAGCTGTTTTAGAACTCTTATGGCAAGATAAGCTGAGCAATCCATTCCAAAAGTTATCCGCAAAAGTTTATAGTCTTTGAGGGAATCGTACTTGCAGGATCTCCAAACTATTCTTTGATAGTCAGTATGATCTTCTGAAACCAAGATTTGTCGATACATCTTTTCTATATCTGCAGTGAAGACGATTTTAAAAATTCTCCACCGCAGTAATATTGCGGACATGTTCTCTTGAATGTTTGGGCCAGTGAGTAGCTTGTCATTGAGAGATGTTCCGCTTGTAGATTTTTGAGAGGCATTAAATACTACGCGTATTTTTGTTGTTGAACTATCTTCTTTGTACACAGTATGATACGGAAGATAAAACCCGTGAAATCCTGATTCATCTACTTTTAGATCAATTTTGTGAGGCTCTATTTCGACCATGTGGTTAAGTTGCAAGTATTCGTTCATACAATTAGAATAATCAGTTCCAAGGTGAGCATTTGTTTCGAATTTGCTTTCTAAATGTAAGAATCTAGAAGTTGCTATACGTTTGGACTCGCCAAGTGCTTCGGAGTTTTCTTTAAAAGGAAGATTAACTTGATACCTTTTATTTAATCTTACGCAAGTGGATTGAAATATTTCTTCGCATTTTAGGTCTTCGTTTGTTGGCTGTCTAACATTCGTTATTTCTTCCAATTCCCAAAAAGTTTGTAGTTGTCTATGCAGATCGGTGATGGTGTGCAAATTGGTTATTTCTATACCTTTTGGATTTTCTTCGATTGAACTAACCGGACCGATCAAAACCCATCCAAAACGTGTGTTTTGAGCGAGAGGGGACGATGTCGGACCTTTTACTATACCTTCCAATAAAATAGCAGGAAAAAGGTCTGCACCGATTATTATATCTATTTTACCAGGATTGGCGTAATAAAGGTCAGCTAAATTTAAACCGTAAAGGTGTTTCCACTTGCTTCCTTTAACCCTTAAGTTTTGTCCGTAACGGGTTAAACTTCTTAAGACTAGGGCCTCTGCGTTTGAAACTATAGATTCACCGGACATTGACTTGATGCCGAAAGTGACGAGTTTATTACATTTATCATAAGTGGATTTACCTATCCCGCATATGCGAGCAGATATTGAGAATTTCTGTAAATGTAACATTTGAGAAATATTCTCTGTCAAGAATGTTGATTGGGAGCCCTGGTCCAGTAAAGCACGGGCTACAATCTCGTTTCCTTCTGGATTAAATATTTTCACTAAAGCTGTACTTAATAAAACTTGTTTACCTTGAGAGTTCTTTAGAAAGTGTGCTGCCACATCAGATGTTTCGGCTTGCATTACCGTCTGAGGTTCTCGATTCCCAGCTTCATTGCGCTTTTGGGCTACAGCGTCGTGTAATTGAGTATGATGCTTCTTCTTGCATATCAGGCACGAGAACTTGCTTGAGCATTGCCGGACGTGATGTCTGGAAGAAAGGCAATTGAAACATAGCTTTTTATCGTACACAAATTTTAACCTTTCCGGTATCGGTAGCTCTATGAACTTGGGACAATGAATAACTTTGTGCTCATTATCGCATAGTAGTTGGCAGTTGTCAGATTTAAAGGAATGGTGAGCTTTAGTATGGGTTTGCCTGCAGAGTTCGGATCTTGCATAGCCTTTAGGTGAAATTGCTTCGAGCGTTCGAAATCGGCCGACTAAAAAGGTTTTCAATTCGACGAATGTTGGAACTTCTGTCTTGGCTACTAAACTTTGCTCCCATAATTGTAGAGACTCATGTGACAACTTTTGCATCAAAATATGTACTAAAATAGCATCCCTAACCGGTATTTCTAGGTTAGCTAGAGATTGTATACATCGTTCCGAAGTGTCAATTAAACTTTTAATACTTTGCGCAGTATCGGATGTTATCTTAGGTTGAGATAAGAGAATTTTTAATTCGGAGTTAACCTGCACTCGTTTGTTTTCAAAACGGTCTTTCAAAACTTTCCAAGCTGTTCCGTAATTAGCTTCGGTGACTTGAAAGTGTTTTATTAACTGTTCTGCTTCCCCAGAAAGATGCGTTTTGAGATAGTACAACTTTTGAACGTTACTTAAAGAGCCGTTTTCACCGATTAAACATGAAAAAAGATCACGAAACGAACCCCAATCTTCATATTTGCCAGTAAAAATTGGAAGTTTGATCGTAGGTAATTTTTCCTCTGGTTTTTTGTCAGATGGTTGACGAATTTCGAATTGTTCTATAGGCTTTTCGGGAAAATTAGTATTTAAGTATTCTTGAATTTCTGCCATATTTGTGACGTAAAACTCCTCTATTTCCGAGGGAAGATCATTTTTAACGTAGCGCTCGTCTTCCGGTATATCTTCTGCCAAAAGCTTTTCATGATTAGCATTAAAGGTATCCCACAAATCAGCTAGTAGTTTCAGGCGTATTTGAAGATAAGACTTGGTCTTCCGTGACTCGGAGTCTTTCTTATAATTACGAACAGATTTAGTCATTCTGTCGAAGATATTAAATTGTTCCTTCAGCAAAGCCTTCATGATTACTTAATTTGGTAAGTAAGGAAAGATTTCAAAAAAGCACTAATCTTACCACTGGATTTCTTACTAATAACTCCGGCTCGACGGACCATATGAAGTGTGCGTGCTTGTGAAATAAGCTTTTTGAAGGAACGGCTTTCATATGTACATTTATTTACAAATTTAATCAGACTGTTGATAGATACAAATCATAGACAAGTGTCTAGAGTGGTGTCGGCTCGACCCATTTATAGTGAAGGGAAAAAGTTATTGTGTTGCCACTCGCTAACATATCAAAAAAGAAAATAAAGGTGGGCCGCAAGGTGGTAACGTGACTTTCTGGCGGTCATGATCGTCCAGACATGATGACAGAAAACAAATTTTCCACTGTCCTTAAAAACATTATTTAGGTCCTTAAAAGTCATTGATTTTCATTCTGCGATTTGAGTGGGAACCCTGACTTATGAATGGGGGTGACTACTGAGTACCAGCACCGCGACTATTGTCTATTGTACTGATTCAGTAAATGTAAATTACCCCCTACTTTCAATTTGGATAAGTGAAGAAACTTTCTGAAAAAAGTTTTCTTTTGTATAAAGATTTTATCATCTTTAGGCCATTTAAAATTTCTGTCCTATACATCACAGAAATTTCAATTTTCCCTCCATATTACTCCTGGGTGATGGATACTCATAGTTAACAATTACCCAGTCATGTGCTTCAAGATATATAGTACATGTCATATTTTTATATTCATCTGTTACATTACTGTCAGAAATAGGTAGGTACTCTTTCATTAGGCAGGTGCTGCAGATGTAAATTGTCAAATTGCTGCAATATCTCTTTCAAACTAATAACCTTCAAATCATTTGTAATTCCTATATCAAACCATAAATATTTAGGCTCGGCAAATCATTTACGCATCATTAGGGTGGTTCAAAAAATATTTGGGGAATTTTTTTTTTACCTAGAGACCAGGACACTCCCTTATGTTTTTACATCTACTCATACAAATGTTCCAGCAAAATTTCAGAATCCTACTTCAATTAAAAGATGGCGCTCAATTAACAGTAAATTTTTTTATTTTGTGCGTTTTTGGGTATTTGTAGAGGATTTGCTAATAAGTATAATCGAAAGCAATTTTCTTAAAGAAAGTTTTTATTTATACCATAATTAAAAAATGTTACATAAGTTAGTAAAAGCTTGTAAATAATTAAACACTAGAGGGCTCCGCCCTTTCTCACAAACGCTCGTTATTCCTCTGTGCTACTGCATTAAACTTTCGAAATTCTGATAAAATTACCCCTATAAATTAGGCGATATAAAATCCTGAAAAGCATTCACAATAAGCAATTAGTACACACCTATGTACAAAATTACTAATTAGTGTAGTATTATGTAGATCAGTAGTGTTTTTTATTTCATCATTTGACCAAGCATTACAGTACCACTTGGTATGCTGAAAATGGTCAATCAGAAATTATGTAAATACCATAATATCATTTCAAATCATAAAATTCTCACTCAATAAAGAGTGGACTAGCGAGTATAAATAGTGTCTAAGTTTGAGCTCTGTTCAAAGTTTCTAAATGTACATCTGTACTTAATGAACATTTTCAAACGACACTCAATCTCCTACCAAGAACAACAATTGAAATCAATCGAATGAACAGTTAATAACATCTAAAAAATATGGATTAGGAATGGAAATTGTAAACAACATAAATCCTGTCGATGTTGCCATTCAGATTATCAAAACCCACTGTCATAGTAGAGACATGTTCGATAACGTAATATTGAAAAATTACTGTATCAAGATTTCTTTTTGTAAATATATCCCCTTTTTGTCCCAAATTCTCCAAGGCTGGCATTATTTTTCAACATTTTTAATTGCTCGCACCCTTTTATATTCTGGAATCTTTTGAGTTATTCATATCTGCAATACTTTTTAATTTTTCTTTTACTGTAAATCTGGGTGAAAATATGGCCTAACCAGGCAATTCATTTGAAAGATACTATATAAGCTTTTTAAAAAAAATTCCAGCTGCAATTCCAATTTTAGAATCAATTATCTTATACTTTTTAACTTTTTTCCACAAGTTCAGGTCACCCTCAGAAACAAGTGGGGGGTTCTATTCATGTCTTTACTATACAAAAAGCATTAAACTGTTTAAATTGCTGGAGCTGCATTTTTTCTCTCTATTAGTTATATGGAAAACCTCTTGCTGATCTCTGAATAGACGGATTTGAAAATGTATAGGAATTTAGCCATCCACGGTGGGTGAGGAATAGCACCTGCTGCTCTCCAAAGGATTTTTTCTAGTGGATTGCCCAAAACGATTAATGTCAAATAGATTACTTTTTTATAATCATCTTTAATCATCATAGATTTATCCACAGTTGAAATGAAGGCTACATTTGAAACTTTAAACTTTTCTACGTCTTCTTTCAGTTCTAAATCCTGGAAATTTATGTGTGCAATTCTTTTTCAAATGGTTTTAAGTCTGTTAAAAAGGGAAACTTCTTGGGAACATTATTGCCTATAGCACAACTTAAATAACTTTGCCAATAGTAGTTCTATGACATGGTGCCAGCAGGATAGCCACAATAGTTTACGTCCGATTTTTTTCTCCAAATTAATGCTTGCCGCTTATACACAACTAATCGTTATACTCGTAGTATCAAAACTTTGTCCAAATTTAATTCTCAACTTGCCATTGGCAAGCATAAAAACAGTTTTTGAAATATATTTCGCTGTTCTTCCACCACTCAACTTTGAAACACTAAGAAGTTTTTTAATACCCTCTCGAAACATATAAAGACAAACGGTCAATCTTTCTTAATCCAAAAGATTTTAGCAGAAGTTTGCTTTCCAATGAAAGGCTATAGGACAGTCAGATTTGAATTTACCCATTGCTTGAATCAGCGTATTCTTTTCTAGCTTTTTTTCTTGATTTTTGACACCTCTTTAAAGAGGAAACGTTCGAGGAGCATGCCCCTAAGCTGCGACTACTGGAACAATCAAATGAAGTGCTTCACGATCAGACGGTGTTTTTGATAATGTGGATGTTGCCAGATACAGTAGATAACTGTTGCCAAACTATATTGCATGTATTAAAAAACCATAAAAACTTTTTTCTTAAAAGTCTACATAATACTAAGGGTAAATGTAAAAAAATTAGGGGTGTCTTAGTCTGTAGCTGAAAAAAACATTTTTTACCACCCTAATGCATCATGTATATACATTTAGGCTTTGCCATCTGGTTACCGTCTAACAAAAGAGTACCCAAAAACATTAATTTAATTCGATGTAATTGTTTTGACACAGTGCACGGATTGAATACTAGGAATTGGGAGGATTTTCTCTCAAAATTGTGCAAAATTGTTGAATTATAAATATTTGAAAACAAGTATCTTTTGCAAATTGTGAACTGGATCCATCTGAAAATACATGGATGTGTTTAAGACTTAAATAGTCAGATTTTAAATATTCAAAAAGGTAACACAGCGAGTTTGATATGGTCCAAAATACGAGAAACTATTACAAATCTTTGGGAGACGTCTTTTGAAGTCCATGCATGAGCTGTGAAAATCGTGGCTGCGGAGCTTGTCCAATGTGCCAATTAAATTTCATTTTGCTGTAAAATTGCTGCATTGCAATATTTTCTATATTAACTATTCAATATTAACTAACGATTCGTTTCAGAATCGGTAGTTAAAACAAAAATTTTTTCAACGCAGATCACTTTTTCAGAAAAAAATGCCACCCCGCATGGATTTGCAAAACTTTTGTTTTTTTTTCCCAATGGTATGCAAACTACCTCTGCTAAAATCGCCGGTCACGCTTGTACATTCTTGTTCAAATGCGCAACGTACAGACTAGCGACTGAAATCATTGATAGGTAGACTGAAGGGGGCTATCTAAAAATTTACGAGTACTAGTTAGAATGGATGGCCAATTCATACACCTCTTGATTAACAATATTTTTACCATGCCTTCTTGCCCAATATCGAGAAGAAAGGATATAGGGTTGCTATAGCAATGCAATCACAGTTTGTTATAGGAATTATAGATGATTTGAAGGTTATTAATTTGAATGGGATATCGCTGCTATATAGCAATTTTTATCTGTACCGGTCTAACGGAAGGAAGAGTACACATTTTTCAATTTAACAATCATATTTAATTATTTACATGTGAAATACACTGGTGTCCAAAAGTTAAGCATAATTGATAATTATGTGAATAAAAAAGGAACTGTACATCAGAATGGCGGGAAACGTGATATGCGAGTGTAAAATAGTTATAAAATAAGGAAGCAAATCAAAAGAACGATAATAATTAATTTTATTATCTAAAGTAGCAGTTTGAAAGAAACTGAGAATAGCAAGGGTTCACACTTTAAAGAAAAAATGAAAGAAAACATTAAATAAAATACTGATGCTGCAGTTTAATAAGGCGTGTGGTCACCTCTGACAGCTAGGCACGCTGCACAGCGATTTAACATACTTGCTATGAGATATGAATGAGTTGTGGGCTTAAATGGTTCCAAGCTTCTTGGAGAGTTCTCTTCAGTTCTGTAACGGAGCTTGGTGGGTGCGAAAGGGCTGCAATTTGTCTCCCGAGCATATCCCATACATGCTCGATAGGATTTAAATCAGGGGAGTTGGCAGGCCACGACATGCGCTGGATGTTTTCCGTTTCAAGGAAGTCATCAACTAGCACCGCTCAGGGACATGGCGCATTATCATCCATGAATATGAAGTTAAAACCGACAGCACCTCGAAACAAGCGAACATAAGGCTCAAGAACTTTGTCTCTATATCTTTGACCAGTCACAGACCCTGTGTCAAAGAAATGGAGGTCTGTGCGGCCGTCCATCATGATGCCTGCCCATATCATTACTACCCTTGATGGAAAATGATGTCTTTCCGATATGTTTTTTGGTTCAAAGCGTGTTCCACGTTCTCTCCATATCGTTACCCGACGAGAATCACTACTCAGACTAAACCGGGACTCGTCACTGAACATCACATTGGCCCACACTCCAATGTTGATGTTTCAAACTCCAGTTCAAACGAGCGCGTTTCTGAGCAGACGTGAGGGGAATGCAAACTGCTGGTCTTCTGGCATTCAGGCCAGCATGATTGAGTCACCTGTAAACAGTTTGTCTCAAAATTCGTATTCCTGTGGCGACTGTGAGCACCGAACCCAGTGATGTGGCAGTACTGCCCCTCTGACGTCGCGCACTTATTACCAGATATCGGTCTTGGCGAGGGGTTGTGACTCTTGGTCGACCTGACACTGGTCGTCGGGTAACATCTCCCGTTCTTTGAAACCTCTGCCACAGTCTTGAGATCACAGACTGGTTCACATTCAGAATTCGAGACACTTCGGTTTGTGATCGTCCGGATTCCAGCATTCCAACGATTCTTCCTTCCGCAAACATGTCCAATTGGCGTCTTTGTGCCATCATTCACCTTGTTTGATGGTTAACAACGCTCTTTCGCACAGCAGTTGCCCGAAAATTGTCTGAACTGCCTATGCTGTGTGAATCGGTTTCTCTGCGTTCCGACATGCGCAGGTATTTCATGCAGGACGTAGTCGACTGAAAAGTTTTGCATAAACCCAATGTCTCTTCTTCACCCAATTAATATCAGCAAGAAATTTGGAATAATTTTAAGAATATTTACTCCATGTTTTTCGCATTTTACAATTTATGCTTAACTTTTGGACACCAGTGTAGGCACAACTGTAAAGATCATACCATCGTATCTGGTCAATATAAAATCATTTTAGAATGAAAAAATACTTATTAATTATTTGATAGTATTAGTTGTACACCGATTAATTTAGTAATTCTTTTACTGTTTATATAATATATTATCTCTATATATTTTCAAAAATTTAAATTCTTTATTTATCTGTTGCAGATCTCGTAAAACAAGATACTTGAAATTTAGAATGGCTAAAATTGGAAATTCTTCTGGCAGAAAATGTAAGCATTTCTCATTTAAGATTTTTTTTATTTATATGAAAATAAGTTCGAGCCTTGAGTGTCAATGTGACTGATGCATTCTTAATAATAAAACAAGCTGTTTTTGGATCAATAGAACTTGGATTTACTTGACTTGATTTAAGTCTCTCTTGACTCTCTGCATGAGGCTACGATCATAGCCTTCCATCTCTTCCAGTTTAGTGCTGCTGTCCTGGCTGTTCCCCAGGTCAGTCACCCGAGAGAATTCTGTTCTTTTATTATCATTTGACTCCATAGACCAAAGAATAAAGCAGACTGATCATAAACCTCCAAATCCCTAACGGCTAAAACACGCAAAGAATTGTGGGGCACATAGATCAAAAACATAAACGCATTTTGTATAGACAATGGCTGCTTGCTCCTCATTTGGATGCACAAATCACCCGTCAAAAATAGTACGTACTGCTCCAAAAATTTCATTTTATAGGTAAGTTCTTTTCTAACACTGTCTAATTATAGTTTGCATTGATTTTAGTTTCTAAAACTATTTATTTGTGTTTGAATGACTTCAAAATGAAAGTTCGTTTGGGTACCTGTTTCGTTTTCCTTGATTATTGTGTATATCGCGGAATTTTCGATTAAATTTCAATTAGCCTACAGACTGCCATTTAATAATTAATTAATAACTACCACTTTAGAAGAAGCTGATTGAGGTGTCTGAATTTTTAAGAATTGTTTTCGTGAAGTCAGTCTTTTCTGGAGAGGAAGGATGAATCACGTTAGGTGATCAAATTTTGAATGAAAGCATGTGTGCTCTTTTCTCCGGAAATGGAGAAACATAGTTGATTCTCTAATTTGGTTTCAATGTTAAGAAACCACTCAATGATGATGCAGTGCATTCAATAAATAAAAGTCACAGTTCATAAAGAACTCGTTGTGTAAAAGGATTAGTTTCCCATAAGATGAAAAAGTGAAACCGAAAGTTATATTTACATGTTTACCTAACAATACAAAATTTGTCAGCTATGTAATTGTGAATGTGTAATTATGTTATACATCTGTCCAATTCCTACAATATAGTTATTATAACATACATTAAAATTATGTGCTAAATATTATGCATTAACAATATGTTAAATTTTTGGAAAGAGAATGAAAAAATTTAATTTCTTGAACATTTGTTAATTGTTAAATGGGATTTCCGTTTTATGAAATTGTTATTAACAATTTTTACCAATTATCATTAATTTTAGTCGTATTCAAAATAAGAGATGACATTTTTCTTTACACTTTTTCAAAGCCATGCTATTCTACTATGTTTAAGCTTCAACACAAAAACTTGTTCTTGGAAGGAAGATTTAAAAAAAAATGTTAAATCAATATTTAAAAAAAAATGTTAAACCAATTATTTGAATAAGCATTATGATACATAAAAAAATGAAATTTTCATTATTAAATATTTTCCATTTTTTAGTAATAAATAGTTTTTTTATTTGTAATTATTGAAAGGTGAACTTAGTAAGAATATGTTCGCCTGTAAAATAACATTTTAAAGATGTTAAAGTTCTTTTTAATAAACAGTGTACATTCATGCTAATGGGTTATTTGTTCTTTCATAACTAAATACCTTTTAAAATATCTAAAAAAACAATTAAAAATATGATACGTTTGTTTGCATCATGAAGACAGATCAAAATAATATTTTATGTGTTTTGTTGCCATTTTTTTTCTTTTTTAAAGAATTTTAATAAAGAATATTTTGTAATGCTACCACTTTTTGAATTTCTTAAATATTATTCAAAAACATAAAATTACGATTCTTTGTTATTTTAATGAATAGTGAGAAATAAATAAAGCTGTTGTGCCGAAACTTTTTCCTTTATTCAAATTTATAATTTCACCGGTAATTGTATGGCGAACGATGCGGCCACAATCTGTCACGGATGCGGGAAGAATGTGTTGGAAGAACCCAAATAGGTGAACTTCTTGAAGTCAAATTTAATAAAATTATCCGAAACTTTCTTCTTAATTCAGCATAATGTATACATTCTAAGGGAAATATGTGAATTTTTTTATAAGATTTATTCATATATTAGGGTGGATAAAACGCTATTTTTAAAATGCGAAATTTTACACAGTGCGCAAGGCGTTTGCTGTTTCTTTTGAATGTTTTTTGCCTATGATGCCTCAAAACATGCAATGTTTTTCTCCAATGAAGGTCAATGGGAAACGCCGCCTCTGCTCCTATTCTTTGCTCTATGTTTGACGCCAGGTGAATTTTGGGCGTCCTCTTTTTCTTCTTGCATCAAGTGCCCAAGTAAGGGCAACGTGTGTTGGGTCTGATGGAGGCATCCGTAAAACATGTCCTACCTACTGCCATTTTCATTTTTGTATTGTTGTTATAGGTTTACAATCAGATTTTTTGTATATTTCAACATTTGATATTTTGTTTGGCCAGCATATTTAAAAAAAAATTCTAATGCATTTGGTCTGAAATGCATCAAGCTTATTTTCTTGTTGTTTAGTTAGTTTCCAAGTTTCACTGCCATACCATTAGACTGCTCTAACCGTAGCTATAAAAATGTGAAATTTAAGTTTTATTATAATGCTTCTTGAATTCCAGATATTATGTAACATTTTAAAAGTAAATTATGCTTTTTTAACTCTTGCATCAATATCTTTATCAGTCCCTCCTTTGGTAGACATATTAGCTCCAAGATACACAAAAGTCTCAATTTCAATGATTTCTTTTTCATTGATACAAATGTTTTCATTTCTGTTGATGTTGATTTTCATAGTTTTAGTTATAGTTTCATTTATTTTTAGTCAACTTGTTTTGCATTTTCTTCTAGCCTTTTTGTTTTTGACAACATGTCTTCAAACCTTGATGGCACAAGCACAATGTCATCGGCATAGTCTAGATCTTCAAGATGGTTGTCAAAGTTCCAGATTTACCATTTCTTAAAGTCTTCTTCATTATATACCTAGTCGGTTACTACCTTAAAAAGTAGTCCAGACAGTGCTCATCCCTGCTTTACTCCATTTTTAATGTCGAAATTTCCAGTGGATATTCCATTTATCAAAACACTATCACCACTTCCATGGTACAGAGCTCTCATTATGTTGATTATCTTTTCTAGTATTCCATAAAACTTTCAAATTTTCCAGAGGCACTCCCTGTCTATACTGTCAAAAACTTTGCAAAATCAATCAAATTGAGGTAAAGGGTTGAGTTGAATTCAATACTTTGTTCCATTATGTTTCTTAAAATGAAAATTTGGTTGACATTGTTTCTTCCTCCTCTAAAGCCTACGCCCTCGTGTTGCTGACGGCGCCAGATAATCTGAAACTTCTAAAGCCTACCTGTTCTATTCTTAGTCTAGTCTCAATGCTGTTTTTTAGTCTGTTAGTCTAGTCTCAATGCTGTATTTTAATCTGTTCATTAAAATTCTGGTAAAATTATTGGATGGTACAGACAGAAGGCTTATTCCTCTCCAGTTGTTACAGTTCGTAAGATTGCTTTTTGGGGGGATCCTGACAATCTGTGATTCCTTCCAAGAAGTTGGAATTTGTTCATTAGACCAAATAAGATTGAACAATCTGTGCCAGGTCTTTGCAGTTGTTTCGAGTTCACTTTTAAAAAGTTCATCAGTTAAATTGTCGTTTCCACTTGCTTTGCCATTCTTTTGCATTTTGATGGCTTCTTTAATATTTGTATGGGTTATTTCATTTAAATCAATTTCAAGTTCCTCAAGCTCCTCATCAAACGGAGTATTAATATTTGAATCAATTGAAACTTGATCCACATTTAATAATTCTTTGAAATGTTCTTTCCATCTTTCCGGTACAACTTTTTCATGTACAAGAAGTTGGCCATTTTTGTCTTTTACACCACAATAATTTTTTCGATAACTTCCGCTAAACTGTCTATGGGAAACTACTTAAAATAGTCGTATGGTTCTGAAATTTTTAACATAAGTATTTTTGGCCTTTTAATTGTGCATGTGACAAACAAAATGTTAAAATTTTATTTAGTTCTTTATCAATTAATTTTTCTTCTTCTGCAAAGGGATTTCAAAATAGAGGTACAACCCTGAAAATGTAAACATGAGTTATTTTAGCCTCCTAATTGTATTTTTGAAAAACAGAATTTTAATTTTTTTTTTTTTTTTTTTTTTTAATTGAAAATAATTTTACAAAACGACTCCTAATAGAGCTGCAGCTTTGAGACTTTCAACATAAGTAGTTTTGGCCTTCTAATTGGACTCTTGAAAAACAGAATGTTAAAATTTTAATTTGTTTTTTAGTTTTTTTTTTTTTTTTAATTAATAGTTTCACAAAAAGTGACTCCTTATAGATCTAGCTCTCTGAAAATTTCAACGTAAGTAGTTTTGGCCTTCTAATTTTTTTTCTCACCAAAAAGTGTAAAAATATTCGCAATGGGGTGTTGCATTATTATATTGAACTGGAATTTTTTTTTGTTTCTCGACAAAGGTGAGGCTTCTAATATTAAGAGTTTACGTAGCAATTAGTTTTTAGGGAGTGAAGACAGATATGCAGCTATGAACCTTTTAGTACAGCTATTTAATTGTTGCGCTTGAATTGGCATATCAATATTAAATTGATAAATATACAATATATAATGTAAACTAAATCAAATATAGAGAAATTTGAAAAAATTCAAATGAATAAAGAGAAATTCCATTAGAGTAAGAAATAAAGTAAGGGAATATTCAAAGAAATATTGAGGAGATTAAAATAATTTTCTGTTTGGTTTCCCTGATGTAAGTGTTTGTACTGTTTCTTAAGTAACCACAAGAGGTTGAAATTGTATAGGATCATATCTAGTTTGTTATGTAAACTTTCATATAAACGGGTTGAATTGTTTACATAACATATTAACAAAATAAACTTTTATTAAAAACATAGATTTTTTTTTATTTCTTGAATTTCACAGGAAATCACCTGAATTTATTTTTAAATTTCATAATATTAAATTGTAGAGCAACTAAGTTTCGTATTATGCTTTTGTGTTGTCGTAAAATTAATTATGATTTTTCTAAAATTATCTTTGATAGTTGCGAGACCACCTAGATTTGCACCAAATGGAAACCGTCTTCCTGATCCATTACCCAGAGGAGCTATATTAACTGATGTTGCAAAACGAAATTGGAGACTAGGTGTATCTGTTGGAGTTGGTGGATTTGGCGAAATATATCTAGGTAGCTTATATTTGTTCTCTATGTTAATTTTATTTTGATATAAAAATTCAATTTATTTTATTTATTGTATTCCAAAGAAAAAATTATTATGTCTTTCAATGTAAAAGCTGCACAGGGTTCATACGCCTCCTGAAATTTGCTTTTTTTATATAAGGGCCCTTATAACTCCTGAAAATTGTGTTCCTTCTCCGGATATTTCTTTTTATCTCCCTGTAAATAATCATTGAAGAGTAAAAAGATTGGTAAAATGTAGCATTTTTTTTACTCAGTAAAACGTCTCTGAAATCCGTACTTCAGAGTCTACTGTACATGTGGTTCGGCACTACAGGCTCAAAGAAAAACCCTCAGACAGTCCCAGAATGCACCACGATTTTCAACAACCAGGCGTTATATTATTATTATAAGACATGTAATTTTTTTCTCCGTAAACTGCTGAACTTACTATTATTAACTCTTGAAAAACTCCTTTGTATCTCCTGAATTTTACTATCGTAGATTGAGTATGAACCCTGACTGCAATCATCTCTTAAAATTTCAATAACCTTAGATATTTTTTTTTTATGATAAGAAACTAATTTTTGTTCTGTATAAATGAAACAAATTATTACAAGGGAGTGTTCTAATTTTTAGTGTTAATTTGTTTTTGTGAACAAAGCTCCTATTAAAGGTTTGGCTATTTTCTCATTAGCAAAATATTTTTGTTATAGCATCCGATGATACAAAAAAGAGGACTAGCTTAGATGCAAAATATGTTATTAAAGTTGTAAGTATATTCTTCATGGCTTATCTTCTACCTTTTTTTTCTTTTCTTTATTAAACTTCAATTGTCTCTCTTAAGTATTTTTTCTTGCAAGTCTACTTAATTAGCACTGGTTTTGTTAATAACTATATTTAATTAGCTGCTTTAATATTGTTAAAAATATAATTTAAAGTATGTTCTAACCTTTGCTTTGAACCATTTTTAAAATATTAATGCGTAAATAAGTATTTGAATTTTGAGGTTAAAACCTTTAAATTCAAAATAAGTCATTATGTCTAAAAGAAAGTAAAACGTCTAAGAGTTACTTAAAAGTAAATCAACATATTTCAGTTAGTTTTAAAGCAAATTTAGAGGTTTTTGTACATGTTTGATGAAATTTAAATTTGGATTTTTGCCAAAACTATTAATTGGCATAAAAAAGAGCATTTTCAAAAAGTGATTTTTGTTGTGGTTTTGTTCTAACGCTATTCAGATATTCATATAATCTTTATTCTTGTATTGAGACTTTACCGTCAACACAATTTATATACTGTGATAATGAAAAATCAAATTTAAGGATACAATTTATTTTTAATTGTAAAGAAGTATTAGAGGTAGAGAATTTATTAATAAACAATTGTATGTATAATTTGAAATCAAATCAGTAGGTATTTACGACATTTTGAGGTAGATTTTTTAAAAATTTAAAGTAGCTTTATCATGATAATTTGAAAATATTACTAAAATCTGGGATGAATTAAAAGGCACTAGTGCTGCCCCCCATATCAATGATTTGAGTTTCTTTTTAATAATAAAAACTACCATATATTGTAGTATTTGTATCGGTGCATATGTTTATTTAACGTTGTCACCTAACTTATTGGAAATTTATTTGCTTAGGAACCTCATACTAATGGACCATTGTTTTCTGAGATGCACTTCTATCATCGTGTTGGTAAAAGAGAACAAAGTAAGTGAATGGTTTCAATTTTGTGAGGATTTCAAATTTGTATCTGCATAATGGTGAATTAATTTGCAAAAACAGTTTTTATGTGTAAAATAAATTCCATGCTGTGAATGAAAGGTATTATTAATTGTATTTACTATCATAATTAACAACTATTATAAAATAAAGATTAATAATGTAAAATTGATCCAATTGTATGGTTTGTGTTTAACTATTTGTTCTTAATAATGCTTTTAAGCAAATGACAAACTATAACTCCAGACATAGTACAGTTCAACAGCAATGCGGATTTCCACCTTTTGTGATCGAAATTTCTATCATTCCTGATATCAATTCAAATCAGCATTAAAATGTCATGAGAGAGCAGGGGTGATGTCATGTGCTTGCTTACAAGTCTGACAACAGAATATGCCTATGTTCAGACTTACAAATTCTCTCTTGTGTAATGATCATGTTTGCTGTCTCCGATGTGTTAGCCTCTATCGCCAATATTTTTTCTTGGTCTAATGCTACTCTACTGGGTGTTATACTGGTGTAATATCCTCTATGGCGCTAAATTTGCACCTGTATGCTAGGCACTACCAACAATATTTACGCTGCTGTGATGGTGCTTTTCGCTGAGTGTTACACTGATGTTATAGCCAGTGTAATGCAGATAATTTAATGCTAAAATCTTATACATTTTTTTGCAAATGCTAAGCATTTGGATTACCTATTACAATTAACAGGTCCAACACTTTTAAAGAAATTACATATTAAAAAATTCTTAAATTTAAGATAAAAAAATATTCATATGAGCAATTTAATATCAGAATAATAAATAAACAATTTAATACTCTTAAATAAATAAAAATTATTAAAAAAAAAAGATTAATACATATTATTTTTTTTTTTTTATCAAAATACTTTTTTTTTTCATGTTTACAATTGTTCTGTCATAGTTGTCCTCTCAAGTAAGAAATTTTGATTAAGTATCGGAACAAGACAATCTTTTCTATTGTTTGGATAGATTATTTACATTGTTATTTCAGTACTAACACACACAGTGAAAGAGTGGATCTTTTTCATAAAATGCAAATTGCATTTTTAATTTCTGAAATATTTAATCAATCAAATAATAGAAACTGCTCTATATTGTTCTTATTATTATCTTATTACTTTTACAAAGCTTTTCCTCTCTTTGAAAGCTAAAAAGCTAATTTTTGATATGCCATTTCTAATTCCCTCTAACCTCCTATAGTACATATATTAAGTTCTAAATATATTATGATATATTAGGCCCCAAAAAATGTGGTGAAGAAATGAGATATCATTGTAATTCAATTATTTAAATACAAAATAGGGTGCTTTTTTTTTTTTTTTATTTTTTTTTTTTTTTATTATTATTATTACTATTGAGCTATAGTTGAGGTATATTCACTTATACCTTATTAAAGTGAAATATTTCTTTGAGTTACAATTAAATGCTTTTATTTCATAGTTGAAGAATGGAAGCAAAAGAAAAAATTGAAGTTCCTCGGCATGCCAAAGTTTATCGGATCGGGCTCTTATGAACATAGAGGATTAAAATATAGGTTTATGGTCATGGAACGATTTGGTGAAGATTTACAAAAGTTATTAGAAAAGAACAACAAAGTTTTCCCATTAAAGACTGTATATACATTAGGAAAATTAATTGTAAGTTCCACATTTGAATGAATATTTCCTTCTGCAATGTGTAATACTTAACATAGCTTTTTATTTATTTTTAGTGATGTGATCAAAACAAAACAAAAATTTCTTAACTCAATGTACTTAGGTCAGCCTAAGATCAAATTAATTTATAAGTACCATCTTCGGTTTTTAATTTCATTGTTAAAATATTCATAACAGATGTTATATTTGTATTACAGAGTACCACAGTTTTATTGTCTTTGCACTAAAAAAAAATGAAATTTTATTATCTACTAAACATGGAAGAAAAATTATGTATTACATTATAAATGTACCCTTTTGCACTCCTATCTTGATACTTTTTTACTATACTTATGACTGTGATGTGTATTGCTTGATATTTCCTTAAAATATGATTTCAAGCTTTTTTTTATATATTCCTAGCTGATTTATGCTCTTGGTACTCCAAAATTGCTCAATAATTTTCAGTGTTAGAGTTTTCCTATAACTTAAAACTATGATTTTTAAAAACTTTAAATTTAATATTTAAAAAAAAGTTATTGTATATCATAGGTTGATGTTATATATGCTAAAAATGGAAAATATTAAAGACAATATTTTGTTTTAATCTTTTTTTTTTTTTTCACCCTTATGTAGTTGGATGTTTTAGAGTATATTCATAGTCATGGTTATATTCATGCGGATGTGAAAGCATCAAATTTATTAACTGGTTATGGACCTGACAAAGAAAATGAAGTAATTTTTTTTTTTTATTATTATATTTACTTGCTATGCATTATTAGTTTAGCTTGAAGTTTGTTTTTCAGTCAGCAACCACTTTTTTCCAATTATCTCCAATAAATATTTTATTAAATTATCTTGATCAAAATTTTTTAATAAAATAGTTTTCATCAAATTTTTTTTTGTAGATTTTCCTTATAGATTTTGGCCTGGCATGTCGATATATAACTAATGGTCAACATAAAGAATTAAAAGAAGACCTTAGAAAAGCTCATGATGGAACAATTGAGTTTACTAGTAGAGATGCCCATATTGGAGGTAAGCAGGTTTCCTTTAATTTTAAAACTACAGTTTTAAGCGTAAAAATAGTTAACTGATCTATGAATAATAAGTTTTTCTTTCATCATAAATTCCTATTTTCTCTTTGTGATGCTTAAATCAAATCAGGTGTTAGGGTTGCCAGTAACTCCCAAGGAAAATTTTAGATTTGTTTGATAATTTTAGTAAATGATTAATAACAAGTAAAAATACAGTAGGGCAATTATTCAAATACTGATCAACCTAAACTATAAATATTTTACTTTTTCTAAACTTTAGACATACTTAATACATGGTTTGTACACTTAAAGGAGGGAACAATTCAAGAACTTTTTAAGCACTTTTCAAGGATGGCATTATCAACACAAATAACATTAAAAAAAATCAATTTTTTTTTTATTGGTAAACAGTGTATGTTCAAATCGAGTATATATATAAAAAAATGTTTTTTAAGATTACAATAGAAAAAGCCTTCCAATATATCAGAAGCAGTACTATATTCCATAAAAACAGGAGTAAAATAACTATTACTCACTTGGTAATTAAGCCAATATTGTATGTGAATATTCATTTAATTGTCTTGTTTCCATCATATTGAAACTTTCATCAAATAATATTACAAGTGTTATTGATTAAACTTTCTTCCTGTAAAACTGTATATTATGCAGTTTTTTTTCTCCACATAAAAATTTAGAATTTAAATACAATCACGCAATCGGCTAACATGCAATAGCATAATTTATCAATGTTTTCATTTAATTTATAACAGCTGCGATTTTTTATGATTTTCAATGTCCATAGCATTTCAGTATCTAAAATCTTGTTTTCAATTACGCACTGACAACCTTGATTGTTGTGAAATATATCCGCTTTTGGGGTATTTTTTATCATTAGAAATAGTTCGAACAATCCTCATCGAAC
The DNA here is from genome assembly GCA_963978545.1 of Linyphia triangularis. NCBI lineage: Eukaryota > Metazoa > Arthropoda > Arachnida > Araneae > Linyphiidae > Linyphia > Linyphia triangularis. The sequence continues at coordinate 54,443,984 of OZ021722.1, read as the reverse complement.
TTCTTATAGAAACTAAATCCATTTTTTACTCTTTGCATAGTTTTTTAGAGCACTTTCTTCCATCATGACATTTTTGACACACAAAGTGCATGGTGCGAATCTAACACATAGGCTTCAATATTATATTCTGGCTTTTCTAACAAGCTTGAATTGAAAATGCATTTCCCTGCCATTTTGAAACAGTGCAAAAAAAATTAGCACACACGATACAAAAATGAAACGAGATCACATGACTTATTCAGATATTTCAGATATGTTGGGCATGCGCAGCGCTTACTCATCGAAGGGGGATTGACGAAATTTTTGTATACTCAACTGGGATGTTTTCCTAGTTGCTGATTGGCTTAACTTCATTCGAAAGCTTTTGCTCACTTCGTTGACCAAAGTTTTTAAGATGCTATATTTTTAGAAAATAAAATTCAAGCACTTTAAACGTATTTTTACAGAATTCAAGGCTTTCAAGCACTTGAAAATGAAAGATTTTTTTTTCTAGCACTTGTCAAGGTTTTTTAAATGTATGAACCATGTAATATCACTGTTTCTTTGTTTCATATTGCTCCTATGGGTAAAAAAGAAATTCATAAATGATGGATTATACAAAAAATCTGTTATTGCACCATCTCCAGGCCTCAGTTATTTCTAATACTCTACAGATAATCCACTTGCAATGCCTCAGATAAACCACTTCTAGATGGATGAAATTATCATATGTTGATCACGTTGTTGAACTAAAAACTGAATAATGTAAATGCAATACAAAGCATCACAGATACATATCCAAATCTCCCAAAATAAATAAAACTTTCATTCAGTCATAATTAAAAAAATGTGTTTTATTAAATATAGTTGCTTGCATTTCTCTCTTTTGTTTTAATATTGATAATTTTTATCCATAATTTATGTAACCTTTTTAATTATTAGCACATTCCCGGAGAGGTGATTTAGAAGTGCTAGGATACAATATGCTTCAATGGCTGTGTGGTCGTCTTCCATGGGAAGATAACTTGAAAGATGCAGAAAGTGTCAGTAGACAAAAGAGCATGTAAATATTTAGTTTTATTCGAATTTTATTTAAGAAGTAATATATTCTTCCTTTAATAAATGACTGCTAAGTACTCCTTTAATTTAAATATTTTAAATCATTAAAAAAATGTATTGTATTTCTGAATTATTATTTTGATTTAGATATATTTTTGTTGCATCTGATTATGGTAACGGAAATTGATATTTCTGTTTTGTAATAAGTTTTATAATAACTTATGCATTGAAACAAAATATCAACCAAGCAAGTTTCATCCAAATATATAAGAAAGGCCTTTTCAGTTATCTCAGCCCTGGATGATTAGTCCCATGTTGCAAAGACCTATCAATGTACCAATGTACCTTTAAAAGCTTCACTGCTATGCAAACCCACATATAAATACAACCCTTCCCTGTCATGATATATATATATATATATTTTTTTTTTTTTTTTTTTTTAACCTTTCTCCATTGATATGAATCCTTGTATGATAAAAACAAACAGAATCATACATTTCTTGCCTTGCTTATGGAAAACTTTTGTGAACCTTTTCCCATTAAATTATAAAGGCTAGAGTTAATCTATATTAATAAGAATGCAGATCTTTTTAATATGCTTCTTTGATTTTTATTATGCTATTGTGGAATATGTATTGAACTGCAATCCTTCAGTATTTGTGTCATCTCAATGTAGCAGTGATTAAGTATTTCTTGTGTGATCTTTTTGTGGTTATGGTTACCAAGTGTGCGAATAATAAATCACTGTAAAAACTTTTTCTATTCTTACCTAAACTAAGGGGTAATTTTTATCAAAATTACGTTTAATGAGTTAATATCTTACTATTTGAAAATTATGGTAATGGCTCAAGTATTTGATGGCTCAATTTTGATGCTTTCTTAATTTATTATATTTTCACTAAATTAAAACCAGGACCGTATACAGGGTTTAATTCCGCGCCCCCCCCCCCCCAATATTTTCCATTATCTCTATAGGTGGTTATTAAAATAATGGAAATACATGTGAATAAAAGTGACATTTAAGAATTCGCTTCATAAGCATTAAAATATAATCCTAGTTCACAGTTTTTTTAATATAAAAAGTATGTATCATGGTACTTATGAGATAGCTGTAGTCCCGAAAGCAGAAAGTGTCTAAAACTGCGACGTACGTCGCAGAACAATCAGAGTCCTTGGAGAACAATTTTAAGTTTTGGAACAAATACCCGAGAGTGAGAAGAATTGGAACTTCTTCCTAATTTCATAAGTTTTATGAAAGATTTTCATTTCATTGAACATTCAAAAGAAGAAACTACTGAATTGTATTTTGAATATTCTGTTTTTAATAATTGGGTGTACAAATGCCTTGAGTAGTGTAGGAGCAGTGAGTCTTTTTTCCAGCCAAAAGTGCTTTTAAAGCACTCCATAGAAGAACTGAAGACTGAGATTCCCAGATTCATCAGATTTCTTGTTTTTATTTTTTCTGTGCCCATTTCAGAAGCAATTTGTGAATCTTGGGGATCCACAATTGATAAAATTGTTGCTAAGCGACCAAATGTTTTTGATTTAGACAATATTTCTGCTGGAACTGATAAAAGAATGTTTGTGTTTTCAAATGGTGCTCCACCTGGACACAAATCTTTAAGACAACATCTTAAAGCAGCCCTTATTTCTTCGGATGGACCAACTTACCACAAACATTTTATACATAGCGGTTCTGTATCGATGTCTAAATATTAAGCTTCCAAAGTCATTGATAAAGTTACAAATTTTGAATGTAGGCCTTGGTTTGAAAAATAATTTTTTTCATCATTATCATTTTGTAATAAATGTGTAGTATTAATTTTATGGGTTTTTTCTTTTATATCATACTGGAAATTTTGAAAAAATGTCAGCAGAACATTTATAACTGTCAAAAGTCCTGTTGCAGAACATTATATATTATTCTGCTTCTGGGGCTGTAGTGAAGTTGTATACGTCTTGGATTTTTTTCAAATGTCTAAAACAGACCTCGAAGACTTTCAAAGAGGCCAAATTGTAGGAGCCCGACTAGCTAGAGCAACTGTGACCATAATATCCCAGTTTTTAGGTGTTTCTAGGGGTACAGTGTCTAAAGTCATGACTGCGTACATAAAGCGCCACAAGATAAGCTCGGCAAAGCAAAATGGTGGATGGAAGGAGCAACTGAATGAAAGAGACCAGCGGGTTTTGAAGCAGACTATAATGTTTAAAAGAAAACAATTGCAGCCAAAATGACCGCAGAGCCCAATCGGCTTCTGGAGGATCCAGTGACAATAATTACAGTTAAGGAGACACCTTTATAAGCAGAACATTTACGGCAGAGCTGCAATTCCCAAGCCACTTGTCACAGATGTTAATGCCAAACGTCACCTACAGTGTTGCCAAAACTACAAAACCTGGTCGATTGATAAGTGGAAGACAATTATATGGTCAGACGAATCATCTCATACTTTTTCTCACAACAGGACAAGTGTATGTTTGGAAGACAACTGCACAAATATATGATCAGGATTGTCTCCTTCCAACTGTCAAGTATAGAGGTGGATCTGTCGTGGTGTGGGCAGCTGTGTTGTGGTTTTCTGCTGGCCTAATTGTAACCCTGAAAGGAGGGATCACTAAGGAGAAGAATCAAGAAATTTTAGCTGACCATGTCCATCCTATGATGCAAACTTTGTTTCGTGTAGATGAAATTTTCCTTAATGATAGTGCTCTTATTCCTACAGCTGAACTTGTCCAATCATGGTTTGATGAACACGAGAATAAAGTAAAGCATCTGCCTTGGCCCGCACAGTCGCCTAACTGCAATATAATTGAACCATTCTAGTGTATTTTAAAGCGTTCAATCCAGAGTCGATATCCTCCACAGGCATATCTCCCGGAACTTTTACAATATCTCACGAGAAAGGTACAATATTTCTCTAAACACTAATTGTATGATTCGATTTTCAGTCAAATCCAAGCTGCATCACATGCCAAAGACGGTCCTACGCCATATTAGTAAAAGATTCCTTATAAATCTAGGGTGTTTCCATTATTTTTATAACCACCTGTATATATATATATTAGGCAAGGCCCTCATTCATCACTAATTCTCTCACTTCCCATATAGTCACAACTTTGAAATTTAGTACAAATGTCAACTAGGTCAAGCATATAAAAAGTAAACTTTTCCGATCTTGATCAAGCACCTTTAAAGGGTTGAAAAAAGGTTGAGCGTTCGAAGTGAGGGATTTTCAAATGAACCACTTCCCATATAGTCGCAATTCTCAAATTTGGTGCAAATGTCAATAAGCATAAGCATAGAAAAAATAAACTATTCCGATTAATCAACTTTAAAGGGTCGGAAAGGTGGTCAAACTTTCCAAATGAGGGATATTCAAATGTTCTACTCTTAATGTAATCGCTGATATTTGGTACAAATGTTAACAAGGGCGAGCTCAGAAAAAGTAAACTGTATAATAGTGTGGTCCAAAATATTGAAGGTAAAAAATTTGAGTCCTACCCTCTTATTTTGTTCCAATGTTGTAAAAAAAAAAAGGAAGCGGACCAAATTTTAGAAAATTTCAGTGATATTAAAGGTAGCTCAATGTAGATGAAGTTTACACCATTGTCCCATAGGGAAGTTGTTTTCAAAGGTGCAAACTAAACACTAATGAGATTATAGTTAAAATTAACAGGAAATTGAAATGCAAGTTTTGTATAAAGAAATAGTTTATGAAGTATATTTTCAATTGTAACTACTTCACCTGGGCCAATAAATACCTCATGAGGAGTTTAACAGCAAAAAGAGATTTAGATAAAACAAAAGTTTCTGATTGCAAGACTTCAAAAAGAGCTAAGGTTACGAGATTCTCTGGCAAACACCAGAGTCGAATGACTAGCTTTTCTGATTCAACTTTGAATACTTCTTCATCAATATTTCTATAGTGATATAGAGATTTTATCAAAATAAATTATTGTATGGTGTATTTTGAGGTGAAACTGCAATCCAAGCCTTTAGGTATACTTGTATAGCAAATATACATATCCTTTGCAATCCCTTTTCACCTCTTGGACTAACAGTGAATTGGCAATTAAACATCCATATATTAAGAGTACAGTATTTTTGATATCCATCGGAGCATGGTGCATTGCTGCAAGTGCCAAAAAACTGATTCCAAGAGATGGGGTTTCACCTTGAAATATTAAAATCAGTTTCAGACATTCTCTATAATCAATTCAGCGCCCTGATCTCTTGAAATTTAGTTTGGAGCTGCTCAAACGTATTGGATGGGTTTTCATTTTTCTCCGACAAATGGAATGTTTACATGAGTAAAATCATGCCCATCACAACCCATTCTCCTTTTGGTAACAATAACCAAGAGCCTCATTGCCTGAAATGAATTATGATAAAGGCTATGAAAGAAATTAATGGAAGAAACAATTCTGCAAAGCGTCCTGGCATTAAGCTCAAAACATTTACAGACATGAAATTTGAGGACTTGGTGGCAAAACAGTCAGCTGTGTTACTTGAAAGAATTAGTCTACCAGATACATTTCTTCAAGTAGATCTAGAAATCTGGGAGCCTCAGGAGGGTTATAGTAAAGCATTAAAATTGTACAAACATTGAAGTCAATGATCAGACCAAAAGAGGTGTAGCATTCATTAAAGAGTTTAATGAGAAAATAACACACAATGAAAACCAACATCGCCATGAGAAGAACATCGCCAAACTGATCTTGGTTGCAAAAAACAGACTTGAGTAGCCACTGGAACTTCTGCTTCTATTTAAATGTCACTGTTGTATTATTATTATTTTGTTTTAGAATTATTTTGGTCTCGCAAAGTGCTAGAAATTTCCAACAAAATAAAATTTAATATTTATGAATTTTGTTACTTTCTGCAATATGAAATACCCAAACATAAAATTTTAGGGTGTTGAGCTACCCCTAAATATCAAAACTATGGGCTCAAACTTGACAATATTTATTTTTTATATAAAAGGAACAAAATAAAAATCTTTAAAAAATAAAATTGACCTTTTTTGGACCACCCTAGTGTATAAGGTAAGATATTCGAATCTCTATTAACTTATTTTAACGGATCAAAAGTGTTCTGAATAAGGGATATTCCTATGTCCTACTTCAAATCGAGTCAAATCTCAAAAAATTGGAACTAAGGGTAAGCACAGATAAATAAACTATTCAAATCCCTCATTAGCTACTTTTAAGGGGTTAAAACGTTTCAAATAAAGAATATTTCAATGTTCCACTTTCAACGTAGTCACAACACTGAAATTTGGGACGAATATCACCAAAATTAAATATAGAAAAAGAGTAAGATCTTCCATTCTTGATTAATTAATTTTAAAGGGTTGAAAAGTTACTGAAATATCCTAATGCTCCACTTCCAGTATAGTCACAATTATAAAAATTTGGAACAAATGTCAGCAAGGGCAAGTGTAAATTAAGTAAGGTATTTCAATTTTAATAAACTAATTTTCAGGGGTTAAAATGGTCTGTAACATCTAAAATGTTGGAACGTATGAATGGCTTTTGATTTCTAAAATGCATGTGGTAAAATTTCGTGGCAAACATGGAAATTCAGCTAGTACAGGGCTCCCACAGTCATTGAAAGTCCTTAAGAGTGCTTAATATTTTTGAACTTGTTTTCAAGGCCTTGAAAATGCTTTGATATACTTTAAAGTCCTTGAAAATGCCCAGAGGTCCTCAAAAATGGTTAATTTTTGCAGATGTTGTGTGGCCAACTGCAAAATTTATAAAAATGCAACTCGGACTTGTTATCCCCGCGTGACCGCCATGTATCTACACCGTATCAGAATTTTCCGACATATTTGTACTACACATCCACCAATTTGTAACTTTTGTGGCAGAATATACTTTATTCAAAATTTATATATAGACATGATGTCTGAAAACAAATTTTCAAAGGTCCTTAAAAACATTGATTAGGTCCTTAAAAGTTATTGATTTTCATTCTGTGATTTGAGAGGGAACCCTGTAGTATATTATACATTAAACTACTTGGGCATATTATTTTGAACTTCTTAATAAAAATAATGGAAATTGACTGGTTGTGTTTTCACTACTTTTCCATTCTTGTGTAGGTAGGATGTAAAAATATTTTTTCCACTTTGTAACTTAAAAACACTTTTCAAAAATTAACTTTTTATTTTTGTTCATTTTAATATCTGTGTTGCTTTCTTTTACAGGTATATGTCCAATATTTCTTCTTTAATGAAAATTTGCTATCAAAAACGTGCAGCTCCACGTAAGTAACACTTGCATAGGTATTAAATAGCGTTCTTTCTGCTAGTCCCAATTCATTGAAATATTGTTAAAGGTCATTTATTTTATGATCATCTTCAAAAAGTTCTTAACAAAATTATTAAAGCATGTATAAACAGCCATGAAAACAAAAGCCCTAAACTTAATTATATGTAATACAAGCCAAAGCCCATATTTTTCATTTTTATTTAATTGTTAAATTAATTTACTTTGTTACTTGAAACTAATTTATTTTTACTGTTTTGTAAAACCATTTTTTGAGTATTTAGTTATTGGGTCGGTTAACAGTTTTTTATTTTTAGTATTTGGTTAGCTATAAATCAGTGCTTTTATTAATAATTTCATTTGTATTTCGTAGGTGGAATAACTGAATATTTTACATATGTTGCTGGTTTAACCTTTGAAGAAGAGCCTGATTATAAGTACTGTAAAAATATCCTATCGGCAGCTATTAAAGCTTCTGGTTTGCAAGATGATGGAATCCTTATATATACTTCAGATGAAACAAAACTAATACCTCGGAAGGTAATGTAGATGTTTTACTTCTTGGCTTAGATTTTCTTTATTCAGAACTTTCGTCTTCTTTAGTTTAACTTCTAATTATATAATTTTTTTAAGAGTGATTATTCTTCCCCATTTAATTAAGTGAATGTTTCTATGTTATTTTACTTATAACTTAAATTTTATTTTTTCTTATATTTATTAAATTTCCATTTGTTATTACTAAAATGTGGCTGCTTTCAGGGTGTCAAAAGGCTAGCTAAAAGAGAAAGCTGTAGCTTTTCACCTCAAGCCAAGTCAAAAAGGCTGCACTTAGAGCCATCAGAAAGCAATGGGGCATCTCCATTACCACAACGCAAGTTAAGACGAGTGGCGTCAGCAACTCAAAGTATGCAGTCAACTAGCTTAGAACATTCTAATAATTCAAACTCATTTAGTGTGCTTGAAAACCCAACGCCAGCGATGCTTCTTGTAATGCAACGTAATATGGAACGTCAAATGCAGTTGACGCAATTGAACAAAAATGGTGCTAAAAATGGTGTGAAAGGAACTATTTTTGAAAATATGAAATCTGTTGCTGACATTTTATCCATTGCTTCCAAGAAGAAAGGTAACTAGACGTTTGTTGTTATTAACAATACTTATTGTGGATATTAATGTACCATCACACTTTTATTGTGGATATTAATGTACTAACACAAATTTTTTAATGTATCCAATATTAAGTATTGAGAAAAATCATTAAAACAGTCATATTGTCTTAAAGATTTTTTCCATTCTTAATACATATTTTTAGTGTGTATAACATTATTATCCACTATAAAATGTTTTTGTACCTTATCTTTTTGTATGTTTGAATCATATCAAAAGTTTTTATTTTAAAAACTAGTTAGAAGGCAGTTTTGCAATCAGTATTTTTACTCATTTGGAGGTGATTAGTACTTCAGTTACTTATTTCTTTACAAACGTTTAATTTAAACTTTTTTTTAACTCAGTGGACATCAAAAAGTCTACATTTGAAAAAAAAGGTGAAGAATTGACCTGAATACATTACTCTTTATTATAACGGAGATAATATAAAATTGAGTGTTCATAATGTTAATTTAGAGCAAAAGCTTTCATTAAACATCATTTTAAGACCTTTGACTTTTGCATTAAATGTTTTTATAAACCTTTGAGTTCTATTTACTATAAATCATATTAATAAACTGCCTCTGAAGATATATTCTACGTAGATTTTTAGTCTTGTAATTATGCTATTCTAATCTTTCTTGTACTTGAAAATAAAATTTTATTTAAATTTTTTGTTCCAAATTTCTATTGCTGTAGTTAAACCACAAGTTTTTCTATTGTTTGTCACAAAGGAGTCAAATTTTTAATGTTTTTTTCTTCTTTAAAATAGGTCGATGGGGTAAACTACAAAATGGTATAAAAACTCGGGCCTGGAAGGAAAATAAGATGTTATTTGCCAATAACTAGAGCTGAATAGATGTGATCCATCAATCTTGTATGGAAAAAAGTTTTAAACATATTTCAGAGTTGTGGTCTCACTTCCCTCAATTTTTCATTGAAAGAAAATCCTATCGACAACAATCATAAGTTTGTGATCTCGTGCAAGTTTTGCAACCAACAACCATTGACACTCGAAATGTTTGCTGCAAAGTGTAAATATTTAAGAGGAATGTCTATTATGAAAATACTATATTTCGCACATCAAAAATTATGTAAATAGGGCAATCAATTTTCCTGTATAAATATATAGGTTAATAAAAGTATTTTATTTATCTTATGTGAATTTATTTATGATTATAGTAGAATTTTTGTTAAATTCGAGAATTGTGGCTAAATAAAAAGTCTGAAGTCTGATTTAAAAAAAAGATGGTTTTAATATAGAGAGTAATAGATTACACGTATAAAATATATACATTTGAAAAAGTTTTTTTTACATTTTCACAGACTAATTAGTTGGAATATTTTGATTTTCCAGATAATCTTTAGATATGGAAGCGTTTACTTTTGTATTAATCTGAAAGAGAAAATATATATAAAAAATTAAATAATTTAAACCGTATAAAGTTTCTTTTAGATGCTTTTTTATAAATAAAAATGTAACAAAATTTATTATAAGTTACATTTACTTGACAAAAATCTGAAAAATGAAAGTGAGTACATTAACATTGCGGCCAATACATAAATTTGCATTTAGTGTTGACTTGCAAAAGTTCAAAGTTTTAACTGCTCTTGCAACTATCTCTTAAGTAAAGAATTTTATTTTAATAGAAAGCTGGCTCAGTTTGACAAGTTTCTAAATTACATTTTCTTAAGTTTGGGATATTGAGACCCAAAGTGTAACACGAACATGAGTGATTTAATTATTATAAATATTTTTATATTTATTTATATGTATAGAATACTAATAATATAAATTACAAAGCTAAAAACTTGCAAAGTTAACTTTAAACTTGATGATTATTTGAAACATTCCATGCTTTACCATATTATCGAGTGCAAGGCTGTAACTGCTTGTTACACAACTAAGCAAAGTTATTAGCATTGATTGAAATCACTTGTTTTTCTATCTACTTTTTGTATTTTAACCATCAAATATTTACCTACCTTCACATTTTTCCTTCGTCTTCGCTAAATTTTATGTTGGCCAGTTTAATTTAATGAGTATTTACTGGTGTACCCACTTGCAAAATCTTTCTCTTTCATTTAAATTATTATATACGGTGGTCGTTGGTTCACTTTTAAGTGTATAGGTAATATAATTCAATCCGAGAATTAAAGTCTAGCTAATCTAGCCAGAGATTGATTTACGGCAAGGTATTCGGAGCACTTGCCCAGAACCCCCCAAAAACATTTGCAAGGGTCATTCCACACGAAATCAACCAATAAAAAAATAATTTTTCAACTCAATGTGTAGGAATGTCTTAATATTTTGTCTGCGTGTAGAACTTACTTCTGAGATGAAAACAGTGCGATTAAAAAAAAAATTCGTCGATTCTTTCCATAGTTACGAATTTTTTAAATTTTGAAAAATTCCCTAATATTGCATAGTTTCACAATCTTTAAATGGCTGTAATTTTGGAACTATTTGACCTAAAGGGTTGGTATTTGTGTCATTTTGTTCAGTTTTTTTCTGTCTTTCATTGAATATTTAACATGATCAACTTACTTGAAACAATATTTTTTTTTGTAAATTTGTCTTATACATTTTTCACAAACTTGAAAACGGAATTTTTATTTTTTTTGAAAAAAACATATTTGGTTATCTCTTAGGAACATTTTCACCAAATTTCATGATGGTACTCTTATTTTATCATAAACAAAAAAAATTATATCTGTATGTAGGTTTGGGTATTTTTTAAAAAAAAAAACCTATTATCTGATGTTAAAATGTAATTTGAGTATAAATTCATGTCTAAAATAATATTTTCCATTTATGCAAGTTTAGCTTAATTACTAAACAAAATATTAGTGTTTATTTTGTTATATTTTATTTATTTTGTAAAATTAACCATTTTATAGCAAATTTTTTTCCAAACTGTTATAGTACTTTTATTACTATTCTACGGTAATAAAAATATCTGTTCTATATGTTTGTAAATTCTGTAAAACTCTTGCACATTACCATTTAAACTTAAGGGTTGTAATAGGTAAGCAATATAAGGTGGTGAACTTCAAAAATAAACCGTTTAGTTACATTCTAATGCTAAAAGTTTGCTAAGTTAAACTCCCACATTGCTGCAATGAAGCAGCCATCTTAAAACAGTATATTTTTTTTCTGGAGCGACATTGTTGTAGCTCTTATTATCTCCTGTTTCGGGACTTAGCATGTTCAATCTGTTGCAGTAATAGGATTCAATTTACTCAAAATAAAAAAATTTGGAACTGATGGTCTGCTTTTCTTGGATATGTGAATGATATTGATGGTCCTTTTGGATGAAGGAAAGAAACTTTAACCTCTTTTTTAACTTGATCTTTTATAAGAATCATTTTTTTCCATTGACAATACTTTTCAGAAAAAAAAATTGATTGTCGTTTTAGATGTGTTATTTGGTTACCAAACTCTTGCTTAAAATCTTCAAGTGGTTTAGCAATGGTCTCAAAGGTGCAACGATCAACAATAAACCATTGTTTATACGTGATATTTTTCATCATTCATATCTTCTGCAAGACATCCCATCAGAGCTTCTTTAAAATCATCAATTTTGGAACAGTTTTCATAGTTGTTTAAAACCCATGACTGTTCTGGAGGGGATTGAACATAATATTAGCCATGCATTCTCATTATATGTTGTAAGAGGGTTATCAGATTTAGGTAGTTTGATTTTAAGTAAATTACCTCTAGCTATCATCAATTTAATATTATGGTGTGCTGTGCAGACACACACAGAATGTATACCACTGACACCAGCAATCTTACAGTTTTTCGGTCTCAACTCTGCAAACTTTGAAAAGCCAATTAACTTCTCGTAAGTTTTCCAAAATTAGTCTCTCTTGTATATGAACTGTCTTACCTAAAGCCTACAAGAAGAACACAGAAACATAGTCATTTTCCCCAGGGATTTGTCCGCTTACTTCATCATCGTCATAAAAATTCTTTACTGAAATAGTTGTTTGAGGAAATAAACTTTTAACAAGTTTTGAGACTGGAATCGAAAAGGCACCTTTTTCTTCAAATAGTGTAACAAATGGCAGACTATTATTTCATCTGAATATTGATATTTACTTACATGATTAGAAAACAGTATTTTACACTCAAATGGGCCACATTCGATACTTAAATTAATTTTTAACAAAATGGTTTTTTTTTTTTTTTTTTTTCATATAAAAATTGTGCAGACAATCATACATGAGCAATTCTCTGCTTTAAGCACAAGACATTTTAGCTCTTTTTTCTACTCATAAATTAGAATTCTAAAATCATTATCAATCTAGCAATTTTGCTTTGTTTTATATAGCTTTACTTGGGGACAAAGTTATATGGAAAAATAATTATTTTAACTAGGTTACGTATGCATTTATATCGTCTGACGCACGGGACACGTCCGTATCCTGTGCGTCAGACTATATAAATGCATATTTGACCTAGTTAAAATAATTATTTTTCCATATAACTTTGTCACCAAGTAATATAATATAAAATGAAAACATAACTATTAGATTCACCTTAGTTTTATAAATCTTATCAATTTAAGAGTAGAAAAAAAAGAGCCAAAATGTCCCGTGCATCAGCCAGAGAGTTACTCACAGAATTTTTTTTCCATATGATACCATGGGAGTACCATCTTGAAATTTTGCAAGAATGTTTGTAAAAAATGGTTAAATATAATATATTTTTTTCAAAAAAAATTAAAATTCCGATTTTAAATTTTCAAAAAAAAACATTTTTTAATTAAAAAAATAAATATTGTTTAAAAAACTTTTTGTCATGTGTTATATATTTTATTAAAGACAATATAAAACTGAATAACCTGACATAAATTTCAGCTCTCTAGGTCGATTAGTTCTTGAGTTACAACCATTTAAAGATAGTTAAATGATGTAAAATTTGTGAATTTTTCAAAAATACATAGCTTTGAAACTAACTTTGAAAAAAATCTCAAAATATGATTTTTTTAATTCAATGTACTAATACTACATTTACACCAAAAATGAATAAAATTCATTGACCTGCCGATTTGACCATTGGTTGATTTTATATGGAATTACCCAAAGCTAAAAATATTAACAAGTTTAAGATGAATTTACTAATTGTTTTAGTCAATATTTTTTTTTTACAACTTCTACAACAGGGTAGTCATAAAAAAAACTTTGCTGATATATGAACCTGTAGCGGCCGTTCCGTTCAACAGATCAAGATGAGATTTCAGGTTATTCAGAGGTATGAGCTTGAGATTCTGTGAATGGCAAGAAAATGGCGGTTGCGGTTATAGCTACGGACACTCGAAATTTTCGAATCGCAACACCTATTTTTACTAATGCAAAATGATCAGCACATGCAAAAACCCTAAAGAGCGTTGGAATGGTATGCGCATGACAAAAAACAGACGCGTTATGCATGCAAAAAAAACCAGCCAACTGAAACACGATCGGGGCAGGCGGAGAAAATTTGCACGTAGAAAACTGTTAAAATTGCCTGGGATGGCATCCATGTGAAATTGGGCTCGGTCATTTGCTAATTTCCACTGTACACTTTAATCGCGTTTTTGTAGGCCATTCACAGAGCTATTTTTTTTTGTGCCTAACGCATCCGTTTTTTGTTATACACATACCATTCCAATGCTCTTGAGTGTTTTTGTATGCACTGATCATTTTACGACAGGAAAAAGTAAGTGTTGCTTTTCGAATTTCTGTAACCGTGAGTTGTTACCATTCACAGAATCCTGAGCTGTACCTGAAATCTTATCTTGATTTGTTGAATGGAATGGAAGCTAGCGGTCCATATAATGGCAAAGTTTCTTTAAAACCACCCTGTATTTATCCAATAAGAGTTTTTTTTAACTTACAGTTGTGAAGTTGTTTTACAATTATGTCTGAAATTATAAAATAAATGTATTTATTAAAATATTATTTTTTGCAACATTTAACACTTGCATTTATCTGATTTAGTTCTTTTACATTAATGTGCTTATACTACATAAGTTTAACAGTTTTATTTTAGGGTAAGTTGGGGACCCCCAAATGCTCTTTTGCACTGTCAGTCCCTGAACATAGACTTCTCAATAGAACTGTGAGCATTATCAGCTTCCTGGACACAAGAATGTCCAGGAATTGAATATTTCGTGGAATTTTATGGTTAGTGATACAATCCTTTTTTTTTTTTTTTTTTTTTTATATATATATGTCACAACATTTTTTTCTTTGTTATGTTATTTTTAGCTCATCCTAACAGCACTTCTGAGAACAATATATAATTTTAGATACACTTTAATAAGCTATTAAATTGTAAACATTGAGTTAGTGAGTGTAAAAAATTAATAACAGCACGATAGCAAGTTATGACATTTTGCAAATCAAAAAGTAAACATGTACAATCATTGTGTTTATCTTTTTGATGTTCCTGCTGCCTCAATGCTGGTTTTTCATTCAAATGCATTTTGCAATAGATATCAAACTTATAGCTACGTTGTGAATCACAATAAGCAGACTTTGGCACATGAAAATCAAGATTGAATTCGGTAACTAAAATTTTGTAGTGCATTGATTTTTTTCTTGAGCATTTCTTTCAATAAATATCACATAGTTTTACAATATTTGAATGAAAGCCAATTTGCAATATTCAAATCAAAATACCTTGGCTCAACCAAGTTACGTTTTAGAAGTAGAAGATCTGCAGTAATGAGACTTGATGACTGGAAAACTTTTAATGCGTTTAAGAACAAAATCAATATCTCGTAAGTTTTCACATAATATTGCTACTTTTACACCTCTATTTCTCATAAAGCATTTTAGTCATTGAATCTTTTTGCAAATGCACAGTATAAACTGGTTTCTGGGATACAGATAAAGTTGCAATGTAAAACTTTTTACAAACTTGTATTTTTTTCTCCTGTTAAGCTGTTTTTCACTGGATATTTTTACACTAAATTAAATTTTAAAGGACAGTCTTTTTGATTTTTTTTTTACTTTTCTTGCATGAACTTTTTTGTACCTTTTATGCATCTAATCCTTCCCTTCATTGCATCTCCTCCCCCCCCCCCACCACCTATTATTATTCTTCCCTCCTCTATAGAAATTCTATTTTTTACAAAACTTATTCACTATCAATTGCTTTTAAAATATTTCTTTAAAAAAATGAATAATTCAAAGTAAACTTGTTGGTGAGATGAAATCATGAATTGTCACTACCAATATCACAATTGAATAAAATTAATATGAACCTGCATTTCAATTGCTCTCTAAACCAGTTTTCTTCACAAGCAAAAAAAGTACAGTCGAACACCGCTAGAGTGAACCGTCTGCAGACCCAATAATAAATCCACTATAACCGATGGTTCACTATATCAAATTCTTTAAAAAAAATATTTTTTAAATATGACAGTAGTATTAGAATTGCTGGAAATAGTGATTGTGATAATTTGCTTATAAATTATTACTTGAGTAAATAGATAATTAATCAAATACTAAAAAGAAAATAATTATATAACAACTAAAATTTGATTTTACCTTTACATTCTATGGAAGAAATTAGTTATTTTAGCTTGAATACAATTTGATTTTCAGTAAAATTCATCAATTTTCTTATCAACAATCATTAGAGAATCCATGGTTTTCTTGTCCACATTTTCTGTAGAAAAGAAATGTTCAAGATATTTGCGGCCGATTTAACTTCCGAGATAGTAGGAGTCAAAACTTCACATTCTTCTTCGGCATCGCCTTCTAAGTCTTCTTCTTCAGCCTCGTTCTTGTGTTTCACTTCAAATATAATATCATCTGTAGGGGTACCCGAAGTGAACATTTTGTCATCGCACAATTCATATTAGTCCGAGAGGCGACTGCAATTTTTGGACCCTATTGAACATCATTCTGAATTTTTTATAGAAATTGGAGAAAAGTGAGTAGATTACGAATCCACTGGTATGACGTGGCAGAAATGGCCAAAAGTTATAAAAAATCGACTTGGAATGAGTTGAACTAAAATCCGATTGCCAAATATGACATAATTTGCCAAAAAGAGAACAAACTTTTTCATCTGGCAACACTGCATTTTGATTTTCAATGAGAAAAAGCGAAAACGATTTCTGATCTCTGGCTCGGAAAACTTGTATCTTTTAAAAGTAAGCCAAATTGGCGGCATCAGCTATGTCATTCGTGACATAATGTTTATTGCCAGTTTGACTCATTTGTGAAAGGTGCAAGTAAGCCATAGCCACACATCCGAATCTTCTGCAACCTTCTTAATTGAAAATTAAAGAGTGAGGCTTACCAAATAAAAAAAATGCTCATTATTTGGCAAGTTATGGCACATTTGGCAAATGGATTTAGTTCAACTTATTTAAAGTCGATTTTTGACTAGTTTCAGTCATTTTAGCAATGGCAGACCAGCGAATTCGTAATCTACTCACTTTTCTCTAATTTCTATAAAAAATTCAGAATGATGTTCGATGGGGTCCAAAAATTGCAGTCGCCTCTCCGTCTATATTGTTCAGCAACTTTCCTTGGGAAAATGTTTACACCATGTTTTTCCAGTCACAGAGCTAACGGTAGGTTTTCTTCATCAGCTTCGTCCTCTACAGTGGCGTCTTTTTCTTCTATCAACATATCCTTTGATAGACTGGCGTGTTGGAAACAGTTGCAGATGGTTGCTGATGTCACTTGTCTCCATGACTTTTCCAACAAAATTATTGCTTCCAAGAGAGAGATGTTGTGTTCCGCGTTACTATCTTTGTAATTCTTTAAAATATGAATCACTAGCTGTTTCCTATAGAGAGATTTAAAGGCTGCGAATAATGCCTTGATCCATGGCCTGCAATACGCAAGTCATATTTGGAGGCAAAAAATAAGTTTAATGCACTTAAGATTTTCTAAGTGGGTATGGGTTGGGCATTATCGACAAGGAGAACAACTTTGCGGGAGATTTTCAACAAATCATTGTTCCATTGTCGAAATTCTTCTTAAAAAAACTTGGAAGTCATCCAAACTTTTTTAATGGATTTGTAGTTGATGGGCAGTTTTCTAACATTTTTTAAACATCTCGGCTTCTGGTATTTACGTATGACAATTAGTTTTTGCTTTTCTGAACCGTTCATATTTGCACATACGAGAAGAGTTATTCTCACTTTGGAAAGTTTCCCGTTAGTGCATTTTTCTCCTTTAAATTTTAAAGTTTGATTGGGAGTCATTTTGTAAAAAAGTCCATCTTCATCAGCATTAAAAATATCCTTCTCTTCATAATCCTGAATTAAATCCGGCCACACTTGAGTTTTCTACATTCGCTGCACAAACACTTGCTGCTTCACCAACAACCTTTCCACAAGTTCCTTTTTTTAAAATTTATCCAGCCATCCATTGGAGCACACAAAAGCCTTTTCTTCAAATCATTCAGCAAACTCATTTGCTTTAATTTGAAGCATGCCTCTGGCCACAGGGAGATTTCTATTCTGCTGAATGGTGAACCATTTTAACAGAGCTTCTTCCACATTTTCTTTTTCAGCCCAACATAGTTTCTTTGAACGAGTCCATATTTTTTGTGTGTGCAGCAAGAGTCACACTGCGATTTTTCCAAATGCTTGAAACTGTAGATTTTGATAAGGAAAATTCTTTGCATATTGCCGATTGATTGGTGCCAACTTCAATACGTTTGATAATTTTAACTTTATCCTCAATTAAAAAGCCTTTCTTTTTACAGAATTCGCCATTTTCACCGAATTTTTAGTTGCTCTTAAAAAATGTCTGCTTATCTCAAATCATTCATAAGAATATGAAGAGAGCGACAGTAAAACGAGAGACAATTGGAGACTTTTGGACTGTTACCACTTACCGATTGTAAAGAATAGGGGCGAGAAGGGGGGAGGGGGGGTTAACAATAGCGGACAGAGGTTTCACCATAAAAATTGGGAGTCGAAAAAGGCAGGTTTGTTCCTTCAACCAGGGAGAAGGGAGGAGGAGAAATACTGCTTAACCAGTTATTCTCTTTAGTTCAAGATGATAAGCATGAAAGAGTGAAATTTGACACAATGTAAAGGAATGCTGTTATTTGCACTCCCAAATCATACCAGTTTGAAGTTCAAAAACTGAAAAATAAATAAATTTGGAAACAAAGTTTGAGTCCACTATAAACGAACTACCATTTCCCCAGTTGTCCACTATAAGCATATAAATAACATTAGTTAAATAGGAGTTCGGTCAGGACCATTAAAAAAGTTCACTATAACCGAGTGCTCACTATATCTCGTGTTCATTATAGCAGGGTTCGACTGTATAAAAAATACCACTATAATAGGACTAAACAACTTAGAAAAATGCCATGCATATAAACACTCTGGTTGGCTGGAATGTCTTCACAGCTCATTTGATTGTGTTAACATATGCAGGCACAGATCTTGGTTCCAAGTTAAGTAGTACAGAAGCACTGTAAAACATATTACTACTTAAGGGTAAATATCTCACTGCATTTTTAATGAATGTAAAAAGCAATTGTGTGTTTGCAAGCTTGAATATAAATTAACAAAGTTGATTGAGAATTAAAAATGTAACTCAAGTTTAATAATTCTCACCTACCTCATCAGAAATACTTTCTTCTTTCTCTAAGCCAGAATTCAAAGGTGGATGTATAACAGAAGTTTCTGTGTTATATTGGACTGAATCTTCAATGAGTGCTGTTATAAAAAGTGGTTTTCTTAATTATGCATGATTCAAGCAAAACATTAAATGCAAATATATATATATTCCAGACTTTTTCTTGTAATTGGTCACAGAGAAATTACCAATTAACTGAATGTTAATAATTTGAAGTAATTATAAAGTCTAATCAGACTTGGTACAGAAACACAGATTTTCACTTTTTCTCTGAAATTTCAATAATTCACAATATTGATGCAAATGCGCATTAAAATTTTGTGTGGAGAGTCCTCATGCCTTTCTTCAGGGTGGCCACAAAATTCAGGAAAAAAAGTTCGCTAATTCGTTCCTGATTTCCCTGACAGATTTCTAAAAAATTCCCTGATTTTAGGGCAAACTTTTTTTCAAATTTTCATAGGTTTTCCAGATGTCTAGACACCCTGACCAAATAGAACATGTATGCTAAAGAGATAATATGCAATTTTTTACAAAATAGTTTTGCTGGTAATGAAAAGTTTAAATTATTCCATAACATTATACTTCTATTGGCTTACCACTACAAATTTCCATGTAAATAGCGCCAAAATATGGATGAATGTGCCTTAAACACTACAAAATTTCCCTGATTTTCATGAAATTTTAGAAAGTTCCCTGACATTTCCCAGAATCAAAAAGCTCCCTGACATTTCCCTGATTTCCCGGTTTTGTGGCCACTCTGTTCTTAAACTTTCTTACAACCAAAGACCTGTGTAGGTTAAGATTTAAACTTTGGTGTAATGGCCACTTTTACCATGGCTTCTAATGTTCTAGCCTCTATTGCCATTATTTACGCAAGTGTATTATGGTCACTTTTAGTGAATGTCCTGCTGATCGAATTGCCGAGATCTACACCATTATTGTCGAGTAATGGATGGTCATTATTATTGAGGCTAATACTGTTGTACTAACAGCTACTGACGTGATTGCAGCTTTGTTGGCATTTGCATAATTTTGTACAAAAAAAAAATTAGTCTCAACTATCCATTTTTCTGTATAATCCTAGTTCAAAATTCTAGTTTTAACTTTAATCTAATTTTAACTACAACTGTATGTAATATTGTCTGCTGTTTATTTTAGCTTGATGAACAATTTTACATTTTACCTAGAGATATAAATAGTTTAAATTTAAAAATGAAATGAAATTTTTTTTTTCAGTTCTTTCAATGTAGCTTAAAAATTATATTCGATTCGACTACTTGTCAATTATACTGTAATTGCTCTAAGTAGTTTGATTTGAAATATTTTTTTTAAATATTTTTTGGCCGTTTTTTATTGCTTTTGCGCCTTTTTTGAAAAAAATTAATCTTTTTTTGCTTGGAATTATCTAATTCCTGTTAACTACTAGTTTTATAGAATATAGTTTTTTTAAATACATGGAATTGAAAATATTTCTTCTTTTTACAGTGAGTTATAAAAAGTTTTCTATTTCTCTATCCAATTCTTAGTAAAACATGCACTAGGTTTCTTCCATGTCCATTGGCGGATCCAAGGTGGGGCACAGGGGGCACATGCCCCCCCCCCCCCCCAGAAAATTTAAAGTTACACTGGATATTATTGAATTTCCTCCCCAAATAATTGATAAAGTCTATTTCTTTCATAATTTTTGATGGGAAAACATACATTTCTCATTCTGAATGATGTCGTTGATTGTTGATGAAACCACTGTTATGGCTTTAAAAGAAAAACAGTCGATCTGTATCCGTTATTATAATAAAAGCACTTTTACTATAAATGAAGATTTTATCAAATTTTTAGAAGTTGAAGATCTCACTGGTGAAGGTTTGTGTAAAGTAGTATTGGAAGATCTGCAGAACCTAGGTTTAGATATATCCCTCTGCCATGGTCAAGCTTTCGCCGGAGGTTCCAATATGAGTGGAAAATATCAAGGACTTCAAGCTAGAATAGCCAAAATACAACCCCTTGCCATTTATAGCCACTGCGCTAATCACAGATTAAATTTAGTTATTAGTAAGGCCTGCTCAACTCCATCAATAAGAAATGCTGTTGGGGTAATATCGTCAGTCGCAATTTTTTTTCGAGAATCTGCTAAGAGGCTGCACAAACTAGATGAAGGAATGCACGATACTCTGAAGAAAGGAAAGCATGCAGTGAAAAAGTTGTGTGAAACGAGAAGGATCGATCGCCATGATTCGGTACTAACTTTTTTAGATATATACTTATATATTAGACCCCAAGTGTTGAAATCTATTGCCAACTCAGAGGACGGAAAAGGAAGTAATGCCTTTTCATTTATGTACAGTATTTTGTCACCTGAATTTATCATTAGCGTGTTAGTTTTAGATGTGTTTGCACTGACTCTCCCCTTAGCCACAAGACTCCAAGCAGAGAACATGGATGTGCTCAAAGCAATGAAGTTAGTTGGTGCCACACTGAAAAGCCTACAAAGTCACAAAGAAAGTAGCAGCGAACATTTTAATAAATTGCATTTAAAAGCTGAAAATTTGGCTGATCACATGGGGACTGAAATAAAGAAGCCAAGACTAACAGGCAATCAAAAAAACAGAGCCAATGTGCAATGCAAATCTACGGAAGATTATTTCAGAATCAGCATTTATATTCCATTCATGGACTTCCTCATCCATGAGCTTTCAACAATATTCCCAAAATCACAAATGATTAATGTGGGGAACTTGCAAAAGTTATTAACAGTTAATTCACATTCGAAACTTCTGTCATAGAAGGTAGTAAAATGTATAAGTCTGATTTACCCTGTTTCCAAGCACTGGAAGGTGAATTAAAATATGGAAGCATATGTGGGATGGACAGAAAGTTACCCAAATCTCCAGCGGAAGCAATCAAATACCCTGAAGATTTGTCCAACATATCAACATTTCTTCAATTAATATGCACTTTTCCAAATACAAGCAGTACTGTGGAGAGGGTCATTTTGAAACAAAAGAGAAGACTGCGTTTGAAACTAGATTAGTAATATAAAAAAATAAACATACTGGCTTTTAAATTTTTTTTTTTTTTTTTTTTAAATATAACTACAACATTTTATTCTAAAGCAGTATTAATCACTCTGCCAAGTGCAATTAATTATATTTTAAATTTGGCTAATTTATTAAAAAAAAAAAAAAAAAAAAAACTAAATTTAATTTTGAAAAACATCAGTAAGTTAGGTACCAATTTTTCTGTTTTTTTTATATGCCCAATAGTGTAAATGTGATTTTCAGCTTTTGATGATGATCTTTCTCTCCTCTTGTGAGTATTTAACACGATTGTTGTGTGCCCCCCCCCCCCCCCCCCCCAGGACGAATTTCTGGATCCGCCACTATCCATGTCTTTACAAAAATATTTTAACATAGCTTCTAGTGCTCCTTTTTTATATAAGAATATAATCAATTTAAAAGAATTAATTAACAAATTAAGAAATAAACACAAGACGGTTATAAAACTATTAGCAACTGACAATGTTTAAATTCAAGAATTTGTCCATAAATAGATTATTAGAACAAGATTAAAAAATAAGGAAAGTGAACATACTATCCAAGAGTTGACAAGATGCTTCTAGTGTAGCAATTTCTGAGTCTACCTCATTCATCAACCATGGCCAAAAACCTTCCTCCATTTCTGTAAAGTTAGAATATCTTTTAGAGAATATCTTGTTAGAATATCAAATATATTAGAATATATTCTTTTAATAAAAACAAATGACATGTTTCTTGTCAGACTGTAGATTTGGATAGTATATTAAGATTTAATGATGTAAACAAGCGTTTGCTGCTAACTTTAAAACATTATTTAACTTTTTTTTTTGGGACCACAGGTTGAATCAAATATGCCACAATATAGAATAATTTGACAAATTAAAAACTAAACATAAGATGATTATAAAACTATTAGCAACTGAAACTATAAATTCAAAAATATTTATTGTATATTTTCACTGTATATAAGTTTTACTGTATGTTTTCAAGAAATTATTATAGATTCAACACATTAAAACGTATTTCTGAAAAAAAAAAAAAACTTTTTTTATTGTTATAAAATATTAATTGATATTTGAATCAATTGATATTTTAAATGATTTTCTTTCATTATACTGTAAATATTGCAGTGAATCTTTTGTTACCAGTTTTAGATGCCATATTCAGATATGGGGAAAAAATTTTTTACAAAAAACTTTTATGCACATTAAAACAGAAACTATCCTACAGATTAGACCAGCATTTATTGAAACACTAAATCCCACCAGATTCAGAAAAACAGAAATCGAACTAATTCATTCACCAACCAAGGAACTGCGCCATTGGTAAAAATTCATACACTTTTTTTTTTTTTTTTTTTTTTTTTTACTATTTTATTTTTATTATCTCTGCCAGTCTCATGATAAAGTAGTAAAAATAAAAGTTATTTGTCAGACTTGCTGCCATGGGTCACATAGTGGAGAACACTGCTCTGGATGATAAAATATTATTTTGGACAGATTAAAATTAAATTTTAAAAAATCCAAATCGCAAAATTTGATTTTTGATCTGTGCTATTGGAGGGGTGACTATACTAGAAGACAACTTACCCTGAGCTCGCTGAATATATGCTGTAAGAACTTATTCACCCACCATTGTAGGGTATTCAGTGAGCTCAATTAAGGTATGTTGTCTTCTAGTATAGTGGCTAACGCTGATGTAAACAAAACTAACCAATTGCAGCAAAACAATATCTACATTAGAACTCAATAAAACCTGCCTAACACTAAGATTAGTCTCATTGGCAGAGAAAGACATTGAAAACGTTGTTTTTTAAAGCTATTTCGATACTGGCTTTTTGTAAAGTAGGAGTTTCCATACATTTGGAAAATAAGGAAAAACACTTCATTGTCCCAAAACTTTTTCCACTTAATGAAATTACAACAATATTAATGCAAATAAGCTTATTTTCAGCTTTTCCTATTTAGTTAAGGAAATCATTGAATTGAATTGAGAATCACTAAAATGAATTTATCCATTTAGTAATAATGGTTCAAATGATGGAAACATTTAAATTACAATTGAAATGTTGCCATCATTTGAGTGGTAATCATGCTGAATTTTTTGGCAACAAAATATAAGCTATTGAAGAAGACATTCGATAACAAAACTAAATATTGATATTTTAAAGCCAAAAATGAGCAACGAATAATTTTAATATTCCTCATTCATTCTATCAATGAGTATTTCATTCTGCTTGGCAATCACTACAACATAAAACTATAAAATGGAAGATTTTCAAGGGTACATGAACAAGTAATCAATCTTGAAACCAAAGATATTAAATAGTATGTATGCGCTCTTAGATAAAACACAAATTTTGAATTTATTAAGTACGTACTTTAAATGAATTAGAAAATGGATCTGAACACGAATTAACACGTTGAGCGTCACGTGCATTTTTAAGGAAATCCCCTTCAGGCCATGCGCTGCTTCGAACCGCTCGCATTGTACAATCTTGTAGTAAAAAAAAATTAAGTAAATTTTAAATAAATTTCAGTAATTACTTAAAACAATGTATATTTTTTAGTTTTATAACATATTTTGTACAGTCAGTTAATGATGACTGTGTGGTATGGTGATGATGCAGCCTAAACGCAAAGTTCAGTATCAGCCACCAATGGCTGATGTGGCCCTCAACATGTTAATAAATTTTGGAAATTGCCCCAGAGAGAGAGAGTTGCTTATCACTTAACATCAAAATGTGTAAATAGTAAGTTATTAGTGAATAAAAAAAGGTAGGCATGATTGATATGCACCCTTTTTTTAAACCAATTAAGTGTGTGCGATTTTTTTTTACATGTTCTTGGCATTTGCTCACAAATGTGACACTTAAAAATCACAAAATAAAATACCTTGTACTTCAGGATCTTCGGTATCAAAATAGCCTTCTACTTCAAGTTTCTTATACACCTGTGGAACTAGTTCAGATAAATAATTCTGTGAGAAAATGCAAGCCATAATTTTTTGGGCAACTTCATCTTCTAGAAGAATACCTTCTTCTTGTTCTTTTATCCTTTTTTCCTAAATGGAATTTCATTGTAAGAATTTGCATATAGAGAGAAAAAAGAAAAAGCTATCTTATTATAAGCTCGATGTGGTTTCTTCTAAACTTAGGCATTTACATGAAAAATTAAATATTTTAATCCTGGTAATTTAACAAACCTTCTTTTGATCTTTGTAGGTTATGGTTGGGAACCAATGATATAATTATTTATGAGTTTTATAGATACAATCTTGGAAATAAAATTTTGATAAAATATTTTCACTAGATATTTTTCAACAGCTTTTTTTCCCAAAAGGAGTACATTACCAAATTTTAAAAAATAAAATTTAGTAATGTGTTCCATTTGGAAAATTCTTAACAGTAAGCAATCCAAACACAACCAGAACTTCCTCACAAGTGGCAAAATTTAAACACACAACAAAAAATATTCTTTAAAGTGCAATTGATTATCTTTTATGAAAATTGAACCAATGTTAACTTAAATTTTTTTTATATCATTCACTTGGAAGAAAACAGCCACAATACAAAAACTCCCAATTTGAAGGAAACATTATTAAAGAATTCAAGCTCACAATGGATTGCATTGTCTGCTACATTAAAAATTTCTAACTTTGAGTCTAACATTATAGTAAATAGAATTAATACGGGATTTGAAGCATTTCAAACAAAAACCCCCACATTTTGTTTATGACTGCATTCCTCCATACAAGCAATAGAAAAATTCATAAAATTACGATACTGGAAACTACTACTAGAAAAACTAACTACAGGGTAGTCGTAAAGAAACTTTCCCGATATGTGAAGCTCTACTGGCTGTTTCGTTCAACAGATCGAGATGAGATTTCAGGTATAGTTATTTAGAGGTATGAGCTTGAGATTCTGTGAATGACAACAAAATGGTGCTCACGTTTATGGTTCACTCGGTATGGTACAGAAACTCAAAATTTTCAAACGACAACGAACGCTTTTCCTTGCCACAAAATGCTTAGTGCATGCGGAAGCATAAAGAGCATTGGAACAGTACGTGTATCACAATAAACGAATCAGTTATGCAAGCACAAAAAACAGTTCTGCGAACAGCCAACAGAAATACGATAGGCAGATATTCAGTGTAAGAAACCAATAAAATTGCCTGTGATGGCACCCATGTGGAAAATGTATCATCCCAATTTGTGTTGTCATCAATGATTGGTGTCTTTGGCTTCTGTCATATGCAAATTTCCTCCGTGCACACTGATCGTGTTTCTGTTGGCTGTTCGAAGAACTGTTTTTTCTGTGTATATAACAAGTCCAATTTTTGTGATACAAGTACTGTTCCAACGCTCTATAGGGTTTTCGTATGCGCTGAGCATTTAAAAAAAAAAAAATGGGCGTTGCCATTTGAAAATTTTGAATTTCTGTACTTGTAACCATAACCGTGAGCATCATTTTGTTGTTATTCACAGAATCTCAAACTGATATCTCTGAATAACTATACTTGATATCGCATCTCGATCTGAATGGAACGGAAGCTAGAGGTTCATATATCGGCAAAGTTTCTTCATAACCACTCTGTATCTATAATGGTAATGGGAATGATTACCTTTTCATTAAAAAGACTCTGTTCTTTCTCATCTAATCTTTTGACTTCTGCTTCTTCAGCATTTCTTCTTGTCTCATAATCCTTTTTCAAATCAGCTAAAGAAGTTGATTCCTCTTCTGCAATCAACTCAATCAAAGCCTGTTCCAGTGTTTGTTCAACTAAAGTCTCAAGGATGGGCTCCACCTCTTCATCAAAATCAAAAAGCTAAATCAAATAGCAAAATTCAATTTGTAAAATTAGGATTAAAATGACAATTATAAAAATTTAAACTTAACTCTCTAAAGCGCAATTTTTTATTTAGAACCCAACAAGTGGAGGTGTTTAAAGTAATAAAATCAAACAAATGGAGATATTTTAAGTCATAAACGGAAAAGGTAACATATGATGAATAATTGTAAAAAATAACTTACTGAATATAAAGTTAATCCCTCGCTCTAAGTTGATTATTTTTCTAACATAATATATTTATTACTCTTTACCTTATTCTGAGCATTTTTGTAATTTACACTGATTCACAATCTGTAATAGTTAAAAGTATAAATCCTGTAAAAACACTTTTGAAAAAACCTGTATAAAGAGAAAACGAAATGATATATGATGTTGAAGCTCCGTTGCATTACATTGCAAACACTTTTTCTATGAGGAAAATTACAGACAAAAGAATGGTAAGTCTTGTATAGAGATAAAGCAATGTTCTTAATAGACTATACTTTATTAATTAAAATTTACAATTAAAATTATCAACTGTTTATAACTTTAGAAAAATCTTCATTTTCAACTAGCTTTCCACAATATTCTTTAAAAAAACTAGTATTATAATTTTTTGAAAAATATTTTACAAAACTATTTTTTGAGTTATGACAAATGCTGCAAATCCTAATATGTTTCAAATTTTTGTACATGAATGCAGCATGCAGCTTGAAATGTAAAAATGAAAAATTACATGTTTACTTGAAATGCCTTTTCAACATTAACTCACTTCGCCCGGATATATCTGAGTTTCCACATCAACCCCCGATTTTGCCGGAACAAAAAGAGGAGACGGAGGTCTTTCGTCTAGGAAAGAGTCAGTTTCACATTGGGCATCTGCTTCTTCAACAACATCACATAGCTCCTCTAAATACAAATCTGTTTGCACAGCAAGGTGTTGACGACCCTCAACAGGCAATTCCCGGATAGAGAGGTGGGGAGTGTTCCTTTCCTAGTAACAAATATATTACATTGGTTTTATTTTTATCAAGCAATGTTTTAATCTATTTCTATCATTAACATACTTTTAAAAGTCTAAAACATGTTTAAAAATATTAGCTAAGAATAAGAAGAAGAAACTGAAACAGGTGAGCAGGACCAGACAAAATACATGCAGTACTTTAAAAAATCGATTATTTCATATTTGTTGAGGTGATTCAGAATATTACGTGTAGAGGAGATGGATACAATGGAGAAAATTCCCACTAAATCTAAAAGCCTAATTTATAAGAAAGGAAACCAACTGGAGTGTTGTATCTTCAGAGGAATTATTCTCATCATCATATTTGGCACGACAGCCCAGGAAGGGCCTTCCTTTGAAGATTTCTTCAGGACAGCCTATTTCTAGACCCGGTCTGCCAGTCTTTCACTCTGAGTCCTTCACATCGAGCCATCTTAGTTGTAGCTTTCCTCTTTTCCTACTTGTGAAAGGCCTTGTAAGAGGAACTATTCTAATCAAAAAATCAAATCAATCAATACAAAAAATCAAATAATCTTCAATATTTGGGTGAAATCTATGATTCAAAACCCTCCATGGAAAAAGTTACTGGAAATTACTATTATGGTTTTTAGGCAGGAAAAATGTACAATAAACCAGATTTTTCCACTCAAATAAATTACTAAAAAAACAAGTGAATATAATATAAGTGTACATTATTTAAGCAGACTATGATGATATCAATATAGTATAGATTATGTGAAGCAATGGATGATTCAAAACATTTGCAAAGCTGATCAAACTCCCCAAAACCCTTCTAAGAAGAGTGAAATATATAAAATTAAAATGCAAAAATAATTTTCAGCCGCTTTTCAATGGCTTACATCAAGAAAATGCCCTGGCTACTATTTAATATTACCCAAGAAAAGGTATTTAGATATTCCAGACTGGAAAGGAGAAGTACAATGTGGAACAAGTCACTCTAAGTTCTGGAAAATTCATCTCTTTTGAATATCACGGAAAACTCATCTCTTTTGAATATCTGAAAGAATAGTCCAAAATGCTTTTCTTAGAGGAAACTGCTAGAAATAACAGACTAGGAACAAACAAAAGCAAAAAACTAAAATGAAATTTTAACCACAACCACTGAACCACA
The DNA here is from genome assembly GCA_963978545.1 of Linyphia triangularis. Lineage (NCBI taxonomy): Eukaryota > Metazoa > Arthropoda > Arachnida > Araneae > Linyphiidae > Linyphia > Linyphia triangularis. Next base: position 54,414,908 of record OZ021722.1, on the reverse strand, counting down.
ACATTAAATGAGCATAGCAATGAAAGGGTAATCAAATATAAATATTTAGACACCCATATAGCAAATGATAGCTGCATAAACAACAAAATCAAACATACTGTGAATAGGAAATAAATATTAATATAGCTTTAAAAGACATCTTAACTCATGCCTACTAAGCTTCAATATCAAATTAAATATATACTAGACACAAACAGTTTTATACGATAGCATGAACTTCAAACAAAGGCACAGACAGTCAATTCATTCAAAGTAAAAATTCTAAAAAAAAAATATATGAACTCAGGAAACTATAAGCGCAAATGGTGTCTGAAGAACACAATTTTGAATTATACAAGCATTAATATATATATATATATATTGCCATATTTATTTGAGCCTGGCATAAGATGGCTTGGACACCTATGAAGCTCAAAAGATCAATATCCAGTAAAAATGTAGAGATTTAAAAAAAAAAAAAAAAACACAATATAATTATTGAAAGACAAACAAGATGGCTTAATGACAAAGATAAGGAACTTAACAGTTCTGAAGATATGAGTTAAAAGTGCTGTGTTGTATATCCCTTCATTGTCCTAAAAAATTACTTTCTCCTTCTGAAAGCATTGTCTGACAACATGCAAGCCCTTTGCTGTAGCTATTTGCAAATTCAGCTTTTTGCTATCATTCATTGAGAAACAGCAATCTATTAAACACTTAAGTATGAAGTAAAATTTACAAAAGAAAATATTACATTTAACTTTAAATTAACTAAAATGTAAGTAATACAACTTATGTACCTCTGAGGATCTAGTTTTGGGCTTCAAACATAATATATCTGAACTATGCAAGTTATCCCTGAAAGAAACAGAATTTAAAATGATAGAAAAAAAAATATTAATGCAGATATTTTAATATCAAACTTAAAAGGATTTTCCTAAAAATTAGGACTTATAAATAAAAAAATATTTTAAGTGCTAATTAAAATTTCAGAGGAGTAAACAAAATTTATTAAGCTCCAACTTTCTTCGGTTATCTGTACCTTCATTCACTTCGAAACTTTATTTATTCCTAATAGTTTAGAGTGGGATTGGATATTTTCAGGTGCAAGAGCGACAGAAGGCTAATTTAATTATCACAATTTTCATCATGTCCACTTCGAGTTTCTAATTGTTCCTAATTTAGTAAATATTAAGACAATGTGCATAGATTAATAAACACTTATGCTGGTTTTATTCCGATTTAATACCTTTATTTACTACTGATACTAAAATACATCCATATATTTTAATATGTTTTTTGTGTGCAAATTCTAACCATCTGTATAACCTTTTTCTGAGATATTTTTTCTTTTTCCTTCAATATATTATTTTCGAAAAAATTCTGTTTTATTATTTTTTTAAATTTTACAGTATAAAATAATTTTGCAGTGCTATTATTATTTCAAATTTTTTTTTCTCAACTAGCTATGTGATGGGTTTGAATGTAAATAGAAATTCATTTTTCTATCCTTATGTCTATATATGTTACCTTTTACTCCTGCGATATGGGGAAGGTGCTGGTACAAATAAAGCTTTTGGTAAACTGGATGATACATAACATCCCTCCACCTGAATTACATCTAATGCCATTTTTTACAACTTGTCAGCTTTAAATTTGCAGAACTATAAGGTAGAGATACAAATTAAATACAATACAAGTGTAATTAATGTTGAAAATAATGTAATAATTTTCTGTTATATAACTGAAGTCGCGGAATCATTATAATAGAAACATGAAATGTTCAATAATACAATGTACCTAAATGTTTTCTAACATTTGAGAATGTACGAGAACAAATAAATTTAATTTTGTGTTGTCCTTTTAAAAATAGGCTTTAAAAATGATTTGCTCCGATAAACAAAATATAACTGTATTGCAAAATCTTATTTATAAGATTAATATGATAAATGAATGCATTGTTAATTGAATAGAAGCTATGATCTATCATACTTAATACATCTGGTCGGAAAAAAAATCAATCCAACTAAAATGCGGTAAACGGGAATAAATCATTCAATTTATTTCATTCTTATAGGTTTGTAAATTTTATGAAGAGAAATCATCGTTAATTTTTAACCATTTTAGAGTCGAATCACTCACAATTAATATTAAGCAACAAATATTGCCGGTCAACGGTATCATAGCGATAGAAATAACAAAAACGTAAATAAACGGAATGAAAGAAAAAAAAAAAGCAGACGATTGCGCAAATCGAATAGAAAGATTTTAATTTTGACTTTTGCTTTCAGTTTCAGTCTGAAAATTTAACTCTACGGTGGGTACTGTTTCAAAAGTTATTTGCATGCTTTAAAAACACTTAATTTAATCAATAAAAGTGAGAGAAAGTTATTTGTCTCACTTATATCATTTATTCATCATTATTATATCATTATTTTTCGCCCTGCAACTTATCAAGTATATTGCAAACTGTAACCATATCAATGGTCCTGTCTGCTTTGGTCTGATAGCTGACGCCGCTTTTGGTTTCGTAGAGTAAACAATGTTTTGCATTTAAAACTTTTGTCGTTCTAATTGGGCATGATTCAATTTTTCGTGTTTTGAAAGTAAACGAAAGATCTCGCTAAGTATTCATGTTTTCCCGTCTTATTTTGCCTCATTCATACATATTTTAAGCTTATCACAGTGCAATCATGGCTCAAGCATTTCAACAAGAATACATGGATATGCCAATAATCACCAAAGCATATACAACTGCGTGCGTATTAACAACTACAGCTGTGGTAAGTTAAAATTCAACATAATTTCTTTGCTCAATTTTCTAATTTCTCTTGTTCACATTTGGCTTAATTTATTAATGACCAACCCTCAAGGTGTTACAATTCATGGTCAGTGATCTTAGTTAGAAGAAGGAAAAAAATTACATATTATATTTGTGGGTTATATAAAATCCTTCTTCGCTTTTTCCCCAATGTCGTTTCTTCAAAATACTATAAACATTCTGAAAAATCCTCCTGATTTAGTGGTGCAAAATGATCATGTTACATTTATAACCGCCTTATGTAATTTTTTGTTATCTTGCCTTGCTAACAGATCTCTCTTTTATGAAATATCTCGAAGGTCAAGATAATATTAAAGGTCAAAAATAATAAGTGTTAAAGATCATGACCTCTCTTTTCTGAATTGTCGTTTTTTTTTTTTTTCTTCCGTATTCTTGGTGTGCTTTTATTTAAATAATTAAAAGGTTACATATTGAGATTGCAATCACAACCCCATTATATTGTAATACAATATTTCCTCACTAATATTGATATTTAACACATCTCACAAATTGAAGAGACAATTTTTTATCTTTATACAAGAATAGTTTAATGATCTAAAGCGATAATACTTTAAATGGAATAAAATAATGAGAGGAGAAAAGTTGAGGGAGGATACAATTTAGAACGGAGGTTAGGATAGAGAACACTCAAAAGATTTATGTGTTCTATGGTTAGTGTGCACATTGCAAGTGTGTTATATGCCTCGATTTTTTCAAGGTTTAGTCTATAAACATATCCTATTATTATTAACTTATAGAGGAATGAGTGGCAGTAATTACGAGGGTTCATTTGCTTTAAATTTTCCCAATTTGGGAGATGCCTTTCTTTAAATCTTTAGAAATTATTTAACTATGTAACTGATCTTACATTTTGATTTTCGTTTCAATGAACCTCTTAATAATATTGTGAATTGAGATTGGAATTACAAACATTCAATATTAAAACTTGGATTAAAATTCCAAGTTCGGTACGGATTCAGTGCCAAGGTGATTTTCGCCTAAAAATAGCAGCCCCTCCATTTTTTTAATGACAAGTGAACTACCTACCTATGGTTGTCATAATTTGGCACAGTGATATGTAAACAATTCTCGGCATAGAATCTGTACCAGATTTGGAATTTTAACCAAAATTTGATTTCTTTAAATTCAGTCACAAATTTTGTTTTTTAGCAACTTGACATAATTTCACCCTTCCAACTATACTTCAATCCTGATCTCATAATTCGGAACTATCAAGTAAGTTGTTCAGTGTAAAAAAAAAAAATATTTGGAATATTTTGTTAATTTACGTTCAGTATTTATATTAAAAAACATAATTAAGTTATTAAACGTAAATTATAATATTCTTGTACTGTTTTTAACTAAATGAGTTTATACATAAGTTAAATGAGTCTTTAAGTAATCAAAATTGGTGTTCACGCTTTTATAAAAATGTATTTTTTAAATGCTAGATTATTTAAAATATGATATTACACTTCTAGTTTTTGTAAAGTATTGAATTGTTTATAGGTATGGCGGTTGTTCTCCACTTTTTTGTTTTTTGGAACATTTGGATTTAACTTTCTTTTCAATATAATTTTTACATATCGATATTGTCGCATGTTAGAAGAAGGATCCTTTCGTGGACGCCCTGCTGATTTCTTTTATATGTTTTTATTTGGTGGAACTTTAATGATTGTATCCTTTTGAAAATCTATTTTGTAAGAAGTTAACATATTTTATTTAGCTATTAAAATTAATTAATGCATTTTTAGTGATTCATAACTTCACTTAAAAAAAAGAACGATAGTAGAATTACCCTTTTCTAAAACAAAAGTTTAATAACTTGGAATTGAGTTTGGCAATTTAAATGAAATTTGCCATGGTACATTCCCAACAATTACCGATAAGAATTTTTTTTATTCAATTCAATAAATTATGTTTTTAAGTTTTAGGAAACTCTTTTATAATGTGTTAGGTATCAAATGACATTTACAGGTGAAAGAATTTCAAATATGTATTGCATATGTAATTTTGTTATAATTTTTTTTTTACATAAAAGTTTTAAGAAAATACCTGTTCCCCCTTTTTATTCCAATACTTTTTTTTAAAAAATCAAATTGAAAACTATTAGTACTTTACAAGAAAGTTATTTTCGATTCGTAAAATATTACAAATTCAAAAAAATAAATTTAAAAGTGTATAATATTTGAGTTGATGGCAAATGGCTATTATCTAAAAAAATGCTCTATATTAACTTCCTTCTCATCGAGATAGTGATTTAATTGGTAGTCTGGACTACTGCTTAAGCATAACAGGTTTAAATTATGATATGGATAAATTTGTAATAAAAAGCACTTGCTTATGAACTACATGCAAATTTGAAGGTTGCATGATAAAGGGAAGTCTTGCACAAGTACTCACACTACCAATATGGGGGTACAAACTTCAAACGGATATTTAAACAGGACTAGTTTCTTTTTTAGCTTTATTATTTTGAGTTTCTTTTGCTAGGCTTTAATGCATATTCTATTATACATTTTATTTTACTAAGACTGATTTTAGAAATATTGTAGATGTTTTAAATGTCCAATTGTAATTTTCCAAAATGACTAGTCTATTTTTAAAGTGATGATGCTGTATGGATATATTTATATTGAAAAGCTTTATTTGTGTCAACTTAATTTTGTTTACAAAATCAAGACTGGTAAATTAATATTTTTAAATTTGATAGAATTAGTGTAAATTTTTATTACTTTTGTTACAAGAAGCGATGTTTAATAATGCATTTGGTGTTCTTTGGCAACATAAAAATGTATGGATCATCTGGATTCTTATATTGTAAATTGTTTAAAATTGATCACAGTATTTTGATGCTATAGTAGTCTAGACTAATTTCACAACAAAAAGTTTTAAAAATATTTTATTTCTTAACTATATCTTAGGCTATTGCTATGTTCGTAAACTTACTGTTCTTAGGACAAGCCTTCACCATCATGTTAGTTTATGTATGGAGTCGACGTAATCCTTATGTGCGGATGAACTTTTTTGGACTTTTAAATTTCCAAGCACCATTTCTGCCTTGGGTGTTACTTGCCTTTTCACTATTACTTGGAAACTCTGTTATTGTTGATCTAATGGGTAAGTATCCTAAAGAATAATTCAAATTCGAAGGGTGTCCTCTGTAAAAAGTTATCAAATAAAAAACGGATATCTTGTACTCAAGTAAAATTATTGTCAATGATTATTGATTAATGTCAAGTAAGTAGACATTATCTATATTATGATGTCTGCCTGAACTCTTGACGTGGGATTATGAATTAAAAAGTCTCTAACATCTGGTGTATAAAAAAATTTAATAAAAAAATTAGGTTTTTAAGTTTTAGGAAACTTCTTTTATAATGTGTTTGATATCAAATGACAGTTACAGGTGAAAGAATATCATTTATGTATTGCATGTGATTTTGTTATAATTTTTTTTACATAAAAGTTTAAAGAAAATAGCTGTTCCCCCTTTTCATTCCAATCCTTTTTTTTTTTTTTTTTTAAATCAAGTTGTAAACTATTAGTGTTTTACAAGAAAGTTATTTTCAATTTGTAAAATTCAAAAAAATAAATTAAAAAGTGTTTATTATTTGAGTTGATCGTAAATAGCTATGGTCTAAAAAAAATACTGTATATTAACTTCCTTCTCATGGATATACTGATTTAATTGGTAGCCTATTGGACTACTGCTTAAGCATAACAGGTTTAAATTATGGAATAGATAAATATGTAATGAAAAGCACTTGCTTATGAACTACATGTAAATTTGAAGATTACATGATAAAAGGAAGTCTTGCGCAAGTACTCTCATGACCAATGTGAGGGTACTGACTTAGAACGGATATTCACCCAGGACTAGTTTATTTTTTTTCCCTTTATTATTTTGAGTTTCTTTTGTTAGGTTTTAATGCATATTTATTCTATTATACATTTTATTTTACAAAGTCTGATTTTAGAAATATTGTAGATGTTTCAAATGTCTAATTGTAATTTTCCAAAATGACTAGTATATTTTTAAAGTGATGATGTTCTAAGGATATGTTTATATTGAAAAGCTTTATTTGTGTCAACTTAATTTTGTTTACAAAATCAAGACTGGTAAATTAATCTTTTTAAATTCGATAGAATTAGTGTACATTTTTAGTACTTTTATTACAAGAAGCGATGCATTTGGTGTTCTTAGGCAACATAAAAATGTATCGATCATCTGGATTCTTATATTGTAAATTGTTTAAAATTGATCACAGTATTTTGATGCTATACAAGTCTAGACTAATTCCACACTGAAAAGGTTACAAATATTTTATTTCTTAACTGTATCTTAGGCTATTGCTATGTTCGTAGACTTACTGTTCTTAGGACAAGCTAATTCTTAGGACATGTTAGTTTATGTATGGAGTCGACATAATCCTTATGTGCGGATGAACTTTTTGGGACTTTTAAATTTCCAAGCACCATATCTTCCTTGGGTGTTACTTGCCTTTTCACTATTACTTGGAAACTTTTTTATTGTTGATCTAATGGGTAAGTATCCTACAGAATAATTCAAATTCAAAGGGTGTTCTTTATAAATTGTAAAAAGTTATCAAAAAAAATGGATATCTTGTACGCAAGTAAGATACATTATCTATATTATGATGTCTGCCTGAACTCTTGACAAGGGATCATGAATTAAAAAGTCTCCAACATCTGGTATATGGTAGAAAACTTAACTCTGCAAAGTGTTTTGGAAGTAAATTTAGGGAAGTTTGTCCAAGTGTATGAGAAAAATCTGTTATCATACTGCCCAAAAAGAAAAGCATGACTATTGCAACCATGGGCAGACACTGGGAGTTGAATCAGAGTTAACTGTATAGAACTGCTTTACTTTTGAGCTATGAATAAGCAATAAAACTTACAAATAATGAAATACTAAATATGGAAAAAGTATCTTAGGATAATTGCTAACGTGACCAATGTCCTGATTTTGGCGGGACAGTCCCGCTTTTTACCTCTCTGATGGGATGTCACACCAAATTGTCCCTCTTTCCTATTACAGAGTCCCACCAAAGTCCTTCTAAACAAAACAAAAATGTCTTTAGAACTTCGTTAATTAAAAAAACTAACAGTGTGGGTGACTGACGGAGTTTCTGGAGACAAGCGTTGGTGAAGGTTTTTACCCATTTCTACCTCCACTCAATTGAAATTGCCAATAATTATGAAAATTGCAGAATTCGGCTTTAGTTCATCGGAAACAACTGCTGCTGTTGAAAGGACATTTTCTATTGCTAATAAAATTTGGATTTTTAATAGGACGCCACTTCTGCGGATATTCTGAAATCTTTGTATTCTTAATTACAAAGTATCTGAATTTCCTAAATCAAATAAAAATTTAAACTCAATAGCCTCAAATAAGAAGTATATGTAAAGTATGGCCGAAAGTTAATAATAAAGTTAAATAATTGTATAAATTGCATATATCTTCAGAAAAAAACTTCAACATTAAAGATTTTAGAATTGCGTGTTCTGAACCCCATAATATAATACAAAAAAAATTATTCCTTCCCTATTCGCCGAGATATGTTCCGATTTTTTGTCAAAAAAATCTGGTCACATTAATAATTGCTTCCCTTCTTGCTAAACATTATATATAGCATCTGAATTATTAAATTATCTGCTTTACTTAAATCCGATTAATTTACAACAAATATATGTATTAATAATGAATTCAAAATTAAACACTTGTTTAGAAAGCACTAGTGTTGCATAAATACATTATTGAAAATTGAATATTTTAATATTAAAATATTCAATTTAATTGGAACCATCTTACAGAAGGCATTTGGAACATGCAAGACTCTTGCTTCTTGTATTGGCTTAATGGAGTATTTAAGGGGTATATGATACGACTTCTTAGCTTTTATGTTTAGTTTAGTTATTGGATTTACATGACATTTTGCCTTAATGTAAAAAATCCCTACTTTTTTTTAAGGTTAAGTTTGTGTACTGGAATGCCAGTAAGAAGCCTTGTTATTTCTCTTACAAGTGTTTAATGAGTAAAATTAAGTTTTTCACCGAGAGTTTGAATTTTTTTTTTATAAATATTTTGCAATTATTGTGTGATATTTACAAACTTTCATCTTATATTTTATTAAATCCTCTGATTATGTGGGTATTCAAAACCAAGACTTCATATAACATGCCAAGTGCAATTAAATTATTAAAAATAATGTTCAACTTTTTATAAGCATCCACTCAATGCATTCAAATATATTTTAACAGGTATAGCTGTGGGACATGTGTATTATTTCTTAGAAGATGTATGCCCTAATCAACCAGGTGGAATGAGACTGTTGAAAACACCTTGGTTCATGTAAGTCTGTATAAAAATGTTTTGTTAACTAATACTTACTAGTAATGAATAGAGAAAACATTTGAAGATTTTTATCATGTATGCTTCCTCAGTTTTATTTGAATTACTAAACTGGTCATTTTTGAAATACTTCTTAAGGGGACTTGGTACACTTCAAACTTTTTTTTTTTTTATTTAAGCCTTTAAAATTACAATTTTTACATATTTGGAAGTATTACTAAGTAAAATGTAAATTTTTTATTTAAAAAAATGTTGACATAGTGCTCTAAATTTTCAAAAAAATTCATCAAATTTCAAATTCTTTTTTTCTGATTTTTATTAAAAAATGTTCCTGTAATATACTCTAACTTTTTAGGCATCAGATTTAGAATAAGTAAAATAGTTTTTGAGAAAAACGATAATTACTGTACCTATATGTAAAAAAAGGGTATTTTTCAACATTTAAATTTGTAGGAAAAAAAAACTATTTTATTTAAAAATCCATGTCTATTTTTGTCAAATAGACATTGAGAATGGCTTACAAAAAATTTCAAGTTAATTCATTTATACTTGCTGAAGTTTTAACATTTTGAGTAAGATAGGAATTTAAATAATCACGCACTGAGAAAAATGTGTTCGAAATATCAAAGGAGTTATTACAGCAATGCTAAATTCTCCATAAAAACATAGTTTTTGCAGTTATTGGATCAGCTCAAAAACTTGCCAGAATAAGGAGAAGGTTTCGAAGATTATAAACATGCAAAAAATAGAAAATTTATATTTTTTGTGAAACTAAGGGGTACCAAGTCCCCTTAAAAAAATGTGTAACCTACATGATTTTAATGGGAATGATAAATTTATTCATCATTGTCTTCTGTTTGTAAAGGTGACAGAAGTCAAAGTCTGAACTCAATAATATTAGGTATAACTTTATTAAAAAATTTCTGAAAAAGTAAACAACTATTTCAAAATGACTAATTTAATATAATGCTTTATGTTTCAGACGATATATTTTTGAAAATCCATCTCCTGATACAATCCCAGCACCTCCACCTCCACAAGATAGACCTGGAGGATTTGCATGGGGACAATAAATTTATTTTGTCTGCCTTTTGTAAAAATTGTTATTCATATCTTAGCACTATATGTACATTTTGTAAAATTAAAATATTTTCTAGATTATATTTATCTAAATGTATTTCTATACCAAAATGTAATTTTTGGTAAAGCATTTAATATGAATGTGATAAGACATTGTACATTAAAAATGTCACTTAACGTTGTTTTGCCAGGAATGGTTGGCTATATGTTAACATGGAATCTGCCTAATTTTCTACTTTTTCTTAAGAATAATATATACTTTTAAGTGTTGTGCCCCAAAATTAAAATATTGCATTCTGTTTTCAAGACTGGTAATTCACTGTGTGCAAATTAAAGTAAAATAACAATCAGTTTTTTTTATTCATGCTTTTCTCGGAGCTCTAGTCAACATATTGATTGGGATTTATTCATGCAATAAATTTTTAGAAAATATAGTACAACATACAGAATAAATGTACTAAAATAACTGTATTCTTTAAATATTATAGTTATCTGTTCTATGTATATTAACCTTTTAAGAGGAAAATGACTTAAAAACAAATTACTTTTTTGCTACTAAACTTTGCTGACTAAATTTATACATATTTAAAATTTTATCATAAATGTATCAAGAAGTTTTTATACATATGAATATAAAAATGTTTTATTACAAACAAAAATTTAAAACACATACAACATTTTCTAGTTTAAAAACAGCTTCATGTGAATATTATACGAAATTTGTATAGTATGTTTATCATACTATTGTATTTATGGATAAAGGGTCTAACAAAAACCAAGGTCAAATGACAGTTTATAACTTTAATTTCATCAGCAATATTTGTACACACACATTTAATAGAAACCCTTGTATATAACTACCCAGTATCACATTAAAAAATTTACACACAGTGGTAATATCACATATTCTTTCGGTTTAGATAACGTTGGAAGTATCTGAGATATTCTTCTGGTAGATAGATTCCACTGTAAAGAAAGTAAAAGCTTTTCTTACTGCAACTTAAAAATATATGGTTAAAAGTTTTAGTTTAAAATTATATTTAATGAATATTATAACAATGTTTACTAACTTGATATCGTTTTTAAAAGTTTCTGCAATTCTGCACAATGATGTATTTACTGATGTTTTAAGAGCCACACGCTGATGTATATGCTCATAACGACCTTGTGGATCCTTTACATGTGTTCTTATGCCAACCAAATCTATAGGTAGCTTCTCTTCAGCCTAAAAAGAAAATTAATAATGATTATAGTGAATTGAAATGTGGAATTGTCGTGATATTAAAATACAGCGAGATTTAATGATAATATCTATGTAAGTAAATTGTTCTCCGTCGATCCTCACTTTTTTAGTTATTTAGAGAGCTGTATAATTGGATTAGGAAGGAATTATAAAAAAGTTAAACACTAATAAAAACCCTGAATAGTATAACAAAATATGTTTTGCCTTATTAATGTTATAAGTACTTCTAAAAAGCTCTTACTATTTTTATATCCAACAGAAGACGTATTATTTCCGGTAATGTTTGTTGAATAACTCCAAACTTATCCTCACAGTATGAAGCAGACACCAAATAACCAAGAGCTAAAACAAGTATTTCAATAACAGTAAATATGTTAACATCATTAATCACAAAAAGTTATATGAATTTAAAGGTCAATTTTTATTTTTTTTATTTAACAGTCTTGTGTTAGTTGTAATGTAGATATGAAATAAATGTATCACAATGGTAACTGAAGAGTAAAATTAAACTGTTTGGAAAACAATTTTAATAAACAAAATTCAACCACTTTTTATCTTAATTTTTTTTCTTCTTTTTTTCAAATTACTGTTTGTGTATCAAATAGTTTACTAGATACCTTCAGTCATCCATATCAAAGGTTGGGATTTTGCAAATAACTGTCTGATTTTTGTGCTGGGAAGTTCATCCAAAAAGTAAGCTACAGCAGGCCATCCTCGAAGATGCAATGCAACCTTTAAGTTAAAATATCATTAAAATTTATGTATGGAAACTTGTTTTCATGAAGTTACTCAAATAAGTTCACTTACTTTATTAGAAAGACTCGGTAATGGTTTTTGTTCAGAGGTAGTTTTTTGTCCTATCATCAACTCGGATCCTGTAGCAAAATACCAATGCATAAATAATATAAATTGAAATATCCTAAGTAAAAAGAACGAAGAACAAGATCTAGATATCATTTTTTTAAACTTTAATTTTCCACGTTGCAGAAATTTATGTACTAATATTCACAAATGATTAGACCTCCAACCTTTATTGAAATTTCTTTTTGATTCTTTCCCAGCTACTATCACTGAATATTCCTGAAGTTTATTTACAAATTCTTTTAAAGAAGAAATGCAGTAGGCTGAAATTGATTTCCACTGATGAGGGTGACCTCCTGTTCGAAGAAAGAAATCTTTTAACAACTAAAAACCAAAACTTGGATTACATTAGATACAATTTAAATACTAAAAAAATTTTATGTAAAAATTGATAACATTTTAATTAAATAAGGCTTACCGGGATGACTAATGGCAAAAATTTGTTTTCTTCTCAGTTGATCATGTTGTGCTAATAATCTCAAGTCCAACATAGCTAAGTGCTGCATTAATAATAAAATAAATTAATGAAATGTATTTTTTTTAAAAAAGTTTTTAGATTTAAGAGAAAGGGCTTACTTTTAGAATATCCGATTCTGAATTTGCCAGCATTGCAGCTAAAGTTTTATTTTTGACACTCTTTACAGGCATTTCTATAGGAAACACATGTCGCTGGAAATAAAAACAAGTCATATAATGGTTTTTTGGGTTCATTAATATGTTTGTTAAAATATGGGTTTCAATAATTATCGAAGGTATAACAGAATTTCTAACATAATTATTTTAAATACATTTTTATGTGTTCCCTGTCTACTTCAAAAGCAAACTCTTTTAAAACACTGATAATTAAAATAAAACCGTTATGTCCTCTTTTAACAGACAGCCTGGTTCACTGAGACATATCCCGGTATGTCCTCCCTAGAAACTGCACTTGGCTCCCCTAGTTAAGAGAAGAAGGGGGAAACGCCAAAATAGCGAAGAATAGTTGCCAAGAGCTAAAACTGGAATTAATAAAAATTTAGAATAAGAATATTGAGGAATTTGGAAAGTAATGCTAAATAAAAACTTGTTAAGAATCCTGATTTGACGTTGCATTTAGTATAATTTCAGAGTGGATTGTGAAAAATTATTGACAGGTGTGTTTTAAGAGTGTAGAAACTTGCATCAATGTGATTTGTAGTAATTGTTTGATCTTTCATTTTACTATTTCCTTGCATTCAGTAAATTATAAGTTTGCAATTAATTTTCTTTTCTTTGAATTATTAAATTAATTACATACAAGTTTGGTAATGCAAAAACTAATAGTTATTCTATATCTTATTATGACAAGAATAATGCATCAAGAACCATGCATATATAAAATTATGTTATATAGGGAATAGTCTAATGCACTAATCGAATAACTAATATTTCTTGCGTCATATTAACAATAATGTTAAAAAAAATATTTATGTACTTATCAATATGCCACAATTTTATTTACAGTTCATTTTCTAGATCTATAGGAGCCTTAGAGTCTTGGTTTTTCAAGAAAAAAACTGTCAGGTAGGGGAGGAGACTGCGTTAAATCCAAGGCAGCAAAATTTTACAAATACTTCTTGCCCTTTTTCGTTGTATATTAAGTCAAAGAAACAAAGGCTTACTTTTCAGAACAGTCTTGTTTCACACAACAGGTAACTTCTACTTCGGAGCTATGTGGATAAAAAATTTCAAAAACTACTTTGCCCATTTCTTGATTTTCAATACCCGAGACTGATTTAGAATTATAAAAATTAATACATAGATTAATAAAAAAAGTTAATAGTTCAATAGGTAGTCTTGAAATGCAAGATTTATTTAAAAATAGATTAGAACTTAATCTATCTATAGTATTAGTATAATTTTTCATTTACAAAAACAACGCTCAATCGTGTTATAGTACCAAGAATGTAGATATTTCATTTAGTGAATTATTTTCTTAAAAAATAGAAAGAAAACTAAATTCTTATTTCTTTATTCCATTTAAAATAAATTTTGGATTTAACATTTTGAATAAAAAAATAAGTTTTGCTGCTTTTTCTAAACCCTGTCTATTACGCAACAATTGTACAACTCCAAAAAGATAGAAAACTTTCTCTCAAGATTCGTTGTGGTTGTTTTTGCAATAAAAATTATTTAAACTTCCTTCAATACATATAATTTTCTTGCATTCGTCATCATTCTATAGCCGTTACATTTTCAATAAATTCCTTTTGAAAAAGATATCTTTGGAATGGAAAACTTTAGGTTAAAAGTGTTAGTGTGTTATTAGTTAAGATTAGCAGAGTGACTTTAAATGGAAGTTTAATTTACTACAAAAAGATCACAGCAGAATATGGAAGTTAACATTTTAGTGGATGCAGGGGTCAAAGTGACAAAATAAGAATATATAGGATTTTTTAAAAAAAAATATAGGACAATTTAAAACATCAAATAACTGCACACAGTTGCTACTGAACTTAAAAATTAACTCGTTATACATTTATATACTCGTTATATTATATTTAAGAGAATAGAAAACACACCCTTTAAAAAAAAGAAATCGTCTGATCCTGAATATGTCATCCATTATTGCCTCAATATTCCATCCCTAAATCAAGTTTTATGAATTATATTATTTGCAATCGTGAGTCTTTTGCTTCCAGCTTCTATAACTGCTTGAACTGCTCCAATTTCTTTAAGTATTTTCTTTTTATTCCTGTTTACAGTCTTTTGTTGGTTCAGATTTACTGTTCAGTGTCGGTTGGATTGGCGGCGAAAAATGGGAGATTTAGCTCCGAATGTGGCAAACCAGGGACATGGTTTTCCAGAAACCCTAGTGACCGTTTGGATTTGGCGACACAACATATTGACGTCATTTTTAATTTTGGCGACTTTTATGAAAAAATCGTGGCTAATATTCCGAATCCGGTACTGATTCTACGCCAAGGTGATTTTCGCCAAAAAATGGCAGCCCTGCTATTTTTTAAGAGCAAGAGAACTGCATATGGTTGCCATAATTAGGCGTGGTTTGATGTAAACAATTCGTGGCGCAGAATCCATATCGGATTTGAAATAAAAATATCGCCATCCGACATCATACAGTAAATCTTAACCCTTTTGTTTCCTTCATCAATTATTGACCGAGCACTCAAAATGTTCTTTAGTAGTCCTGCAAGTTAATCACAAGTTGTTTTTCTCGAGGCAGGAGTTTTGTTGCTGCATCTCTCTCTGTATTATGACCAATTAATTTACTAGGTTGAAGGAGAAAACTAATCAGAAATTCAAGACCGCGTGCTATGGAAAAGTTCACAAGTTTACAACTCCCGCTGGTCCAGTAGAGTTGAGTTGTAGGTTATGCAGCACGTGACGTCACAAGAGATAAAACTACAAACATCGCTTTTGTCAGATATTTTTCACCTACGATCGCGCCAAAGAATCCGAAATATAAAAAATAGCAACGAACGGCGCTGTTATTACAAATTCGAAGAAAATATAGATCGAATCAATATAGGATATATAGGACATTTACAAAATATAGGAAGTTTTTGCCGCTTTTTAAAAAAATATAGGATTTATAGGACGTCTGCGACCCCTGTGGATGAATAAACCGTTACAGAATCTTTTAAACTAATTTTAACCGTTATAGAATTTTCTAATATTGCCAACTCAAAGATACTAATGTATTCAATAAATATCTGTTGTTGCCTTATATATACACCAACAAAAAGTAGAAGTTATTTACAACATGAAATAATTTGAAAAATATAATTGTGGATAAATAAAAATACAATTTTAAATTCTTTAAAAAAAAACATTTTTTTTTAGAATAAAAACATTTGGTTTAAACTATGGTTTAAACCATGTCAACCCTGCTTTCATGTGCTTAATTTAGTGCTATCTGATACTGCCCATAAGTACTATTCCCATTTTAATTTACTTCAAGGAGTATAAGTATTTTTGAAAAAACCATTAGCTACTACAATTGTTCTACGAACAAAAGCCTTATTTTAACATAGAAGAAGGCTGTATGAGTTAGAAAAAATAATATGATTAAGAATATATACAACAATAATGATGGCAATGAAGAGAAAGAATTTGTTAAATGTACTGATGTAAATGAGTCGAGTTAAGTGCATTTTTGAAATGTTGATAGAGTATATTATGTATTTTCTCCAATATTCAGAATCACAATGCTTCTTTCTCAAGGAAAAGTGTTTTCGAAACTAAAAATAATTAAAACTTGCCTTCAGGCCTGATAAACTAAAACAGATGCTTTTGCAATGATAGCCACCGAGAAGGATGTTCTTAACTCAATTGGAACAGAGAATATCATAAATGGGTTGTGTGAAGATAGCTTGAAATGAGGTGGCTTCTTGCTTTTTAAAATAATAGATATAATCTAGCAATAGTATTCATTCAATCTTTTTTCTTTTGTCTTTCTTAGCCATCATTGGGTATCATTTGTGTTTTGCAATATAACCTGCAAATTTTATACATAAAGCAATGGGTTTCATTCAATTTTGTTCATTTGTATATGATTGAGAAAGTGATAGTCCAAAATACATGTGGTGTAGCTCATGCCAAATGAGTGAGCTTGTTCATTGATGTGGGAAATATTCAGGCCTCCTCTTTAATGTTGGTCTACTGTTCTCAAAAGTAACCCAGGTTAGGCCAGCAGACAGCAGTACTACTAATTGTCACTTTAATATTAAAATGTGTTGAAATGAATTTTGTTTGGTAAATAAAAATGCCCCAAATAAGGAACATGTACCACTAAAAAATGAATAATTTGATGAATAATAGATAGAATAATTGGATGTTTAAAATAATACTTTGGAAATGCAGAACAGATTCTTTGTGATGGTATACTTAATAACAATAACTTAATTCACAAAAGCCTTACCTCAGCTGCATGGGCATTAAATATGACGAGAAACAGACTCCAATTAAAAAAAGTTATTGCTCCAGTTATAAATGTCATTAGAAACAATTTCAGATTTACTAAGCTGTATAGCAAATTAAGTATGCCATCACTTGTGCTGCAAAAAAAAAAAAAAAAAAAAATAATCAACTTTAAAATGAATGTTTAGAAAAATAACAATTGTAATAACAATATGCTCTGCACTATGAATCAATCCAGGATTATTTATTTTCATGATTGGATATTTTTTTAAACCAAGTTTATGATAGCTTTTATGGCCAGAAAAGTACAGGGAAAATGGTGAGTGTAATATAGATGTGTGTTATAAGCACTGATTTGAAACCAAACCACAGTGTAGTAAATATTCCCACGTTATGAAATATGGTTAAAATAGTCAACAACTATTGAATTTAGAAAGAATGACATAAACAGCACAAGTGCATTTCAAAACTGAATTATCTCATTAGAACAGAACATTACATAAAACAGGGATTTAGTATGGTACAGATCACAGGCTAACATAAAGAGAGTGCAATCGAGTTCAAAATCTAGATATAGTAAATTTACCATTATCTACTGGAAGTGAAATTATAAGAGTACACCAATAAAATAAACCAACAAAACCAATTAAACTTAAATTGAGAAATTAATAACTATTTGACTGTATGCCTTGCATTAAAATGGATGTCATTCATTGAACTTTAAACTTTTATTTTATAGAGTTCAAAGATTTAAAGATAGAAACTTACCTCACTTTAACTCCCACAGAGAGAAGAACATTCTCCAATAAAGGACCTAAAATATTCACAATTATTGTTCAAAGGCTTGCATTGAAATGGATGTGACTTCAAAATTCAAATGGAAAAAAGAAAGTTTGAGAAAGCAAATAAAATAAAAGTAACAAGATAAAACATATTTATAAAATTACCAAAAAGACATAAAAATATGTTTTTATTATGGACAAGCTAAGCAATTTTAACATAAAAGTGTTTATGTATCTTATATAAATTGAAATATTGTTTATTCATTTAGCATGCCCTAATGGTTGTGAAGATAGAAACAAAACTCTTAAGTTATATACATATACCACTTGGCTATAGAAAAATAATATTTCTGGATTAACCTTTATGCATGTAATAAAAAAATAGTGCATTTGAAATAGAAAAAAAGGGGATTGGTGAGGAAAGGGGAAGGCAGCTTTAGATGGTAAAAAAGAAAATAGTTACTATACTGTCAATTATTTAACTATGGAAGAGCGCACAAAGGGATGATTTGTATAATATATAAGTTTATGCATGAAAATGCTTTATATCAGGAAACATGCTTATATTTTATTTGCATCTATTTATTTTTTAAAAGAAGACAATTACATTATATAAAAAGAAAATGTGTATCTTTCAAAATTGTAGTGCTTTTTTTTATTTATATCTTAGCTTATCTCGGAAAATTAATATTAAAAGCAATTTTTGAGGGGATTTTAAATCTTCCAAGTAATTATCAGGGGACGCAGTGAGTGTTCTAAAAAAATTAGATAGGAATTTTTGGAATTATTCCGAAATTTTTGAAAGAGGCAGGTATGCTATCAATGTTACTAATATAGTTAAAGAGCAGGATTTAAGAGTGAAATCTAAAAAGTATGAGTAATATGTATAATATAAAAAGAGCATTATTATATAAAATAAATACACTATGAACAGTGATAGATGATACGTACAGCATTCAACAATGATAGATGATACGTACAGCATTCAACAATGATAGATGATATGTACAGCAGGTACGTGTTCAGGGGTCGAATCTTGTAAATTTTTTTATGATTGTTCCAAGGGCAACCAATGAAATGATCTTAATGAACCTCAAGTAAAGTATGTTGCTCTTAAAATTTTCAATGTTACATAATATGAAATGTCACAGGCTTATTGTGTGAAACTTCTGTGGCTTAGTGATTCTTAGCTATGTAATCACATGATTGACGGATAAATTTCCTGTTTCTCAACTTAAGTTGAATTGTCAACAAGCACATAAAATAAGTGTTCAAAATCTAATTGATTAGTTTTATCCAAATAACAATCAAAACAAAACATGCATTTATAAAATAGAAATTAAATTTCTGATTGCTCAAAGGACTACTGAAATTTTTGTTTAAGTTGCCTTTCTAAATTTCTGGTCATCTCAGACAAAGGGGCAACACTAAATTTCGACCCCTGTATGTGTTACACATTATACTACCATTAATTATGTAATATAGATTTTTACTTACCAGAAAATAGAAATAATAAATAATACCAGTGAATGGATTTTATAACACAGATGATGGAATCTTTCAAAATATCACCAATTTGGCCTTTTATATATTGCATTTTGGTCTCCTGAAAACATATTATAGAAATTTATTATAAAACATGATAACCATACAAATACTTTATTCCAATTACGAACTTTAACTCCGATGACTGCATTTCCTAAAGTCCGATAACTCTACTTTAAATGCTCACCTCATTCCTGTTTTAAATTTATTGACTTTTTCTGGCTTCTAGCTCTACATGCCTATTTGCAATTAATATAATAAAAGTGCATGTACTTCAATTTACAGTATAACAGAGAGAGAATTGTACCTTCTTTACTCGATGCAAAAAAAAAAAAAAAAAAAAATACATGACGTGCTAATACTCACAAGCTGAATGTTCCCAACACAGTTCACATACACGTGCTTGGCATTATTTGGAATGAAACATAAGTCTATCCAGCTGTTCAAGGCTATTTTTAAAATTAATCATTTCAGCCTCAGGCAATTTAGATGCAGATTAACTTATCATTCATTCAGCCAGTCTTCAGATTATATTTTAAAAAACTTCTCTCTGTAAATCTTCAAGTCTGGTAGTCTTCAAATTTAGGAATAAGAGGAGAATGGAGGAAGTGGAAGGTAAAGTACCTTAACAGTTAGAGGATTTTTCAGCAAAATTCATTATAATTTACACACGTCAAATATTTTTAAAATCTAATCAATTTAATTTCATTTGTATCATACCTATGTAAAATTTTAAGGTTTTCTTATTTATCAATGGGTTTGTGTTTGTTCAGTCAGTGTTGTGTTTGTCACCTATTTATTATTTAAATAGGTGAATTAGATTTATTAAATAACTCAAAAATGTGTGTCAAAATTCTTATTAAAAAGTCTTCAAAAGTGTATTTTTAATATCTTACTAGTTTACAACTCAAAAATTTAAACAAATGTAATTGTTTTTAAATTAACAAAGATTTGACTACCAATTTTAAATGAAAATTTTAGCAATAATTTGAAATAATCAATTCAAGCTCTTTTAACAATAATCAAATAGATCAAATTATATAAATTTTTAAACAATTGAAAAATAAAGATAATTAAAGAATTAAAAATGCTTACTTGGTTTAGAGACAACTTCACTAAGTACAAACAACAGATGAAATACTTCAAACTAAACATAATGCCAGTGTAGAAGCCATGCTGAACAACAAAAAAGTATTCAAAGTCGCTGTCCAGAGAAAAACTGAAACATAAAGAGTTTGAAATTAAATACTTTAGAGCATAAACTGTTAAAGTGTACAAAACCAAATACAAATACTGTCACTTAAATAAAAAAAATTAATGCATACACATTTTTTTACCATAACTCAACAATCTTACATTTTAAAATTAGGGCATAGTAGAATTGTGATAGATAATCTAGTGTGGTTTGTCAATGGAAGTTTTCTTCCATTTTAAAAGAAAGGGTAAGTCAGTTTCATCTTGAAATAAATTTCACTTTCCAATAGATCTTGATCTAACAATGTTCCTGCGCAGTATATTGCTATGTTAAGCACATATATGATATCTACAACTAAGTTCAAAATGAGAAATGGTTGTTTTAAGTTTAGAAATTTCATTTAGTAGTTAAATAATGCAGAAACCACTTCTGTGCTTTAGAATGGCAGTATAACTCTTGTGTAGTTTTCTCACCAGAAAACCTTCATTACAACAAACCACAAGCAAATGTTTAATCGAAAACAAAATCATACAGTTTTCACTAGTACATTAAATTTACTTGTAATTCAAATAACAGAAATTTTCCTTTCTAAAAACAAAATAAAAACCTATTCCAATGTATTTCAATTTTATTTATTACGAAAGTAATGATTTAAACCTTTCAGTCCTTAAATTGTTGAGGGCAAAGTGCTACAGTTTAGTCATTGCAAAGAAAACTCATGCTCGAACATTTAATATATGGTATGAAAGTGCTGATAAAATTTCAAATCTGTCACAAGGTGAAATACATTTGCAGTCAGGTTTAAAATTCTTGTTAATCCAAAACTATAGATTTTTATTAATCTATAGTTAATCCAAAACTATAGATTTTTTTATCACCTTTACAGAGTGATGTTAAAGAATATTTGACAACTTTCAAATTATTTTATCCTTGTGCTATTTATCTATCACATACTTTATCACTACAGTATGCGACCAATGTATTAGAGCAAAAAAACGGCAACAGAACCAAACTTTAACCACTTATTTTTTTTTTAACTGCTTTAATATAAATTTCAAGATTTTTAGAATGACTATGATTACAGAATTTAAGTAGATAACATAATATTTTTTTAATACAAAGCAAAAAAAAATGCCAATTTTTGTTTAGATTTATAATTCAAAATAGTTACTGGAAAAAGTGATGCAAAATGAATAGTTGATACTGAATTGTATAAAATAGTAAACTCAAAGCAAAACCAAAACTGAAGCTTGGTTTCTAAATTATTATGGTCTAAAACAATATTATTTTATAGAAGTGTTATGACTTTATAGTTTAATACTCAATCATAATGAATATAATCTCTAACTGAAATACAAGATAAATCCCTAGTGTTTAAAGTAATTACAAACTTTTGTAAAATATACGTTAAAAAAACCCAATTAAACATTTGAAAGTAAATTATCCCTTAAAGGAAATATATTGATATGTTTTTCAAACAATCAATACACTTTCATTTAATGCAAGAAATAAATTACTTACAAAGAAGATAAAAGAGATTTATTTTCTGGGTCCAAACTTTGAAAGAGACTAATACAACAGTAACTTGCTACGCTTCCTAAAACCGCTGATGCAAGAAAATGTTGAACTTGACTAGGATTTAGAGCTCTGCATACCTTTTCAAATCTTGTTGAACAAACGTGTTTTTCAACTTAAAAAGTATATAATTTTATAGTTAATTATCAGATAATTATAACATAAAGGTAATACTTAACATTACAAAAAGTTTGCATTGAAAACACTAGTACTAAATAACTGAGCATACTAACATGCAACACTCCTCATACAAAAAAAAACAGAAAAAAAAACAATTAAAAGTATCTGGTTGTAGGAAAAATTCAGTAAAATTTTTATAGACAACAAAAGAATTTATCTATGAAAGCTAAAGCAGTACGCACTAAATTTCATTCATTTCAAACTCCACTTTACAAAATTATTAAAGATTCACACTTACTAGTTACTACTAAAAAAAATACTTAAAAATTATAAAATAGTAGGGATACAAAATACTATCAATATTAATATCTTACCACTGAAGAAACGACGGTTTAAAGCTCCAAATCCCAAAGTTGTCATACACAAAATGTATTGATAAACAAGTGTTTTCCAATGAACCATATAAAACAACCAATCTAAAGGAAATACAAATGAAATTGCAAGTAATTTTCTTTGTGATGGATAAAAGCAAATTACATTGGATAAAAATAAATTACAATCTAAATAACAACTACAAGACTGATAAGAATAGATATGAAAAGGATTTTGAACTACAAAAAGATGGCATATATTGCTTTTATCCCTTTTGAAGAACATATGTGATAATCTCTATACTAAAAAAAGAGTAATATTTAAAATTCAGTGAATGCTGTTTCAGATATTTCCGCTGCATGTCCTACAGCGTAAAAACTATGGAATTTAAATAATGAAATTTTGCACATTTGTAGAGAAATTTTAGGGATACCTGCACTGATAAGAAAAAATCATAGATGCAAATTTTAGTTATTGAGTTATTAGGATATCAAAGTGAAAGAATTTTTTTTTTTTTTGCACAGGCAGACCTCTCCATAAACTATACTATGACATAGATCAGATTATCATGATTCATTAAAAAAAATCAGAGCAAAAAAAAACTAAAAGATGTACAAGTTGATGCATGCTTAATACAAATATGGGCAATTCTACCATAATTTTGACTTTTAAGTCCCTAAGGCATAACTTTTAGAGTAATGCAAACTTCTCTTGTTTTTCTTTCTTAAGCTGGCCATACACGATTGATCCATCAGGACAATTGGCCCGCTATTCCACCAAAACCGCACCGTGTGTGTGAAACCCGACACGAAATCATTGGAATGGAATGATTTTTTGGAATTCTAAATGGCTGAACTTCCAAAAGATTCATTCCAAATGGAACCCTCGTGTGTGGAAGAAACTGTCGCGCTGCAATAGGGAATCAGGTAGGGAAAAATGGGGGAAATGATTCTGGTGTGTTTATTCATCTCGCAATGAGCCGAAACACGACCCGTGATATTGTCATCGCAGTTAATTGAAATACATAAAGAATTGCAATGCATTTAGCAGATTTCTAACGCTTTTTATCGTGATAAATTAAAGCCACTGATCTCTACTACAACTTCTGGATTGCTTATTAGCGGCTTCTGCTCTGCAAGTAGATGATGTCATTTGAATACTTCCCCCCATAATGCTTTGAAATAGGTTGCCCATAGTTACAAACAAATGTGAATTAGTTTTGGGGGAAGTTATTAGTATCTCTATGGTGATTATTAAGCCTTCTTCAACTTCAAGTCAGTAGGCAAGCATGCGCTATCCAGAAGTTGTAGTAGAGATCAGTGATTAAAGCTATCACTTCATTTTTACATTAAATTACTTATAATTCCTTTTATAAATTGTTTTCATGATTTTCCAATAAAGTATTTAGAAAATTTGTAAAAAAATATTTTGTTCAAAAAACTGTATAAAACCCATAGTAGTAAGCTAAGCTCTAAAAACCTTTTTTTTTTTAAAGTAATGTATACAATTCCCGAAAACAAATTAAAGAAATATATATAAGAAATAATTGCGGAAAGTTTCATAAATTTATAAGAAGTAGTTTTTAAGTTATATCAATTTAAAAAAAAAAGAAAACAAAAAGGGATCATAAACTATTTTCGAGAAAAACAGCTTCAAAGTTTCAAAATAGTGTGATCGAAATACTGTTATCGTGTAACAATAACTTGAATATTTTAAGTTCTACTAATGATAGAAACACAAATTTTACGTCATTTTATTTCAAAATATTTGTATTATATTTTTGAAGTATTAACTAATCAAATTTCTTGGAAAAAAAAGCTGCCTAATTTAAAAGAAAAACAACCATAGCTTAACGGCTTTGCCTGTGGATTTCAACCTTCCAAGATTGACGTGGATGGTTAAAAATGGAGTGATCGTGTGTGACCCCCAGTTTTCAAGCCGGTCCAAATGGAATTGTGACGTCATTGGAGTGGCGCGGGTATTGGATTTGGAACGATCGTGTGTGCCCGGCTTTGAACTCTAAATCTAATTATTATAAAACTACAAAACAGTACTTATTAAATAAACAAGCATAAAAAAAAAAATATAGAAAATTCCTTACCGTCCCTTGTCCCTAACGGTAATTTTTAGGTTTCGTTTGGAATCAAAAGTGATAAATTTGTTTCTTAAAAATCAGATATATTTATATTTGTTATTGACTTAAGCTATTTTTAAACATAAATACTTAAAAAAGTGTAGGATTTTAACAATTTCTTTTTAGACCTTGTCCAGGGATTTTGATATCCTTACCATCCCTCATGTTAAAGTGATAAAGAGAGACAATACATGAAGCTACAGTGCCAGTTTAATAATAAGAACTGCACTGTAGAAAACTCACATTTCATTTAGTAGCAGCCATTTTATTCCATCATACTGCTTTGGGAATAACAAGCTCAAACAAAACAGCACACCAGCTTGGTGGTTTTATTGGTTGGTTTATCGCCACCAAAGGTTATTGTTAAACTTTTATAGGTAAGTTGAAACTATTTATATTTTATGATTTAATGTAGGTAACATGTAAAAAAAAAAAATCAAGCACCATGTGATTGCAGTTGGTCCTAACATTCTGAAGGCATAGAATACAGGAAAACTTTCCTTACTTTCCCTGTTACATTTTACAATTGAAAGGGACGGTAAGGATCACATTGGCATCAGTAGTAAATTATGAATTAATAGAATTGGTAGGGGAGGGGGATAAATAACTTTATATTTAAAATGAATTTTTAGTAATAAAAAATATAAATTACTTAATTTTCTTTCAGTACTTTACAATTTTTAGGTATTATAGGTAAAAAAAAAATTATGCAAAATTTGTAATAACTCTAAAAAAAAAAAAAAAAAAAATTTAGTGCATAATAATTATTTACTGTTTTGTAAAACAATAAACTTCCTTCCTATGTTTTGCTTTTAATTGTAATCTAGTAGATAATTCGAAACACTATAGGACAATTTAAAATTATGAATATGAAATTTTACCAGAGTGCTTGCCTCTTTACTAAAATTTTGATTTTTGTTTTCTAATAAGTTGCTTTTCCTTATTTTTAGAATAAACAATGGAGATCAGTTTGAAATTAAGTGATGCGTTAGTATTCCTGGTACATTACAGATATCAAGATGTAACAAAGAATTAAAAGTTAGACATAAAGAACAAAACAAAGCAGCATTGGCATAAAGACAGAAGGCAATAGATAATAATAAAAATAAAAAATAAATAAAAAAAGAGCCAAAGTAAAAAAGTAAAGAAGAAAAAACTTATTGAAGTTGATGTATTAAATTCTCAACATTATAAGAAAATCGGCGTCATGACTCTAACGCCGTTTGGGCAAATCTTATGGCAGTTTTAGATATGACAAACTATTTCAACGTCTAATTTAAGATGGAATCTTTGTTTTTACAATACATTTAGATCCGAATACTTAACTAAATCTAATTTTGTAATTATTTTTTAATTACTTGTAACCTATCTCTGTGTTCTCCTTACTGCCCCTTCGCTTTCATTACCGTCCCCGACAATAAAACTTTCAGTAAATGGCTTCAAATTTATCTGCTAACTAAAACATTTTCTGAATGCCCAGCATGTATATTTAAAAATTATGGTACCTTCAACCCATTTTCCATAAGCAGATATAGGTGTCAAGTTAAAAGTATGAACACAAAATACAAAAAATAGTTAAATTGTGACATATCGGCAAAGCTAAAAGAAAAAATCCTTTCACAATACTGTTTATTATATGTT
Organism: Linyphia triangularis; assembly: GCA_963978545.1. Taxonomy (NCBI): domain Eukaryota; kingdom Metazoa; phylum Arthropoda; class Arachnida; order Araneae; family Linyphiidae; genus Linyphia; species Linyphia triangularis. The sequence continues at coordinate 54,388,285 of OZ021722.1, read as the reverse complement.
TGCTGTGTCTTAGCATTATATGGTCACCAATATTAAGTATAATAAGTGCAAATTTTACATAATGTACAATTTTATTGAATTTAATTATCATGGGGACAGTAAGGAAAATTAGACACAAACACTCAATATATTTAGTCATTATAATAAAATTCCTTTAAAAACGATCACTGCTGACTATTTTTTAATAATCTTGAAACATTAATAAGCATTTTCATACATATTTTATGTTAATTTCTTATGTTTTGTTTTCCAAAGTTTCCCTTACCTTAAAATTATGGTGGAATTGCCCATGTACTAAAAAAATTTTGGTGCAGTGCAGATAAGTGAAAAAAATTAAGAACTTTTAAGGACCTATAAGCATTTTCAAGTTTCAGGGCCAAGAAAACCAGTTAAAAATATTGAGCACTTTTAATGACCGTGGGAACCTGTTATATAATTCAAAAAATTCTACTAGATATTTTATTTAGTATTTTTATTTGAAAGCAAAAAATGGCTACAAATCTGGCAACCTTAGTTTTCAGTTAGATTCAAGGTCGATTTGATTGCAACTGTTTGAAAAAATCATTTTTAAGAGTTGGTTTACAGTTAGATTCAAGATCAATTTGATTGCTATTGTTTGCAAAGACCCTTTGTTTGATAGTTTAAGGATAATAATTCATAATTTATGGAATTCCAGGATTAAGTCTAAAAAATTCCATTGGCAAACATTTTTCAGTTATTACGTAACTTTAGTAGCAAACCGAACACATAGAGAGCTTTACCAAGCAAGCGACTTGATTGGGAAGTAATTCAAAGGGGTTAGCGAGCATAAGCGAGTAGGTGGTAGAGTCCGTAGTGTTATACAAAATAAAATGAAGTCAATTTGCAAAAAATTCACACAGGCAACCCTTTAATGCCACAACATATAATGATGAACTTTGTTCAGAGGCACTAGATATACTTGGTGATTTAGCTAACTTTGAATAGATACACAGAAAATGTGTCAGTCTATCTAAAAAAATCTTCACAGGGTTCCTTTTATTTTGTGAAGGATAAATTCATTTTAAAATAATTTTGAGAAAAATCTAAAATTCCCTTCAAAACAAAAAAAAGACTGTCAAAAGGAAAAATTTTCATACGACAACATATGCCATTCTATAAAATAAAGTTAGCAATATTTCATGTATTTGTTTAAAAGAGTCCTTTTTAAAATATAAATTTTTATCAAAGTTCCTTTTTTCATACTTTGAATTTTATGAAGGTTCAATAAAACGATTAAATTTTCTAAATATACCACTGCTAGAGGTACCTAGTGATTTTGATAACTTTGGTTAGAGGGTGATTTTCAAAAAATTTGTCACATTGATGTCCCTGCACTAAAATAATCAGTTTCAAAATAAATTCTAGTGTTAGAAGATTCTTACTTCAATAAATTAATAGAATTTTTATTCTAGTTCACAAATATGTATAACACATAATGATTTTACTAGTTTTTAAATGGTTTACTATGATAATTTGTTGTAGAGACGGGCAATTTTTCATGTCCCTGGTCCAAAAATTCAGATTTCATTATGATTAATTTTAGTTCAAGATGAGACAACAATAAAATATTAATTAAAGGATGCACTGCAATACTTTAAGTTTCAAAATAAAGAATAAATATATTTTTATATTTTGAATTTGTGTATTAAAACTTCAGTTTACTATGTGTCCCCAACTTCGTTTCATGAGTGTTACCTCAAGAGTTTTACTCAAATATATTTATAATAATTTAGTTTGCAAGATTGGCAATAGTTCTAGAGTAATCCATGTTTGTCTTTTATTTACTTCCTGGTGTTAAAAATTGAGCATTAACTATACATTAAAAAATATTGTGGAAATTCATCTTCACTATGGCGAGTATTTTTATTTTGTATCATGAGTGTTACTAGTCAGCAAACTAATCAGAAAATAAATGTCAGTTAAAAATATGTGCACATTTGTATACTAGTCTATTCAAGTAATCCTAATTTTACATGTGCAAGCTGTTTCTATGAAAACAGAACTTTTATTTGAAATCTCATGAGTGTTACTTCTCAATAGTGTTACTCTATACAAGTAACACTCATGAGGAGGTGTTACACTCATGAGTTTAAGAATGTTATCAACAAATTACTGTTGTTCATAAATATGAACTTCAAAACAAAAACAAAGTTTTTTTTTAGTTTTTTTTTTTTAAGTTTTTTTTTTAGTATATTTATTTCACTTTATTTAATTTATAAATTAATAGCAAATTATGAATTTAATTTTGAAATGTATTTTAGATGAATAATTTCACAGATATTTTAACAACTGGCATTTTGATTTTTTTTTTGCATTTTGATTTCAAGCTCTGTTTTTATCTAATTGGTTTTTTGAGTAACGATAACCCCCACTCATTGTACGAGTTTATAGCATGCAATAAGAACTCTGTTAAGTGCATGTACAATAATTGTGTCTCTTATAAGAGCAAAAGCATACCACTTTGTGATACCATGATGAATGACGCAGAAGAAATTGCATACGAGAAATTGACTATTGTTAAAGAAACAGTTAAAAAAAAAAAAAAAATAGATGTTGCAGAAAAGAAAACTATAAAGGAAAGTAAAAAAACTATAACTGAACCTATCAGAAGACTTAAAGAAGGTTTCCAGAGGGATTTGAAAGAGTTTAAGCAAAATTTGTTTAATATGAAGAATCAGAATAGAGAATTTAAATCATGTAAAGAAACTTTAGGAGGCAATGAAGCAGCTATTCTTGTGGATTTTTCAGAAAATTGCTCTTGCAAATTATCTAAGGAAATCCAGTCCTACCATTTTGGTTCATCCCGCAACCAAGCATTTCTACACACAGGAGTTTTGTATGTAGGCAAAAAAGTTATTTCATTTGCAACTATATTGGATTCACCTGATCGCAGCCCAGCAGCAATATGGGCTCATTTAGACCCCATATTTAAACTTCTCAGAGAGCAGTTTCCTCAAGTAGACATCATCCACTTATTCTCTGATGGACCCTCCACTCAGTATCGCCAGAAAAGGAACTTTTTCTTATTTTCAACTTATCTCTTTGATCTTAAATTTGTTGCTGGTACCTGGTCTTTCTTTGAGTCTTCTCATTGGAAAGGAGCAGCTGATGGTGTTGGTGGTGCATTAAAAAGGAAAGCCAATAACTATGTGGCATACGAAAAAGAATATTCCAGATGCAAGGACATTATTTGAAACTTTGAAAGATACCTCAGAGGTGAAGATCTTTTTTATAACAGAAGAGAAAATTCAGAATATCTCCAAATTAATTCCAAATAATCTGAAAGCAGTGGACGGAATTAAAAAAATCCACCAAATTTGTGCTAATGTGAGAGATCGAATTTTTCATCGACCTCTTTCTTGTTTCTGCCGTAAAAATGTATGGCATAAAGGCGAGTTGAGCAACTGTCATCTTGGCTGGAAGGTAGGAACATTGATAGAACAGCAACCATAAAAACGCCGCATATATGCACATCAAGCGAGTGTGATTCTGATGGTAAAATTTTTTCTGATAAAGATGATGACATGATAAATGGAGCAGAGGAATCTATACAGGAGGAGGATGTGTGTCTTCAAACCCCATCTGTGTATGGAGTCAAACAAGGGACATTTGTATTAGTAGAATTTGCTAGCGGATCAAGGAAAAAAGCAAAGTATAGATATGTAGGGCTTTGTAAATCTGAACTTGATGAGGATGGGGACGTTCGAATTATGTATTTGAAAAACTGGGGAGAAAGAAATACATTGTTCAAGTTTAATGAGTCTGATGTTTCAGATGTTAGTTTTGATCAAATCATAGCAATACTGCCAGATCCGATGCTAAGGTTGAAAGGCAAACGACAGTTTTATAAATTTAAGGCTGGTATAGATGTATACGAGCAGTGCTAAATTGTATAATTTACAAAGAATTCTTAATTCATCCAATTACAATAAAACAAATTAATTACCTTGAATGTTGTTTTCATATTTAATGTATAATTTTTAAGATATCTTCCTGTTATTTACCATAAATTTTTATGAACACTCATGAGTGTTACTTTGTCTCAAGAGTGTTACCAGGTCTCATGAGTGTTACTGTGATCGAAATTCAAATTTTAGAATATAAAAATAAAATTTCAATATTTACAAAGTTATGGTGTGATATGGTAATAAATATAATTGAATTTAGTTGTACAATTTTTTAGAATAATATAAAATTGTAATTTTTAACTGAAACATATGGTTCTACTTTTGTAACAATGTAACACTCATGAGACTTAACTCGGAAAAAAGTAAACAAAAACATTTTATAAATACTAATAAACAATGTATTCAAATAATATCAGATATGTCTAGTTCACTTGTTAAGTACAATGACTTAGTTCAGTTTTTAATAATATTTAAATAGGTAAATTAAAATAGTAACACTCCTGAGATATATTGGTACATGGAGTACAAAAAAACCCTAATTTGAGCCACTTAAAAAAAAATCTCGCAAATGTTGGCTTTTTTACAATAGTCTATATTATAATGAAGCTCATACCATATAAAGCAGTACTGTAAATCACTTTTTAATTTTTCATTGTGTCATAAGTTTAAAAACTGAATTGTGACAAAATTTTTGAAAATCACCCTAGAGCAAAAGACATTAATTAGATAAATACTTATTTAAAATGTTATATAAATATGAACTAACCTACAAATCCGGTCATTGGATTCCATGATATGAGTCTGAGAAGCAAAAACATTAAAGACAGGTAACTCTTCTGTATCACTATGCTCCATATAAAACTCCACAAAACTCGAGGAAGCATTATCTGAAAATCAATCCGGTAAAATGTCAAAGCACAATCAAACAAAAGAGCCACATCAATAGTTGAAAAACTTAAATAAATTACCTGCTCTTCAAACCACATAATGAACGAACTTAGTTTTAAAAGTTTACAATTAAAATAATTTTATTTAACATGTGTAACTGTGAAAGCATAATTCCCGCAAAATCAAAGAAAGAAGAAAAAAGATGTAAATAAACAAAGTTGCCATTTTTTAAAGAAAAAATACTGAAGTGAAAATGGACTTGCTGCATAGTGACGCCACATTCAGCTGCTGCTAAATTTCTGAGAGAATAAAATAATCATTTTGTTAAGCTGATGGGATGAAATAAATAAATAAATACCTCACTCTAAATTCCTTTCGGTGTAAGTCCCATATGCAAAATTAATTTATGCTTCATGTAATTTTTCTAATAATTTTTTGGTTGTGAAAGTTAAAGTTCAAATATGTAAAAATGTGTTTTTTCAATGTAAAATATTGCGTTAAAAGGATATTTTGTAATGTTCTAAAGGAAAAAAAAAATCGCATATAATAAATATAACCCACAAACACAAAGTTTTTAATATAAACCTTTTATATGCATTTCCAATTTTGTATTCATTAACGCATGCGCCGTTTCTGTTGTCAGCGTACTCTTGTTTTTAATTTTTAAAAATAAATGCTCCATCAGCAAAATATGCGGTAAACTATTTTTCAAAATTGATTTAAAATGATTGTGAACTTATGCACTCACATCCAAATATCTTTTATTCATTCTGATTCAAACAATTTTATTATTTATTAAAAGAAGTTTAAATTTTATTTAAGAGCGATTGGATGACGGCAAGTGGTTTATTAGTATTTCTTAAAAGCGACCTTTTAGTGCAGTGACAGCTACCAAAATTAGAAAGAATGCATTGTCATCATCGACATTGAATCTATCTGCCAAGTTTCAGCCCGATTGGATGACGGCAAGGGAGTTAATTATTAGGCATCCGCAGATTTGCCCACCATCGACAAACATACATACACACAAAATCGAAGTTAATATAAAGGATTTAAAAATTGACCACCACATCACGGAATCGCTAATTGATCAAAGATCACAAATCACAAATAATTTTGTTCACAAATGTTCAGTACGACAAAATACTTTTGCTATAATTTCTCTATTTAGTTAGATTTAAACCATATTTATTACTACCGATTCATCAATTTTTATTAAAAAGGGGTTAAAAGTTCCAAACAAGGGATATTAAAATGTCTTACAACTTTGAAATTTAGAGCTAAGAACGAGAATAAACAGAATAAACTATTGCAATCTCAATTAACTAATTCAAAAGGGACCAAAGGGAGTTAAACGATCTAAACGAGGGATATTCAACTGTCTTATATTTCTAATACATATTCACAATTATAAATTTTGGAAAAAATGTCCACAAAGGAAAGTTTCTATTTTGATAAATAAATTTGTCAGGATCGAAATGGAAGCAAACGTCTGAAGTACAGAATACATGAATGTCCTTTGATAGCTAAAATACACACGGTAAAATTTCGTAGCGCAGCACGGGTATTCATCTAGTTTAATATACTTTAATCATAAAAATTAACACTTCTATTATTTTAGACCAGCTGAATACCCGTGCTTCGCCACGAAATTTTACCATGTGAAATATTTTAGCCAGCTGTGAAGCCCCGCGTTGCGTAAATTCGTCATTGGTGTATAGGCCCCAATTTGTGGCGGTTCGCTAGCAGGAAGGTTCATCGCAACGCAAAAGAGCTCTCTTCGCTCTCTAAAAAAGTCATTGACACATAAGTACAGGCTTACTTAACTTGTTGAAAGATTCATTGCTATGCAAACATGAGCTCGCTTTTGCCCGATGAAAGGTTCATTGCTGCGTAAGCATAAGGTTGCTTCAAACACTAAAAACTAATTGCTACGTAAAGCCTTAAAATTAAAAGCCCCTCATCCCTTGTCGAGAAACAATAAAAAAAAATTCTCCGTTAATAACTATAATACACAACACCCCTTTAAGAATATTTTAACACGTGATGTTTGTAAAAAGCAAAATTAGAAGGTCAAAACTACTTATGTTGAAACTTTCAGCGCTCTAGGCCTATTAGAAATCGCTTTTTGTGGGAATATTAATTAAAAACTCTCTAAAAAAACAAATTAAAATTTCAACTTTCTTTTTGTCAAAAGTCCAATTGAAAGGCCAAAAATATTCGTGCTTAAAATTTCAAAAATGTATCACAATTAGAAATCATTACGTAAAATATTTGTTTATTAATTAATTAAAAGACAAATAAAAGTTCAAAATTCTGTTTTTCAAAAGTCCTATTAGAAGGCCAAAAGCTTATGTTGAAAATTTCAGAGCTGTAGCCCTATTAAAAATCGTTTTGTAAAATATTTATTAATTAAAAAAATAATCAAAAAGAACTAAATAAAAATTTAAAATTCTGTTTTTCAAAAGTCCAATTAGAAGGCTAAAACTACTTATGTTGAAAATTTCAGAGCTGTAGCCCTATTAGATATCGTTTTGTAAAATATTTATTAATTAATTAAAAAAGAACTAAATAAAAATTTGAAATTCTGTTTTTTAAAAGTCCAATTAAAAGGCTAAAACTACTTTTGTTGAAAATTTCAAAGCTGTAGCTCTATTAGAAATCGTTTTGTAAAATATTTATTAATTAATTAAAATAATTAATTAAAAAAGAACTAAACAAAAATTTTAAATTCTGTTTTTCAAAAGTCCAATTAGAAGGCTAAAACTACTTATGTTGAAAATTTTAGAGCTGTGGACCTATTAGAAATCGTTTTGTAAAAAAAATTGTTAATTAATTAAGAAAATTGATTAAAAAATAACAGATTAAAATTTTAACATTCTATTTTTCAAAAGTCCAATTAGAAGGCTGAAACTACTTACGTTGAAAATTTCAGAGCTGTATCTCTATTTGAAGTCACTTTGTAAAAAATAAATTAATTAAAAAAGTTAATTAAAAAAGAACTAATTAAAATTTTAACTTTCTGTTTGACATACATAAAATTAGAAAGCCAAAACTACCTACACACACACATGAAAATTTCAGAACTCTACTCCAATTTTAAGTAGGTTTCTATAGATCCACAGAGCCACAGACAGATAGAAAGACAGATAGACAGACAGACACACATCTTGTTTTATTATTATAGAAGATAAAAGTCAAGTCATATACTTTGGTCACAAAAACATGAATTCAGCCTATTTTTTACAGGAAGCTAAAATCAATGTGGGGGAGATCTTGGATGGAACGCTGCAGTATTCCTACGCCAAGTACGATAACAAAGCGGTAGACATGCAAGTGTATATTATGTTGACAGTGCTTAGACCCGTTAGCGATACAGCTCAGCTTCTATTATAGCTAGAAGCCTGATTTTTTTTTTTTGATTTTTTTTTTTTTGTCATCGTGTTGCCCCGGGTGAGTAGACGAAAAATAACAACATAATTGTTAACATTGAATAAGGGAACATGGTAAAAAAAATCCTTTGAAAATTGCCGAAGTCACCGGAATTTTGATCTTCTGATTCTTTTTTCTTCTGATCCTTCTGGTTCTGACCAAAACTTTAGACAGGGCTACAGCCAAAACTATTGGATCAATTTTGACCATTTTATTCTTATTCTTATTCTTAGCTTGATTAGAGGAAGCGCTTTTTCTATGTTTTAATGGGTAGGAGAGTCTGTGTCCCCCGGAAATAATCCCGATGCTTGGGAATTTTAGCCTGGCCATCAGCTTAAACGCTTTTAATATATTCAGACCATTCTTTTTTTATTCTTCTCAGATTGATTAGAAGAAGTGCCTTTTGTAAGAATTAATGCGTAAGAGAGTCTGTACCCCCAGAAATGATCCCGGAAATTGAGAATATTAGCCCGGATAATCTATATATATAATTCTCTTGCGTAATGTCCAAATTCGGCTGTATTTCTGTGAGCAGAATGTCAACGACTTCAAATATCCGATCACAAATCTTCTAAATGTACTTTATGCACGAATTCCCAAATTCAACAACCCAGCCAATCACAATATAGCTTTTGAAATTTGACTTATACATCTGGCAACAGCAACAACTTGGATTCACTATATTTTGTTTTTCTTATTACAATTTACAGATAGAAATTATTGCCTATTTAAAACGTATTGATTTAATAGTTATGATGATGCAAGAATAAATATATCCAAGATGTGTACATTTCTTTTGGATTAGAATTCCGGATAAAACAGACTTTTCGGGAAAAGTTATTTGCTGGAACATGTTCCGGATGTCGCCGGATTGCATTCAGCGCTAAATCGCCAACTTTCAAAAAGTCACTAAGAGGCATCGATTGTACAGTAAATCTGAACCTATATTAATTTCTAATCAGTGCAAATTCAGCTATTATGAATTGAAAACTATCAAAATAACGAATAAAACCACCCACTCAACTTCCAAATCTCATATAAAATTTAAAAAAAAAAAAAAATTGGCGAAATAGGGCTAATTTTCTAGCCAACTTTGATTTTCAAAAAATTTGGTTTATTGAATGCCGGATAACTGGCCTTTCACTGTTTTATTTTATATTCTAAGTATCGCAAAAAAGATTATGCAAACATATAAATGTTTCGTTAAGAAATTTCGATAAGCAACTTTAATTATTTTGACGCTTCATGAGAAACATCCCGTAAATTTTAATTTTTCAATGAAATAAAAGATTTTTTTTAAATATATGTACGAAGCTGTTTATTTTTGTTGTTTTCCAAGAACTTTCTTCTACGTTGCCACACTGACCCTGCTAAACGCGTCTCGACAGCAGTAGGATAATGATGTTCATAAATAACTAAACGTTTTCAGTTTCATGGCATTATGCAGCTGAAATAGCTTTTTGCTAGAGCATATTTTAAATGCTTCACTTTGAGGCGAGCAAAGCGAGCCAAGGGGATTGCATAGCAATCCAGGGGGTTGGCGAGCGTCAGCGAGCATGGGCGGAGCCCCCTAGTGATTGATTAAAACAGGTCAATGAATTTCGGATATTCATCTTTTGCTCAATTTGAAGAAGTGACTTTTATACTTTAAGTCGTACTATTTAAACAGTGTAATTAAAAAAAGTAAAAATTACTTTTTGCCTATTACCGAAAAAAATATTGCAAATTCCTCAATGGACGATTCCCGCATTTTTTAAATATTTTTTTATTCAATTCTAAATGTTTCGAAAAGGCCATGCACACAAAAATTTCTGCTCAATGAGCTTCACTACTTTGTAAACATCTTGGCTTGAAATGCAGCAGCGGAAACCAGATTTTCTCGCAAATCACGCCAACCTGTAAGGAATGTGGCAATGGTCTACCAACGTCAACTATTTGGCAGAAACCTCTCAATAACCATAGAAACGGTAAGAATCCTTGATGTCACGGATTTTGCTGAGTGTTTTGATCGGACAAGTTATTTTCAATATAAGTTTATTCAACGTTTATTTGGTCAAAATTCCAAATCCGGTATGGATTCTGCGCGAAGGTTAATTTCGCCAAAAAATGCCAGCCCCGTCATTTTTTCAATAACAAGTAAACTGCCTATGGTTGCCACAATTTCGCGAGGTTTGATGTAAACAATTCTTGGGGCAGAATATGTATTGAACTTGAAATTTTAACCGTTTAGGTAAAACTTCCAAGTACTGTGAGGATTCTGCGCCAAGAATTGTTTACATAAATCCACGGCAAAATTATGGCAACTATAGGCCAGTTCATTCGTTATTAAAAAAAAAAATGACGACGGCTGCCATTTGTTGGCGAAAATCCCCTTGGCACAGAATCCGTACCGAACTTAGAATTTTAACCGGTCCTTTTTTAAATACAGTTATATAGGTAGGATAATGGTTGGTTTTTTAAAAAAAAATACGCTTTCAGAGCGAGAGAAAAGCATTTATAAACACATTGAAGACTAATTTGACTATTGTAAAGAAATAGCTTATTGAACATATTTTCTTTTAGATTTCTTTTTAGACTTGTGAACAGAGCTTATTTGTTCATTCACCTTTTTTTTCACCTTTCGATCAGGGTTTCTCCTAACTGTGTCAGATCCTTTTTGGATTTGAAATGCCTCTGTGTTTTGTGCAGGTTTTCTCTTATGTGCAACTGGACTTTTTTGTGCGTGAGATTTCTTTACTTTTTTAACAGGACTTTGCTGATTTTGTTGGACAGTGAGTGCAGCTCCACCTCCACTATATGTGTTTGTGCTCTCAAGCTCATACACAGTAAGAAAACTGCTCTTCGGAATGATCGCTGTCGCGAAGTGATATATGAAATCTCGATCCATTTTCAGAGCGATGTTTATGTGGTTCGGTGTTATTCGCGTCGATCGACGTTGAAGAGCAGCATTCAAAGCCAGTTCAAGTATTTCCACAGTCAAATACTGCAGTACTGCCGTAAGGTACACTGCGGCAGTATCACTGATTCGGGAAGCATAGTGCCTAGACTTCAGCATAGTCTTCACTCTGGCCACTGGGAATTTAAGACCTGATTTTAGAGATTTGGTTGTCCTGGATGTCATCTTCTATCTTTTGGGTTGAGAATTATTTTAGATTCGATGATGCTCTTGTAGTCTTTTATGATACTTGTGGAAAACTAATGAATAATACTATTTTGAGAGAGGCGATTTATGCACTATTTTGTGGAAGACTATTTAACAAGTAGGGTCTGTGATTTTCAGGTTAAAGTTATTAAGTTTTTTAAATACATACTTTAGAATTCCTACATCAGTAACGTGCATTAAATTTACAACTTAAAAATCAAGGAAAGAGTTTTCTTCAAAGCAGAGAAAGAAACTTCAGTTCTCGTAAAGTATCGCGTGTTGTTTCCGAGCTTAATGGACTTTATGCACAGCATTATTAGAAGTAGGATTGAATCGAATGGCAACACTGCTGACTTGCTAGTAACTAATCTAAACACATCTTTAGAAACGATTTCGAATTTTCGCATTCAATCAGCCAATCACAATGTGTGCTTAATTTAGTTATGCCCTAATGAATTGACTGTGACGTCGTCAAGTATAACTTCCATACAATGAAATGGTTAAGAAATGGTTCATTTTCCTTTTAAAGAGTGATTTCCCTGAATTTTAAAAAGATGTGTTATTTAGTAAGTTCAGTGGTCTATATAACGCATAAAAAAAATGTAAACATTTATAACACACTAGCTGAATACCCGTTCTTCCTTACGAAATTTTACCATCAAAAGACATTCATGTATCCACATTTCAGACGTTCGATCCCGTTTCGATCCCGAAAAATTGATTTATCAAAATAAGAATACCTTACTTTATCTATGCTTACTCTTGTTGACATTTGTTAAAAATTTATAATTGTGAATATATTGGAAATGGGACATTTGAATATCCCTAGTTTAGAACGTTAAACCCTCTTTTGACCCTTTTTAATGAGTTAATCGAGATTGTTATAGTTTATAGTTTTAAAACTATAAACTACTAGCAGACCCGGCCACGCGTTGCTGTGGCTAAGGTTTTTGTTATATTACATAGTAGTAAACTATTCAAGGGAAACGGTAGGAGAACACCAGTCATGGGGACCACCATGCTTTTTTACACAGATGCCATTTGTAAAAAAACATGGCGACCTCCATGATTGATTTTCTACTACCGTTGATATTGAGCAAAAATCAATACAAAAGAAATAAATTTAAATTTTTTTATTTTTTGTATTCAAGTTTGTAACAAATGAATACATTACAAAGTTGTTAGTAAATAACACGTGACACTTAAATTTATAAATGAGGTAGGTAGGGCAGATAGTTTTAAATCTTTAACAATAACGTTTATTATTTTGAATTATAAATACTTTTAATTTCAATTTAATTTAGCACTAATCGGTGCACAATATTTTTGGTTAACCTGTCTTTAGCTAACACAAATAGATTCGACGGTTTTCGTACACTTTAACATGCAACATATAGTTGCCCATGAGAAAAACATGGATTTTCCAAATCTAAGCCACAAATGGACATTGTTTGGCCTTGAGACTTATTTATAGACATGGCAAAAGCTAAACGAATTGGAAACTGTAACCTTTTAAAGGGTATCGTAGATTCTGATGGTATCATCGGAATACGTGGCAACAGGACCACTTCTCCTTTAAACTTTTCAGTTAAAATGGTAGCTTCAAGTATATTTCCGGTGATCTTTTTGATGACCAAACGCGTACCGTTGCATAATCGAGGTGGATTCAAATTACGCAGAAGAATAATAGGTGAACCAATCTTTAATCAAAGATTATGTGGTGGCATTCCAGGTATTAACTATGTGATAATACTTACATATATATATTTTAATTAAAGATTTTTGAACAATGAAGCACTAATAATTAAAAAGCAAAAAGAATTCCACTGTATTACTTTTACTATAATATGAATTGAATTTATACTTCAGTCTAAATAACACGTGGCCGGCTATGCTATTGCTCGATGAAAGATTCATTGCTGCGTAAGCGTAAGGTCGCTTCACAGACTAAAAACTAATTGTAAGGAAAGCCTTAATATTAGAAGATCCTCCCTTGTCGAGAAACAATTAAAAAAAAAGGCCCCGTTAATAATTATAACACAACACTCCTTTAAGAATATTTTAACACGTGATGTTTGTAAAAAGCAAAATTAGAAGGTCAAAACTTCTTATGTTGAAACTTTCAGAGCTCTAGGCCTATTAGAAGTCACTTTTTGTGAAAATATTAATTAAAAATTCATTAAAAAACCAATTAAAAAACCAATTAAAATTATAACGTTCTTTTTGCCAAAAGTCCAATCAGAAGGCCAAAACTATTTGTGTTGAAAATTTCAGAAATGTAGCCCAATTAGAAAACGTTTTGTAAAATGTTTGTTAATTAATTAATTAATTAATTAATTAATTAATTAATTAATTAAAAAACAAATAAAATTTAAAAATTCTGTTTTTCAAAATGTCAGAGCTGTAGCCCTATTAAAAATTGTTTTGTAAAATATTTATTAATTAAAAAATTAATCAAAAGCGAACTAAATAAAAATTGAACGTTCTTTTTGTCAAAAGTCCAATTAGAAGGCCAAAACTATTTGTGTTGAAAATTTTAGAGCTGTAGCCTTATTAGAAATCATTTTGTAAAATATTTATTAATTAATTAAAAAAGTTAATTAAAAAAGAACTAAAAAAATTTTTAAATTCTGTTTTTCAAAAATCCAATTAGAAGGCTAAAACTACTTATGTTGAAAATTTCAGAGCTGTAGCCCTATTATAAATCGTTTTGTAAAATATTAATTAATTAAAAAAATTAATTAAAAAAGAACTAAATAAAATTCTGTTTTTCAAAAGACCAATTAGAAGGCCTAAACTACTTACGTTGAAAATTTCCGAACTGTAGTCCTATTAGAAATCGTTTCGTAAAAAAAAATTTGTGAATTAAGAAAATTAATTAAAAAATAACTAATTAAAATTTTAACGTTCTGTTTTTCAAAAGTCTAAATAGATGGCTAAAACTACTTATGTTTAAAATTTCAGAGCTGTATCTCTATTTGGAGTCACTTAATAAAAAATAAATTTAAAAAAATTAATAAAAAAAAAGAACTAATTAAAATTTTAACATTCTGTTTGACATACATAAAATTTGAAAGCCAAAACTTGTTATGTTGAAAATTGTTTCGGGTCTGATGCAATTACACTCCGCTAGCGAGTGGGGCATTCGAATATCTTTCGTTTTGAACGTTTAACCCCTTTCCGACCTCTTAAAGTGAGTTAATCGAGATAGGAATAACTTACTTTTTATCTGTTTGCCATTGTTGATATTTGTACCAATTTTCAGAGTTATGACCATATGGGATGTAGGACATTCGAATATCTTTCGTTTGAAACGTTTATCTCCTTTTCGACCCCTTAAAATGGTTAATCGAGAACGGAATATCTTACTTTTTCTATGTTTGCCATTGTTGATGTTTGTACCAATTTCAGAGTTTTGACTATATGGCATGTGGAAGAAATGGTTTTGAGTGAGTGAGTGAGGGCTTTGCTTTATATATATATAGATGAAACTTTTATTTTGAAACGTGGTTAGTGTGTTGCCGCCTATTCCAATATTAAAGCAGTAGAAACAACAATTATATTGCATTATTTTGACCGAGTATCATGTTGTATATTATCTTGACAAACCTTAAACCGGTTTTCGACACGTTACAAGTCAACTATTATTATAACTAGAACTCTGATTCCCCCCCCCCCCCCACCGGGGCCATGGCGGAGCAGGGATGGGGATGATGACGTCACCGGAAGGGGCGTGACCGGAAATGACGTCCCAGTAAGTGACATCACAGGATATGCCGTCACCGGAAGTCACATGACCTGAAGTGGAGTTGAGTTGTTTCCCTCCTGCTGTTGTTTTAGTTTCGGTTTCGTTATTAGCTGTTTGTGTATGACGTCACTGTGGGAATGACGTCATAATTTGTTTTATATCAAAGTTTTGAGCAGTGGCAACACTTTTTAGTTTCGATTTACCTTTCAGACGGAGTTGAGTTGTTCTAGGGCTGCTTATAAACAAATAAGTTAGAGTGTTAGGGTTTTATTGCGTGACGTCATAGTGGATATGACATCATAATTTGTTTTATATCAAAGTTTTGAGCAGTGGCAACACTTTTTAGTTTCGATTTACCTTTCAGACGGAGTTGAGTTGTTCTAGGGCTGCTTATAAACAAATAAGTTAGAGTGTTAGGGTTTTATTGCGTGACGTCATAGTGGATATGACGTCATAATTTGTTTTATATCAAAGTTTTGAGAGGTGGCAACACTTTTTAGTTTCTATTTATCTTTAAGATGGAGTTGAGTTGTTCTAGGACTGCTTCTAAGTGAATAACTTAGAGTGATATGACTAGTGACGTCACAGTGGATATGACGTCATTTATGACTTTACAAAGTTTAGCTTTAAGAGAGTGGCAACACTTTTTAGTTTCGATTTACCTTTCAGATGGAGTTGAGTTGTTCTAGGGATGCATCTAAACGAAAACATTATAGTGATAGGCTTTTTGACTAGTAACGTCACAGTGGGTATGACGTCATTCATGATTTTACAAAATTTACCTTTAAGCCGATGGCAGCAGTAGGAATATTCTAAGTTTTAGGCGGGATGGAGTTGAGTTGTTCTAGGGCTACTTTTAAGTGAATAACTTAGAGTGATAGACTGTTTTACCAGTTACGTCACAGTGTTAATGTAGTGGGGAGGACGTCACGATTTGCTTTATATCAAAGTTTAAGGAATGGCAATATCTTATATCCTGATATAGCTAAGTCTCCTTTGATTGGTTGAAATAGAAGCTCGCTTCTGATTGGTTAGAATATGTCACGTGATTTCAAATGCTCTTCTCATTGACAATACAGTTTAGTAAGACAGTTTTCTACTAAGTTTAATGTAATTGCGGCGCCATCTAGTGGTAGGAAGGAATATAAATTACACAGTTCATAACTTTTCATGCTTCACCATTAAAAACTTCAAATACATGCAAAGATAATATATTAACACAAATGCGTACAGTTTCGGATTGAGTTGATTTTTTTTTCCTTTTATAAGTACAGTCAATCAGGGTAACATTGAACCGCATTTTCAGTATTTTCTTCTTCCCCACTTATGTTTTAATAATATTTTCCGACCTAATGGCATAAAATGGAAGAATAAACCATAAATTATATTTTAATTTACACAAATTAGTAAATGCTGATGATGAAAGCACCAAATAATAGGAAAATAACCCGGCGCAAAGTTACCCTGTCATTCAGGGTAACTTTGAACCACTATCAGAAGTTTCATATAAAATAGCTCTTTTTATTCAATCTTGGAGTCTAGACTACTTTGAACGAGTAAAATTAAGTTTCTAAGTATTTGAAACATCATCAGCTGCAGTTACCAGTATCATAAAGTTTGGATATTTTAAATAACACCACAAAGAATATGTTAGGTAGGAACAGTGGATAACGAATCACATGAATATATTGCAAAAAAAAAAACCTATTTATTATTCAGTTTTAACATACAAATATAGTGAAAAAACAATCTTCAGTTCATTCACTTAAATATAAACTCATTTTATCAATTAAAAATTGAAAAGATAAATAGAAAATAATAAAACTGATAGGCCGCCCTTATGCTATTAGTTAAGTACTATGGTGTTTGCAAGTCACAATGAGACACAAATACAAATATTCCACTCTTATTGTTAAAAATAGTATGATAATTTAAAAACAAAGTTCAAACTTCATAAAATTTCACTTTGGCATTTTTTAGATTAATAGTTTTGTATCAAAGAAAGAATCATTGATCTGGAAAATTTATTCTTGTGTTCTAGCTCGATTGGTTGGTTTGTACGCTCAACGACCTATTTTCATGCACTGTAATGGCTAATCAGTACGAGACCTACAGCTTAACTTGGATTCCGAACCACAACAAACGTCCATGCATAATCCGGGATTCGAACTCGGCACCAGTGTTCTAGCTGGAATAATAATTTCTGGTGATAATTTCTTAAACACGCCTACTTTTTCATACCACAGATAATCATTGATATTGGGCCATTTCCAATATGCACCAGATTTCTTCATGAACCGCCAAATATCACATTGTCTTTTAAGTCAATTTGGTCTGGGTACACTTCTCCATCGTATTGAATAATTACGCAGTCGTAAACTTTGCATTACCAAAATCTAATATACATGCATGCTCTGTGTATAAAATTCCTGCCTCATTGATGTCAGCCACCACTCGAACAACCTCTGACTTTTCAGTAACATTCTCCCAACAATTTGAGCAGTATAAACCTCTACCATGTCCTTATTGTGCAACTTTCATCTCCTCCGAAAATGACAGTGTTGTACATAAACTGTCACCTGCATCATCTAGTTCAGGTTGGTTGGTTTATACGCTCAACGACCTACAGCTTAACGTAGATTCCGAATTACAACGAACATCCATGACTAACCGGGATTCGAAACCGGAACATTTGGCATACAGGGCCCGAGCTCTAACCACATAACCTTTAGGTGTGTCATCTAGTGTAGGACTTTTATTCTTGCTGTCTCCAAGAAGTTCATGTGATAGAGGACTTTGGACAATCCCATCATATCCTTGCTATACATATTCCTTTATCATTTATTTTTTGTGCATATAGATTTTTCACTTACTCAACTGAAAAGCTTTTTACAACCATTACAGGTCGGCATATTTTTTTTTTTTTTTTAGTTCTGTGAACGTGTTTTTAATATAATTAGGTACTTCTTGAATTCACTCCCAACATTTTCATTTTATCGGATTTTGCATACAAGAGAAGATTCTGTAAATTAAATGGCATTTGTATGTATATAAATGTATTTAAAAGCAACCAAAAATAAATTAGAATAAAATATGAATTATATGTGCAGTGTATACATTGCACACTGTCATCAGCCTAACTTTGAACCGTCTCAAAGTTACACTGAATATGTGGTAAAATGATAGTGCCTTGGTTTTTTGCTTTTTATTAAATGTTAGTAAATAAATAACCCTCAGCTACTAACAATTTCACTTTTTTCAGAAAATTATATAGCTGATAAAGTGGTAAGTTGATACTTTCTTGCATAAATTAGTTGATTTACATCAACTTCAAATAAGCATTAAAATGGAACTTGAAAACAGTACTCCAGAAAAACAACTGAATGGCCAAATAAATTATGTACTATTTTGTCAATTCATTTATTAAATTATCAAGCAAAAGCCAATTTCACAATCTTGCCAGCAGTTTGCAGCAGTGGATCATGAGCAGTTCTTTAAACCCAAAAATACTGAAAACTAGGAGGTGGCGCAAAGTTACACCCTATGGCTCAAAGTTACCCTGATTGACTGTACTTAACACATTTAAACTAATGTTGAGAGATATAATCACAAGACACTTTTAAGGAATTAGAATTAATTAATGTTAGACACATAAAGTCTCATTATTTTCCCAATAACAGTATGAAATGTAAATATAAATTAAAATTTATGAGATAAAAAAAATTTAAACTTTGCAATCTTAACGTGAAAATTTCTTTTTACAGAGCTTAACATGTCATTAAAAAGTTTTTTTTTCTTTTATTGTCATAGTTTTTTTGAGGGATTGAATACACAACAAAAGAACTTAGACTAGAATTAATTTTTAATATTCAGCAACTGAAACCCATTATGGAAGTTAAAGCAATGATTTTACAATTATTTTTAGGTTGAGTTAGTCTGACCCTATTGAAGGAATTAGTAGTTGTAGTGTGTTCACACGTGAGTATGCAATACAATATTAGTAATATACATTTCCAAAAACGAAATATTTATCACTTTGAATAGAAAAATGACAATTTTTTATTTATATAAGTATTATTCTCAATTTTGTAAATTTTAAATGTATTATCCATATTTTATTGAGGAATCTATAATTTTTTTTCTTCTCCTTTCAGAATGGTTTAGGAAAAACATTTCATTTTAGTCAGAACAATGTTTTCAAAGAGATGGAAATACATAACTTTTCGATATATCAACCTTCAAATACTTTGAAATTGATTCTATTTGTTACAACCGGTTGTAATTCAAAGCTATACTGTACTATGCGAGCGATATTATGTATCTTAACTACTTACTGTCTATGTTAAAATTTATTATACCAATAAACTTGTTAGAAATTAATATGTCTATTTTAGTTATATTAATCAAGATAGTTTTTATTGTACAAGGATACTTACTTAAGTTGATGGATGGCAACACAGAACTAGCTGCTAATGCTGATTAGAGATGTGATAACTGATTTTGGATACTCTAATGCCTAAATAAGAGAGAAAAAGTAACATACTTGAAAATCTTACAACTAAGAATTCAAAAGTGAACGTGAAAATTTACTTTACGAATAAAAATCATGTCTTTAAAATGTGTACGAATATCACTAAATAAGAGAAAAAAGTAACATACTTAAACTCTTCACGACAAATAACTTTAACATTAACGTAAAAAATTTACTTTACTCATAAAAATCACTTTAAAATGTGTAAAAATATCGCTAAATAAGAGAAAAAAAGTAACTTACTTAAAATTTCTAAGATAAATATTTAACCTTTACGCGAAAATTCCCTTCATATATAAAAATCACGACTTTAAAATATGACATGCAAGAGAAAAGTAACGTACTTAAACTTTCTATGACAAATAACTTTAACATTAACGTAAAATTTTACTTTACACATAAAAATCCCGACTTTAAAATATGTAGAAATATCGCTAAATAAAAGAAAAAAAAAGTAACGTACTTAAACTTTATACGACAAATAACTTTGACATTAACGTAAAAAATTTTCTTCACATATAAAAATCACGACATTAAAATGTGACGTGTAAGAAGAATTAGCATACTTAAAATTTCTACGATAAATAATTTTAACATTTGCGTGAAAATTTCCTACATATATAAAAATCATGTCTTTAAAATATATCGCTAAATAAAAGAAAAAGGTAACATACTTAAACTTTCTACGACAAATAACTTTAACATTAACGCAAAAATTTACTTTACACATAAAAATCACGACTTTAAATTTGACATGTAGGAGAAAAGTATAACATACCTATAATTTCTACGACAAAGAATTCAAACATTGCCATTCATGTCTTTAAAATGCATAATGACAACTCTAACTTTTAGAAAAAAGAAACACTAAAAATTTACAAAGCAAAGAATTTAAAATTGAACGTGAAAATTAACTTTACATGTACAATCATACTCTTATATCAACGATAAATAAGATAAAAAAGAAGCTCTAAAAATTTATAAGGCAAAGAATTTAAATAATACGCGAAAATTTACCTCACATATAAAAATTATGTCTTTCAAATGTGTAAGAATAACGCTAAATTAGAGGAAAAGAAATACTAAAAATTTATAAGGTAAGGAATTGAAACAATATGCGAAAATTTATTTCACGCATAAAATTTTTATCTTTAAAATGTGTAAGAATAATGCTAAATTAGAGAAGAAAAAAAAATAACATACTTAAACTTTCTTCGACAAAAATTTAAACAATACGCGAAATTTTCATACACAATTATTTTCTTAGGTTAATGTTAAATAATGGGAAATTTAACAGAATAAAAATTTCAAAGATAAAGAATTTTAACCTTTATACGAAAATTTACTTCACATATAAATATCATATCCTTAAACTTTAACGTGACAATTTACTCTTCATATACAATTAAACTCTTAGGTTAATGTTAAATAAGAAAAAAAATAATATACTTAAAATTTCTAAGATAAACATAACGTAAAAATTTCGTATCAATTGTTTAAAATGTAACATATAAGAGAAAAAAAAAACTAACATACTTTCTATAGCAAAGAATTTAAGCATTAGCGTAAAAATTCACTTTACATATAAAATTCACGTCTTTAAATGGAAAGATAAGCAAGTAACGGTAATTAGAAAATCAGGGTAGCGGTAGGTGATACGCTATTTGCCGGCATTTTTAGACCGGAGGATGAGTCACGCTAAAACTTGTTGGAACAGGTCGGGAGATTTGTACAACAAGAACAACAGCATCGACGCGCAAGCAGCGGGTGATGCTGTGATGTATCAGCAGGTCTTTGAGATTATCGTTTTCCTACTTTGCCGTTTTCATAATGAAATGTTTGTGAAAACTTGGAATGAATGAAGGGGATTTCAAAGACACATTAGTAAGTGAAGGTAGAATTCGCATGGACTTTCTTCCAAAAAGTTTGATTCACTTGGAGAATTTAAGATCATTTCTACTTGAAAACTTTTCTATTATCTAAAACATTGAATATTGTTCAAACTCAGTGGCATTATATGCTACAATACGGGTAAAACTTAACAAAATTGTTACATAGAAGAAAAATAGTAAGAGATTTAAAATAAATATTAGTTATAGATACTCCAAAGAAAAAATTTCATCCCTACTTTTCAATCGGAAAATCAATACAAGTTGGAAATTTATGTTACTTCAAGAAAGACTTAGACAATTTACTTTGTAATAATATACTCTAAAGTGTCGTATTAACTCGTGCAATATATACTGACTAAGGTTTATTTTACTTATCAATCTAAGAAAGGTGAATTGGGGGAAAATATTAAATAAATTGTAGATATTAAATACATTGTAGATATGCATTCAAGTTTTGAAAATCGCCTGCAAGACTATTAAAACATCTTAAGATAATTTGAAAGAAACTTGCGAATTATATGTAAACTACATAACTTTTTATACTCTGAAAGGAAATCACAAGTAATTTAGTTAACTTTTTTTCATGGTAACACTCATATTCAATGACATGTTTTTAAAATTTAACCTTCTTTACATGATAATAGTTATAAATTTTTTCAATCTCATATATATATATATATTTTCTTGTGAAAAACTAGCATAAATTTGAAAAATGTAGAGTTTGTTACTATGTAAAATTGAACATCCTCTGGACAAACTAAATTATACGTGAAATTTTTTTTTTATTTGAGGTGTGCTGACAATATATCATTAATATAGAGATTTTTAACTTCGACACATAATTTCTAAATAACTTATACATAAATACATAAATTTCAGAAAACTGAAACGGAATGTGTTTTACAAGACGCTTATTTTGTAAGATGAATATTCAATATTAATATAACTGAGCAAAGTTAATTCCGGAAAAAACTTGTAAAAGATACTTATATTTTTGAAAATAGTTTGAAATATCCTTTTAAATTTATGAATGCTCGCTTTCGAAAGACACAAATAAAACTGATATTACTCATGATAATTAACACATGCATAACATTAATCAAACAAAGTGAAATTTTTATTGCTTGTGACCGATAACTTTTCAATAAAGTAAAATTTACATAGGAAATTTGTACAAACTTTTTTCAACTTTTAAACCAAGTATCATGTAAAACTATAAATTACGATAGGAAATAGCATACTTCATAATCTTCAGAATCAGAACAAGTCTTGTAGTTAAGTTAAATTTATTTCTCAAGGAATTGAAAGCATACCAGAGAAGTCCTTATCATTTCGCATCTTTTCTCATGTTGCAAGAAGATATACTTTGTAAAAGATCGTCATAGCACTTAACAAAAATCAGTAAAAATAAATATATTTTCTATGGCAAAGATAAAACTTCACAACTTAATTACTGAAACTTAGCCAAGTTGCATATGGTTTATTCACATAACTCGCATATGCTTCGAATGTTGAAATGCATTTGTCAGTTGAAATCAAACTCATCGAAAATAAATGCTATCAACATTTTCAAGTCGGAAATTACTATTAAATAAACTTTACATTTAAAACGTTGTCATGTTAAAAAGAAAAATCTACAAAAATGTAAATGATAATTTTACTGTTAGTACATAAATGATGAATAATTTATGATTTTATTCTAAGCAAACGTTTTATTGTCTAACAGAGAACTTAAACTTTAGCAGAAAAACGAAAAAATACAATTTTTATATCCTATCATGCTTGTCGAAAATTGAATTTATTAGCTGTTGTAATAGATTTCTATTGTCCAAATTTCTATAGTTTTTCTTCCCAATGCAATAACATTAAGTTCATGTGTAATGAGTAGGTTTTTTTTTTTTATGAATCTTATAAATTTAATGAAATTGTTATGAACTAAGAGATTGAGTGAACTGAATAAATCAATGATGTAAATTTAAACAGTGACTTGAACTGATACATACTATAACTGAAAAGAAGTTTGACAAAGTGATAGATGAAGAGAAAATAGAAGTTGATAGAAATGTTTTGAAAAAAGTTAAAGACAACAAGAAATTCGTGAATGAGAATTATCATTGACTTCTATTAAATTCGGTTTTCTAGTTTATAACAAGAAAATACACTTTCTTATTAAGAACCAACTTGATGTCTTATCATAGAATGATAAAGTTGAAATCTCTATACATTAAAAAAAAAAATACCAAACTTAGACATAGCAAATTTCTTGAAATTCATGTATAATGTGAGAAGTTTTACTGAAAGTATAGAAGATACAACATTAAAAGATGTGAATGTTTCTAAGTACTTTATCAGAAATAAAAATGCACTTTATCAGAAATAAAAATGCGTTAAGGTCTACTTTAAAAAAATTTAGGATGAAGTTTAAACAAAATTTAAAATCAAACATGCTTTTAAGTGGTAACACATATATTAAAACTATAACACAATAATCAATTTATATTATGTCCTCTCAGTTGTATCAAACTGAATACCGTGAAAACAACCACAAACTGAATAAACATAAAAATTATCAACATATGTGGAAAAGTTTCCTTTTTTCACATGTAAAAAAAAAATACATATAACATTGAGATACGTTAAGATCACGAAACTTGTTTAATCATATACCGATAAGAGCAACCAATGTTGCGGGGAGATATTCACGTGATGGTCAGTATCTCATGAATAAATTAATAGAGGATACTTATATTTCATACTTTTCTCAAACACTTTATAAGTGTTGTCCAGTCAGGTGTAACAAGTCACCCTTGAAAAACTTATAAAAAAATTCAATTTCTCATATTTAAAACCGTCATTACCTTAAAGCCTCTTAAATGTCAAATGTTAACACAATACAGGTAATAGCATTATATATATAAAAAAAAAATATTTTCATGCCGTAACTTTTTTCTACAAGTTATCTTTTATAATAATAATAATAAAATCTGATAATTATTACTAAATATTATCTTTATATTTATTAAATTTCATAATTACTTCAATTGCAACAACTGTCTACGCTAAAAACCCATTCGCTACACTATGACGTCACGAACAAATTATCTATCATTTTAACTGTTTCAAGCAAGATCGTGACACTACAACTCAACTCGCAAACGCGTTGAAGCGTGTTGAAACATGCCTAGTCACGCTCCCCACCCGCTCTGATCGGTTAGAACCAAGCAGCGCCCTCTACCGTGAAACCTGATTGGTCGGTGAAGTCACGTGATCATCCCCCATATATAGACGCTACCGGTCGCCGTCTCGTCATTTCTACTTAGATTCCTGAGTGCGAAAGACGTTTATTGTGTTTCCTTAGTATTTGCTTATAGTGCTTGCTTATCGTATTTGCTGATACTTTAGCTTTTTGCTGATTTCAACTGAATTATTCGGTAAGTGAATTTTTATTATTTGTGAAATGTTAGTATCTTTTAAGTAATATGTGTATTCAAATGTTTTAAGTAACATGTGTATTTAAATGTTAAATTATTTTACTATATGTATTAGGGGTTAAGAATCGCGTGCATTCAAATCTTTTCTGTATTACATGTTAAAGGTTTAAGTTATCCGTTCAGTAAGCTTAACATGTATGTATATTATTTAATATTAGTAGACAAATTATTTTAACTGAAAATACTTAGCGCGTGTAAATTTTATTTAGTATTGTTAAGTTTTTTTTTTTTTTTTTTTTTTTTTTTTTTAAATAAAAAATGTGTGTAAATTTTATTTAGAAGTGTATTATTGGAATTATTTACTGTTTGTAAATTTCATTTAGTTAGTTTAAGTATCACGTGTAAAAAAAAAATAGGCTTAATTATCTCGTGTAAAAATAGGATTAAGTATTGCGCACTAATGTTAGGGTTAAGTATCGCGTTTAGTTAGTTTAAGTATCACGTGTAAAAAAAAAAAAAAATAGGCTTAAGTATCTCGTGTAAAAATAGGATTAAGTATTGCACACTAATGTTACGGTTAAGTATCGCATGTATTGAAATGTATATCATTTAATATAAGTAGAAAATAATTTTGACTTAAATTATTTGTATTGAAAATGTGTTAATATAATGCTTTCTAATTCCAGCTACTTGAACATGAACTCTACCATGGATATCGTTATGGAAGTTGATGACGCTAAGCCTAATGCCCAAGTAAGTGTTCTTTTAGTAATGTATTTTTAAATTATGTTTGAGTGCTTATAGATTGTATTTATTTTAAACCTCCAAAACTACTTACTATGTATCTTAAAGAATATTCTTTAAATAAGATTAAACTAGTTGCTTTTAAGTAGATGAATGTTTAATGTCTAAGATAAATTTTTAATTGTGTTATTTAACGTCGCATAATTGATTTTTTTTTTTACTTGAAACTTTCTCAATTTTATTTGAAATTCGTCAATAATATGTTCTTTAAAACTTTTTCTAAATGTTATTCATTAGTATAAGATTCACGCCAAAATTTGTATTACTTTTGTACTTAGTATTTTTTTTCTAAATGTCATTCACTTGAATATTAGTATAAGATTCACGCCAAAATTTTTATTGTTTTTGTACTTAGTAATTTTCAATGTTGTAACTATTCAAAGTCGCCCCAAATTCACGCTGAAATTTTCATTACTTTTTGTACTTAGCAATTTTCAATATTGTAACTGTTCAAAGTCACCCTAAATTGACACCAAAATTTTTATTGCTTTTGTACTTAGTAATTTTCAATGCTGTAACTATTCAAAGTCGCCCCAAATTCACGCCAAATTTTTTATTGATTTTATACTTAGTAATTGTCAGTGCAGTAACTATTCAAAGTCGCCCCAAATTCACGCCCGATTTTTTCTCTGACGTAAAAAACTTAGAATAATTTCTCAATATCTTACTTTAGGAGGTTGTTTTTTAATCTACTGCTGCTGGACCTTCTAATTCCCCGTCCACCTCACATGAGTTGCATGTAAGTATTATTTTTATCCTTTAAGTGAAAGAATAATAACTTTAAAAACATATTACTCAAAGTTTTATTTTCAACAGATCTGTACCATCTGTCAGAAGGGTTTCGTATGTCATTTGACAAGACATTTGAAAATCCATCAGAAAACTGTAAGTATTACATTCGAAGGATAAACTATTGTTTAGAATATGTTAAAATAGCTCATTTAAATGTTAAATAATTTTTTCAGGTACTTCCTGCTGGACCCTCACAACATGCTGCATCCTCAATTGCTGGACCTTCCAATGCTAGGAATTCCAATGTTGAACCTCATGTAAGTATTAGTTTTTAAATTATGTTTCGTAGAGAGAGTTTTTAGATACTTTAATTTAAAATAAAGCATGTTTCACAGATATAGATAGTTTATAGAAATAAAGTATTTTTTAAAAAAATGTTTTCAGATATTTTGCAGATTAAGTATTTTTAGAGAAGGCATATTTTGTAAAATGTTTTCAGTTAATATATTTGAAGATTTTCAATCCATTTTTGTAATAAAGTTTTTAGATATTTCTGCAAATAATGTGTTTTCAGGAGAGCTTTTCAGAAGAAGATATTTTTAAATAAAGTTTTGGGGGAAAAAAATTGAAATAAAGTTTTGTCGATAAAGAAAAATAAAATGTAAATCTGCTTATTCTTCCCCCCCCCCCCCCCTGAAACTCATCATAGTTTTATTTTTTCAACAGATGTGTCACATCTGCAACAAGTCCTTTACGGAGAAGTGGAATTTAACTCGCCATCTCAAGATTCACACTGGCACGAAGGATTTCACCTGTGGGATATGCCAGAAGTCCTTCACACGTAATGCAGACTTAATCCGTCACATGGAGAGTCATCAATCCGCCACCCCTCATGCCTGTCCTGATTGTGGAAAGAGTTTTGGCCGTAAAGATGTCATGATGCAACATCTGCTCACCCACCTTCGAGTTGCTCAAGTAGGAGGAAATAAACCTGCACCCCCTGCTCCTAGAAGGAGGAGAGTTGAGGTGAAGACGTCCGATGTCTTTGCCACCCGCCATTTATTCCCAAGTGAAGAGGCAGTTGGAGACCTGCTTCTCTTCATTAGGGAAAGCACTCCCCAAGTTCAGGATGTGCTGCAGGAGGAGTTGGGAGAGAAGAGGGCCATCAAGTGGTATGCTGTGTCTAAAATCCGGTTCGTTCGCAAGAGTGATGAAGGAGATGAAGAATTTGCCACACAGTATTTCCGGAGTAAGGTGCAGATGGAGCTGGATGACAGCGTCCTCCCTAAACACATCGACCAAGCCTTCGCCAAAATCAAGTCCTCCTTCGATGAATTCATCGAGTGGGGATCTGGATGGGTCCTCAATGAAATCATCCATTTGGAGGTGAAGACTGCCACGTATCAACCTCTAGCCCCTGCTAGCCACTTCAAGTTACCCAACAAGTTAGCAGCGAAGCAAGCAGTTCTCAACATCCAGAATGAAGACACTAAATGTTTCATCTGGTCTGTCCTGGCTGCCCTTCATCCCATTGCCCATGCTAATCATCCATATAGGGTCAACCACTATGCAGAATACGAGCAGGAGCTCAAAATGGAAAATGTAAGCTGTCCCGTCTAACCCTGCAAAGTCCGGATAGTTGAAAACCTCAACAACTTGAGGATAAACATCTACGGCTATGAAGATGATGATATATTACCTCTATACATCTCTAAGAGGGAGGATCCTGAGGTAATCAACCTCCTCTACATCATAGAAGGAGAGAGGCAGCATTACTGCCTAATTAAGAGTATGTCCAGGCTTCTCACCAACCTCACCAAGCACAAGGCTACAAGCTTCTATTATTTCTCCTGTCTGCATCGTTTTGCCAAGGAGGAGACTCTTAAAGCGCATGTCCCGTAGTGTAACGAGCATTCACCCCAACGCATTAAGATGCCGACTCCAAAGGATTGTGAGCTGAAATTTAGTCAGTACAAGTTCACCCAGAAAGTCCCGTATATCATATACGCAGATTTTGAGGCCTTGGTAGAGAAGTTGGAAGTCACCACCCCCTCCAGCAGTAGTTAGATAATGCAGATCCTGGGCCAGGGCGGTATGCGGTATGGGACGGGGGACGATGACGTCACCGGAAGTGGGCGTGACCGGATATGACGTCACAGGAAGTGTCATCAACGGAAGTGACATCACAGGATATGCCGTCACCGGAAGTGGAGTTGAGTTGTTCCCCTCCTGCTGTTGTTTTAGTTTCGGTTTTGTTATAAGCTGTTTGTGTATGACGTCACAGTGGGTATGACTTCATAATGTGTTTTATATCAAAGTTTTGAGTGGTGGCAACACTTTTTAGTTTCGGTTTATCTTTCAGACGGAGTTGAGTTGTTCTAGGACTGCTTCTTAGCGAATAAGTTAGAGTGATAGGCTTTTATTGCGTGACGTCACAGCGGGTATGACGTCATAATTTGTTTTATATCAAAGTTTTTGAGTGGTGGCAACACTTTTTAGTTTTTGTTTCCAGTTAACTGGAGTTGAGTTGTTCTAGGGCTGCTTCTTAACGAATAAGTTAGAGTTATAGATATTTTTACTAGTGGCGTCACAGTGAGTATGACGTTATAACTTGTTTTATACCAAAGTTTTGAGCGGTGGCAACACTTTTAAGTTTCGATTTACCTTTCAGGTGGAGTTGAGTTGTTTTAGAGTTGCTTCTAAATGAATAACTTAGAGTTATAGATATTTTAACTAGTGACGTCACAGTGGGTATGACGTCATTCATGATTTTACAAAATTTACTTTTAAGACGATGGCAGCAGTAGGAATATGCTAAGTTTTAGGCGGGATGGAGTTGAGTTGTTCTAGGGCTACTTTTAAGTGAATAACTTAGAGTGATAGGCTGTTTTACCAGTGACGTCACAGTTTTAATGTAGTGGGGATGACGTCGCGATTTGCTTTATATCAAAGTTTAAGGAATGGCAACATCTTGTATCCTGATATAGCTAAGTCTCCTTTGATTGGTTGAAATAAAAGCTCACTTCTGATTGGTTAGAATATGTCACGTGATTTCAAATGCTCTTCTCATTGACTATACAGTTTAGTAAGACAGTTTTCTACTAAGTTTAATGTAATTGCAGCGCCATCTAGTGGTAGGAAGGAATAAAAATTACATAGTTTATAACTTTTCATGCTTAACCATTAAAAACTTCAAATACATGAAAAGATAATATACTAACACAAATGCGTAAAGTTTCGGATTGAGTGGATTTTTTTTTCTATAAGTGCTTAACACATTTAAACTAATGTTGAGAGATATAATCGCAAGACACTTTTAAGGAATCAGGTTTAATCAATGTTAGACACATAAAGTCTCATTATTTTCTCAATAACAGTATGAAATGTAAATATAAATTAAAATTTATGAGAAAAAAAAATTAAACTTTGATATCTTAACGTGAAAATTTCTTTTACGGAACTTAACATATCATTAAAAAGTTTTTTTCTTTTATTGTCATAGTTTTTGAGGGATTGAATACACAACAAAAGAAGTTAGACTAGAATTAAATTTCAATATTCAGCAACTGAAACCCATTATGGAAGTTAAAGCAATGATTTTACAATTATTTTTAGGTTGAGTTAGTCTGACCCTGTTGAAGGAATTAGTAGTTGTAGTGTGTGTTCACACGTGAGTTTGCAATACAATATTAGTAATATACATTTCCAAAAAACGAAATATTTATCACTTTGAATAGAAAAATGACGATTTTTTTTTTATTTATGTAAGTATTATTCTCAATTTTGTAAATTTTAAATGTATTATCCATATTTTATTGAAGAATTTATATATTTTTTCTTCTTCTTTCAGAATGGTTTAGGAAAAACATTTCATTTTAGTCAGAACAATGTTTTCAAAGAGATGGAAATACGCAACTTTTCGATATATCAACCTTCAAATACTTTGAAATTGATTCTATTTGTTACAACCGGTTGTAATTTAAAGCTATACTGTACTATGCGAGTGATATTATATATCTTAGCTACTTACTGTCTATGTTAAAATTTATATTACCATTAAACTTGTTAGAAATTAATATGTCTATGTTAGTTATATTAATCAAGATAGTTTTTATTGTACAATGATACTTACTTAAGTTGATGAATGGCAACACCGAACTAGCTGCTAATGCTGAATAGATATGTGATAACTGATTTTGGATACTCTAATGTTTAAATAAGAGAGAAAAAGTAACATACTTGAACATCTTACAACTAAGAATTCAAAAGTGAACATGAAAATTTACTTTACGAATAAATATCATGTCTTTAAAATGTGTACGAATATCACTAAATAAGAGAAAAAAGTAACATACTTAAACTCTTTACGACAAATAACTTTAAAATTAACGAAAAAAAACTTACTTTACACATAAAAATCACTTTAAAATGTGTAAAAATATCGCTAAATAAGAGAAAAAAAGTAACTTACTTAAAATTTCTAAGATAAATATTTAACCTTTACGCGAAAATTCCCTTCATGTATAAAAATCACGACTTTAAAATATAACATGCAAGAGAAAAGTAACGTACTTAAACTTTCTACGACAAATAACTTTAACATTAACGTAAAATTTTACTTTACACATAAAAATCCCGATATTAAAATATGTTGAAATATCGCTAAATAAAAGAAAAAAAGTAACACACTTAAACTTTGTACGACAAATAACTTTGACATTAACGTAAAAAATGTTCTTCACATATAAAAATCACGACTTTAAATTTGAAATGTAGGATGAAAGTATAACATACCTATAATTTCTACGACAAAGAATTCAAACATTGCCGTTCATGTCTTTAAAATGTATAATGACAACTCTAACTTTTAGAAAAAGAAACACTAAAAATTTACAAGGCAAAGAATTTAAAATTGAACGTTAAAATTAACTTTACATGTACTATCATACTCTTATATCAACGATAAATAAGATAAAAAAAAGAAACTCTAAAAATTTATAAGGCAAAGAATTCAAATAATACGCGAAAATTTACCTCACATATAAAAATTATGTCTTTCAAATGTGTAAGAATAACGCTAAATTAGAGAAAAAGAAATATTAAAAATTTATAAGGTAAGGAATTGAAACAATACGCGAAAATTTATTTCACACATAACATTTTTATCTTTAAAATGTGTAAGAATAATGCTAAATTAGAGAAGAAGAAAAATAACATACTTAAACTTTCTTCGACAACAATTTAAACAATACGCGAAAATTTCATACACAATTATTTTCTTAGGTTAATGTTAAATAATGGGAAATTTAACAGAATAAAAATTTCAAAGATAAAGAATTTTAACCTTTACACGAAAATTTACTTCACATATAAATATCATGTCTTTAAACTTTAACGTGACAATTTACTTCTCATATACAATTAAACTCTTAGGTTAATGTTAAATAAAAGAAAAAGTAACATACTCAAAAATTTCTAAGATAAGCATAACGTAAAAATTTCATATCATGTGTTTAAAATGTAACATATAAGAGAAAAAAATAACATACTTGAACTTTCTATAGCAAAGAATTTAAGCGTTAGCGTAAAAATTTACTTTACATATAAAATTCACGTCTTTAAACGGGATGATAAGCATGTGACGGTAATTAGCCAATCAGGTTAGCGGTAGGTGATACGCCACTTGCCGGCATTTTTAGACCGGAGGATGAGTCACGCTAAAACTTGTTCAAACAGGTCGGGAGACTTGTACAGCAAGAACAACAGCTTCGACGCGCAAGCAGCGGGTGATGCTGCGGTGTGTCAGCAGGTCTTCGAGATTATCGTTTTAATACTTTTCCTTTTTCTTAATGAAATGTTTGTGAAAACTTGGAATGAATGAAGTGGATTTCAAAGACACATTAGTAAGTGAAGGTAGAATTCGCATGGACTTTCTTCCAAAAAGTATGATTCACTTGGAGAATTTAAGATCATTTCTACTTGAAAACTTTTCTATTGTCTAAAACATTGAATATTGTTCAAACTCAGTGAGATTATATGTTACAATACGGGTAAAACTTAACAAAATTGTTACATAGAAGAAAAATAGTAAGAGATTTAAAATAAATACTAGTTATAGATACTCCAAGGAAAAAAATTCACCTCTACTTTTCAATCGGAAAATCAATGCAAGTTGGAAATTTATGTTACTTCAAGAAAGACTTAGACAATTTACTTTGTAATAATATACGTTAAGGTGTCGTATTAACTCGTGCAATACATGCTGACTAAGGTTTATTTTACTTATCTAAGAAAGGTGAATTGGGGGAAAATATTAAATAAATTGTAGATATTAAATACATTGTAGATATGCATTTAAGTTTTGAAAATCACCTGCAAGACTTTTAAAACATCTTAAGAAAAATTGAAAGAAACTTGCGAATTATATGTAAACTATATAACTTTTTATACTCTGAAAGGAAATCACAAGTAATTTAGTTAACTTTTTTCACGGTAACACTCATATTCAACGACATGTTTTTAAAATTTAACCTTCTTTACATGATAATAGTTATAAATTTTTTCAATCTCAGATGCGATATACTATTATTTCTAACATATATGTTACGAATTGTGTAAAGTTTTTAAAAGAGTATATGCAAATCACCAATCAGAAACATAAAAATCTAACATCAATCAAACAAACTAAAATAATAAGATATTTTCCTTAGTGGAAATAGTTAACTACTCATGTGATGGAATATACTTAGAAAATTTAAATACTGAAAAAAGTTTGCTAGGCAAACTTAAAGAATATTTTTTTTTCTTGTGAAAAACTAGCATAAATTTGGAAAATGTAGAGTTTGTTACTACGTAAAATTGAACATCATCTGGACAAACTAAATTATACATGAATTTTTTTTTTTTTATTTGAGAGGTGCTGACAATATATCATTAATATAGAGATTTTTAACTTCCACCCATAATTTCTAAATAACTTATACATAAATTTCAGAAAAACTGAAACGGAATGTGTTTTACAAGAGGCTTATTTTGTAAGATGAATATTCAATATTAATATAACTGAGCAAAGTTCATTCCGGAAAAAACTTGTAAAAGATACTTATATTTTGAAAATAGTTTGAAATATCCTTTTAAATTTATGAATGCTCGCTTTCGAAAGACACAAATAAAACTGATATTACTCATGATAATTAACACATACATAACATTTAGTCAAACAAAGTGAAATTTTTATTGCTTGTGACCGATAATTTTTCAGTGAAGCAGAACTTACATAGGAAATTTGTGTAAGCTTTTTCAACTTTTAAACCAAGTATCATGTAAAATTATAAATTACGATAGGAAATAGCATACTTCAGAATCGGAACAAGTCTTGTAGTTAAGCTAAATGTATTTCTCAAGGAATTGAAAGCATACCAGAGAAGTCCTTATCATTTCGCATCTTTTCTCATGTTGCAAGAAGACATACTTTGTAAAAGATCGTCTTAGCACTTAACAAAAATCAGTAAAAATAAATATATTTTCTATGACAAAGATAAAACTTCACAACTTAATTACTTAAATTTAGCTAAGTTGCATATGGTTTATTCACATAACTCGCATGTGCTTTGAATGTTGAAATATATTTGTCAGTTGAAATCAAACTCATTGAAAATAAATGCTATCTACATTTTCAAGTCGGAAATTACTATTAAATAAACTTTACATGTAAGACATTATCATGTTAAAAAGAAAAATCTACAAAAATGTAAATGATAATTTTACTGTTGGTACATAAATGATGAATAATTTATGATTTTATTCTAGGCAAACGTTTTATTGTCTAACAGAGAACTTAAACTTTAGCAGAAAAACGAAAAAATACAATTTTTATATCCTATCATGCTTGTCGAAAATTGAATTTATTAGCCGTTGTAATAGATTTTTATTGTCCAAATTTCTATAGTTCTTCCCAGTGCAATAATATTAAGTTCATGTGTAATGAGTAGGTTTTTTTTTGTTGAATCTTATAAATTTAATGAAATTATTATGACCTAAGAGATTGAGTGAACTGAATAAATCAATGACGTAAATTTAAACAGTGACTTGAACTGATACATACTATAACTGTAAAGAAGTATGACAAAGTGATAGATGAAGTGAAAATAGAAGTTGAGTGAAATGTGTTGAAAAAAGTTGAAGACGACAAGAAATTCATAAATGAGAATTATCATTGACTTATATTAACTTCGTTTTTCTTGCTTATGACAAGAAAATACACTCTTGTTTATTAAGAACCAACTTGATATCTTATCATAGAATGACAATGATGAAATATCTATACATTAAAAAAAAAAATACCAAACTTAGACATAGCAAATTTCTTGAAATTCATGTATAATGTGAGAAGTTTTACTGGAAATATAGAAGATACAACATTGAAAAATGTGAATGTTTCGAAATACTTTATCAGAAATAAAAAAATAAAAATGCGCTGAGGTCCGCTATAAAATTTTTTAGGAGAAAGTTTAAACAAAATTTAAAATCAAACATGCTTTTAAGTGGGAACACATATATTAAAACTATAGCACATTTAACAATTTATATTATGTCATCTCAGTTGGTATCAAACTGAATAATATGAAAAACAACCACAAACTGAATAAACATGAAAATTATCAATATATGTGGAAAAGTTTCCTTTTTTCACATATAAAAAAAAAAATAACACATTGACATACGTTAAGATCACGAAACATGCATAATCATATACCGATAAGAGCTACCAATGTTGCGGGGAGATATTCACGTGATGGACAATATCCCATGAATAAATTGAGTGATTTAATTTCTAATGCTAATTCCAATAGTATTCCACGTAACTTCAACTTTATATGTTACACTATAGATATATTTATTTTTCAAATATATTAACTTTCGAAAAATCATCCTTCAATATAAGAATGATCATAGTAAGAATAAAAGAAAAGATACTAAGCACTGATTTAAAGTGTATTTATTTCAACTTAGCAACAAATCATATGCGTGAAACGAAAATTGCCTCGAACCAAAGTATAACTATCCAATTTCATTGATTCCTACAAGGAAATTTTTCTCATCTAGTAATTGAATTTTTTTTTTCTCGTACACATTATAAGTGTTGTCCAATCAGGTGTAGAATAGCTGAAGATATCCGACCTCTTTCTAAATATTAATAAGTCACTGTTGAAAAACTTATAAAAATTTCAATTTACACTTAAAGTTTTTTTATATATATATATTTCAAAGAATTTTTTCAAATCAATATGTATATTTAAATACTGAAACTTATTCACTTCAATAAATGTATGTTTAAGTTATAAAACTTGTCGTATGTATTGAAAAATTGTAACTTTTCGTCTTCGTATAAATCGATAACTTATACACTAGTTCTTCATCAATTAATCTTCTAAGTAAATCTTTCAAAGGCAAAAACATACCTATAGCTTTACATTTGTAACAAGTTAATTTGTACATGTTTCTCGTGAAATTAAAATTTTATATGTTTTTCATGAAAATATATAAAATTTTGTAACTTTCACATGAAACATGTACAATTTAACTTGTTACAAATGCAAAGCTATAGGTATGTTTTTGCCTTTGAAAGATTTACTTAGAAGATTAATTGATGAAGAACTAGTGTATAAGTTATCGATTTATACGAAGACGAAAAGTTACAATTTTTCAATACATACGACAAGTTTTATAACTTAAACATACATTTATTGAAGTGAATAAGTTTAAGTATTTAAATATACATATTGATTTGAAAAAATTCTTTGAAATATATATATATAAAAAAACTTTAAGTGTAAATTGAAATTTTTATAAGTTTTTCAACAGTGACTTATTAATATTTAGAAAGAGGTCGGATATCTTCAGCTATTCTACACCTGAACACTTATAATGTGTACGAGAAAAAAAAAATTCAATTACTAGATGAGAAAAATTTCCTTGTAGGAATCAATGAAATTGGATAGTTATACTTTGGTTCGAGGCAATTTTCGTTTCACGCATATGATTTGTTGCTAAGTTGGAATAAATACACTTTAAATCAGTGCTTAGTATCTTTTCTTTTATTCTTACTATGATCATTCTTATATTGAAGGATGATTTTTCGAAAGTTAATATATTTGAAAAATAAATATATCTATAGTGTAACATATAAAGTTGAAGTTACGTGGAATACTATTGGAATTAGCATTAGAAATTAAATCACTCAATTTATTCATGGGATATTGTCCATCACGTGAATATCTCCCCGCAACATTGGTTGCTCTTATCGGTATATGATTATGCATGTTTCGTGATCTTAACGTATGTCAATGTGTTATTTTTTTTTTTTATATGTGAAAAAAGGAAACTTTTCCACATATATTGATAATTTTCATGTTTATTCAGTTTGTGGTTGTTTTTCATATTATTCAGTTTGATACCAACTGAGATGACATAATATAAATTGTTAAATGTGCTATAGTTTTAATATATGTGTTCCCACTTAAAAGCATGTTTGATTTTAAATTTTGTTTAAACTTTCTCCTAAAAAATTTTATAGCGGACCTCAGCGCATTTTTATTTTTTTATTTCTGATAAAGTATTTCGAAACATTCACATTTTTCAATGTTGTATCTTCTATATTTCCAGTAAAACTTCTCACATTATACATGAATTTCAAGAAATTTGCTATGTCTAAGTTTGGTATTTTTTTTTAATGTATAGATATTTCATCATTGTCATTCTATGATAAGATATCAAGTTGGTTCTTAATAAACAAGAGTGTATTTTCTTGTCATAAGCAAGAAAAACGAAGTTAATATAAGTCAATGATAATTCTCATTTATGAATTTCTTGTCGTCTTCAACTTTTTTCAACACATTTCACTCAACTTCTATTTTCACTTCATCTATCACTTTGTCATACTTCTTTACAGTTATAGTATGTATCAGTTCAAGTCACTGTTTAAATTTACGTCATTGATTTATTCAGTTCACTCAATCTCTTAGGTCATAATAATTTCATTAAATTTATAAGATTCAACAAAAAAAAACCTACTCATTACACATGAACTTAATATTATTGCACTGGGAAGAACTATAGAAATTTGGACAATAAAAATCTATTACAACAGCTAATAAATTCAATTTTCGACAAGCATGATAGGATATAAAAATTGTATTTTTTCGTTTTTCTGCTAAAGTTTAAGTTCTCTGTTAGACAATAAAACGTTTGCCTAGAATAAAATCATAAATTATTCATCATTTATGTACCAACAGTAAAATTATCATTTACATTTTTGTAGATTTTTCTTTTTAACATGATAATGTCTTACATGTAAAGTTTATTTAATAGTAATTTCCGACTTGAAAATGTAGATAGCATTTATTTTCGATGAGTTTGATTTCAACTGACAAATATATTTCAACATTCAAAGCACATGCGAGTTATGTGAATAAACCATATGCAACTTAGCTAAATTTAAGTAATTAAGTTGTGAAGTTTTATCTTTGTCATAGAAAATATATTTATTTTTACTGATTTTTATTAAGTGCTAAGACGATCTTTTACAAAGTATGTCTTCTTGCAACATGAGAAAAGATGCGAAATGATAAGGACTTCTCTGGTATGCTTTCAATTCCTTGAGAAATACATTTAGCTTAACTACAAGACTTGTTCTGATTCTGAAGTATGCTATTTCCTATCGTAATTTATAATTTTACATGATACTTGGTTTAAAAGTTGAAAAAGCTTACACAAATTTCCTATGTAAGTTCTGCTTCACTGAAAAATTATCGGTCACAAGCAATAAAAATTTCACTTTGTTTGACTAATGTTATGTATGTGTTAATTATCATGAGTAATATCAGTTTTATTTGTGTCTTTCGAAAGCGAGCATTCATAAATTTAAAAGGATATTTCAAACTATTTTTAAAATATAAGTATCTTTTACAAGTTTTTTCCGGAATGAACTTTGCTCAGTTATATTAATATTGAATATTCATCTTACAAAATAAGCCTCTTGTAAAACACATTCCGTTTCAGTTTTTCTGAAATTTATGTATAAGTTATTTAGAAATTATGGGTGGAAGTTAAAAATCTCTATATTAATGATATATTGTCAGCACCTCTCAAATAAAAAAAAAAAAATTCATGTATAATTTAGTTTGTCCAGATGATGTTCAATTTTACGTAGTAACAAACTCTACATTTTCCAAATTTATGCTAGTTTTTCACAAGAAAAAAAAAATATTCTTTAAGTTTGCCTAGCAAACTTTTTTCAGTATTTAAATTTTCTAAGTATATTCCATCACATGAGTAGTTAACTATTTCCACTAAGGAAAATATCTTATTATTTTAGTTTGTTTGATTGATGTTAGATTTTTATGTTTCTGATTGGTGATTTGCATATACTCTTTTAAAAACTTTACACAATTCGTAACATATATGTTAGAAATAATAGTATATCGCATCTGAGATTGAAAAAATTTATAACTATTATCATGTAAAGAAGGTTAAATTTTAAAAACATGTCGTTGAATATGAGTGTTACCGTGAAAAAAGTTAACTAAATTACTTGTGATTTCCTTTCAGAGTATAAAAAGTTATATAGTTTACATATAATTCGCAAGTTTCTTTCAATTTTTCTTAAGATGTTTTAAAAGTCTTGCAGGTGATTTTCAAAACTTAAATGCATATCTACAATGTATTTAATATCTACAATTTATTTAATATTTTCCCCCAATTCACCTTTCTTAGATAAGTAAAATAAACCTTAGTCAGCATGTATTGCACGAGTTAATACGACACCTTAACGTATATTATTACAAAGTAAATTGTCTAAGTCTTTCTTGAAGTAACATAAATTTCCAACTTGCATTGATTTTCCGATTGAAAAGTAGAGGTGAATTTTTTTCCTTGGAGTATCTATAACTAGTATTTATTTTAAATCTCTTACTATTTTTCTTCTATGTAACAATTTTGTTAAGTTTTACCCGTATTGTAACATATAATCTCACTGAGTTTGAACAATATTCAATGTTTTAGACAATAGAAAAGTTTTCAAGTAGAAATGATCTTAAATTCTCCAAGTGAATCATACTTTTTGGAAGAAAGTCCATGCGAATTCTACCTTCACTTACTAATGTGTCTTTGAAATCCACTTCATTCATTCCAAGTTTTCACAAACATTTCATTATGAAAAAGGAAAAGTAGGAAAACGATAATCTCGAAGACCTGCTGACACACCGCAGCATCACCCGCTGCTTGCGCGTCGAAGCTGTTGTTCTTGCTGTACAAGTCTCCCGACCTGTTTGAACAAGTTTTAGCGTGACTCATCCTCCGGTCTAAAAATGTCGGCAAGTGGCGTATCACCTACCGCTAACCTGATTGGCTAATTACCGTCACATGCTTATCATCCCGTTTAAAGACGTGAATTTTATATGTAAAGTAAATTTTTACGCTAACGCTTAAATTCTTTGCTATAGAAAGTTCAAGTATGTTATTTTTTTTCTCTTATATGTTACATTTTAAACACATGATATGAAATTTTTACGTTATGCTTATCTTAGAAATTTTTGAGTATGTTACTTTTTCTTTTATTTTACATTAACCTAAGAGTTTAATTGTATATGAGAAGTAAATTGTCACGTTAAAGTTTAAAGACATGATATTTATATGTGAAGTAAATTTTCGTGTAAAGGTTAAAATTCTTTATCTTTGAAATTTTTATTCTGTTAAATTTCCCATTATTTAACATTAACCTAAGAAAATAATTGTGTATGAAATTTTCGCGTATTGTTTAAATTGTTGTCGAAGAAAGTTTAAGTATGTTATTTTTTTTCTTCTCTAATTTAGCATTATTCTTACACATTTTAAAGATAAAAATGTTATGTGTGAAATAAATTTTCGCGTATTGTTTCAATTCCTTACCTTATAAATTTTTAATATTTCTTTTTCTCTAATTTAGCGTTATTCTTACACATTTGAAAGACATAATTTTTATATGTGAGGTAAATTTTCGCGTATTATTTGAATTCTTTGCCTTATAAATTTTTAGAGTTTCTTTTTTTTATCTTATTTATCGTTGATATAAGAGTATGATAGTACATGTAAAGTTAATTTTAACGTTCAATTTTAAATTCTTTGCCTTGTAAATTTTTAGTGTTTCTTTTTTCTAAAAGTTAGAGTTGTCATTATACATTTTAAAGACATGAACGGCAATGTTTGAATTCTTTGTCGTAGAAATTATAGGTATGTTATACTTTCATCCTACATTTCAAATTTAAAGTCGTGATTTTTATATGTGAAGAACATTTTTTACGTTAATGTCAAAGTTATTTGTCGTACAAAGTTTAAGTGTGTTACTTTTTTTCTTTTATTTAGCGATATTTCTACATATTTTAATATCGGGATTTTTATGTGTAAAGTAAAATTTTACGTTAATGTTAAAGTTATTTGTCGTAGAAAGTTTAAGTACGTTACTTTTCTCTTGCATGTTATATTTTAAAGTCGTGATTTTTATACATGAAGGGAATTTTCGCGTAAAGGTTAAATATTTATCTTAGAAATTTTAAGTAAGTTACTTTTTTTCTCTTATTTAGCGATATTTTTACACATTTTAAAGTGATTTTTATGTGTAAAGTAAGTTTTTTTTCGTTAATTTTAAAGTTATTTGTCGTAAAGAGTTTAAGTATGTTACTTTTTTCTCTTATTTAGTGATATTCGTACACATTTTAAAGACATGATATTTATTCGTAAAGTAAATTTTCATGTTCACTTTTGAATTCTTAGTTGTAAGATGTTCAAGTATGTTACTTTTTCTCTCTTATTTAAACATTAGAGTATCCAAAATCAGTTATCACATATCTATTCAGCATTAGCAGCTAGTTCGGTGTTGCCATTCATCAACTTAAGTAAGTATCATTGTACAATAAAAACTATCTTGATTAATATAACTAACATAGACATATTAATTTCTAACAAGTTTAATGGTAATATAAATTTTAACATAGACAGTAAGTAGCTAAGATATATAATATCACTCGCATAGTACAGTATAGCTTTAAATTACAACCGGTTGTAACAAATAGAATCAATTTCAAAGTATTTGAAGGTTGATATATCGAAAAGTTACGTATTTCCATCTCTTTGAAAACATTGTTCTGACTAAAATGAAATGTTTTTCCTAAACCATTCTGAAAGAAGAAGAAAAAATATATAAATTCTTCAATAAAATATGGATAATACATTTAAAATTTACAAAATTGAGAATAATACTTACATAAATAAAAAAAAAATCGTCATTTTTCTATTCAAAGTGATAAATATTTCGTTTTTTGGAAATGTATATTACTAATATTATATTGCAAACTCACGTGTGAACACACTACAACTACTAATTCCTTCAACAGGGTCAGACTAACTCAACCTAAAAATAATTGTAAAATCATTGCTTTAACTTCCATAATGGGTTTCAGTTGCTGAATATTGAAATTTAATTCTAGTCTAACTTCTTTTGTTGTGTATTCAATCCCTCAAAAACTATGACAATAAAAGAAAAAAACTTTTTAATGATATGTTAAGCTCCGTAAAAGAAATTTTCACGTTAAGATATCAAAGTTTAATTTTTTTTTTCTCATAAATTTTAATTTATATTTACATTTCATACTGTTATTGAGAAAATAATGAGACTTTATGTGTCTAACATTGATTAAACCTGATTCCTTAAAAGTGTCTTGCGATTATATCTCTCAACATTAGTTTAAATGTGTTAAGCACTTATAGAAAAAAAAATCCACTCAATCCGAAACTTTACGCATTTGTGTTAGTATATTATCTTTGCATGTATTTGAAGTTTTTAATGGTTAAGCATGAAAAGTTATAAACTATGTAATTTATATTCCATCCTACCACTAGATGGCGCTGCAATTACATTAAACTTAGTAGAAAACTGTCTTACTAAACTGTATAGTCAATGAGAAGAGCATTTGAAATCACGTGACATATTCTAACCAATCAGAAGTGAGCTTTTATTTCAACCAATCAAAGGAGATTTAGCTATATCAGGATACAAGATGTTGCCATTCCTTAAACTTTGATATAAAGCAAATCGCGACGTCATCCCCACTACATTAACACTGTGACGTCACTGGTAAAACAGCCTATCACTCTAACAAGGAGACCTTACGGTCTCGGAAATTCAGATCAGGATGAAATTTGGCAGATTGATAGTATACCTTAAGGGTATCCACACTGTAAAGTAATAAAGCGCACTAGCCAGAAGATTCCGAAAAAATAGGCTTTAAAGTGTTATGCGTAGCTTACATACTAGTAGAGATTTTTGTTCAGCAATTTCCCTGTGGCTAAGTGGTCAGAGTGATGGGTTACCGTACGGGTGATCCGGGTTCGATACCTCGTGAGGTAGGTTTTTTTTTTTTTCCCATTTATAAAGTAACTGTTACAGCTAATTGCAATTTG
Source organism: Linyphia triangularis (assembly GCA_963978545.1). Taxonomy (NCBI): domain Eukaryota; kingdom Metazoa; phylum Arthropoda; class Arachnida; order Araneae; family Linyphiidae; genus Linyphia; species Linyphia triangularis. The sequence goes on along the minus strand of OZ021722.1, from coordinate 54,345,262 downwards.
AATTAAAGATAATACTTTATTTTTAAATACGTAATGTATTTTTAATAGAGAAAATAGAGATAAATTAAATAGATATAAATTAAAATTCTAATTACCAAGGCAACAAAATTAGGGTAGGACTTAATTTATCTATGGATTTTGACATATAGTTTTTATTTGTCAATTATTTATTTATATACATACACCAGAATGACACTTATCATAAAAACATGGAAAACAAAAACTGTTTTGACATCTTGCACAATTTATAAAGGAAGATTGTTTACAGGAACAACCTTTTTGTAAAAGATTCGTTGGAAAACATACTTCATTAACATTCATGAAAATATATCTTTCGTCAGAAAACTTGGAAGCATATCAGGCATACCGGATCATTTTATTAAAAATTGATGATGGACATTGATTGTATTTTTATTCAGTCTTCACGGGTATTTATTTCTCTATTATTTTCAACCAGATACGCGCAATTTTGCATACGCTTTAGTAGATTCTTTACCTGTCTATAAAAATAGACGTCGCAAAGTGCCGTTAGGGTTTTGAAAATTTCTGACTACCTGATTGAGTACAATAGGACAACATTCTTACTTTTCCATATAGAAACTGGTTCTTCATGTTTTTTGGGAAAATCATTTACTTCTCTACATCTTATAATATCTCAAAATTTATAATCACTTGTTTGTGAAAATAGTAAATAGAGTTTTAATGTACCTTCATTAAAAATACATTACGTATTTAAAAATAAAGTATTATCTTTCATTCAAATTTCAATTAGCTGGAACAGTCACTTTATAAATTGAAAAAATAAAATTTAAAAATTACCTCATTAAAAATACATTACGTATTTAAAAATAAAATATTATCTTTAATTCAAATTTCAATTAGCTGTAACAGTCACTATAAATTGAAAAAAAAAAAAAAAAACTACCTCACGAGGTATCGAACCCGGATCTCCCGTACGGGAACTCATCACGCTGACCACTTATCCACCGGGGAGTTGCTCATCAAAAATTTCTACTAGTATGTAAGCTACGCATAACACTTTAAAGCCTATTTTCTCGGAATCTTCTGGCTAGTGCGCTTTATTACTTTACAGTATGGATACCCTTAAAGTATACTATCAATCTGCCAAATTTCATCCCGGTCTGAATTTCCGAGACCGTAAGGTCTCCTTGTAAGTTATTCACTTAAAAGTAGCCCTAGAACAACTCAACTCCATCCCGCCTAAAACTTAGCATATTCCTACTGCTGCCATCGTCTTAAAAGTAAATTTTGTAAAATCATGAATGACGTCATACCCACTGTGACGTCACTAGTAAAAATATCTATAACTCTAAGTTATTCATTTAGAAGCAACTCTAAAACAACTCAACTCCACCTGAAAGGTAAATCGAAACTAAAAAGTGTTGCCATTGCTCAAAACTTTAGTATAAAACAAGTTATAACGTCATACTCACTGTGACGTCACTAGTAAAAATATCTATAACTAACTTATTCGTTAAGAAGCAGCCCTAGAACAACTCAACTCCAGTTAACTGGAAACAAAAACTAAAAAGTGTTGCCACCGCTCAAAAACTTTGATATAAAACAAATTATGACGTCATACCCGCTGTGACGTCACGCAATAAAAGCCTATCACTCTAACTTATTCGCTAAGAAGCAGTCCTAGAACAACTCAACTCCGTCTGAAAGATAAACCGAAACTAAAAAGTGTTGCCACCACTCAAAACTTTGATATAAAACACATTATGACGTCATACCCACTGTGACGTCATACACAAACAGCTTATAACGAAACCGAAACTAAAACAACAGCAGGAGGGGAACAACTCAACTCCACTTCCGGTGACGGCACATCCTGTGATGTCACTTCCGGTTACGTCACTTCCTGTGACGTCATATCCGGTCACGCCCACTTTCGGTGACGTCATCGTCCCCCGTCCCATACCGCATACCGCCCTGGCCCAGGATCGGCATTTTCTAACTACTTCCAACACTGTGAAGACGGCCACCCACATTCCCTGCGGATATGCTTATGTCATTATAGGTCCTGATGGGAAGCCTACAAAACCTATTGTGGCATACAGGGGACCGGATGCGGTGGATCATTTTATCAAGAGCATTATTGATGAAAAGGACGAGTTAGCAATTAAGCTCACCACCATTGTCCCGATGAAACTCACTCCCCAAGACCAGCAAACCATCAATGCTGCAACACACTGTGGCCTCTGCAAGGGCCGACTAGGAACTGATCGAGTGAACGACCACGATCACTTGACCGGTCAGTTCCGTCAAGTGCTCCACAATGAATGCAACCTTGCCTTCAGGTTGCAGAAAATGATTCCCTGCGTCTTCCACAACCTGAAGAATTATGATTCTCATTTGATTATGCAGGGGCTAGGGAAAGTGGCTGACCATGACATTGGAGTCATCCCTACAACGATGGAGAAATACATCTCTTTCTCCATCACCAAGAAACTTGACAAGATCCCGGTGACTCTCCAGTTTATTGACAGTCTCCAGTTTCTGAACACATCGCTTCAGAAACTTGTCGATAATCTGGAGAGAGACAAGTTTCACATTTTGAAGAGTTCTATCACATCTAACCATGGTAAGTAATATAGTCAATGTTAATATTATATAAATGTTCTCTTAACAATATAAATTATTTTTTATTTTTTCCTTAGATCTCTTGCTGAAGAAGGGAGTGTACCCTTATGAGTACATGGACTCGTTCAGAAAATTCCAAGAAACATCTCTGCCACCTCAGCAAGCCTTCTATAGCATCCTTACAAACTCCTCCATCACCGATGCAGATTATGACCACGCTCAAGCTGTTTGGGAAGCTTTCGGCATCAAAGACCTTGGCGAATATCACGACCTGTACGTGAAGACGGATGTGCTCCTCCTCTCTGATGTTTTTGAGAATTTCCGCCGCCTAACTCTGGACTTTTACCAGCTAGACGCCGCCCACATGATGACGTTTCCGGGGTTAGCGTGGCAAGCCACTCTCAAGATGTCAGATGTCGGTTTGGATTTATTCACCGACATTGACATGCACCTCTTCATAGAGAAGGGCATTCGGGGAGGAGTCTCCGTCATCACCCATCGTCATAGCAAGGCAAACCATCCAGGCTGTCCTGAATATAATGCTGCTGAGGAGAAGAGACATACATTGTACCTGGATGCCAATAACCTCTATGGTAAGCATGAATTTACTTTAAAACTGTCATTTTTTTTATTTAGCTTCTATGTTAATATTGAATGATTTAATTGGATTTTTCTTTCAGGTTGGGCCATGTCTCAATATTTACCTGTTGGTGATTTTCAGTGGGTGGACCCTGAAAACATCTCTACTCAAACCATCCTGGACCAAGCAGATGATGCGGATGAGGGTTTCATCCTAGAAGTGGATCTCGACTATCCTGCTGAACTACACGATCTCCATAATGATTATCCCCTGGCTCCCATAAAACCAAATATGCTGTCTCCTACAGCCCTCGACATTTTGGAAGAAATGCAGATGAAGCCAGCTTTCTCCAGCGTGAAACTCGTTCCGAATCTTCAGTCAAAGAAGAATTATGTTATACACTATCGTAATCTGAAGCTATACCTTTCCTTGGGACTGAAGCTAACTAAAGTCCATAGAATTCTAAAATTCTACCAACAACCTTGGCTGAAGGACTACATAGCATTTAATACGGAGCAGAGAAAACTGGCCAAAACATCGTTTGAAAAAGATTTCTTCAAACTTCTCAACAATGCGGTGTTCGGGAAAACTATGGAAAATCTGAGGAATAGAGTGGATGTTCAGTTGGTGAACAACCCGCAGAAAGCCAAGAAACTGGTCGCGTCTCCTGCCTTCCACGCCTTTACAGAGTTTGACGATAACTTGGCAGCAGTACAAAGAAAAGTTAAAAGTCTCACACTTAATAGACCCATTTATGCTGGTTTCACCATCTTAGAACTGAGCAAGGTTTTAATGTATGATTTCCACTATAATGTCATCATGAAGAAGTATGGAAGTAATGCCCGCTTACTATTCACCGACACAGATTCGCTCACTTATGGACTCTCCACCCCAGATCTCACTGCTGACTTATAGCAGTTAAAGGGATTTTTTGACTTTTCTGACTACCCATCAGATCATCCCCTACACGATGTGTCTAACAAGAAGAAGATCTGCTACTTTAAGGATGAACTTAACGGAAAATCTGCTTTGGAATTCATAGGATTTCGTTCCAAAATGTATTCCATTTTAAGCGAGTGTGGTGAGAAACAAACGGCCAAAGGAATCGCAAGAGCAGCTCAAAGACAGCTAAAACATCAGACCTATAGAGACTGTCTTCTCAATCGACAACCTTCGTCTGTGGTTCAGCATCGGATCGGTAGTGAAAAACATCACATTTTCTCCATCCAGCAAAGAAAGCGAGCGCTCTCGGCATTTGATGACAAGCGATACCTGTTGGAGGATGGCAAAACTAGTTATGCGTATGGTCACTACAAAATTCCTTAAATTTAATTCTTCTAACTTAATTTTTCACAATTCATTAACTTTAGTCATTATTTTTACTAAAATATTACATTAACTTAATTTTTATAAAAACTAAAATTAGTACATTATCAGGATTTTGTTAGTGACCATTAAATTTAATTTTGGGAAATATACGTTCCCACAAGTCTTCTTCAAAAAACTGGACACTCTTAAATTTAATTTTTAATGTAACTCTATTCTAGAAATAGTTTGTGTCCAACATTAATCTTTTAGACTAAAATTTTAAAATTGTTAAGAGGTGATGATATCTTCTTAAAGTATATCATCGGATGGTTGATTAGTGACCTCAAGTTTCAAAGAAATATACGTTCTTTGGAATAAGATTTTGTTTTTGTTAGGGTGGAGTGAGGAGATACCAATTCTTCCTAAAAGAGGTATCGGGCTGGAGGTGGGTCCTCACCTTTAATAATTAATTTTTCAAAATTTATTAACTGTAATTCTAAAGTCTTAACTTATTCAAAATTGGTTAGGGAAGGGGGGTGGGTAGATGAGTTACCATGAAGGCAACGTCCGATAGTCGATATTTTAACAATTGTTTGGTAAAATATTGAAATGTCACGTGTAGCTCGGGGTTAGGGTTCTTTAGACCCTTAGAAAATGGCCTTCACTTTTATTAAATTTAAAAGTCGTGTTAAGATTTTTTATTTGCATGTATCTCTGATCTTAGAAATTTAATGTAAATGAGTCTTAAATTCATCCCTAGATGGTGCCACTACCTTAAATTTTGAAGAAAACTATCTTACTAAACAGTATAGTCAATGAGAAGAGAGTATTTGAAATCACGTGACATATTCTAACCAATCAGAAACGAGCTTCTATTTCAACCAATCAAAGGAGACTTAGCTATATCAGGATATAAGATGTTGCCATTCCTTAAACTTTGATATAAAGCAAATCGTGACGTCTTCCCCACTACATTAACACTATGACGTCACTGGTAAAACAGTCTATCACTCTAAGTTATTCACTTAAAAGTAGCCCTAGAACAACTCAACTCCATCCCGCCTAAAACTTAGAATATTCCTACTGCTGCCATCGGCTTAAAGGTAAATTTTGTAAAATCATGAATGACGTCATACCCACTGTGACGTTACTAGTCAAAAAGCCTACCACTATAATGTTTTCGTTTAGATGCATCCCTAGAACAACTCAACTCCATCTGAAAGGTAAATCGAAACTAAAAAGTGTTGCCACTCTCTTAAAGCTAAACTTTGTAAAGTCATAAATGACGTCATACCCACTGTGACGTCACTAGTCAAATCACTCTAAGTTATTCACTTAGAAGCAGTCCTAGAACAACTCAACTCCATCTTAAAGATAAATAGAAACTAAAAACATAGAGCAAAGAATAGGAGCAGAGGCGGCGTTTCCCATTGACCTTCATTGGAGAAAAACATTACATGGTTTGAGGCATCATGGGTAACATAATTCCAAAAGACACAGCAAACGCCTTGCGTACTGTGTAAAATTTCTCATTTTAAAAATAGCGTTTTATCCACTAATATATGAATAAATCTTATGAAAAAATTCACATATTTTCCTTAGAATGTATACATTATGCTGCATTAAGAAGAAAAGAAGAAAGTTTCGGATAATTTTATTAAATTTGACTTCAAGAAGTTCACCTATTTTTGTCCGTCGACTGTAAAGTGTGGGGGTTCTTCCAACACATTCTTCCCGCATCCGTGACGGATCGTGGCCGCATCATTCGCCATACAATTACCGGTGAAATTATAAATTTCAATAAAGGAAAAAGTTTCGGCTCAACAGGTTTATTTATTTCTAACTATTCATTAAAATAACAAAGAATAGTAATTTTATGTTTTTGAATAATATTTAAGAAATTCAAAAAGTAATAGCATTACAAAATATTCTTTATTAAAATTCTTTAAAAAACAACAACAATGGCAACAAAACACATAAAATATCATCTCGATCTGTCTTCATGGTGCAAACAAACGTATCATATTTTTATTTGTTTTTTAGATATTTTAAAAGGTTTTTAGTTTAGTTATGAAAGAGCAAATAACCCATTAGCATGAATGTACACTTTTATTAAAAAGAACTTTTAACATCTTTAAAGTGTTATTTTACAGGCGAACATATTCTTCCTAAGTTCACCTTTCAATAATTACAAATAAAAAAACTATTACTAGATAACGAAAAATGGAAAAATATTTAATAATGAAAATCTCATTATTTAAGTATCATAATGCTTATTCAAATAATTGGTTTAACATTTTTTTTAAATACTGATTTAACATTTTTTTTTTTTAAATCTTTCTTCCAAGATCAAGTTTTTTTGTTGAAGCTTAAACACAGTAGAATATCATGGCTTTGAAAAAGTGTAAAGAAAAATGTCATCTCTTATTTTGCATACGACTAAAATTAATGATAATTGATAAAAATTGATAATAGCAATTTCATAAAACCGAAATCCCATTTAACAATTAACAAATGTTCAAGAAATTAAATTTTTTCATTATCTTTCCAAAAATGTAACATATTTTGTTAATGCATAATATTTAGCACATAATTTTAATGTATGTTATAATAACTATATTGTAGGAATTGGACAGATGTATAACATAATTACACATTCACAATTACATAGCTGAAAATTTTTGTATTGTTAGGTAAACATGTAAATATAACTTTCGGTTTCACTTTTTCATCTTATGGGAAACTAATTCTTTTACACAACAAGTTCTTTATGAACTGTGATTTTTATTTATTGAATGCACTGCATCATATATCATTGACTGGTTTCTTAACATTGAAACCAAAGTAGAGAATCAACTATGTTTTTCCATTTCCGGAGAGAAGAGCACACGTGCTTTCATTCAAAACTTGATCACCTAACGTGACTCATCCTTCCTCTCCAGAAAATACTGAATTCACGAAAACAATTCTTAAAAATTCAGATACCTCAATTGCCTCTTCTAAAGTGGTAGTTATTAATTAATTATTAAATGGCAGTCTGTAGGCTAATTGAAATTTAATCGAAAATTCCGCGATACACACAATAATGAAGGAAAACGAAACGAGTACCCACACGAACTTTCATTTTGAAGTCATTCAAACACAAATAAATAGTTTTAGAAACTAAAATCAATGCAAACTATAATTAGACAGTGTTAGAAAAGAACTTACATGTAAAATGAAATATTTGGAGCTGTACATACTATTTTTAACGGGTGATTTATGCATCCAAATGCGAAGCAAGCAGCCATTGTCTATACAAAATGCGTTTATGTTTTGGAGATCTGTGCCCCACAATTCCTCGCGCGTCTCGGTCAAGGATTTGGAGGTTTACGATCAGTCTGCTTTATCTTTGGTCTATGACTAAAAAGTGTTGCCACTCTCTTAAAGCTAAACTTTGTAAAGTCATAAATGACGTCATACCCACTGTGACGTCACTAGTCAAATCACTCTAAGTTATTCACTTAGAAGCAGTCCTAGAACAACTCAACTCCATCTTAAAGATAAATAGAAACTAAAAAGTGTTGCCAACCTCTCAAAACTTTGATATAAAACAAATTATGACGTCATATCCACTATGACGTCACGCAATAAAACCCTAACACTCTAACTTATTTGTTTATAAGCAGCCCTAGAACAACTCAACTCCGTCTGAAAGGTAAATCGAAACTAAAAAGTGTTGCCACCGCTCAAAACTTTGATATAAAACAAATTATGACGTCATTCCCACTGCGACGTCATATACACAAACAGCTAATAACGAAACCGAAACTAAAACAACAGCAGGATGGAAACAACTCAACTCCACTTCCGGTCACATGACTTCCGGTGACGTCATATCCTGTGATGTCACTTCCTGGGACGTCATTTCCGGTCACGCCCCCTTCCGGTGACGTCATCATCCCCATCCCTGCTCCACCATGGCCCCGGAGCCCCACTTTCTAACTACTCATGCTTTATCCAGGTCTCAAGCTGAAACACCCATTTTTCCCTCTCAGTATAGCGGTGTGCCTAACAGTATGCCTCAAGGATTAAGAAGGTTTATATCTCCTGAAAATGATCCCGTACGCATACAAGCATACTGTACATGGATTCAAGTATTTGAAAGAATAAATGTGCGACATTGGTATATTTGCCTGTCAATCACCAGGAAACGAAGGGTTATAACCAAAAAAGCCGAAGAACAACTGGTCGAATGATAAGTTGTAAGTTTCAATAAAGAATTTGCCTTCGGTTTTTAAAAATACAATTATGAAAAATGTAGGTAATGTTTTTTTTTAAAAGCAACATTAAACTAATGGAATAAATAAATTCTTGGGTGGACTTTTGGTAATCTTACGACCAACGCTAAAAGATATTTTTCTCCAAGTGGTGAAAAATTCATTTGTTGTTAAGATGTTAGTCTTTAATAAATTTATTGTATCTTTTTGTTGAAGTGTGATGATTGTATAGTAATACTAGGTTTGTTACTTCAAAATTGTAATATACTGAAAAATATTTATAAAACTAATTTTTAAGAAAAATAACGGAATTAAATTTTTTTTAAATTAGCTTGTGGCTCCATCTATCTGACAATTTAATAATTCACAATATTTATTGGCAATTGACTTAAATTATAAAATGTTCATAAAATATACGAAATCGGTGTTGATTTTGAAAGGAAACATATATATATATATATATATATATATATATATATATATATATATATATATATATATATATATATATATATATATATATATATATATATATATATATATATATATATATATATATATATATATATATATATATATATATATATATATATATATATATATATATTTTTTTTTTCCCTCCTTTTTTTCCGGTATTAAAAGTAAATTTTGCGATATCCAATGGGGAATTAAACACTCCTTTGCCCGACGTCTCTCTTTTACAATGCATGTGTGTATTATTTTTTATATATTTTTTAATATAATTATTAATTTTACAGTAACTTATCATATGAAACTTAATTTTTGGAAACAAAAAATGGGTCAAATAATTTGAACAAGAAATGAATATCAAAGATTTCAAACTGCCTAGCTTAAAAAAATTCTTCATTTTGTACAATAATATTTTCAAAAATAAATGAACCTTTTCAGAAAAATAAATTATTGAAGAAAATTTTCTGGTGTCACAGTTTAGCAGAAAGCAAGTTAAATAAAATATTTATAGAAATAACTTCAAAAATTTATCTTCGTTAACTAGGGCCCTTTAAATTATGGGAATGGTATGCGAACGACTAGGAAAATACATTCAAAAGGAATGGAGAGAATTTTTTTTTTTAATAGAAAATATATCTGAGAAACATTTGATTTGTTTCCTTAATATGGCAAGAAGTAAACAAATAATTTTTAATAAAATAATAAGGATCTATATGTTTAGAAAATCATTCGAGTTTTTGATAAACGGAAATTTTGTCTTTATTAAAAAAAAAAAAAAAAAAAAAAAAAAAACACTTGATTATAAATATTTCTGGTAAATATTTCAAATGTGTACTTAGCTGTTAATAACAATTAATTAGATTTAATTGGAATAAAATGTTGATCAGAAAATGAATCCGGATTTAATAAAGTTTTAATGTAAAGTCGCTTTTTTTCCCAATTGCTTTAAAAAAAATTATAGAAGTTTAATTAACTATTGATGCCTTTTTATCCTTAAATATTGACAATAAATTACTTCTAGATCAACGAATCAGTTCCTAAATTTAAAATTAGAAATGATCATCAATTTTAAACGACAAACCAACTTTTCACTCATAGAATAACAACACAGTACTAGTAAATATGTCACATGTTTTGCGGCTTCCATGAAATGGCTCACTTCCGTTGTTTCTCATACCCGAATTAATTTACGGTATACTTATATGCATCCCGCATCTTAAGAATTTCAACTATGAAACGTCTAGCCTGCCAAGTACTGATTGCATATAGGTTTTTCTTTAATAATTCCAATTTAGTCCACTGCATACAAAGTACCGCAAAGAAATGAAACGTGACTGTTAGGTGGCAACTAATACTTTTCATAGCTTATCTGGTTGACTACTTGAAATATTTCGATGTGACTGTCATTTTAGTGATTTTTGTAGTCTCAAGGTGTTTTATTTTAGTACTATTAAACAGACATAATCAAGAATGTTCGACTTTGTTTTGCACATGTATTCTGTGAGTTTTCTGGTTGGATAGATGATCGAGTTACCCCTTGAACTTTTGCTTTTATGGAGTAACTAGGACATATATCGGGTGTGACAGGACCATGTACATAATAGTAGTATGTATTTTAATTATGAAGGTGAATATTTTTTTGGAAAAGTTTTAAATTTCTCAGATGAGGAGAGATATAAATATCAGCAATGTAGAAGTCGCTTAAGTCTTGGAAGTTACCAGATAAAGGTGATATATTGTGAAGTGTGACTGGGCAGACGTCATTGTAGCAATTGAAGAACCAAAAATAACTTCTAAAAAGTTTTTCTTTCATATTAAAGAATTAATATATTTGTAAGATGTCCGAGTCTTGTGAAAAAGTGTAGGCCTCTGTGTTTTGCTAATTGTATCAGAGCTTGTTTACTACTTCATTTTGCGACTACATTACCAATCTGAGAGCATTTAAATAGCAATTTTTTTTATATTTTTCTTTTCATGTTTTTGTCAAAAGTTAACATTGTTTTATTTTTTACAAATAAATCAAATGTTACATGTGAATTGTGCTTAATTTTTGTGCACAAACCTCGACTTAGTCACATCGAGCGGTGCTTGTTGCATTGATTTTAGCTTCAACATTGCTACATTTAACTGATTGTTCGTAAAAAAAAATTATATAAAAGTATAAAGGTATTTGATCAGGCCCAGATGCTTTAAAAAATTTAGTGCTAGGTGGTCCAGTTAGCCCAGTATTAAGGGATAACTGGGTCCACCGAACAAAAAACTTATTAATTTATTTTATTATTACTAATATGGTACCAACATTAAAATAAAGAGAATATTTAAATACCATCAGTTTAAGTTTATATTACCAGGTCTAGCATGTTTAGTAAAAACTTTAGTTAGACTATGAAATGGGTATTATATTGTCAAAAATGCTTAACCTCGTTTAACATGGCCCAGTTACTTTATAACCTTTATGAAATTATCGTCAAAAATATCATTTATCACAGCATTGCCAGCATTTATAATGATTTGAAGTTTTTGCGATGTTCCATGCTTTTTTTCTTTTCTTTTTTTTTGCATTTCTACACATTTTGGAACATTTTTAAAGTTAGTTAAAAAAAGTAAAAGTTAAAAAAAGTTAGTTAAAAAAAAGTTATCTAGACGAAACGTATGTGTATCCGCCTGTTTGTAGTCAACACAACTCACGAATGGATTGACTTACGATGTTCAATTTTTGTATACCAGTTTGTGGCGGAAACGGGACTTGTCATTAAGGTTCCGTCAAAATAACGCAAGCGCATAATGTAACTGCCATTGAATATTTTCCGCAATTACCAAAAAAACACGTCTGTAATGAAAATTAAAAAACGGACTTCTTTAATATTGAGTTCTCTTCCCTTGAACATTGCATTGCCCATCAATGAATGTTCCCAGTAGCGCGGGAACTTATATTTTAGAAGTATGGCAAGGAAATACTTGTTGCCCTCCCCCCCCCCCCCTTAGCACACTTTTTCCCTCTCTCTCTTTTTAAATCTTCAAGTTTTTTTCAGCTGGAAGTGTTAAAATATGGAGTTCTTAAATTTTAGTATTGATTGGAATATTGATTTTGAGAGAGGCGCAAGGGTATATGCACTTAATGAAAAATTAGTGATCTCCAATTACAAAATTGTCTAAAATTTCCCTTCCACCTGTTCCTATAAGTTTAGTTCTTTTTTGGCTGCTAATCATTTTCATTGTTAACAAAACAAATATGAAGTGTATAGGCTAAAAAGCAAAGCTTTGTATGAATTATAAATCTGGCTCAACAATTTCATACAAATAAACTTGGAAAGAAATACAATGAATAATTTTGTACCAAGCTATTTAAACAATTTGCATAAAATGAGCCTTCAATATCAATTTCTTGTTGAATCCTAGCAAAATTGAATGGACACCATGATTGAATGGATTAATATCTTTAATACTTAACATTTTAAAATAGAGAGGTAGGAAAAAATCGATTGATAACTCAATTAGGTTATGTGGCATTTACTTCAGAAAATATTTCAAGGATGGAAATAATGCCTACTTCGTAAAGTTATTAAGTTTAAAAGAAAAGTAAAAAGCACTTTATACCATAAGTAACTGTGTTTCACACCGATTTTGAAGAACTTTGCAAGTTGGTCATTCTATTTTAAGTTAGTGCAATTTTATTTGCTGTTCAACTAGGTGTAAAAACACGTCGTAAAATATTAAAAGAAAAAGTGCTTGAAAACTAAACTGTACTACAACAATGTTGCACTAAAGATTGCCGTACAATATTTTAGACGAAATATTGTTTATATTTTACACAAAGTTACATTAATTTCAACAGGTATATCATACGGGGAAAAAAAAGGGAAATAAAAAAGAATATAGAGATGTTTTTTCAGATGCAAATAAATTTGAAGTTAACAAATTAAAATTTTAAATGAAGAAAATACACTTTTTGATGCGTTTTGAAATCAGAAAAAGTTAAATGACTCACAAAAAAGAAATTTTATTAAAAATTAAATTACCGGTGTGTACAGAAAATGAACTAATTGACAGATTATCTAATCATTAATTCTGTAGAAGTCACAATTTTAGCCCCTTAGTCTTAAAATGTTAAAAAATATTCAGATTTATTTTTTTATCACCACATTCATGCCTATTGTCTACGTATTGAGTGATGAGCATGATTATGAAAATAAATTTTATTTATTTTCAAGTTCCATTTATCACAATCGCATCAGATTAGTTTGGATTGATTTGGTTGGAGATTAGTGTTAAAATTTACATGACGACTGTATTGCATTGATACGCATTTGCATCTCTTAGGAGAGAAAATTCGGAAAATTCTCATCAGGCAATCCGACATGAGACTATTTATTACAATAGCTGCCGTTTCTAAGCTGAAAACGCGATTGTGAAGGATCGCCAAGATTTGTTTCCAAAAACGCATCATGTCATGTATGCCATTTCTTGCCATGTATTCCATCTCTCCAGTGAAGATCAAGGAGGTGCACTCCACTCGTAAAGGGCTTTTGATTAAATTATTAAATAATAAAGTAGAGAATGTGGTAAAATTCACATAAAAATGAAGTACCAAACGAAGGAAACAAAATCAGACATATCACAGTAAATTTTTTAGTAAACTAGGCTTTAGAGTTAGGAAATCTTAAGTCTCGAGAAAATCACGTAAGAGTAATGTCACGGTCGTTCTTTGGTCTGTTTGTAGCTGGACGGTTCTTTAGGAAACGATAAATTGACAAACAATTCACTTACTTGGCTATGCTCTCGATCTTACTCTCGACTGGTTGAAATTATATTGTCAACCAGTCAAGAGCAATGGTCACAGCCACAGGTTTTTTTCTCTCTCTTTCAAATATTTCCCGTAACCAATAAAGATCCCGCAACCAATTTCCCAGTGGACTCCGGGTACGACTTCTTTGGTATCCCTCCCTTATAGACTTTAGTGGATGCATCCTACCACTTTCCCTTTCTAAACATATGAAAGAATGACAAAGAAAAGGATGAATAAGTGATGCCAATCGCCAGTTTCGTTGATGACAAAAGATAGAGCAGGGTGTCTTTTTGTTTAGCTTGTTTCCAAAGCAAAACTAGCGCTCACCGCTGAAGAGATATTTCCCGCGGCGAGACCCAAGCTCACATATCTATTTTTGGTTTTATGATGAAACTAAGGAAAAGTTCATACTTTAACCAGAAACATATAACTTATCAGTTGAAAATGTATATTATATATATAACTAGTTATATATAACCTCTAACTAGTTCCTGCGTTATACAAGATTTAAGTGTTTCGAACGAACGACAGACATCGAGTTGATTAAGTGTACTACAAGTATTTTTGACTTTGGGCTACGTAATACAAAAATTACAGTAAAACTTTCAAAAAATTTTAATTAAAAATAAGACACATACAAATTAGAACTTTGACTCAGAGTGTTTATTTAAAAGAATTCTAAGTAAAGATATGCGTCATACACTACAAAATAATGATAACAATGAAGACAAACTCGCAGATACATACTTAGTAATATATGCAAAACTGAAGTTGCAAAGTTGTTACGAACTCATACATTCATAAGCATTCATGCGTTATGAAGAGTGGATTAATTTTATTGGTTCTTGTTGACACGAATTTTAATAAACAGAACTTTTTAAACAGCACAAATGAATGACTGAAAAAAACACTCAATGTAAAGAAAACTGTATGTAGCTTTAAACATTGTAAGTAGAGGGGAAAAAAAAAAAAAAAATTGAGGGTACATTTTTTAAACTTTTTAATGAAACGAAGCGTATTTAACAAACAAAAAAATATTTAAATATTTTCTTCAGAAATTCAACTTTTTGTCATTAATATTTGTTTAAATATTGTGGATTAAACTTTATTAACCTGATTAAAAAACGCCCTCATGATGGATAATCTTGTTTAGTATATTATAATAATTTAAATTCCTGCAAATATATGTTTGTACATATATTTGCAGGTCAATAAAATATTAATCCTGAAACAAGGAATATTGATTCTATGAATAGAACTTATTAACATACTGTCGTAAAAAGTAGTAGGGATTAAGTAAAAAGTAAATGTATTTTAAAGAAGTAAACATGAATCTATACACACTCAAAATTTCATTAAAAATTTGGAAAATCTATTGATTTGTTTATTTAGAAAAATCTAAAGACTTGTTTTAAAAACAGAAAACAAGATATCAAATTACACATAAAAAAATTATAATTCTTTATACACACCACAAACTATCACTTGTAAAATTAGACAAAAAAACCCTGAACACATTAGACCTAGCAAATAACACAGTTATAGAGTGACTGGAAAAGCTCCCAGTCAATTCACTAAGAGTGATATTGAAAGTAACAAAAGATTGCATTTTGTTGGAGGAACTGCCCAAAAAATGCTGCTTTACATGATGAACACATTTGAAGACTTGAAAGAAAATGACTCGACGCATTGGTTGATTTGCTCTCTTCCCACCTTCGCAAGTCCTATTTCATAAAAACAAAGCCTTCAACCATTTAAGACTCACTCCATACTTTGAGATTGACTTCTTCTATTTCTGTGCAGTTGACCACTGGATTCCTGAAGAAAATATATAATTGTATATTTAACCATCCTGACTTAACAAAAAAGTGACATTAGAAAGATTTCATATAAAATAATTCAAACAATATCTTAGGATACATGAATAACTCATTTAGAAAGGTCACATATATAAAGTTTACGAATTAACGATTCTATTCTGATTGTATTGTATAAATTAAATGATTTTTATGTAAATACATTGTTTGAAGTTTTATTTAAAACCACTGTTCTAAAATTTAAAATATATATATATATATATATATATATATATATATATATATATATATATATTTTAGTATGGGTAAATAATGAAAAAATATACTTGCACCAATATTTTTAATTACATTTAAAGAACATTTTAAATTTTATGAAATTAAAAGTCTCTTTTTGGTTAGAATATTGTGAAGATTGAGTACAAATTAATAATATTTAGAAAGAAAGAAAAAAATAGAATAGCATGTACTTAAATGCAACTTACTCTTTGGAAAAGGGATGTAGCGCCCTTCTTTGGATCTCTATTATGTTATCAGAATTATCACATAGAAGGCGAGCAAAACTTGATTTATAAATCTCCTCGAGTTGTCCTAAAGGAATAAGAAGAATAAGATTAAAATGACAAAAATTAAGATTTTTTTTTTTTTTTTTTTTAACTATTATTGTGGAGTGTTTAAAAAATTTTAAGTAATATTTCAAAGTATTTCGGAAGAAAAAAAAATGTCTGTAAAAGAACAGAAGTAATAAAGATCAACGAATCATGTGAATAAATACAATTTGGGCAGCAAATATATAATATAAAGTTTCTACCTTTTAGTAGAATTAAAATTTCATATTAAATAAAAAAAGAAAGCTAATTAATGCTAAACATTTTGGAGATATATTTATTTGAAAAGTATTGTGCCGAATGACTTTTGATTTGAGACAATGTCGTTTTTAAGTGATGATGAGAAAAAAGTTACAAATCGATGTCCTGCATGATTTTAAATACTAATATTTTGTTTAATCAAATCATAATTATAGAAAAATTGTATCCTTTACTAAAAATAGAGTATTCCCTTATGTGTGTCTGTTTAATTACTAAATATATTTCAAAGTCACCAAAATACAATTCGGATTTAAATTACGAATGATAAAATCCAATAAAAATGTTCACTAGTATAAAATGAATCTTTAAAATATTTTAATTCTAGTGAATTTTTTTTGAAAAAATTATTGAGTTTAAGTATTTAAATCTTTTTTTCAGATAATATTATATTTTTTTAATTTTAAAGAAGCTGACAATTATTTTAATACTTTTTTAGATCCATTTTTTTTTTCTGAATATATTATAAGAAACTGCTATCGTGAGAAAAAAATCCTTTATTCCAAAATCAAATGAAATAATGTAAATTTTAAAACCACATGTCAGTAAAACAAAATGTGAAAAAACAGTTTTTGAAATATTACTGTTTCCCTTTTTATTTTATTTATAGATGTTATTTTCAATAAAATAGTGCTCTAGTCAAATTCTATGAAAATAATGTAAAATGGAATATAATATTAGTAAATAGTTATAATACTTAAAGATTTCAGGTTATTTCAAACTTATTAATGAATGAAAAAAACACTAAATTTTTACTTTTAAAACTTATAATCTATGATTGCTTACCAGGAGTAAAAGATCCAGGCTGGTTTTGAGCTTCAAACCAGAATCGGTCTCCTACTCGTGTGTGACGGAATTGCCGAGCTATCAGACAAGCATGGACTGGGCCCACCATAGCTCCGGGATAATGATTCTCCGACAAAGACCCAGGAATTAAATCAATATCCTCCACTGATCTGTTGAATTAAATAACATGAAGAATACAAGATAATAAAACTATCAACACACCCAGAATCAACACACCAAGGATATCAATACACACGTCTTGAATAGAAGCATTCTTCATTTTAATGCCTCAAACACAATATGCTGAACCAAATTATGGAATACCATCGAAGGATTACATTTTTAACTTTTTGCTTTTAGCTTCAAGGTTGTTTCTATCCAAGTTTCCTCTACTACGATTATTATGAAAGAATAAACCACAAAGAAATATCTTTAGCGATAGAAATCGGATTTTCTCAATGTAATTTAAAAAAATGATAATAGTTCTAAATAACAGATGAAGAAAATTAATGAGAATTAGAAATGTGGTGGATGCCATTCTGCACAATTGGTCCTGAAAGGCTTCACATATTTTCTCACTATTTTAGATTCAATTGAAAACGAATACTTTTTAATGTATTTCTGGAATACTTTTATACTTTTTTTCAAAATACTAGTTACCTATTACTTTTATGGCATCTTGGTTTAAAATGGATTTTTCCTTATATACTTTGGAATGTAAGTAAAAATCCATTTTAATCTAAGATGCCATAAAAGTAATAGGTAGCAAATATTTTCAAAAATAGTAAAATTTTCAAGAATTTAAATTGATACCCCAATTATCTGTTACCAAATGACAAATAACAGCTGAAATACTCACTCGTATACTTTTCGAAGCCTCTGCACGTGCTGAGCATCCATAACGTCGAAAAGATCATCCCAAGAATTGACTTCGCTTAGATTGCAGAATTTCCTCCATTTTGTGTACCCAGGAAGACCGTGATCTCTTCCTCTTTGAATGCCGATGGCTGAAAGATCCATTCCGTGATTCCCATTGTGAGGCTGGAACAATCTATTTCGAACCTACAAAAGGAGCCAAAATTGTAAGGCAGAACCAGAACATAAACATACAATACATGTTACTTTTCCTGCTACAGTTCTTATATTGAGAAAAAAACTAGTTTTACAGATGTTAGACGGTTTGGAAAACAAAAAAATAAATGTGAAAATCAAGGAATGTTTAAAAAATGGTGTTATTGAATTATTTCTTTTTTTAATTACAATCTAACGATAGTTTTAATAATTTCAGGCATTTGATACAGTGTATTTAGTAAAGCAATACCATACCATAGAAGGAAATTTGTTAATATTAATTTTCATTCTCCTAGGGTTTAAATAATTTATTTAAAACGAAGATGCTTTCCACAAAATTTAATTAAACCCATATTAACAATGAAATGTCTCTCTAAATCAGATAAAGCTGAGAGAACGGCAAAATTCATTTTTTTTTTTTTTTTTTTTTAATAATCCGTGTATAACACTCATCCAACCTTACACTATCATACTATTACATTATTCAGTTTTCACTCAATAATTATTACCTTGGGTCTGAAGCCCAAGGGTATTGTTTTCAATAGGTCAAAAGTGTGGCCTGGTGTCCATCCCCACTTAATGTTTGGGCATGCGCAAGAAAGGCATTGTGTGGGCATGCGCCTGCTTGTATAAAAAGATATATATGCTGATGTTGTTCAGTTATACTGATGAATCGATGTTTTATAAAACTCAAATAACAAAACAAAAAAAAAATGTAATGGGCTTGTACTTAAGGCCCAAGGTAAACTGTACATCGGCCCTAAGCCGATTTTTATTAAGGTTATGCATTCTGTAAAATTGAGTATTGCATTTGATATTATATTTCTATATTTATGAATTTAAAGAATAACAGAGATATCCATTTATACAAAATAAAAAGGTTAGTTTATTTTTTAATTAACATTTTGTGCTTGTCGAGAGTGTCCTCTTTTTCCAAAGAGGTGTACCCTTTTACACATTTTATCAAATTGAGTGCATAAAGTGAAACATAATGCAAAATGGTTTGTTCCTTCGTTTTAAAATGGGTCAAGCGGCAGAAATAAAAGAATAATTCATACCTCATCAGTGATGAAACTGTCTACAGACTGAGCTTTTTCTCTAACCAGCCCTCTTAGGAGTAAGTCAATTCCTTTTTCATAGAAAATGTGAGGATTCAAAAACACCGTATGCAATGGAATCTGCCTTTCTGATGAATAATCTGGCCCAATCAACTCGAGCATACCCTGATAAAAATTGTTATGTTGATATATAAATTCAAAGTATGGTTATGTATATACACTACACATATTATAACTATTTATTTAAAGGAATTTTTTGTTTAAAATTTTTATATATGTTCAAATATTTTAATAATCTTTGTGATGTTTTAAGTTGTCTGTTTTTCTAAAACGTTCTCTTTTTTGAGGAGTAATAGTTAATAATGTTTTACAATTACTATACCAACTCAATTTAATTTTTTTTCTTTCAATGGCCCGAAAAATTCGCATTAGCAAATAGATAATTCACAAAAATATTCATTATTTTAAAATTGTTATTGCACTAGCAAACTATCATTTGAAATAGGATAAAAATTGGCAATTTGAAAGATTTTTGTTTATTTGAAAATAATGCCTACAATCGTGATTAACTTTGATCAAGATTACAAATAATCGATCTATCATTGTTATTATAAAATCCCGCTTCATCGTAATTGAGTGAATTAACATGAATTCATTTGAATTATGTTAAAAGAAACATACCTCAATAAGACTGTGACCCACTCGGAAAGCTGCACCGCCAAATACATTAGAAATGCTTGGATTGGTTTCGGAATCATAACCAGAATATCCTCCCTGAGGATCAATCAATAAACCATGTTCTCTTATTACCTCCTCACCTAAAGAAAATAATATGTTAATTATCTGCTAAATTACATTTATTGTTTTAGGCAATCGGCTGTCTACACAAACATTTTTGTCAAAACTTTATTGACATGATTGAACAACATGGAACAACATCTTTCTGAAAAGAAAATGTTTAGTTGCTTTTTAAAAAATATTAGTTGCTTTTTTAAAAATGTTAGTTGCTTTTTGAAAACTTAATTTTAATATAAAGTTGCATTGAAAAGAATTTAAGAATAGTGTAGATTGTCTTCAATTCCAAAAAACCAAAATACACTCCTCAAGGAAAAGACAAATATGCTTAACGGTTCGCAAAGATAGCCTGGGCAAACAACCTGAACTAAGCTTCAGAACCAAGAATGAAGTTATGAGCGACATTCCTCATTCATACTTAGTTCTGAAAATGTGTTGTTCTTACATGCAATTTGGTGTGTAAATGCCATTAAATTAAGAAAAATATCTTTTACGTGTCTATTAATTAGAAATTTTTATTTGAAATTGCGACAGTATCGCTGGTAGTCTATTCAAATCATAGAGCTAAAAAATGTCTACATGATTTAAGCACACAAAAATCCACTTAATATTTAAACAAACAGAATTATTTATTGGATTCTGCATTGATCTCTTTAATTAGAAGTGGAAGTAACATATCGATAGAGGGATGTAAGGAGGCAACCCCCTCCCCCAAATAGATTGAATTTTCCTTTATAATTGGATCTGTATTGATGTCATTCTAGAATCTTCTTTGTGGATATATAAATGATTTTTTCATTGTAAAAGGGAGTTCTTAAGAGAGTCTTGTCACCTGTTCTTTGTAATTTTCTCACCTTAACAAACTCGCTTTTAAACTTAACCTAAGCATATTTATTAAGCCTCTCAAACTTGATAATATTGGCCTGAATTAGTAAGTCCGAAAAAGCATGGATGTAAGAGGCGAAAGAGTATAATTGAGGAAACAAATGTGAGTAATTTTAAACAATTTATTAGTATTTTAGTAAAATCATAAAATAGTGAATTATTTAATTTTAACTATCATTAAATTTTAATTTAATTAAGTAAAATAAAGATTCTATTTACATTTATAATAGGAACAAAATTTAAAGTGTCTGAATAAATGGTAAATATGATTTTTTAAACTCTTCGTGATATTTTTAAGTAGAGATATTGAAATTTGCATAAGTTCGAGACCGTAGTATGGTATTGTGGCGGCGCGAGCTTGTTGGTATGACATTTTGAACTCCATCGGCGTGAGATAAGATGATGTCTCGTGCGTTGCATAGCGACGGAAAAAATAACTTTCCTGGCGAGCAGTTTTATTTTTATTACTTGTGTTCCATGAATATTTTCTTAGCATGTTGTATCGTTGGTGTTTATTTAGTTAATTAAAGTCTAATAAATTTATGTTAAACTAAAATGGAGTCTGATTACTAATCCAAGGATCACAACATCGCTAAAGTATAATGGCGAAATGAACATTCCGCAATAAATGACTAAGTACTATTGTATGCACTGGAGGTGATAAAGTAATAAGTACAAAGTGGGCTATTTTCCCCTAATTAAAAAATTAATGATTTTCGTCGAAGATTTCTTTTTAATTTTTCAATGTTTAATTTTGATGATTTTTGGATTCCAATCGTAGCCTCTGAATCTACAGCATAAATTCCAAAAATAATTTATAAAAAAATTTACCGTTATAGTACTCTGTAGTTAAATACATATTTTATTTTTCCCTTTAGCATCATTCTTACCAAGCAGGGCTGGCAAGAATTCGTTGTAGGCCACATGTTGTAATTCTGCAATGGCAAGTCTTCGGCTCTCTTGGAACAGCCTCTCGTCGTCCCATTTTGGGTTGACTGAATGCAGGCGTTTCGCAATTCGATTATGCTCTCTCATCCACAATGTGTGGATAGCAGTCAGTTCTACTTGCTCGTTTACTCTCATATCCCCTGTTCAAGTAAAAGGAAATGGCATTTAAATTCGGTAACAATTTATAAACGTGCAAAGAATTACATTTACGATACGAATGCAGTGGTAGAAGTGGGTAAAAAAAGGTGGGGGGACGGCCAAAAGTTGGTGACAAGTGCATCCCCTCAACGAAATTTTTTTTAATTTCGTTTCTAATAACAATAAATTTATAACAATTACCTAGTAGAAAGGAAACAATTTTCAACACGAACAAGGGTCCAAAATTTATTGTTATTTTAATGAATATTCTGCGACTTTGTTTTTTTAATAGGAAGTAAGAGATGAAGTGAAGTAATAAATCAACATTATATGCATAACTGTTTATTTAGATTTAAATATTGCCACTAAATAAGCATACTGTCATAAAATTAAATTAATAAGGAATTCGATTTTTTTTTTTTAATTACTTTGTCTTTATATTTTTTCTAGTTCCTCCAAAGTTAAAATTTGACCAAGTGAAAATACCTATATCTTTATACAAAGTAGTATAATACATTTTTATAACACTATGACATAGTTTTTTTTTTCAGTGACTAAAAACTTTTTCTCAGTGTCATTACATTTCGCATTTCCCTACATGCTTGGTATATTTTTTAAGAAGAAAATCTATGCTTAATTAATTTTAGTACTATCTAATATCCTATGCCTAGTATTGCTCAATGTTCAAAGAAATTTATAAACGAAATTAGAGATAAAAACTGAAAAATATAGTCGGGAATAAATACAAAAAATTATACAATTTTGAATTACATGACTCGGAAGAGAGTGATAAGATAAATTTGTTTCAACAATTTTGTCATTGATAGTATATACAAGTATTGTATCGTGCATTCAAAAATTGAAATTAAAAAAATTACAAAATTATTTTTTTACCTTCTTAAGGAAATGTTTGCATTTTTCAGCTTTCTCGTTTGGCTTCATGGATAATTTTTACTGCACATTTATAAGTTTTACTGGTTTTGAGTTTAAAAATCTGCTTTCTTAAGGATTCTCGTTAGACAAATTCCTTGTCTCCATGTGGCAAAATGTTACACCCTACCCATTCGTTAAAAAGTATCAAACCTTGTTTTTTTCTGGTTTCAAGCTTTTTAGCAGCCTTTTGTATGTGTTAAATCCAAGTTTTTGTTCTTCACAAATAAACCATGGATACTCGTTGTATTTCTGAAGGTGCGTATCATTTTGTGTCCAATACTTTGGATAATCATTACTGCAGTGCGTTTTTGCTTACTGTTGCTGCCACGTGCTAGATTCTCTCTCCACGTGGTCTCTTCAACTTGATGCACTTGCACATTTTCCACTGCTCCTTCCTCAACGTTTTGTAGTGTATCAGTCATTTTTCTTACAGTTTTGAAGCCAAATATATCAATCTCATCTTGTTTTGTACTAGATGGATTATGAATACAAATGCCGTTTAGAATCAGAAGTAAGAGTTAATGGTTAAGTTGGAGGAACACACAGTTTTCTACTAATAATCAACAAAACACAAAACATTTTAAAGTAAATGGTCGAGGACAAAACAGGAAATGATAGTGCAATAAATATGTCTTTTTCTATCCACTCTTCCACTCTTCAATAATCCCAGACAACGGGCGCCGAAACTCGCCGCGCATTTCCAAGAAAAATTGACTGAATCTGCTTTAAACAAAACAAAAATGAAAGTATAAAAAATAACAAACAGCCAGAAAAAGCAGAAAGCAGAAGTAATGAAAATGGTTAATTATGTTTTTCACCCCTCCCTTTTAGTTTTTAGACGGATTGAATGTTTTTTTAAATTAGGGGAATAGATTTCGGTAGTTTCAGAAGTGGGGGATGGATTTTAGTGGTTTTAGAAGTGGGGGGATGGATTTCAGTGTTTTTAGAAGTGGGGAGACGCATGGGTATTTTCTGGACAAGTGGGGGGACGCGTCACCCCGCGTCTACCCACACTTCTAGCACTGTACGAATGATTTGCCGATAGGTAGATACTAATGGCATCGATATAAAATATAAATTAGTTTTTGTAACCGAACATAATGTGCCGAAGAAGCAGTTTAATTAAAACCACTCCTCATGTTTTATCAATTATTAATAAAATGCAACAAAATATACACTGTACATGATAAGTGACACTACGTCTAATCATGTGTAAATAAAACTAAACATTCTTTCATCCAATTTACCTTATTTGAATATGAATAAAAATGATTACAGCTATGCTATGTTTCGAAAAATATTGTTATAAAATTAGTACATATTAACGTTTTAAATTTTTTCCCATCCCAAAATTCATAAATATTCTTACCAGCTTTGAAACAATACTGATCTTTGTTTGGAAATCCACATTTATAGCTGATGTGATGTCCTTGAGGCAACAATTCTGTATTGTTCATCCACATTACTTTTAGAAGTCCTGTTGGAAATCCATATATTTAGTCATATAATAAACGAAATTTTGATAATATACTTGAGATAAAAAATACTACAGTAATCAGTGATTTATTAATTGTTACAGTTTCAAATTTCATGAAAAAACTCAACAAAAAGAAAAACAAATAAAGTAATATACCATCTTTAAAAGTCCTTAGAAAGTTGCTTTTGTCAAAGAATGAACCGTAAACTCCAGAGGCATCAAGAAAAGAGGTTACTAAATTCATTTGTTCTCTTTCCCCTGAAAATTCACAAATCAAAGTTGTAAATGAAAATAAAAATTATATTTAAAAGTAACATTTATCTATAAATTTGTTGTAAATTAGTGTAATGAAGAACATCTTGAAGGAAACTATTAACAGACAACTTATATTTATGTAAACCAAATCAGTTATAATTGTAGTGAATTATACCAAACAAGTACGATTTAGAAAAAAGCTAAATCCATTTAAATTAGGAAATGTTTATATTTCAAAAACAGACTAGTTTAAATGCAAATGGCTAAAATAATAGATTTAAAAAGTCTTAAAATAATAGTATCAAATAATCTTTATTATAATAGTGTCGAATAGTTTCCATTAAAACATTATCATTGGATGTCTTCTTCCTGAAATATAATAAACTGCATATCAGCATAATAGCTCAAAGATGCCTAATAGATCCACCACCAGGACAACAAAATGGAAAAAGACCGAATCAATTGATTCCCTTAAAAATCTCTCTAAAATGATTAAAATTTCGTGATTCATTTTGGACCCGTAATTAGTCCAAATTCAGCCAACTAAAGACCCGTAATTCATCTCGGATACTTGAGTCCTGTGACATCAGAATTCATAAAATCTATAATAACAATGTTTTATAGTATCACTAAAACTTACCTGGGCAACTTCCAGCTACAGGTGCTGATCTTACAAAATCCAAACACTTGACGTTCAAAGGTCCATAAAATGGGTCATCTTTTGGGACGCTAATAGCCATACATTCAGGATGCAGGAGATTTGGATTATCGACTATATCAGGATGACAGCAAGATATAGGAGCTCCGTTGTGACCTTTAAAAAGGGAACAAACACATCAGTAGGTATTCTTGAACATTCTATATTACAGTATCACATTTGAAACATCACTAGATTTCAAATTTCGAGATTGGCCAAGCTAATTAGTAATATTATAAATGATAACCTCAAAAAAGGACAGAGGTGTGATGAATGGAATTTTTGTTATCATATATTTGGTATCTAGGCAGGTTATTCATGCATCTATTGTCTATGTAGATACTATCAACACCAGGTTGAAACATCAGAAAACGCACGTTCCCTCATATCAGTTATTGGGCCAAGTTAAAGAAGAACCTTCACAAAAAAATACATTGTTACCTGTTTTACTCGTTATTCTGATAATGTCATGATCTATAAACAATCCAAAATACAGCGTGAGAACTGTAACGTTGGATACAGGCCGGGTTCGATGAGTATAGAGCTCGTTGCTAAGGTATCGAGCATTTGGAAGTTCTTCTCCAGAACTAGACATCCTGGGTAATGAAACGCCTGCAAATAAGAAAATATACATCATAAACTAGCACTAATACATCACTAAAATATTTTTAATATATTATGAATGCTTACAAATAAGAAAATATATACATCGTAAACTAATACTAATACACCACTAAAATATTTTTAATATATTATATAAAATATTTTCACCACTTACTATCAGCGTAATCTGCCTTCATCAGTCTTTTAAATGCAGTCAGTGCCATTCCCCATTCTGGGTGTTCGAGATTATTGCAACTACCATTCAAAGTTCTGTATGGGTACTTTGAGTTACACATATTAGGAGTTTCTGCCAAGCAGTGGTCTGGCAGCATAGCTGTATCAATACTGTAAAAATAGATAAAAGGGTTCACATTGAAAAAGGGATGATCATAATTACTTTATTTAATTAATCTTACAGATAGCAACTAATTGATAAACATTAAATTGGAATGAATTGTACTGAGTTATTAACTCACAAAACTATTTTTTATTTTAGGCAAATTATTTAAAGTCGGGAGATACAATGTAATTCAATTTACATTTAACTTATTCGTAAAATTGGTGGCCCATTACTTATATAACTGTATTAGTTACTAACATAACTGTACTAGTTTTCTAAATGTTAATGCTTTTTTTTCCCTTAGACTTTTGTACCCATGCCTTTTTTTTTTTTTTTTTTTTTTTTTTTTTTTTTTGTAAAGGGTTTCATTAATAATAAAATATTACGATTTATTCAATTTAATACAAATTCGTTTTCATTAACACTAACCATATTTGGCAGCATGGGTATATTCGCATTCGATTAAAAGTGTCACTCTAAAAAATAATGTAAATGTACAAAATGTACTCTTACCATCCACCTAGGGCCTTTTTCATATGTTCCACCACAAGAGCACAGTCTTGTAGTTCCTGTGTTTCGGCGTTACCTTTTTGAAAGCGCTGTAGCAGACACGAAGCAGAACCTTTATCAGGAACTATGCCTGAGAATAAAATATTCCATACATTAGAACTACTGCTTTGCGATGATAATAATTTTTATTTCGAAAATAGTTACATTTATAAATACAAAACTTTGGAATTGACAGAGTATTTGAGTGAAATGTAAATTTTTTTCTATCAAATTTGATGGACATTTGTTTGAACTTGGTTTGTTTCATAATTATCAGTTTTTATAAATTAGTTTAATAGCACTTTTGAAGCTTATTTCAAAGATTGTATGGATTATATTTATAACTCGCTAGTAATAAAAACTTATGGTTGTTAAAGACAAAAAAGCAGTTTAGTGATAAAAATTTTACTTACCATTTTCAATCAGTGTTTTTTCCAAATTCTTTCGGTATGCAACAAGTCCTTCTCCTTCCACCCATGCATCTCGTATATTTCTGTTTAGCAATTTGAAATTTCCTAAAAATAAATAAATAAATAAATAAATAAATAAATAAATAAATAAATAAATAAATAAATAAATAAATAAATAAATAAATAAATAAATAAATAAATAAATAAATAAATAAATAAATAAATAAATAAATAAATAAATAAATAAATAAATAAATAAATAAATAAATAAATAAATAAATAAATAAATAAATAAATAAATAAATAAATAAATAAATAAATAAATAAATAAATAAATAAATAAATAAATTTAAACCAGAATTGTTTGCAGAAAATTAGAATTCAAAAGACTAGAAATAATTACACATAAGCCATTCATGATTAATATGTTTTAATGAATATTCTTCTTAAAAAAAGTTAAATACTCAATTTAGAGATTTATAATTTTATTAGATACAAACACCACATTCTAATACACTTTATTTGTATATTATCAAACGTAACAATGATGCAACGTATTACAAAAAAGTATGTAGAAACGGTCTCTTAGCTACTGTGATAAACCAACTTCTTCAATTTTGAATCATCTGTCAACCAGGGGTGTAGTGGAGCGGGAACGCGTGGGAACGGCGATCCTTTACCTTTTTAGAAGGAGGAACGGCGTTCCCTCATCTAATTCCCCCCCCCCTCCTTTTTCTTTTCTTCTTTTCTTCTTTCATTACATGACATTAAACGCAAAGTCAAGAAAGAAAACGAAAAGTTTGTTTTCGTACTGCAACTTCAGAGCTGAGCAAGCAAGTTCAAGTATTTGTAAACACTTGACAAAGGCGCGGCAACTAACTCACTCGGCCATTCCATCAATAATCCGTCACATGCATTCGACACCCCTCCCCCCCCCCCCCCTGCCCCCCTCTCCTACATGGTTCAGTGTTTTTTAATACTCCTTCATTAGAACTATGATTCATCCAATGCAGATTATCTTCTTCATCATCTATATTTGTGGATGAATTCCAGACGTCAAAGTTGCATGGTTCTTTGTATACAAAATGACGCCAACTCTCTCAAAAACTGGGGTCTGTCAGTTCTTTGCGCCCTTTCCTTGCTGAAAGTTTTTTTCTAATTTTAACGGAGGAACGCTAATCGATTTCTCAACAAGAGTTATGTAATTTTTTTTTTTTTTTTTTTTTTTTTTTAAATTTTTTGTATCACCCACGTGTTTTGAAATTACGGAATTATGCATTTATATTGGCTTGCCAGGTATTGGGAAAATCAAACTGATACGTTGTTTGAACATGACAAAATATATTCAAAACAGTTTTTGATTTTGTAACTCCTGCTTACTTTAACTCAATACATAAAAATAATGGAAATGGGTGGTCTCAGGAAGCTGCATTGGAGGATGCTTTTATTCCCTCCCTAATAGTTACTTAAATTTTTATAAAAGTGAAGAAAAGGACAAAATTCACATGAAAAAATAAACTGTGTGCCATTTAATAATAGATTTTATATTTGTCATTGTGAGAAGAGAAATAAAAAAATCAAAGTTAGGAAGAAAGAAAAAATTTCCTTGCAACCTACAAATGATACTGCCGAAACTCATGATATTGAATGTATTCTTTTCCAAGAAGTGAAGGTATTCATATTTGCTTTGAGGTTATATATTTAACTTTTCTTCATATAAAATTGCTAATGGTTTTGCAAATGGGTATAATACATCGAAATCGTGCTGTGAAATAGTAAGAAAGCAATGGAAATGAATTTAAAAATTTAAAAGGAAATTGCTTTTCGGTTTGAGATTGGAAAAGCTTACATTTACAGTTATTGCAGAGTTTATTCCAAAATGTAGCTGCAGTTCTTTAAAAAAATCTTTTTCTCCCAAGTTTAAAAAAAATCTACATTAAATACAGTGGTAGCGGTAAGGGGGGGAAATTGCTCCCGATATTTTTTAAATTGTAGTGATTTTGATGACAGTATCAATATCTTATAAAGAAACCAGGAATGTCCCAAGCAAATCTATATGTCTATCAATTGATGAGTTTACATTTGGTTGGTTGTTTGTACCAGGCGCGTAGCCAGGGGGTGGCTGATGGGGCTTCAGCCCCCTCCGAAATTTTCAAACCTCGAAAGTCAGAAATAGATCTATTTATGCTTGGATAATGGTTATAATAAGCTACGGTGAGAGAAAAATACCCGAAAGCTGTATATACCCATTGCGTATCTCACTCTCTCAATCTCTGCATATCTGACGTAACGAAAGTTCAGGGCATCCGAAACGCCTTTGGTGTAATTTCAGAAATTTGCTGTTTCTTTCATAAATCTGCAAAACGAACAGATATTCTGAAAAAGAATATTAAAGACTTGAAACCTAACACAAAACAGACGAAACTTAAGACGTTATGTGAAACTCGTTGGATTTTACGTCATGAAGCTATTTTAATGTTCAAGGAGTTTTTAGAGCCAATCATCGCTTCGTTACAGGAAATCGAGGGCCTCGCAACAGACGATTCGTCCAAAAAGGCACACATTTTGTTGCAAAGCACATGCCAGTTTTCTTTTCTAGTATGTTTGTGCATCGTCAGTAAACTGCTCGGTTGCACATACAACCTATTCGAGTATCTGCAAAGTACTAACATTGACTTGTCCAGTGCTTTGGGTGAAGTCAGCAACATAACGACGATGTTGCAAGAAATGAGAAACAACACCATGTGGATAAGTTTAATTCTATATATAATGAAGCTGAAACCTTAGCTGAAAAACATAATATAGAAGTCAAAACATCAAGAGTGTATAAAATCCAAAAGAATCGCCCAAATATAGCCTACAAAACAACTGAAGAATACTATAGAATAAAAATTTTTACTCCCTACTTAGATGATATGATATCTTCATTAAATGAGCCCTTTTTGCCTCATAAAGAAACAGTTTCTTCCTTGCAAAACCTTATTCCGCAACACGTTAAGAGTTTTCAAGATATTGAACCATGCATCTCCTTTTATGAAGATGATCTTCCTACTTACAAAGATGTGATTGAAGGCGAATGGGAGCTGTGGAAAAGAAAGTGGATGTCGGTCGAAATGTTACCAAACTCAGCGATTGCAACCAAAACATCTTCCCCAGCATATACGTTTTGCTCAAAATCCTATCCATTCTGCCAGTGTCAGCAGCCACAGCTGAGAGAAGTTTTTCTACTCTTCGGAGATTGAAAACTTATCTTAGTAGTACGACAAGCCAAAATCGCTTAACTGGACTGGCTTAGCTGAATATCCATAGGCAATGCTCAGTTTCAGACGAGATGGTCCTCAACAAATTTGTCAGCAGTGGAACTGTTAGAAAATTTAATTTAATTTAACTTTGTAATGCCTCTTAATTAAATACAATTGTTCCATTATTAAACTTTATTTTAAATGTGATATTTCTTCTCATTTCCTTATTTTAAAAAGCATTTTTATTGTGTTTCATTAAAGCATTCTTAATCAAATATTATTTATGCATATTAATACTTAATGTCACGATTGTGAAAAGAAAGGGTCATTTGAATATTACTACATTTAACAAATAAATTTTCTTTCCAGTGAATGCTATATGTGCTAAAAGTATTACAATCCCAAAAAGTGTTTATTTGTTTTTTAGTTTGATTAATTTTGATTTGTAAATTATTGAATGATAATTATTGTTTCCGAAGTTGACATTTATAATTTCTCAGCCCCCCCCGAAAAAAAAATCCTGGCTACGCCCCTGGTTTGTACGCTCAACGGCCTACTTTTATGTACAATGACGGCTAATCGGGCAGGGACCAACAGCTTAACGTGGATTTCGAATCATAACGAACATCCATGCCTAGCACCTTTGGCATGCGAGGCTAGAGCTCTAACCATACAGCCATCAGGTTTGAATCGAAACTCGATCTCTTATGGAAATTTTTCTGATTGAAAATTGTTTAAGAAATCATGTAAATAATCTGTTTAAAATGAATTGTTGATAATCTGTTTAAAATGAATTGTTCATAATCTGTTTAAAAATTGTTGCAAAAAATCTATTTAAAAATTTGTGTCAATAATATGTTTGAAAATATCTTCTAATCCATTTATAAAGTGTCAAACAATCTGTTAAAATGGGTTATGCAAAACAAATTGTTAAAAGATCCAGATAATTTAATAGTTTTAAAAAGATATTTAAATAAAAAAAAGTCTTAAGTCTAAACACACATGTTTTCGTTTCAGTTTTGAGGAGCTCATTATCTGTTTTGAGATTATTAAAGTAAAATATAGAAAATTATTTATTCTTAGTTGTAATTTCCACTTCCCCCCATACACACAGAAAAAAAAAGTATATACGTTTGTAACGACTCGAAATAGAGCGTTCCCATACCTTTTTATTTTACACTACACCACTGCTGTCAACGTTATACAAACACATCATTCTATTTATTTGTTATCTCTTAAATAAATGTGTGTGTTTCAAGAAGTCTCTTTAGCGAACATACTATTTTCTGAAATGACTTGTTGTGTTTTTATATATATATACCTGTGAATGGTTGAGGTGACGTGGTGTAGTCAATCAGAAAGGGATCAGGTTGTCGTGCTTCTCGAATAGCCTCCGCTACTAACATCAGTACCATACCTAATAGCAGCAAACTGTAAAATACAAAAGAATACGGCTCAATTGAAAAGGTGTATGAAGATTTCAAGTTTACACCTTTATTTAAAGAAATGATGACTACATACAAGAAGGTATAAATCTTATTTCATAAGTAAATTTTAAATTTTGAAAATGGGAGCACCTAAAACTTTTGGTAAATTTGAGTGAAAATCCTATTGTTTTAATTGTTTTTTTTTGTTTTTTTTTAAATACAGGATGGTTGTAAAATGATTTTGTCATTATACGATATTTTCAGGTACTGCCTTGATCAATAAATGTGAATGAAGTTCAATGTATATTTATTTTAAAGTCTTAAAAGTGAGAAATAGATAAAAAGACATTACATGGTTACGGTTTTAGCTATAAAATTTCAAACAAATTTACATCCACTTTTAAGCATTGCAATTTATCATATTTATATAAAACCACAAATAACGTTGGTATGGTACTTGTAGGATCAAAAACGTCGGCGTAAAAATGTACACAAAGAAAAGACAGAGGTTCGCATTTTCATTAATGGTGGGAATGCAATTGTGTTTATGGTATGAGAAAAGAAGAACCAACTCGCCATTGTAACCTATTTTGAAAAGTAACGATGTTGAAAGTATACTTTCATTGTTATCTGAATGGACAAAATGCAATGCTTCTGACCACTGAAGCTTTCCCATTCAGAAAATTAAGCTTAACCAATCAAACCTAACCAATCAAAATAAGCAATTAATTTTCATTATACGAAAATGTCATACATAATTAGTACTCACCCTAGTAAAATGCCTGCAATTGTCTGCACCCTTGGCACTTTCATCTCCACTTGAATGTACCTCTTCCATGTCTTGGGCTGCTCAAAAGGCTGGTATCCCAGTGCGTTGGGGGCAGATGCTAAAAGGGGTCTATTTTCATTCAGTTCTTCAATCACGTCATCCCCGCGAACGTAAAACATTGTGATGATGCCTGCAGAGGTTTAAAATGTCGTCACTCATTGAGAATATTACAAATTTCAATTAAAAATAAAATTATAGCAACAGTTTGAATGTATCTTTTTTTTTAAAACTGTTTTTGAGCCTTAAGTAGCACTGAATGTGCATAGGTACATTCTAATCAAGAACTGAAAAATTAAATGTATGTTCCATAATTGTGTTATTGCTGCTTATTGAGTTTAATAGTTCAAATAGGATGTAGTATTTCGTCATTACATTTGAATTCCATTCAATTTGTTGCATGTTGAATAATTGTGTTGTAATATTGTAATTGATCATCCCCAAATTTAATCTTTAACGTTATTTTAATTGAACTTCATCTATTTGGAAACGTATTACATCATTATGTCATATAATTTATCAGCAGTTTGTACATTTAAATGTAATTGTAATGTACATTAAGTATAATTGTAATGCAATACGTAGAATCTTTAACATTATTTAAAACTAGTTGCGTGACCCAGCATTGTGAGGATCTGTCATTATGCATAGTTCTCAACATTTTCGAGGCAAATATATAAAGGTGAACATAGTAATATAACATATATAGTCACAAATTAAACTGAAATTAATTTAATTGTTGCATTATTAAAGTTCCAAAAGTTAATTTAGACTTATAATTAATATTAATTTAGAATTACAATTAATATTTATTTAGAATTATAATTAACTTTCATAGTTTAGATGATTGATTCCTGTCTATCGAATACACATACAAGAATCATAATTAATCTAAAGTTAAAAATAGCAAACATTTAATAGAGTTGGTTTATTTTCATATGGTGTCTTTAAATAAAATAACATTGATTTTTCTTTGTATTTTTTTCCTGAAATGTATTTTACGAAAGTAATTCCCTATTTAATATTAAATAAATTAGTACTAATAAATGTAAGGTAACTTGCAAACAAAATTTTAAAAAATTCTAACAAAATGCGTAATTTTCGTTGAAAAAGTACTTTTAATTATATATTGTTTACGAAGTTCAATTTATGACGCAACTAGTAATTGTTCTTTTTTAATAATAAATTCTAAAAATAACAAATCAGTACGATTTAATATAAAAAAAATTAATAAAAAATATCAGAAAATCTATATGTACTTAAGACGAATAGGATTGTGAAACAAATACAACCTTATTAGAAAAACTTTGAATTGAATTTATAAAAATATCGTAATAATGTTATACACAAACCTTAAAAAGAATACATATTCATCTTCACAAAAATATTCTACAAATTTTTCAGCATTTACCACTAAAATATCAATCTAAGTAAAATATCTGTAATTTTCTCTAAATGCATAAGGCACCAAAAGTTTAAAAATGACCTTGGTTGTATAACATTTGCTGTGAAAAAAAAGATAAATAATTTTCAAATGTAGCCTCGACCTTAACAATTACGCATGACCCGCTGTTGAACCACCTGGCTTTTTAATAGTTCGGTATTGAAACTCATGGGACATTGAAGATCAGAAAGAGAAAGTTTACAGGTGCAGTATTAATTTGATTACGGCAAATGCGTATCACGCTTCATTGTTTAACATAATAATATTCTTGCAGGTGCTTTAAATTTAAACCTTGGACATAATTTCTTAGTTGTTAACAGGATAAATGATAATATTGCAACTATTATATCATAAACATACTCCAAAACGGGAAAAGCTTTCTATCATTCAAACCTTGTTTGATTGCTGGTTAATTGGAACTTGTTTTTACTGCGGATGTTTTTTTATATATATATGAGCTAATTAATATACTTGCTAATGACTTACGAACTGAAAAAGAAAGAGAGAGGCTATATAATTTTTTGTAACGTTATACTTAATTATATTTATATAAAATTTCGAAGAGGAAAAGATAATATTAAAAATATGAGGTAGTTAAATATGTAGTTTTTGTAAATTAATCGCAAGAAACTTTCGTAAATATAAATACATTTTATGCACTATATGATAAAATAAGGTAAAACTTCATAAGGTAAACTTGTCAAAATAAGGTAAAACTACAAAAAAGTTTCGTTTGCATTTTACATTCGTAATAGTTTTTTTAAAGAGGCACGTTTAAGAATTTGCTAATATATTGTTTTGAGTAAAACTAAATGTGTGGAAAAAATTTCTAAATGATAGGGCACTTTTAATTACACAGTTCAAATCTAGGTATCGTTATTTTAATACTAAACATACCGAGCGTGTTAAATTACCCTTTTTTAAAATTTCTGTAAGAATTTAGTACATACAACGTTATCCTATCATCACTACGCTTTAAGATTTTATTATAATTTACATTCTGTGTATACTTCAAAAAAAATTTATCTCTCTCTTGTTTTCACCGAGAAATATATGCAACTTGACAAATCTACCGATTCGGGTCATTTGATCCATTGAACGATAGATTCTCGTAGGTATAAATTCTTATTGTTTGTTAAAAAATATGTCGAATGGTATCGATAACAGTAATATAATGCCCTGGATTCAGGGGCGTACTGGGACATAAAACCGGCCTGGTGATTTTAGATTTATGCCGGCCCAAATTTTAATTATAATCATTTATCAAATGTTAATTATTTTTGTTAATAAAATTCTACTAATTAATTAATTTTAATAATGAAATATTTTGAATAACTAATAAATTTTATTATTTAAATATTTATAATGAATAATTAATTTCGATGATTATATAAATTTATTTATAAATTTTTATAATTGAATTGTTTTAATAATTAGTTTAATTAAATAAATTTTTCTCTATTTTTAATCCTTATATCCCCTTTGAGTGAACTTGGTATAATTAACTATTGATAGTTTGTTACAAAATAAAACAATATCTAAATTGCAAAATAAAGAATGCTTGGGTTTATAAAAAATTTTTATAAGAAAATGACATTCGAAATTATACTATATACTTAACTTTAAAAGGAATAAAATAAGTAAAGCGTTGTAATACTATAGATCTTTGTCATTTGAACAAATATCATTGCTGTTTGGTTCTGTATCTGCACACGTAGAT
Organism: Linyphia triangularis; assembly: GCA_963978545.1. Taxonomy (NCBI): domain Eukaryota; kingdom Metazoa; phylum Arthropoda; class Arachnida; order Araneae; family Linyphiidae; genus Linyphia; species Linyphia triangularis. The sequence continues at coordinate 54,308,967 of OZ021722.1, read as the reverse complement.
GAAACTTCTAAAGTTTTGTTTAAATGATTATTAATCTCAGTAGTGTCGATTGCTACCTTATGATTTGTAACAATATTTTTATCCGTTGAAGCAAAGAACATATCTTTTATAGATAAACATTGCTTTGCTTGTTTGGCAAGACTTTTTCCTTTTTTACCGTCCATTTTACCAAATTAGACAAAAATCTGAATAAATAAAAACTGTCGTTAAAAAAACTTTCAAATCCATTTTGTTGCAAAATTAATCGAAAACTTGTGACTTTGAAAAATTACGTGATGGCATAAAGTTAGGCGTAAATTATTCAAAAATATTGAGGAGAACGGGGAAGGAAAGAAGAAGGGCAGAGTTCAGATATAGAAAAATATGTGATGGATCATAACATGCACAAATTCGTGACAATACTGTTATAATTAAACGTATACATAAATTGAGGAACTTGCATATATAAATAGATTTATCAAGTTTTAATGCTTTGACATTTCAGTTAGGTTTTTAGCAAACATATCTTAACTTTCTAATTTCTTCAACAGATAACTTTGATTTCTAAGAAATATATTTTAACGTGTTATCGGTTAAACTCGTGAATTTCTATTAAGATTTTATTCTTTTTTTAAATTTACCACTACTTAATTTCTTTTTTTAATAATTATTTTTAAACACTTCATAATGGAAGATTGTTTGGCACATACCCAATTGTTCTTCTATTCTATTTAAATAATTTTAGACAAAATGAAATTGCATTGCAACACAAAATAAAATAATTACCCCTTGTCTATGGAGTAAATCAAATTATCTACATAAAATCGTATAATTATGATTATAATAAGAGATGTATCTCTTATTATTTATAAAAATGATTTAATAATTTTTATTTACAATTAAATCACTCTTAATAACATCTTAATCAATAATACTACACTTTTAAAAAAAAAGATTATACTGACTTCAAAAAATAATTATGAATGGAAAATGTGTAATACAGAAAATTTAATTTTTCTGATTTCGAAAACAAAACGTATAAAAACCTTAGATTTTGAATTGTACCCACAATGTCAGGTAGATCACTAACACAATGCAATGTTAAATATGTGTTTACATTCGTATTAAAAAGTTATTAATAGACACAAACATGATCCAAATTAGTCCAGTTAATCTGGAGTTATAGGCCTAAATAAACATAGATAAACGTTGAATTTATATATATATATATATATATATATATATATATATATATATATATATATATATATATATATATATATATATATATATATATATATATATATAACATAACTAAACATAATTTTACGTATGAATTAGATTAATTCATTTCAAGTTTTCAAGAATCAAGAACCTTTATATATAAATAATTTAAAATAATGACACTTACTTGAAATGTAAATTTGAAGTTTTATGTAATCAGTTGCAACATTTTCGTTTGGTATTGACTATAATATGTAATTGCTGCCAGCTTAGCTTCGCATGGAACCATATCAATTTGTGAAATGGAAATGGCCTCTAACAAAACAACGGTCACTCTTTTTTTGGTGTTGTGACTTCTGTTCCATCATTTGTTAATTTCGTTCGACTGGTAATGTAATTAGAGCTAGAGTCTTTACCGCCTCGAAAAATTGACCCCATGAGAAGCTTTACTTAAAGTTTCTGCTTTTTAAGAAGTCCGAACAATATATACTATGTCGCCAACGATCTTGGAAGACCATTATAGTAATGAGTTAATAGCCCATCCACGACTGGACCATGCGGGTGGTCCTCAGATTTCCATGGTCCTTTCCACACCTCGGGCGTTAAGCAGAAGTCATCGGCCACTTCTCCACAATTGTCCACAATACCCCATACTTTTCTTGGAATACCTTATCTTCCCGACTAACCGAAAAAGGGAGCGAACGATGGAAACAATTGGGATTCAAATGCAATGAGTTAGAGAAAAAAAAAAGAAGAAGAAAAAGGTACTTATATTGAAAAAAAGAACGAACTTCCATACCGGACCGGCCCATTTTTTTGTAGACACTGACCGGCCCGGTGATTGCACCGGACAACCCTATGGCCAGTACGCCCAAGTTTTATGACGTAATACCTGAAACTCCTACTTTGTTGTTAGTGCGCCTTGATACGTTTGTTAGACTCGATGAGTCATTTTTGAATTGCCTAGTGATTAAAAGACACGAGTAAGTTATATACAATATTATCAAAACCTATTGGTTGTTTTCAGATTATCTGGCGCCGTCAGCAACACGAGGGCTATAATGCGCCGAAACATTCGTCATTTGACAAGCCAACATACATTTACAAACACCCATGCCTAACACGGGACACGAGCCCGCAACCTCGCGGTGTAGAAGCTAGCAAGCTAACCACTATACCGTTTGGTTGGCATCAAAACCTATTGGATTACAATCGTAATTGGGACAAAATTGTTTAATTCCCATACCAAATCGCACTAAATGGTATATTATTTACGAAGTATCGTAAAAAAAATCTAACTTTTTGAAGATGGACAGTTGAACTAATGTGATGCGAGGCATCACGAAGCATCGTTACGCTTGATGTTAATAGAATATGCGACGAAATATCAAGTATGATATCAGCAAACAATTTCAAGAGAAAGATAGTTGTCATTTTTAAGAATGACAAAAATCAAGAATTGAAATATTAACATCACATTCAAAATTTTTAAACGATAGTACACTAAGTTTTTAAACTAATTCTTACACTTAATTCTGATTTGATATTTATTATTATTTTTTTGTAGTTTTATTTTCAAAATTAATTAAGTAAACCGCAAATAAATTCTTTTCATTAAGTACTTGTGTACTTTCATCTATGAGAGACGAAGAAATAAAGTTAAAGTTTTTATTACTTATTTTCTTATTTTTAAATTATGAAATTAAAATTTCGATTGGTAGAACAAAATAAATGAAGACAATAATTTCTTATTTAAAGAGGAGAATCTATTTACATTTATTTTGAATATGTTTCAGAAGAAGAAGAAGAAAAAATCAAATAAAATGTTGGAAATGATTTGTGCACAAAGCATATTTTTCATGTAAGGGATGCATTTAGAAAATGTAAAAAAATAACTTAATAATTTGTATCTCTTAAAACTATCGTATGCCTATGTAAAAAAACAAGAGTGAAATTAATTACTACTAAAATGTCTATAAAATACCTCCGTTTTTTCATGCTTCTTAACTTTCTAGAGAGTCCTCTTATAATAAAAAATATTCATAAGCTATAACATTTTGATTCGTGATTAAAACCCACCCGATAGCGTAAAGAATGTTTCCACCTCACTAAAGAAACCAATAAAACTTCTCAATCACCTCGAATCTCAATAACAACTCATTATTTTTTCAAGAAATTTGTATTTATCCCTCGTTCAATTTTAATATCATTACCTCTAATAATATATATTTAAATTGCTAGAAGAATATCTAAACATATTCCAAGGTCAAAAATGAATCTAGAGACAAACCTATTGGCTATCTATAAATAACCGAAGGTTATGAAGTTGGTTCTCAAGATAGCTCAAACTCAACCAACAGGACAGGTTTCTGCCTATTTCCGAACAAGGACGTTTATTTTTAGACCAAGGTTTGCATTTAATGGGCAGATATTACATCAAAACGGTTTTGTTTTCAAAGGTGATGGGTAACATGCAGTTCTATGTCTCCAAAACGTAACAATTGTATTTATGGATATCATGTGGATTAATACTGTGTATAAACACGACTTTATAGGTATGTTACATTTGATTTCTTTGCAGTGTTAGGAATTGTTAACTGTATTAAAGAACGACGTTTGTTTATATTTTTGAAAGTTATTTATATGGATTCCTTTATGTGTAAAATTAAAAAAAAAAAAAGTTCAAATTATTTAACTTTGAGAATTGATGTCATTTTCCCAATATAGTTGAATATTGATATTTCCCCATTTTTCAGCATATTTTTTCCCAAGTCTTAAAATTAAAATTTTTTCGACATTTAGTTATTAAAATTATAAAAGAAAAATTGACCAATACTTTTAAAATATAAATTTATTCTAAATTTTACTGAAACGAAATTTATCGTCAATTGTTACCCTTATTATTGAAGACCTTTTTAAGGTACTTAGGTACCTAAAACTAAATATTGCTATTTATAAACGTTATCCCTTTTTAACTAAGGTACAAATACAATTTATTTGGATAATATAGATAAACCGGCAGCAGAAAATGTTCCCGTTGAGTTTAGTCTTACGCTGTGAGTGTAAATACTCAAATGCTAGTTTTTTTTGTTTTTTTTTATCATTTGTCTTCAAACTTGCAAGCAATTCATAAAAAAAAAATATATTTCCAGTCAAATCCCTTTTTGACCAAAAAAAAGTATGGCAAGTCGCTTAAGTGTTGTTTAATATTTGAAATATTCTCATTCGTAGCCTTTGTTTAGTATCAAACACAGCGTTATTGAAGGAAAAGTTTTTTAAACTTAAAACAACAACGATAAAACGTCAGAAAATTTCTTTTTTTAAATATATAATTATTATTTTTTATGTTTGAGTATGTACTTAATAGTTGAGTACTAAATTTATTTAAATAATCAAAGTATTTAACTAAGGTTTTGGATGAACAGATAGGTATACAGTAAAGTGATTCTATTGTGTTCCGTTTTTGACTTTAGGGTACGAAATACTAAAAATGTTTAAATTACGTAAAAAGTTAATGTTGTCATAGAGTTTAAATCGTAATTATAAAACAATTTTCAAACGTGCAAATTAAATTATTTTATATATTTTTACAAAAAAGTGCCTTTTGAAGGATACATTTGTTAAGTTTTATTTCGGAATTAATAAAACCCTTCAAGAATATTCAATTCAATACCAACGTGTTTGCACAAAATATGTTACAGGAATCAAATCTGCATGTATCAAAAAATAATTTTAAATTAAGTAAGAAAACGTAAAATAGTCAAAATGTATATTACGTTTAGTCGCTGAAATTAGTCAAAACGGTATACCGTCAATTTTTTTATAAATTGTATTATTTTTTTCAAAACAAAAGATATTTTTTTCCAATTTCAGTGTTTAAAAAATTAGAAATCAAAATTTAGAAATAATAACTATTCAAAACTTGAATTAATATGAATCAAATTGAGGATAATATATATAAAAAAAAAGTATTTGAATCTAATGATCTGTCATTTTTGTTTTCTTTTTAATTCGAATAATTTCTCAGAAGATCAGTTGAGTGTATTGTAAATATCTCTAACAGTGCAGAAAGCATATTAAAAGGAGTAAATAATAATCAATCGTATATATAATCAAACATTTTAACATTTGAAATATAAGTAAGTCTCTCAAATGCCACTTTAAAACTATCATGTATATCAACGGTTATATTAATCTCAATGATATTTTATTGCAATAAATTATAAAGATATTTATTATAAAATTATTTGTCATTAAAAAATGTGGAGTAAATAGATTAAAAATAAAAGTGAAAAAATGGATATGAAAGTTGTTTGGATATTATTTTATAAGTTGCATGTATTTTTGATACAAATTTATAATTTACGTTATTATGAAAATTGTATTTTGCTATTTTGTAAAATATGTATTCAGTAAATATTTCCACAATTTTTTTTTATTTAGAGATAAATAAATTAATAAAATTAATTAAAATTAATAAATTAATTAAATACGTTTATGATTAAAAATATAACTAATTTAATGGTGCATGTATATCTTCGAATATATTTATTAAAGAAACATTATTTTATAGAACTATACATCCCAAAATCAAAATACTATTACTTTTCTTTTTAAAAGAGTATCTTCAGCAAATTAAAAAATGCAAATGCTAAAAAAATTACTTACAATGATACTATTTCCAAACGCATTTAGAATTTAAAAATGTAACTTAATTATTATTATTATTATTATTATTTTTTTAAACTTCTGCGGTCTTAAATATATAAGTAAGAAAACGTGAATAATATTTTTTCACTGATGTGGTCACGATTTCCAAAATATGAATACATTTAAAAATAAACTAAAATGTTTACTTCTTGATCAACAGCTTAAAAAGTTTACAAAATATAAAAAGGTAAGGTTATAGTTCTTTCAAATTCAAAATACTTAATGCAAAGAAGCCAAGCTTTTTGAATTATTGTTATTAAGACGCTTTAAATTTATCAAAATTCATCCATTTATTTTTGTTGTTTTAAAAAATAGTTTACTTTCTCACTGAAATAATATGTTTCTGGAAAAAATATAAGTTTTTTTATTAGTTTAAGTTGTGTTACCAGTATAATAGAAAGAGGCGATAACTTTGTTGTACATCATCAAAATTTACTCACTAAACTTTTCATATTTTATAAAATACTTCAAATCCTTCCGATTCCAAAATTGTATTTCTGATTTAATTAGAAGTTTAATTATTTGTTTTTCTCTGGCAATTCATGTATGTGTTAGATAAAAATATACAATTATTTCCATAAATTTAAAAGTAAAGAATTTTTTTTTTAAATTGTCAAAAGGAAACACCGAGACATTTTTTTCATATGTTTTAGAAAATTGAAGTATAATTTTTTTAAGAAACCGGAGTACTTTATCAGAAATACTAAATGCATGAGAAATTGAGTATAGTGATTTTTTTCCTTTTTCAAAAGCTTCAAAATTGAAAAGAGTAGTGTTTTGCAATCAAAGTTCAACGTTTTAAATTAAAGTGAAAAACTATTTTCATAATTTATTCAACTATTGTATGAGTTTTAAATAATAATACTAAACATAACTTTACTAATTATAAAATTAAAAAAGTTGGTCTTGGTATCCACCTCTCAATCAGAAAAAATCTTCATAAGTAATTTCTTGGCCTAAGAATTTTAACATACTAAATAAATAAATTTTGTTATAAACTTATGTTTCATTACTTAATAATAAACGTATTAAACATCATATTTGGGTTGTTCCCGTTGAATAAATCTCATGTCAATTGTTTCTTCAGACGACATGCACTCTGCATAGTTGGCTAATTTATTACAAAATTATAAATATCTTAATGTTTCAAGATATCAGAGTTCTAATTAATCAATTACTACCACCAGTTGATGGAACCTTGAGAAACCTATATAAACAACAAAGAATAACAAGATGTCACGTAGCAAAATGCGAAATATTTGCATCTAACATACTGCCATAAAACCCTCTTTATGAATAGTATTTCTAATAAGTAAGTATTTAAATTATAACTTGCAATTACATTTTCATCAACTATTTCTTCAGTTCTACATTCAACTATTATACATCAACTATTTCTACAGTTCTACATTCAACTATTATACATCAACTATTTCTACAGTTACAACTCTTTTAAGACCTGAAGACCAATGATCATTTGTTTTTGCTAATTTAGGAAACTCTGTAGACGATTAATAATAATGATGTGATTCCAAACCTCGAAAAAATTTTAATATTGTAATATTAACATCTAGCACACTTACTCAGAAGCAGATAGAAGTTCTTGTAGAATCGGGACAAAAAATAAATAGGCAAAATAAAATAAAGTATACTAGGCAAAATAAAATAAAGTATACTAGGCAAAATAAAATTAAGTAAACTAAGGCTATTTTGATTTTCTAAATTGTATTACTATTTTTTTTTTCTCATTATGTGCTTGTTCATAATACTTATGAAGAAATAAGAAAGTGCCACATAACTTATTCTTTAATTTGTATTTTCTTGGCAAATTTCTTTTGAATACAGCTACAATAATTATTTTTGAGAGGTTAAAAGACAGTTGAAATGGATATCGATTTTACTCAAGAAGTTTTAAGAAAATTTTGTTATGTCTTGGCCAATCATGTAAAAAAAAAATTTATCACAAGACGAGAAACAACTAAATTATGACAGAGTAACTATAGCACTTTTTGTATTGTTAAACTATTGTGTAAAATAATAAGTATACAAAATTTACAGGTTATCTGTACGGTTACAGGTTTGTACATCAATTTACTTACAAAATATGATAATTGATATTTGTTTTTTTTCTATGTCACGTTTATCAAAATAAATAAATACAGCACAAATTAACATAACCACAAGACATTTTAATTTTTATAATGAAAATACTAGAAGCACGTTATATATCAAAGAAAACAATTTTAATGTTGTCTTCTATATTTGAATCAAAATAAAACAATAATTATTTCGTGTAAAACATTAAAATTTCCTTTAACAATAAACAAGGAATGAACCGAAATAATCTATTCAGTATAAAATATAAAGGTAATTTGCTTTTAATTATGATTAATTTCCAAAGAATTTAATCATTTTATTTTCTGCTAATACAAGAACTTAAGATATTTAAATTACAAACTAATTCCAATGAATAAAATTACATCCTTACGTAACGTAACGATAATTAATGCGTGATACTAAATTCATTGCATGTCCAGCCAGCAGTTTTGACTTAAGTGTTAACTTTTGTTTCAAGGACAAGGACAGCAAAACGTGTTCCTCAACACTCCAAAAACCTACCTACGAAAAAAAAGTATCTTAATTTGAAGGTGAAACCGAAGACGTTTTCTTCCAATCATTGTTTGCCCTGAGGTGAAAAGAGGGCTTGTTTTCTTCATGGCAGATGAGACTTGCTTTTTGATGTAGACTGAAACTAAACCCTTATCTTATCACACGCTTGCGGTATATTTTGTCTTCCAGACTCTCCGATTTTTAATTTATATATATATATATATATATATATATATATATATATATATATATATATATATATATATATATATATATATATATATATATATATATATATATATATATATATATATATATATATATATATATATATATATATATATATATATATATATATATATATATATATATATATATATATATATATATATATATATATATATATATATATATATATATATATATATATATATATATATATATATATATATATATATATATATATATATATATATATATATATATATATATATATATATATATATATATATATATATATATATATATATATATATATATATATATATATATATATATATATATATATATATATATATATATATATATATATATATATATATATATCTGAATGGGAGAGAAAATTAATGAATTCAAGATTGGCAGTACATGATCTTTTAGTGATATTTTACTGTCGTTTAAAGATGATTCGGCGTTAATCTCGAAAAAAAATGTGATTTTTTTTTTTTTTTTTTTTAATATGTTGTACAATCTGACGTAAACTGAACATGTAAACAATTTACTTGAAAGACATATAATCTCTTTAAATGGTTGAGTTTTTTAAAAGCACAAATTTGCAACGAATAATATTGCATGGAAAATTTTCAATTAATTTTATTTAAAAAGATCTTAAACCCCAATTAATCTTAAGATAAAAATCAAATACTCTCTGATCGCAGTTAGAAAAAAGTACTCTAATGTTGAGAATCAAAAAAAAAAAAAATTACCCTTGATAACTTAGTAATATAAATTATGAATTAATTACTATTATTCCTCCAAGATAGAAATTTGAATGTGACGTATGACGTTACAACCTAAGAAGACATTTCTTTACGGACAACATAATTTTATAAACATCTTTGTAACGCACTTATATAAGATGTCATTCACTCAGAATTTCCTATAAATGTACCTCTCAAATTTAAAACCGAGATGCAAATCGAGTTTTCATAGTGTTTGATCGCTAAGAACAAAAGATCAATTCCGAACTATTTACTAACTACTTTTTGCCTCAAAACTTGATTGAATATATTGTCATCTACAACGAATCAACGATCTACGAAAGCTAATAAGTCTGACGTAACGAATTAAAAACACATACCTTTTATTTATTTTGATTAAAAAAACTTTTGGTAACAGGAATTTTTTTTAACAATGATTGATTAAAATTATTTCACTTATAGCTTTGCTACGCAACATAGAGTTGAATTGACTGCATTCCATAATGAATTTATGCAATTATCAATTATCTTTTATTCATTTTGGTTGAAAAAATTTTGGCAACAGGAAAGAGTTTCGACAATGATCGGTTAAATGTGATTAATTAGTATTCCGAAGAGATTATAGAAGCATATGTAAAAGTGTCCTTTTAGGGAGAGTGACAGCCTCCAAAATTTAATAGAATGCATTGCCATTGACATCGAATCTATCTGCCAAGTTTCAGACCGATTGGATTAAGGCAAGTGGGTTAATTAGGCCTCCGCAGATTTTACCGGCAGGCACAAACATACACACCCATTCCACATCGACACAAAATCGAAGTTAATATAAAGTTCAATCAAAATATACAATTCCTGAAGACAAATTAAAATAATATATATGAAAAATAATTGTGGATAGTTTCATATATTTATAACATATAGTTTTAAGTTATATCCATTTAAACTTAAAAAAGGGACAAAAAGCATCACCAAGAAAAACAGTTTCAAAGTTTCAAGATAGCACGTCCGAGATACAGCTATCATGTAACAAAAACTTAAATATTTAAATTTTTTGCAATAATAAAAAAAAATGAGAATTTTTATAATTTTGAGTCCCATACCCACTTAAATATACTAAAAATAACTAACGCATTCTTTAAATTAAAAAGTACCGTAATAATAGTAGGGATTTAAAATATTGAGTTCAACTTCATGAAAACCGTAATAAATCACGATAATTTTTATCGTAAATCCTAATCTATGTAAAAGAGAGATTATTTGTTTAATGTGTTTTTCTTCCCCTTTAGCTTTATAAGAAAAACTGTAGCGCCCTCTTTCATCGTTCTTATGATTTATCGCTTTTCTTCAAATAGATTTCTTACTTATTTCTTATCAATATATAATGTGAAGCCTTATTTTGTTATTGCACTGAAAAGAATAAATTATGAAATGGATTAATCTCTGCATCAGGTCGTGTGACAATTTTGTAGTATTCCAGTCAAACAAAATAAATTTTCTCATTCGACTATTTTAGGCGTTAGATGTTTCAATAAATTTCATTTTAGTGGTACCGCATTTAAGATTTTTCAATCATAAAGGAAATCTTTCTTTAAAAAGTTATCTAAAATTAAAATTTATTCCTAGAAAAAACTGTCTTTACAGTAGTTTAATTTCTATGATAAAGAAATAATACATACCATAAACGACCAAGAAAAATGTAAATGAAATAGTTTAAATGTTTAAATAAAAATAAAAATGAATAATTAAATAACAAAAATTATCACCTAGAATATATTTTGATAAGAATAAACAATAAAAAGTTCACACCAATCGAAAAATATACAATAAACCCATTGGATATTTATTTTCTATGTTTAAGGATGTTGCGTGATAAAAATTAGGGTTTGTCATGGCAATGATTAAAACGTTTTAATACTCCTTAAGAGAAGTTTCTATTGGAAATTGGATTTTGTAATTTAAATAAAGCACTTTGTTTTTCTAATTTATTTAATTTTATGTAAATATTTGCAATTTTTTTTTAAGTAAATTGGAAAAATAACAAAATGTTTGGCCCAGTATGGTCCAAGTGTTGCCCTTGCGCAACAAAATTTGAAACAACTTAAAAACTTAATAGAAGTTAATGTACTTTTCCCGTAGCTTGTAATCAAAATACTTTCTTTAAATTTAGAAATTTATTACATGCTTAAATTAAACTTAAAAAACTCCAAGAAACTCACAAAAAAAAAAAAAAAAAAAAAAAAAAATAGAATTTCTTCGTACTTACTTTGCAATAAAGGAACTCAGAAAAGTAACTTTTATTTTTGTATTATCTAATTTTTAAACTCAGTATTTCAATTGTATAAAGAATTCAATGCTTAGTCATTAAAATTTTTCAATAGTGATGCCGAAAATTGTCTACGTTAAAAAAAAAAAAAAATTTTAAACAATTAGAAATAATGTTCTGGAAAACTCAAAACATATTTTGGTTAAGTTTAATGGTGTCCTAGATACTCGCAGTTTTCTGAAATGCACATTCAATTACTTATTTAAATACTAGTACAGTTACATTCCTAAAAAAATTATATTCTTGTAGTTTTCTGACAATAAGTGTTTACAAATTAGATTTATATATATATTAAAAATTAAAAAAAAAAAAAAAAAAAAAAAAAAAAAACACTTATCATAAATTTAATATTTTTAAAGTTTTTAAAAAATAGCCGCAACATTCTGAAGCAAAGAGTAACATAGCAGCATTAAAAAAGTATGTCTAAACGTAATCTTCCTGATCAGTAGAAGACATCGAAGTACTACAATTCATTGATTTTACAAAAGGCACCTAAAATATTTCTAACTTTTTACACACAGTGAAACAAATTCAACGAAAAATAAGAAAATGAGTAAAAGACATTTTAAAGAGGAATAATTGTAATAAAATAAATTATACAATTTATAGGAAATAAAAATATACGGCACACAGCTTAAATTTATAAACCAAGGAGTATTCACCTTTTTAGAGTCCGTTAGAGTAAAAGAGTAAAATAGATTATTACAATATCACACTTTCTCCTTATGATGAAGTAGTAATGGTCATTCCCTGCCTATAAGCGATTGTGAAGTTACCTATGTAAAATGAACTTTCCATTCCCACCAGAAAAATTTCTATTTTTCTTTTTAGTTATTGAAAAGTTAGACCCCTTCCCTTTTTTGATTCTTCCCTCCAGCATTTTGTTTCGACCAATCACATCACTCCATTCCAAGGTACTCGGTGATGTAACTATACCTGTCGGCGAAAATTAAGCTCTAAAGCTGGCATCCTTCAAACCATCTCCCCCCGAATGTTGCGAAGGGAAAAAAAATGTACAATCAAAGTTAAGATGACCGGCAGAGAAGCTTTTATTTATTACTTTTGCTTTACAATGTTTTACCAAGTCGACTGTTATATAAGTAGGAATCTTAACCTTCAAACATAAGAACACGTCGTCGATTTGTTAATGTCGAGCAGCTTCGATGTTATATAATCAATGCGAAAATTAAAGCCGTACCTAAGTATATATTGCAATTTGGAATGTATGATTACAAGTTATTTGACTTAAATTACATTGGTACACTTAATATTAACGTATATGTTACTTCAAGCTTCTACTTTAGTAGAGTTAGATTAATCTTAGTAATTATTCATGCAAGAAAATAGAAATATCAATTGCATTGTATTAGAAAATATTAGTTACAATCCAAGGTACGTAACTGATATTTGAGTACAATGCAATTGAGATTTTTATTTGCTATCGTATTACTGAATCAAAATTATTGCACTACACCATTTTGATTAAAATAAGTGATAGAATTATCTAAAGTCATCTTGAGTTGTTCAAATGACTTAGAGTATAAAATACTATTGTTATTTAATATTGTAATATAATTTTTAGAGCTGTTTCTTTCAGAGAAACACATTTATTTCTCAGTGGATAAGTACTTTAGTTTTCGAATAACGAAAAGTATATTTATTCCCTTCGCTATCTAAATATACAATAGTGAAAACCTTGACTGACTTACGGATTCATTTATCACTAATTCTTCCACAACCATAAAGCTAGAGGGTTGGAATTTACCACATTAATTTCTTATAGTCTAATTAAGAAAAGTAAAGTGGTTTCATTCATATATTTAATGATTAAGTGGTAATATTAGGGAAAGAGGAAATTCCAGTGAACTCGTTACTTGAGGTCTACTGAATCAATTTAAACCAGTTTTTATGGGTAGATTGATCTATCGAGATTATCAGGAATACCGTTTCTTTCCGATATTCAGTGACTAAGAGGGTAACATCGGAAAAAGAAGATGAAAATATCAGTTCATAACATAAATTTGAAAATGGTTTTTAAAGATACATTTACCAATCCAGATCATCTAGAATTTTTTGTTTTAGCATAAAATTACAACGCACGTGTTTAAAAATGAGATCTTATTACCAAATAAAAGAGACTGCAAGTATGAACTTTTGATACTTCTCAATATTAATTCATGTTTCCGTTATATATCGATAAATTTTTCCATATCTTAAAATAATGTCTTTATTGATATTTATGCCCTAATAAGAAGAGAGGGCAACGCCGGGTGATGCATCTGATATTTAATATTGCTGTGAGTAAACTTCTATTTCTAAAGCTTTATTAAAAACATTTAATACTGGTAAAATTTATTGTCTTCAGTTTTGAAGATAAAATATTTTTAATCAAGTAAATTGGTGTGATTTTTCAATAAACTTTCAATAATGTACTTTAAATAAACTTCTGCCATTTCATGAATGATTAAATTTTCTTTCGTCATTTTGAAATAAATAGAAACAATTAAAAATAATAATATCAACTTTTTTATACGTATTGGTAAAATATATTGTTTGTTGTTTGATATCTTTTTAAACTACTTTAATCTAAGAACATATTGATATCTAATTATTTGTAAATGATTAGTTTATCAAATAGTTATATCGTGGTTTTAGGTGATTATTAATGTTCAATATTGGTATTTTTTAAAAATAAGACTTTTACGAAGATTTATGTGATATGAAAACAAATTAGCTAGTAGAAATTACACATTATTTGATTCGCAATTTATAATAAAATGTAATTGTAAGATTCTGAAATAAACATATGAAAATATTTTCTAAATACAGCCACTGTTAATTTTGAGTCTAAAATACAGCATTAAAATGCTCTGTGGTTAGTAAATTTTGTGATAATATAAAAATATAATTAAATCACTCATTTTACAAAAGAGTTATTTAGGTTATATTTTGAAAAAGCATCGTTGATCAAAATACCTTAAAACTTTCCTGGAAAGAGTCCACAATAGACAATTTTAATTCCTGCTAAAAGATTTCACGTCCTAATTGTTTAATCAATTGCTATTTCACTGAAAAGCAAAATATGAATATCCAAAAAGTCATTAAGTTTCTTTTAATATTATTTGTAAAAAATGGCATTTGTTTACGTTTCTGACAGTGGTTTTGGCCTTGATAAACACTCTAATGGTACCCGTGTAGACTTTAGAAGCGCGATTTGATGACTAACAGAACAATGTTCCCAACTTTTGCTATCTAATTAGTTTCGATTGTAAAACTTTATTTAGTTAATTTTTTCGTGAAAAATTCATATAAATAGCAATTTGTGAATAATTCTTATTATTGTAACTCTACAATTTTTAGTATTTATTTCGACATCGAAATATGTAGTCAGTATTACATTTCATATACGCCTCAAAACTATCGAAATATGTTGCTAACTTCTATAACTGAACACCAGGTGACGGAATTTTAGTATTTCGATTCGGATGCGTGGTGTTAGGCTAGACAGGTGTCTTTTGGAGATTATAATTTTCCCAAGACTACAAAAATGCCTTAATGGGCTCCCTTTCACAGAATCCGCTTATTAGGACTGTTTCCTTTAATTTGAAAAAAACATTTATCTATAAAATTTAAATTAATATATTTAGATATGACGTAAAAAATTAAAACTCCTAAAATAGATCGTTAAAAACTCTTTATATGTATATATATATATATATATATATATATATATATATATATATATATATATATATATATATATATATATATATATATATATATAACATGCTAGGAGCAGCTACAAAAGAAACAGCTTCACATTTTAACCCCATTGTCTTATTTCTAATGCTAGATAGAATTAATTCGTTCATGCATAATACAAAAATGCAATAATTACCAGAAGAAAAAGGAATCTTAGTAAAAAGACAGCACTAGTTATACAGTTTGTTTCTTTGTACTGGAAATTTGGATTATCTTTTCTTCCTTCTTTTTCTAAGTATCGGAAAAGAAAATAGTTGTTTAAGGAATAAGAAAAAGGTAATCACATAAGGAATCGTATAAGTTTTATTCTTGTTATGTTAATGTAGCAGAAATACGACTTTAGATAGGTTTTTTGGAAAATAGATTATTTTTATTTTGCATAATTGGTCATAGTAATGTTTAAGATATTATCAGACCATTCGCACAGAGGTATTCTCTTAAAAAGTACAACTGTATTAAGAAGATACATTTCAGAGCAAGATGTATACAGGGAAAATAAGAATCCATCATCAAAGTTGATACATTTTGTTATAAAATTGCTTTTAGGGAACGATGAGTTTAAAGAATAACTTAATAATCTCTTCCTTTGTGAAACCTAAAACACCACTGATAGTCTCTCTATATTAAAAAATAAAAGTAAGGAACCGATGCGTTGTCACTAACGTTTCTCTTATCCTGGAGCAAGGAGAACTGAAATTTTTAACACAAGGATATTTTCTCTCTATCTCGCCATGTATTATCACAAAAGGGCAAAATTTTAATTAGTTTGTTTTTTAATTAAATTTTAAAATTTAAATAGTAATTCAGTGGAAAAAAGGTTTCCCCCTACTCTTCTATCTCAATAAATACTAGAAATATTTACTTTTTTCCATTGAAAATCATATGCTTAGAATCTTTGAAATCTCCTCTTTCGGATGGATGTAAAAATATTGTTGGATAATAAAAAAAATACTTAGATACATCCTGTTTTAGTGAACTCTAACACTCATTTTTTGGGCTTCGCGTCTCCTTCGGAAAGCGATTTTTTTTCTCTCTTCGAGGTACACCGGGAGAGAAGGGAGCAGGGAATTACGTCATTTTTACAGCTTATGTAATGGTGCTGTATTTGAGAAATAAACGAATTATTTGTTAATGGGATTCTTGAATCACTATTGTGATGAAAAATGTGTACTGCTTATGTGCTGTATTTGAGAAATCAACGAATTATTTGTTAATGAGATTTTTGAATCACTATTGTGATGAAAAGTAAAGTATGTATCGCTTTGATTTCGGTTAAAATGCGTTATATGGGGTGGCACTTGACGAATTTCGGACTTTTTCGCAAAACGTAAACAGTGGCGAACTCCGACGTTAAAGCAAACTTAAAACGGCGAAAAACACTGATTCCGATTTGACTGGTAAGACATTGCTACGTTATCGGCAGAGAATGTGTTTTAATTCTATGGATTTCATCTCGAGTAACATTTCTTAGGTAACAAAAGATTATTTTAATTGTATACGCGAGCAGTTTAACGCAAGTAATGTCATATTTTAAAAGAACCGTCGTTGTTAAAAATCTAGGCTTTAAAACATGGTTTCTGAATTCCCACTAATTACATTACATTTACCCAAATTGAAAAATTTTCAAGGCTTTTCACTATTGTCGAATGCTTTTATGAAACGATTTCAAAATATCTTTTCTTATTTTTAACAACATCTGTAACTTTGTAGAAAACTTCTAACTAAGACGTTACTTTTAGCTTTCTTCCAAGTATAACGCGCCCAATTAAAACCATCTTGGCGTGCATTTTAGTTTGTAATGTTTCTTATATCACCAAGGTGGCCATGGATCTTTTTCAAGGTTTTTCTGTTGATTCTTTCATTCAATTCTTTCTGACTTCTCGTACACGTAGAAGAAGAAAAAAAAATTGTTTAATAGAAAAAGTAACAAAGCATGGAACTCTCATAAATCATTCACTTTGACAGCTAAATGTATAGGATTGTAAATGTGAAATGAAATGCCAATTCAACTGGGTTTAACGTTGGGAGGACATAATATATCCTGTTTGTTTTTATGAAAGTTTGCCTAATAAGTTTGATGACTCATTATCGTGACAAGGGGAAGTATACGATTTATAAAAATATTGTGATTGAAAGAAAAGATGAGTTTGAATGTGCGCTACTCCATGGCTTCGAATAAGGAATTTGTAAAGAAATTGTGATGGTCCAATCCAATAGTTTAGACCAGAAACTGGTTTTACGAGGGAAAAAAACTAGAAGGTACGTATAAAGTATTTTGGAGTTAAACGAAACTAGGAAAAAAATACATGAAGAAACGGTTAATTAAGCACACTGCTAAAAATTAAAGGAATGTCAGTTTTTCTCTAACAACTTTGCAGTAGAGTAGCATAGACACATGAAATTTACAAAGAGATCATTAGGTATCATAACTATAATTAAAACAACAAAGTTGCAAATGAAATTAATACTGTATAGTGGAGGCATGTGTAAAGCAATGGATTACTATTAATCTGAAGTTGCATAAACAATGAAAATCACTCACAGAGTTGACATTACTAGGAGATACGATCTCTCCTATCATCAGTTATTACTTTACATTCACTGTATTCTCCTACCTAACATTAGGTTCTTTTATATATTCTAAATTTCTCACACTTTTAAAACTGTTTTCAAATGGTTGAAAGTTTCCGAAACTTTCCGCAATGCGTCCTCTCAATGCGTTCCATACATGGTTGATGAAATTTGAATTAAAGAGTGGTCTGTCATTCGTGTAGGAATAATGTTCAAATTTTTAATCGTTCATTAATCGTTCATCGCAACAATATGGTGAAATATGACACAAATGATTTGCAGATCAATATTTCATTATTATAGAATATAACTATATATATATATATATATATATATATATATATATATATATATATATATATATATATATATATATATATATATATATATATATATATATATATATATATATATATATATATATATATATATATATATATATATATATATATATATATATATATATATATATATATATATATATATATATATATATATATATATATATATCTATATCTATATCTATATCTATCTATATATATATCTATATATATATATATATATATATATATATATATATATATATATATATATATATATATATATATATATATATATATATATATATATATATATATATATATATATATATATATATATATATATATATATATATATATATATATATATATATATATATATATATATATATATATATATATATATATATATATATATATATATATATATATATATATATATATAGTTCACTTTTTCTTATGCGGAACTCAATATGGAAAAATCCACTTATCGAAACTCATGGAGAAACTTGGAGAAAGCTTATGAGCCCAAAAATAATTTGTTGCTGTACTACAACCCTAGCATATTTCGGAATCATCACAAAAGATTGAATCAAGTTTGCTCATTGTAGAAACTGTAACATAAAAGAGTTCCGATTTCTACTGCAATGTATGGCAGCAGAACTCTAAAACGTTGCCTCCCCTAAGAAAATTACATGGTTGTTTTGTTCCTGGAAGCAGAATAATAACTGGTATGTTCTATTAAAGATGGATCGGAGGCTGATATATATATTTTTTCATGTTACGTAAAAGTCTTGTTCGTCTGAAAAAAGAAAAAGAAAAAAAACTGGGCAGAGATTTGGATGCAGTGTTTATTCGAACTGTAACTGACTCCTCCTACACATTTCAAGATCCAGAATTCATAGTACCCAACTTCTGACAAAATGATAGGTTTCAAAAATTACTACGCGGATTCCGAAGTAGATTGCGCGTTTGTTGTAAGATCACTTGAATCCATGAACGGTAACATGCAATTTCGGAAAGTCCTTAGATAAACGCGCTTACTTTATGGAAACCAATAATGTAAAGAAAAATCGGAATATTTATAATCCCATCAGAGCATATAGTTGCAGTGGAATCCCAAGGATAAATAAATTAAAAGATGGTGAGATAATTTTTTTTGTAATATATAAATTTCTGAGTTGCGTTGCATAACTTTAGACTCAGTGACAAAGCATTCGCCTGTTTTGTATGGGGACATGTTCAAATTCCAGCATAGGTTTTCATTTCAAACACAGCTCTGAAAAATTAGTAGTCACGACGACAATTGTAAAAGAGGCCGATCGAAAAAGTTTCTTCTGATTTTCTTCCTAACAAGCCGCAAATAAGAGATAATTCTAAATTAAAGATTTCCTGGCGACATTCACTAGTTATATTGGAACTATACTCAGTAGTCCAGACACTAATGCCATACTTCGCACAGTATAGCCCTCCTGTAGCTCTTGTGCCATGAAATATACCCCATTGTGCAATTAAATAGGCCATATTTATTTAATGTATTGAAGTACTTTTTCCAAAACTTTTCCTAACAAAACTAATTTGATATAAGTTTTGAAATAAAATTAGTGTATTTAGGGAATCCATCGAAAGAAGCAAAATTTATCATCAAGCTTATATGCGCTCTACCGCAATTTTTATTATTACGAAAACATTTAAGTTAACTCAGGAGTAACTTAAAAAGGTTGCACCATAGGTTTCAATTAATTATTAATATTTTCTAATATGCAAATTCGAAATTTCGTACAGTTACATTTTTTGTGTGCAATTGTTAATTTCGTTGATGCTTACAGTATAATTTAAAGTAAGAATCATTATAAACATTTTTTAGTTTCGAAGTCTTACTTAGAATATGTTTTTTTAGGAGAGAATGTTTTTTTTTTTTTTTTTTTCTTCTAAAAGAATATTTTAATGATTTTTATACAAATTCATAAATGGTTTTATGAGTATC
Source organism: Linyphia triangularis (assembly GCA_963978545.1). Lineage (NCBI taxonomy): Eukaryota > Metazoa > Arthropoda > Arachnida > Araneae > Linyphiidae > Linyphia > Linyphia triangularis. The sequence goes on along the minus strand of OZ021722.1, from coordinate 54,288,501 downwards.
ATTTACTTCATCTTATTAGTAAATTTTATTTAATTTTCAAACAAGATATAATACAATTTTTTTCTCAAATTTGGAGAGAAAAAAATTGGTAAATCTATATAATGTTTCTTTTTTCGATATTGATAAAGAAGAGGCGTCAAGTTAAATTGAAACGATACGCAATTTTACAAATTGGCAGTAGGAAATAATTGATACCTCACTGCTAACAAATAAGAGGAAGATTGACGAACTAGGAACAATTTTTGTACTATGGCACTATGGAAATTAACCCTTTTGTAATAGATTGTTATGTAGTAGGCTATGAAACTATGTGAGAAACCACTTCATGGGCCTTGTTGAAACAGCCTAAATCAAACGATAGTCACTTTAATGATAAATACAAATTCTATGAGAAATCCTCAATTTCTTTGAAATCGTAGTTCATTTTCATATATATATATTTTTAATTTGAAAATATAATTTTTCGAAGTTTAATTTCTTAAGGAATATGTCACAATCTAGATATCTAGACACACATTTCTCAAAAACTTTTTTGCAAATTATAAGCATGATCCATTTGCTTCTTAAGCTTTTTCATAACCTTCCTCGAATAATGAACGACAATTTTATCAAATACATAATTGTTAAGTTTATTAAAATACTAATTTTCCACTTCGTTATTAATGTGCGCATAGTTTTTAAATTATTTTTTATAAAAATTAAATTACACCATTGAAATTAAGCTGTTAATAATTTTACATAGATGGAGTTGCAAAAATTTAAATGTTATGTTTGGTATTCACAAGCTGAGTGTTCCGGTACGGAACACTTAAAGAATTTGCTTAAATGTTTGGGTTGATGATTACTATTGTTAGTATAGGGACAGTTTTTTTTATAGGCTATAAAATTTGCAAATCTATAAATTTTCCCAATTTCTAATTCCTTTCATTATATTAGTGTTTAACTCCTACTCTCACTTTGAAACTTGTAACAACGTGATAACGAGCAACAATTTTCAAGGATGATTTTTCTTCTTTTCTGTCTTTAATTTTTCTAAGAACTGATAAACGGTTTCTTCAAGTCTTGTCAATCAAAAAATTTTAAACCAAGCAACAGGTTTTAAATTAGAATATTTAGCCCCATCCACGCTACTGAAAGACCTTGAAACATTGTAAATTTTTTCTCTTCAAGGTTAATTCTCGACAAGTTATTTGTTTTCTCGCGACACAAGGAGAATATTTCATTAACTTCTTGGCCTTCAATGATTACCTGCCCCGAAGAATCGTATCACCATGCATAAGCATCTCGTTCCTACACCAATATCGATGTCCAGTTTTTCATCTAATCCGTTGGCTGAATGCATAAACAGTCTGTTATATAATTATGATTTATGGAACAGAGACGTGAAATCATTCACGACGGGCAAGGTTTCTATGGTGTTAAGTTCACCTAAAGAGGTGGCTAATGATTTTTTAATTATTGTCTCAAGGTCGTTTTAAAGTAATAGATGTTGTTGTCTAATTTCAGTGGCTTAATTGAGATATTTTTCACCATTCAATTTCTATCTAGAGTTTGATTCGTTTTCAAAATTCTTAAGGCATTGATAGGTTTTTAATATGAAGCCCTTATTTTTATTTGATGCTTTGGAAATTCTACAAATTTTACTTCCCCATTATATTTTTACTTTAACTTTCTCGCTTTAATAATGGCATGCTTTCATGATCGTATATATACTTATTTTCCAAAAATTATTTTAGGACTATAATAAAAAAAATCATACACTTCTCATTTGATAAAAACTATCTTGTAATAGTTTTTAGTCGTCAAAAATAAAGTTGTTAAAGGAAGTTACCGTTGGGTTTTTCTCCATTATTAAACAATTTTGTTGAAACATTATTATATATAATTATACATCACTGTTGGAATGGAGAATAACGGAAGTTGGAGCAATAGTGGCGTCTCTTATATTAATGTATTTTAGTAATAAAAAAAATTTATTGCGTTATTTATAACAACTGTAACTCAACATTTTTAAGCTATGAATGTAGTCTTTTCAAAATAAATAAAAATGCATGTAAACAAAAAATTTATTTAGATATTGATTTGTTCTATTGGTTGCCGAAAGTAATTGTAACTTTTACCAATGAAAGTTCTACAAAACAATCTCCCTTTATAAATACTTAAAATATATTTACAGTAAGTAATATAAAAAATATAAAAAGAAATAAAAGGTGATACAATTATAATTTAAATTAAATTTGTATTTATTAAAATACTTGATAAATACTATACGAATTCAAAAGTTAGTGTTATGGAATCTTATTAAGAATCCGCAAGTATAGTGTCTAGCGATTTACTAAATATCAAGCGAATATGGTAAATATCAAGCGAAATAACTAGTAAATATAGCATGAGTTTTTTCAAAGGAATGAACCTTTGGAAGAACTCACACGATATTAATAATATTTTAAAGAAATGTATTAACTTTAAATTTTAATTTGCGCTCTTCAAAATAATATGTAGAGTGCAAATTAATAAAAACTATTTCCGCAATTTGTCTAACAACCTGTAACGAATTTAATACAAAATTATCCTTTCCACAAGAAAATGTCTTAATATCTTTCTTGCTTAGATTAAGAAAATTGCTCCACGTTTATTTTTATAGTTAAGTGAGTTTTGAAAATTCCTAAATAATTGTACAAATAATTTTTAGAGTTAGTAAACCAAACATTATGTAAAGGAAAAGTTGCAAAATTGTACATGAAAAGCTTACACAAATATAATTTAAATAATATACCTTGTTCCACCCTTTAATACAATATAGACTGAAGGATACTCCCGAAAGGCATCCTACTCACAGGAAAGCTTTGAAGGTCGATTGTAGGAATATTTTACACGGATTTTGACAATTTCTTTAAGTACATGTCCTCTGAGAATCAGGCATGAAAGTAATTTATTTTAAAGATATCATCTACGTAATGCGCACATGTCGTACTCATTTTGAACTTGATTTGAATTTGATTTCAAAATCGCACAAAATGTTGACACTTCTAACGTATTAATATTTTATCAGAAATTTCAATTACAACGAATGCCTCTTTGAAGTATTTAGTTTCTTATCATTATTTCGTACTGTATATTCTTACTTACAAAGGAATCTTTACTGATGCACTTGGAATTTGTATTTGTTTTCAACACCATTCTTCAAGTGTCATTAGAATATTTGTCAAACACTCTTAAAAAAAAAAAAAAAATATCGAAGTGAAACTCTAGTAATCACTTTGAAAAAACAGTAAAAATTTATGTTAGAAAATATACTTCCAGGAAATCTTAAAATTAATGAGTTAAATTAAAAATACATACTTATATTGCAAAAAAAATTTAAATATGCGCATTTAATTATAAAATTCAATAAAAGTGTGTAATTTATTTTAGAAATGCTTCGTTTCTCCAAGATTCCGTGTAAAAACATCAAGTGAGAATACCGGACGGTAAATTCCTTACACTTACAATTTTTTTTTTTCCGCCACGAAAATTTTGGGGCGGCGCAGGTTATGAACAACTTAATTGTCATCGCTAAACACAATAATGACTAACTCATTACTGTAGCAGTAGTCTAGCCCAAGTGTCAATCTATACATGGGACGTATTTTTGAAATTTTATCATCTGTAGTTTTTATTGGGTAAAAAACATAATATATATATATACGATAAAATTTAATACTTCGAGTGATTAAGACGAAATATTGATTTTCCTGTCACAGGTCACGGAGTTTTAAAATCTTGCTTTGAGTTTTGTAAATTTAAAGCATCATATTGACATTTCTCGAAATCTTGTTGGATTAAGCATCTCCTTCCTCTTTCGAGTTTCAAGGGGTGGTCTAACATTTCAAAAGGCAAGAATCTTCTATAATTTTTGTGTTTTTTTCACTTTTCACCTTGAATTCAGCGTGGAATACGTGAGTAAATGCAGTAAACATAAAATAAATGTCTTCAAGGGCACAGGGTACACTTTTTTCTACTCCGCAGATCGACTTCAGGTAAAAAAAAATAAAAAAAATAACGTTTTCAATGGCACGCAGTCGAAAAGACGGACTATCGAGTTGCAGCAGACGATTGGTCAGAATGTAGTATGTTCCCAGTGACGTCAAACATAAAAGACCAGAAGAAAAGCCGAAGGAAAAAAAAAGTTAAATACGATCAAAGTAAAATATTTGAAAATCTTTCAAGATGAAAATCCTAATTTGGTATTCTGTAAACGCATTCAATTTTTTAAAAATAATGCTAGCAGTAGCAACTGTTTTACAGAAATTTCAAGGATATTTTTTTTGTATGAGGTTGCAAGGCGTATAAAGTTATGGTTTAGACCTTAATTTTTCTAAAATCCTAACTGGAATATTTGCTGAAGTGTAAGTTACTTATTATGCATTTTGTTTCCGTTCAAATGAATAATTAAAAACTCAAACAATAATTAGTTCTTGAGAATTTTGCCACTTTTCTCCTAATTAATTTCTTCTAGTTAATTTTTGTAAATTTCAAATGCTAGGAAGTGCAAGTGCACACCTTTGACTCTCCCTCTAGGGGCCCTGCGGAAATTGAGTCTTAAAAGCTGCCGAAAAGGAAGAGGAAAACTTCTTAATTTTGACGAAATCCCCTTCAAAAAATTAAATGTTCTGAATGTGAAGGTCAGGGGTAATTATTTCTTCGGCCCCTACTAATCGCCGCCATTGATTATCAGGGACACATTTTGATTTAAATGATTTATGCTTTGTAGTTGACCCAAGTGAATATGAAAAAATCAAAACTCTCTTCGAATTATAATTGGAAAATAATCAAAACCAGTTCAACATAATCTAAGTAGAAAACTGCTGTTATTATATAACCAGTGTATGGTAATGAATTCACTATTGATTATATGGTAATTATTGGTTGAAACATATTACTCTCAAACAGTTATTATACGATGCATATGATTAATGTGAAAGGAGCAATTCATTTCTTCACACCACTGAAAGAATTTTCGTCGTCCGATAAAAATCGGATAGTGTGAAAGCAGTCTGAGTGTATAGTAATAAATAGGAAATCACTTAGGAACATGGGCGCCCCCAGGAATATTTGCAAGGGGGTGCAAGACTAGATTTTTATCAAAATCATTAATTCTTTTAGAAATGTTAATTAATAACTATGCATTATGAATTATACTCTTTGAGAATACTTAAAATTTGTGGTATTTATTTTTGAAAGCGCAACCCTGTTCAAGAGAAAAAAAAAATAGTAAAAGTATTAAAATATATATTTTTAACGATTTTTTCATTATCATCCAACTAGATATCACGGCATTCAAGAGACAGTGTTTAGAATAAAGGAACTCGAAGATGCAAAAATACACAAGAGTAACATTTTTTTATTTCTTCCAAGTTTCGGATAAAATAAAAAATAAAAATTAAAAAAAAAAAAAAAAAAACTAATAATAATAAATAAATAAAAATGAAACACGAAGGCAGTGTTGGAATATATTCAATTGAATTCTAAAACTAGATTTAAAGATAGTATATCAGATGACTTAAGAAAAACAACATTTTCCTAGAATTTTGAGAACTACACAGGAAATGATTATACCAATGAAAGGAATAAATACTTCTACTCATCAGCCTCTAATAATCCTAGACAACAAGCGCCAGAAAATCGTCACGCAAGTAGTAATAAAAAACGACATAGGAAAGAAACAAAAGACTAAATTAATAGAAGAAAAAAACGCTTATTGTAACATAAAAGTATAAACGGCATAGGTGCTTTTTTATCTTGTAATTTACATATTTTCCCTCATTTTTTTTTTTTTTTTAATTTTCAAGAGCCAGGGGGTTGCAAGTGCACCTCCTTTTACCCTCCTGGGGGCGCCCATGCTTAGGAAAAAGTGTTTCATTACAATTCTAAATAATAAATAACATTTTCTAAAATAATTGTTTTATTTATTTGCAATAGCATTTTGAAAACTGTGTGCAACATAAAAAGCAGATGATGTTTATAGTATCAAGAATGAATGAAAATAGTTTTTTTTTTTTTTTTTTTAAGCTTTCTTTTATACAAGTTTATGTCATTTTATGATGCCATTGAAATTTAAATTAAATTTGCTTGTATTACTGCTGCCTCAACATGCCACTGAACTTTTACTTCATTAAGTGATAAGTTGTAATGTTAAGTTAAATGATGCAAAATCTTTATGATTTGTTGATCCTAAACTTTGACATATGGAGCCAATAAATTGGCTCCAAATCCAATTGAAAAAAGTCTCCCGTTAAAAGACAATTTACTATTGATGACATAACAGATACTTTTTTTTTAACCCATTCAAATGTTATGCTCGTCCCACCCCTAAATTTAATTGCCATTTTCTATCCTTTATGGCACCCTGTAGAGCAGTTATAATAGCTAAGATGCCGATTTTGCATTCGAGGATCACAAATTTGAACCTCAGTTCGGACCAAACAAACTGGCTTATAGAATAAGTGGTGCTGCTGCACATTAAATATGTTGTGGACCAAGGCCGTACTTAAACTTTCATTTCGGGGGAGGGTGACATTTTTACCCATTTGGGGACTTACATAAATTACGTCACGCCAAATTGCTACTTTTTTGGACCTCTCCCCTCTGTCACGTTCAATCACGTTTTATTTATCCCCTTCCCAAAATTAACTTCACGTTGCTGCCACCCCTTTCCTTTTTAAAACAATTTTACAATCCCCCTCTGATTATAAAATTAAATTAAAAAAAAAAAAAAAAAGTAGTTTTGGAATTAACTCAGAATAAACTGAACTTATTGCAGATTAACTTTAATTAATGCGATTCACGGTAGTAAAATTTTGTTACATTTTGTGTTTATTATATTTTCCCCTCAAAAGTTAAATTGTTAGTTCCCGCAAGCGATTACCCTTTCCCCCCATCTCCACTCGCTCCCGATTTTCCATATCATGCGTAATGTAATTTATTTACGTTTCTTCTACCCCAAAATGGAAAATGTTATGAAAAACCAACCAGTCTATTCTCATTGTTCTTATAGTATTAAAAAGTTCGAAATTATAATGTGTAGCGATAAAATAAGTCGAGTACAGAGATGGGAGGGGTTTATCCAACGTGATGGACCTTGGCATGAACGGGGTGGTTGTTATATTTCTCAACCTATGGTGTGCTACAGATATATATATATATATATATATATATATATATATATATATATATATATATATATATATATATATATATATATATATATATATATATATATATATATATATATATATATATATATATATATATATATATATATATATATTTACACGGAGTCCATATAGGTTTTCCGAATTCGTTGGCGAAGATCCTCTATAAAAAAACGAACGATTTTCTGATTATTTTTCTGTTATAAAAGGTTAAATATTAGTAAAAACATTTCTTATTTCTTTCAGAGTAATAAGAATAGTGTCAATAAAAAATATTGTTTTTCAATTAAGGTTCATCACTTATTAACTATAAAAGATTCCTTATAATTGTAACTTTTAAATCTATCGCAGTGGATCTATTTATAGTTACATGTAAGTGAATTTCTGCTTCTAATTCATTGATATTGTGCAAAATCTTTTGTTAAAATTCTAGTATGTAGTAAGATGAATAAGTTTTTAAAATACTTAATTTTTTTTTTTTTTTAAATATTCACTTACTTTTAAATAACAAGTGTAAAGTTCCCCTTTGAGTTTTAAAATTTAATATAGTTTGCGCAAACATTTCGAAGAACAAAATTTACTTTCTCAAAATTTACTCTCTTTTTGGGACTGTCACACAAAGGCCGCTTTTATGCACGTTTCTACTACCTTAAGTCATATTTATCAGCTTTTACTCACGTTCTATTATCCAGATACTAAGCTTAATTCAAAAATGTTCAATTTGGTGATGTATAATGACTGAAACTTTCCCCTAAGGTTGACGATACTAAATCTTCGGAGGACTAATTAACCCACTTTCCGTCATCTAATCCAGCTAAATCTTGTCAAATAGACTCGTTGTGAATGACAGTGTATTCAATACAGATTTGCGGGGGGCAAAAAGAAGTTAGTAACTGAGTGGATTTTTTGTTCTTAAGTGGAAAACTCGATCTAAGCACAAGAAATTGCAAGTGTACATAAAAATTGCCAATGCATATACAGGATTTATATTAGAAACTTTGTTTTTATGCGTTGTATTATTTTAAGTGTTTTGATTAAAATACTTTAAGGAAAACAACGCTCGCACATGCACTCAATTTATATCTATAATAATAAAACAGAGTCTGCCTGTCTGTCTATTCATGTGTGTGTCTATAGAAAGCAACTTCTAATAGGTCGAGTGCTTTGAAAATTTCAACATAAGTAGTTTTGGACTAACAGTGATAAACAGTGTTAAAATTTTAATTAGTTTTTTTAATAATTATTCTCAAAGTCCCTTTCAATGGGCATAGAGCTTTGATATTTTCAACACAATTAATTTGGGACTTCTAATTGGATTTTTGATTAGCAGAATATTCAGATTTTAATTTTTTTTTTTTTCTACTTTTTAATTTTTTTAATTTCTTTAATTTTTTTAGAAAGCGACTTCTAATAGGCTTACGGATTCTGAATTTTTCAACATATATGTAGTTAATTTACTCTCCTAATTTAACTGTTGAGAAACAGAAGGTTAAAATTTTAATTAGTTTTTTCAATTAATTTGTTTAGTTTCATTTTTTTTTTACAAGGCAACTTCTAATAGTAGTAATGATCTACGATTTCCAACATAAATAGTTTTGGCCATTTATTTGGACTTTTTATAGAAAGTTAAAATGTAAATTGTGGTGTTTTTTTTTTTTTTTTTTTTTTTTTTTTTTTAATTTCTCAAAGTTTATTTACAACTAATAAGTGTATAACTCTGAAATTTTAACTTAAATAATTTTGGCTTTCTAATTTTATTTTTCACAAACAGAATGTTAAAATATTCTCAGGGGTTGAGGGACGCTATAACATTTTATTAACGGGGAAAATGTTTTTGTTTCTGGATTGGGAGGGGGAGTCTAACCAATACGGGTATATGTAGCAATTAATCTTTATGTAGCAATTAATATTTTAGCAAGCGAAGTGAAATTAAACTTGCTCAATAAAAAACTTTTCAGAGAGAGATAATAATACTAGATGCGTGACAACGCATTGCGGTTGGTTAGTTGTTTTCAGATTATCTGGCGCCGTCAGCAACACGAGGGCTATAATGCGCCGAAACATTCGTCATTACAACGCATTCCGGAGACCCGTCATTGATGTATAGGTCCCAGCTTTTGGCGCTTCGCGAATGGGCTCGCTTCGCTCTTAGAAATGTTCATTGCTACGCCATAATTGTTTTTTAAAAGTCCAAATAGAAGCCTAAAACTACCAAAGTTGAAAATTTCAGAGCTGTAGTCCTATTAGAAATCGTTTTGTAAAATATTTGTGAATTAATTTAAAAAAAGAAAAAATTTAAAAAGTTATTAAAATTTTAAAATTCTGTTTGCCAAAAGTCCAATTAGAAAGCTAAAACTACTTATTTTGAAAATTTCACAGCTGTAGCCCTATAAGAATCGTTTTGTAAAGTATTTGTTAATTAAAAAAATAATTAAAAAAACTATTCAAAATTTTAAAATTCTGTTTGTCAAAAGTCTGTTTGTCATGTGACCAAAACTACTTATGTTGAACATTTCAGAGCTGTAGCCCTAATAGAAATCATTTTGTAAAATATTTGTTAATTTAAAAAAATAATTAAAAAAACTATTAAGAATTTTAAAATTCTGTTTTTCAAAAATACAATTAGAAGGTTAAAACTACTTGTGTTGAAAATTTCAGAGCTGTACCTCGATTTGTAGCAAGGGCGGATCCAGAGTTTTATTACGGAGGGGGCGGCGGCTGTTGAATAGTTTAGGTAAATTTTGTTGTTCTTAAGTTGTATTACTATACCAAGGGATAACTTAACTTTGATCCTACGGAATATGTTACAAATAGGTGAAAAGCCTCAATAAAATAAATGCGACACAATGGTTGGCTACTTGTGAATTTACGACAATAAATTAGAGATGTCTACAACTATTTGATTCAGGATAAATTATTGTTAAATATGATAGACAAAACAATCTAACAACGATTACATATACATCATTGAGCATTTTCAAACTATAATTTGCTTTGTTGTCTTGCCTCGTCCTCGGCTTTTTCATCTCCATTTTTTGGGATGAGAACATTTTTATTAAAAATGTCCAGTGAGGATTCATCTAATCTTGATTGATTTTATGTATCCAAAGCCTGAGAGCAGCGCATGTTAAAACGTGAGCGGTCCATGAGTAGAAGAGGGGGGGGGGGGGTTATGATCGCCCCTTCCGCCTTTCGCTGGATCCGCCAATGGTTTGAAGTCACTTGGTAAAAAAAAATTAATTAAAAAGGAACTAATTAAATTTTAACATTCTGTTTTTTAAAGGTTCAATTAGAGGGTCAAAACTACTCACGTTGAACATTTCAGAGCTCTACGCCTATTTTAAGTAGCTCTCTATAGATCCACAAACACACACAGAGACAGCTTGTTTTATTATATTATAGATGCGTGATATTTTTACCCCTTGAAAAGTGAGTTGAAGGAGTGAAAAAGAAAATCTAACAACGCAATGCCAATATGTAAATTAAATTAAAAAAAAAAAAATCTTGCGTTGGTCGGGAGTCGAACACGGGTCAACTGCTTGGAAGGCAGCTATGCTAACCGTTATACCACCGACGCTTGTAAGACAACGACTATCTTCCGTGGAATTCTACTTGCTATTAGGTCAACCATAACCAACACCATCTTCTACTACAGGAAGAAAGAATGTAACATAAAAACTTAGATGGTCAAGATGGTTCTTGATAGAAAATTGATAGAAAAAAAAAATATTTCTGCTATCCTGTTATTATATTATAATATAAACCTATTGCAAGTTTCTGAGCAAACATATTTAAATAGATTTCTAATGTTAGTTCTATTTTTTTTTTTTTTATTAACATTTGTTCAAAATTAATGCTGTTGAATGAATACTCGGGATATAATAACGGAATTATTGATACGCAAAGACATTTTTTTAAAAACGATCTTCATTTAACTCCTCATAAATATGTTATTTCAAATAAATGTTCTAAGTTATTCTCTTTAAATGCAAATTATTCCAAAAATTATCAATAATTTTTGATTTCTTAAATAGATGCCAATTTTTTTAAATGATTTTGGTTTTAGATTTAAATGATGAAAGTTAAAATGCAAAGTTCTTCTGTGTAGTTCCTTAAAAACATGTTTTCGATTAATGTGATAAATATTTTCCTCATTTCTAAAAAACAACACAAGTTTTATACAGTTTAATCTTTCAGTTTTGCTAAAAAAAGGATGTTTTGAAATGAAAAATTTGCAAGTAGTTCACAGAGAAAGAAAGAGATGTAATCTGCTCCTCTCTATATATAATCTGCATCCGTAACAATTTATCCTGCTGGCGCTCATTTGCATTAGATGAAAGAGAGAGAGAGAAAGAATGATTTTTGAAAAACTAAGGTTTGAACAAAAACTTTTGCGAAAGTTGTTGGAATGTGGACCCTAGAGGCGAAGCCTCTTCTACCACTTTTCTGATCAGTTGGTAGCATGAGTGCAGTGGCGGCTCGTGCACTACAGCCAGTACAGCCGGGCTGCATCTAAATTTATTAGTTCAAAATTAAAATTATTTATTTTACAATTTTCTAAAATGAAGATCAATTTCTACGGTAAGTGAAAAATATCCATCTTCTTGCCTGAACAATTCACGAGAAAAAACCCGCTTCCAATCAAAGTGATCTTCCTCCGAACACAGCAGCTGTGTTTCCTGAAACGTGTTTCGGGCAGCCATGTTGCCATGGTAACCAATTGAAAGCAATAGAAGCCTTTCCTCTACGCAATGTAATAGCGGTGCTGCCGAGAATTCGATGCTCTTGAGAATTCAATGAGCTGATTGGCTCAGCATATGAATATCTGCGTTGGTGGGGTAAGTGTGTTACCAAAACAACACCATTTTTTGACGACATCATTGACTGATCCGCCAGTTTAAAAGAAAGGAGGATTGATTTTGTTTTCAAAAAATAACTGGGTTTTTTAAAAAATAAAAATTGAAAGGAAACTTTTATTTGAATTTGAGTATTAAAGATTATTAATATTAAAGACTTAGCGTTCATGAGTGATTGTGAAAAGTGTGTGGTGTAAGGGTTAGTGGGGGGGGGGGGGACGCATGTTTCCGGCTGCACTAGCATTTTCGATCACGGGCCGCCACTGCATGGGTGTGAATGCATGAAGTGGTGAAGGCTAGGTTCGAAGAGCAACTAAGATGGTATGGTAAACATGAACGCTGAGCTGACAGCAGTCGCGATCGTTCCGCATGGATTCTGAAGAACATTGAGCATTGGTTAGCCGACTGAATTTACCTAAAAGTGATCCAGCCGACTGGTCAGTCAGAAATGGACAAGGAAGGTGGACGTAATGCACCTCTTTTCTTTCTATACCTCCTGTCAGTCCTCAATTGTCACACCTGAGATCATCTCTGGACCACTCACTAAGCCAAATGGTGCTGCAAATAACTGCTTATATTTGTATAACGTTTAAAAAAATAATTTTACTACAAATATCTGTATGACGAGTTTATATTTGTGAGACAGGTTCCGAAAAAGTAGGAGAGCCCATCCATTTGCTTCGAGCCTAAGCCTCAAATATCTTTAAGCAGAACCTCACAAAAATATTTTGTATCCTGTCAAAATTTCTACTGTTCTAGGGAAGTTTTATTCAAAGTCTTAATCAAGGAGAACAAAACTAATAAGCAGTTATTACGGAAAGCAATTCTACTACCGAAACATGTTAACAACTAATTAAAATATGTTAAAAAAAGTTGATCGATCCCAAATAAATACGTGTGTTATTGAAAAATAAAGAATGCCACATCTTTTGTCCCACCATATTAATTTTTTTATTAAGTTAAACGAATTTTAACAGAACATTAGAATCAATCAACAAATGTAGTTACTTCAACTTCACCTATTGACCAGGTTAGCGACTTTTCCACTAAACATCCACGCGTTCACGATTCTTTGCATTTCGGCATTCTTACATAAAATATTTTTTTATTATTATTATTTTATGCACAACCTTGTGCAAAAATAAAAAAAGACTGAAACAATATTAATGAGTAATTATAATGTGATAATCTTTTCACATTTCAGATTAAACTAGGGATGTGGAACATCTCACAACTTTCAATTACACTATAATACTGACGTGGATTTGTGTTATATACCGTTTGTATATTTTCATCCTTCATTTAGGATAAATGGCCAGTTTGGCGATATCTTTTGAGATAATTCTTTTATAAGTCTATAAAAAAAATCGCCAAAATGGCGATTTTGGCGATATAATTTTCGTAATTTTTACATTATTCTTTATTATTAGCGAAACTGAGAGGAGAAGAAAAAACGATCGCTGATGAGGTATGCTCAGGAAAGAGAACTTTGTGTTGAAGGCATTCATTTATCAACTTTTTACGCCATTGAAACATTTTTACGGGAATTTCGGAGGTAAGGATGTTTAGAACACCTTAAGAGGCATTACCACAGCGATTTTTATCAAAATCGTTAGAGCCGTTTTTTAGCAATCATTGAAAAACATGATTTTTTCAATGACAGCTACCTTATGCGCATGCGCGATTTTGACGAAAGAAAACTTTACTGGTAGGTCCCATGGCCTCCACTAACCCTCATACCAAATTTGAACTTCGTAGGTCAATTTGTTCGGGAGGAAGGTGGACGTAATGCACCTCTTTTCTTTCTATACCTCCTGTCAGTCCTCAATTGTCACACCTGAGATCATCTCTGGACCACTCAATAAGCCAAATGGTGCTGCAAATAACTGCTTATATTTGTATAACGTTTAAAAAACATTTCAACAAGATCACTTTTTTGAAATCAGGATGTTCCAAAACGTGGAGAAATGTGGAAAAAATTCGAAATTTTTTTTTTTGACCGAATGCTATACTTTCATTTCCCTGTGTATATATACCTATAGGTAATTGAAAGTAAAAATTTCAGATATAAAGAATTTAAAAACATGAAAATGACAGTGCTTTTTTTTTTTTTTTTTTTTTTTATATGTTGCCAACTTTAAAAAGGGAAGGTTTCAGTCATTAAATATCGCCAAACTGTACATTACATGCATGAAATTACATGGTATCTGGATCTAACGTACGAAATACAAACGTTTTTTAAAGATAGCACCAAAAATTTAATAGAATGCATTGTCATCAACAATTTGTCTATCTGCCAAGTTTCTGCTCGAGTGAATGACAGCAAGGAAGTTATTTAGATCTCCGATGATTTTTTTTTCCACAAACACAAAAACCGCAGTTAATGTAAAGGATTTAATTAACTGACTTTTATTCGTTATTTAATGCATTAACATTCATAACAAAAATAAACATTTCAGTTGGGATGGACTGTAGATTTTTTTTTTTTTCTATCGTAAGAATTAAAGGTTTAAGGAAGATGACGCACACACAAATTCAATTTACATTTATAATTTTCGTGATTCAATGAGAGAAAAAAAATCTAGCAACGATCGCATAAGTTAACAAAAATAAACAATAACTCATGCGTCGTCCGGGAGTTCGAACCTGGGTCAACTTCTTGGAAGGCAGCCTGCTAACTGTTATACTACCACCGACGCTTACATTGACTACACATTTTTAGGACAATTTAATATCAAATCAATCAAGACCATTTTTCACTCAGGTGGTGGGGTGGTCAAGGTGGGATTCATCGAGGGGAGAATGCATGCATAGTCAGGTTTTACAAGATACTTCTGTACTAAAAATATATTCCTAAGCCTAACCTAATCCGCTTGTATGAACCACTTAACACTTGAAACAACAACTTAACTTTACAAAAATCTTTTATGTTTTTTTTCTTCTTCTTTTTCTTCTTTTTTTGCAATGATTGCTTGGTGATTTGTGGTAATTTGCTCACAATTCTGTGACTCTACTCTCTCTCTCTATCATCAATACTTAGATTTCAATGAAGACAAAAGAAAAATAAATTTCCAATCAAAAGACCTTAATCAAGCAACCTCAATCACATGAGAGACACTAATTTAGAAAACATTTCATGTGACAAAGAAAAATACATTAATAATAATTAATAATCGTCTTATGCCCGATGTACAGTTTACACTGGGCCTTAGGTCAAATTACAATCCCCCCCCCCTTTTTATTTTCCTCTTTATTTGAGTTTTATAAAATATCCATACATCAATAAACTGAACAACATGGACGTGTGTGTCCACGTTCTTACCCGGAGAAAGCATTGAAATGGCAACTTCACAAAATTCCTTCTGCACCGAAATTATTTAATATACCCCCCCCCCCCATTTTTTTTTATTAGTTCATTTTTTTACTTCAACCTGTACCAGAGAGGTGGTTCTCTCACATATGTACGCGGAGGCAGGTGCTAGTTCACAAATTCCTTCCTTTCCACTCCCAGCCGGGAGTTCAACCAACCAAACTGAACAACATTAGCATACATCTCATTTTATACAAGCAGGCGTATGCCCAACCAATATTTTACCACGTTTCTCTCCCAATTTTTAATTTTCAAAAGTCATGGGTATGCATCCTGTTGACCCTGCCTGCAGTGCACATGATGTGGTTTCAAAACACTTTATAAGACCTACAAAGATGGGTTATACATCATTGATTAGTGCACTGCCTTACTTTATAACTGCAAGAAAACAAAGCCATCAAATCTTCTCGGAAATTATTTGGTTTCTTTCAAATGTTAATAGTTCGAGGAGACTGCAAAACACGAATCACTTGACTTGCAATTGTGATACCGAGTTTTTTCTCAAGCTTCAACTTCCCGGTGTGTGACGACACTTATTCTGCCTGCAGTGCAAGATGGTTTGTTGACCCATTTGTGCTTGGACTTGTATTGAAGATGTTTCTTTTAACTCCCAGCGTCGGTGGTATAACGGTTAGCATAGCTGCCTTCCAAGCAGTTGACCCGGGTTCGACTCCCGGCCGACGCAATTTTTTCCCTTATGCGATCATTGCTAGATTTACTTTTACTTTTACCCCTTGGAAGCACGAACACGTAATAAATGTCATTTTCCTTAAATTACTTTAATTCTACTGATTAAAATAATTGTACTGACCATTTCAACCTAACTAAAGGTTATTTTTGCGAAATATAAATTTTTATGAATTAAAATAGAATAAAAATCATTTAATTTTTTTTTATTTTATATACTATGCAAAGGCATTTTAAGAGTATAAAACAAAATCTTTTTCCCCTACCCTAAGATAACTTAAGTGTGAAATATTAATGGGTCGTCATTCTCCACAAAACGTACTATTTCAATAGCAGGAGAGAAAAAAAAATTGAAATCATTAAATGCTTAGAATTTTTTTCTCCAATATAATTTATCAATTGCAATCCAATTATGACATTGGCATAGATCGTCTGATAATATATAGAGATCGCTCATAGTAATAATATTGAGTGGTGTCCACGGACATGACAATTTCCTTGTTATTGTTTGGTTCCGAATGGAACTGAAGGTTTATAAATATGAGATTACTAAATTGATATCTGTAGAACTAGTAGTATCAAGTAATTATTAATAAATATTTAATTATTTTTAACTAATTTTATCTTGACCATGGTAGTATGATCTTTACAATAGGGTATTTGACAAATTTTCAAAATATGTTTTAAATAAAAGGTATGCACAAAATAAAAGACACGTATTTTTTCTTTTTTCAAAATAATGCTGCAAAACTGCATTTTAAAATGCAAGTAGAAGCCCGTCCCTAAAACGCTGCTCAAAAACCCATCTGTCTGTGTGACGTCAATCTTGCATATTGTTGCACAAATTGTCTGTATATATTGTAAATAGTGACGTATTATTTCAAAAATCTATTGTAATTTATTTTTATCTTATTTTATTTATTAATAGCGATTATACAAGTTAGAAAAAGGTGGCAACACCTAAAGCAGTCGAGAAGTTTCGAGATATTTCTTTGCTATGAATTGGCTGGAAATTTCGAGAATGTCTCACGCGCTTGTATATAAAAGACTGGAGAACGGGAAAGTTTTCAGATTGACTTCGGAGTTCGTTGAAAGCTTATCGCTTTGTTTACCTATTGGAGTGAGCTTGAATAATCGCTGAATTCGAATTTATTTTTGTTGAAGCTTGTTTTGAAGCTTGAGAGTAATTAAACTGTTGCCTGTGAATAAATTTTTGTGAGTTTTCTGAAGGGAGAATAAATACTTTTAAACCGTGAAAACTGTGCCATCATTGCCTCAGTGAAAAAATTCGTAACAGTGGTGTCAGAAGTGGGATCTCGTAATTTTGAATGCCGACAACTAGAGGAATGATGGAAGACCAAATGAAGCAGTTGATGGAAATGATTGCTGGAATGAAGGCCCAACAAGAATCCACTGCAGCCGAAATAAAATCCGAAATGAAAGCCTGCCAAGAAACCGCCGCAGCCGAAATGAAAGCCTGCCAAGAAACCACCGCAGCCGAAATGAAAGCCTGCCAAGAAACCACCGCAGCAGAAATGAAAGCCTGCCAAGAAACCACCGCAGCAGAAATGAAAGCCGAACTTTTCGCTACAATCGCCGCTGGTCAAGCCCGTCAAGAAACGACAAATGCCGAACTCGCCGCCGCAATCGCCGCCAGCCAAGAATCCACATCAGCTGCTATAATTGGGATTAAAGAAGAAATGCAATCCGAACTGACAACAATGGTGGAATCTACGATAATAGAGACTACTACAAGTGTTCTACAATCGGTAAAAGAAGAGGTTCTGAGTGAAGTAAGAAAAGAAATCAGTGAGAGTTTTGAGGCGGTTAATGGGAAAGTTGACTGCTTAGGAGAAAAGGTTTCCACCATGAAAGAAGAGCAGGAAAAGTTTAATGACGCTGTTGAAGAAAGGCTACGGAAAATTGAAACGGGAGAAGCTATGACCGTTGCAACGCCTAAATGGGATAATGTTTCCAATCCCTTCATTACGCCACGTTCCAACATCAAAGTAGCCACTTTTGATGGGAGGTCGTCTTGGCGCGTTTATCAAACGCAGTTTGAAATTATTGCTTCTGCGAATGGTTGGGACGATACTTCGAAAGCATTCCATCTCGCAGCATCTCTTCGAGGTGAAGCTGCCGACATTTTACAGACATTACTTGAAGAGAAGCGGGGAGAATTCGTGGCGCTGGCAAGTGCGTTGGAGTTAAGGTTTGGGGAGCAGCATCTAAAGGATTACAACGGACTGCAATTGAAAGTGAGACAGCAGAAGGCCAATGAAACTCTTCAAGAATTGGCATCGGATATAGAAAGACTGTCGCTCCTCGCTTTCCCTGACTGTCCCCCGGATGTACGAGACGATCTTTCTCTGCAGTATTTCATCGACGCTATTCAAGATCCCGATGTGCAGCAGGCGGTAAGGTTATCCCAAAACAAAAACCTGAAGTCGGCCCTCGTGTACGCCATGAGAGTGGAAGCCGCGCAGCTAGCTTCTGGAAAAGACCGACGATATGTGCGTGGTGCATTAGCCGAGGATTCTTCTGACTTTGTCACCAGTAAGCTTCGAGAACTGGAAAGCAAAATTGATAGAATGATGAGAAGCTATCCCGGAGCCAGGGATCGAAGGACCAGAGTCGTTTGCTGGCACTGCAAACGGGAAGGGCATCTACGACGAAACTGCCTTGATTTGAAAAAGAGAAGGGATAACACTACCACGGATTCTCCACAACTGAATCTAAGAAGATGTCATCTCGCAGGGCAGAAGCTGCAATGTAGAACATGTGAAGCCCCGACCAGTCGTTTCCACGTTTCATCCCGACAAGGAAGAAACCAGGGTTTATTCGTGAAGGGGGAGATCAACGGAACTCCATGTCGTCTAATCGTCGATTCGGGAGCGAACGTAACGATCGTAAGGACGGACGTGGCTCGTCGCCTGAACAGCCGACTCCTCTACACAGCGCCCTCTGTTTCTCTACAAACTGTGTCTGGTGGTAATATCTCTGTTCATGGGAAATTGCAAGTGGACATTGCCTTTGGATTTAACACCTACAAGCACACCGTTTATGTTGCCGAAATTGTAGATCAGTGCATTCTCGGACTAGACTTTTTGAAGAAAAATGGAATTACGCTGAATTTTGAGAAAAGCAAGCTGCAAACATGGAGAGGCGAAGTTCCTTTGCACGATCTAGACATGAAAGAGCTGTGCGTATATCGGATTGTAGCTCATGAAGACAATGTCATAGAGAATGCTGAAGAGTCCACATCTATGAAAAGTACCTCTCCAGCCTCGGAAAGAGAACCGAAGAAAGCGACGTTGATGAAACCCTCCCAGGAAGTGGTTCATGTGGAAATGGACAAAGTTAGTGAAGAGGGAATCGACATCCGTGCTCCTGTTACAAGCATCGAACGGAGGTCCCGGGATCTATCAGCCGCACCCGCGGATGATTCGGACGCAATCTCAAAATCATATAAGCAGCAAGACGGGGATCAGAAACTTTCACCGCTTCTGTTGGCATACGGGAGTGCAACTCACGAGACCACCGGATTTTCTCCATCTCTAACGATGTTTGGAAGAGACCTTAGGCTCCCCATCAACCTCCTCTTTGGACAACCACCGGACACTCCTTCCTCGCCTGTCCAGTATCTAGATGATCTGCAGGCACGTTTGGAAGCCGTACATCGGTTCGCCAGAGAGAGAAACAACATTATGACAGAGCGCATGAAGGTCCGCTACGATGCCAAGGCCAAGGAACGTTCATTCCAGGAAGGTGACAAGGTGTGGTTATGGAATCCTAAACGTCGGAAAGAACTCTCCCCTAAGCTCCAGACGAACTGGGAAGGGCCGTATGTGGTCCTTAAGAAGATCAACGACGTCGTGGTAAGGATTCAACGGACACCCTCCTGTAAACCCAGAGTTGTACATAACAATAGACTAGCCCCATATTATAGTAGAAGTGATTGAATTGCCTTTCCTCTTAAGGACTTCACTGCCCGGGACGTGCAGTCTTTAAGAAGGGGGAAATGTTGCACAAATTGTCTGTATATATTGTAAATAGTGACGTATTATTTCAAAATTCTATTGTAATTTATTTTTATCTTATTTTATTTATTAATAGCGATTATACAAGTTAGAAAAAGGTGGCAACACCTAAAGCAGTCGAGAAGTTTCGAGATATTTCTTTTCTATGAATTGGCTGGAAATTTCGAGAATGTCTCACGCGCTTGTATATAAAAGACTGGAGAACGGGAAAGTTTTCAGATTGACTTTGGACTTCGATGAAAGCTTATCGCTTTGTTTACCTATTGGAGTGAGCTTGAATAATCGCTGAATTCGAATTTATTTTTGTTGAAGCTTGTTTTGAAGCTTGAGAGTAATTAAACTGTTGCCTGTGAATAAATTTTTGTGAGTTTTCTGAAGGGAGAATAAATACTTTTAAACCGTGAAAACTGTGCCATCATTGCCTCAGTGAAAAAATTCGTAACAATATACAACATCGCAATCGCGAGTGAGTTTCCAGCGCGAAATGTGTTTTTCTTTTGATTTCGTTCCAAGAAATATCTCACCGGTATTATGCAGTACCCCACTGTACAAGTACTTAAATTTTAAACTCCAGAAAAGTTGTGTACACATGTGCCCAGGAAAGCACACATACAAAAAAAGTGGTTAAATCTTGCAAGAAGAGAATCAACTTAGTTTTCACCACAGACTACGATTCATTTCTGTGAAGATCATTTTGATGCAAGTAATACTTTATTTAATTCTTTTAAATGTTTTAGCTACACAATATTAAGTTTAAGTACTGATGCACTATTGAAATATTGATTTTTTTTTTATTATTGTTATTATTTTTTCTTTTTTGTAAATTTGAAACCAAAATATTTGTTTTGTTTACATGAATTGTTTTGAAAAAAAAAAAAAAAAAAATGTCTGTCATATTAACCTTTAATTACTGTATGCGGTCTGACAGACAGCGAGTCATTTTTTGTAGAATGCCTCCAACCCCCTAAAATATTAATCTTTGACTTTAAATTAATTTTTCCAATTCTTTGTTACTGAAATTTTAAATTGATCTTCACCAAATTTTTTGGAGCAGTATGAACCACGCGTTGCCCTTGCACAAAAAAAGACCAAACCACCCAATCACAGCAGTTAACCCTTTATTTACTAAATTTTTTATAATTTGTACTAACTCTTTTAAATATTTAATGTTTTCAAAAAGAAGCAATCTTGTGCTGTCATTTAATAGGTGAAGAACAAACTTCATAGAAGTGGACTTCAAAGTCCCTATGGGTTTCAAAGCATTTAAATCAGTACAGTACCATGAGAAATGCCGTAAAATGACTGGACTTTTAAGTACCGTCAGTATAGATAAAGGGTTAAAGGATTTTGTTTATGATAATCTTGTGTTTCTATTCACCTCAATGCATTATACTTGTCTTTTTCACCTTTTTGTCTTTTTTAAATAATATCAGCTATAAATTATAACGAGTGTTCCGTTTCATCCCTTTCTGCGGGGTGAATCGGAACAACATGAAAAAAATCAAAATCAATGTAAGTCACGTTTTTTCCAACATTTTTGGGCTTGAACACTACAGAAGAAGGTAAGACCCACGTTCCTAAATCAAAAATATGTTCGTTAACGATATTATTACACTCTATTTTTACTTTGAAAGTTGAAAATTGTTCCTTTTCACTCCGTTTTAACAGTACTCAGCGAATTATATTAATTGCTATTTTTTTTTTTTTTTATCCTAATGGTTTTTATGATTATTATAACTGTAAAAGTGTTGTTGTTGCTTTTCTAATTATAAGAACTGTGAGAATTGTTGATACTTACACAAATGTTTTAACATTTCTAAACTCTGCAGAATAAAATTCTGAGCTTGACTTGAAAAAGAACCCCACCAGGGCCTATTCTAACGGGCAGTCGTGGCCTATTTGGGCAGTCGTAAATTGTATTTGGGCAGTCGTAAATCAGAAATTGGGCAGTCGTAAAAAACAGAAAACAAGGAAATTAAAAATATTGCATTTCAATTTTTAATCATCTACTTGAATTTGCTTATAGTAACATCTAAAATGGATTTTTTATTTGTTTATACAACTCTTCCTTCTCTGAAGTCTCAGCTTTGAATGTACCTATGTACCAGTTTTGAAACTTGGCTTTAGGAGTATCTTTTACTAGACATTTTGTATTCAGCCATACCAAGACTGCATCTTTTGCCTCCATACAATGAGGCCTCATTGTAGATTGGGGGGTTCATAAATGGAATTTCATCCCATTTTAACAATTACTCCCACATTTATTCCCTTTTGACCTATCTTGACAGTGTGCCAAATTTCATTCCGATAAATTAATATTAGCCCTTACCGCAACGAGCCTGAAAATGTTAAAAAAGCTAACAAAAATTTAAATTTTTTGAAAAACAAAATTTCTTTGGATTTGATTACACACACCCGAAACTTTTTCCTTTTGACTAATTTTGACAATGTATTAAATTTTATTATATAATAAGTTAATATTAACCTCTGCTACATTGATATTGAAAACAGGGCCTGATTTACCATTAGGCCCGGGCCTAGGGGCCCCCAAATTTTGAAAGTTTTCTGAAAATTTTAAATATAATGGTCTTTTTATGGGAAGTACTGAACAAAAATAATAAAAAAAATTTAGTTACACATCCGCAAATTCCATATTTTTTATAGTCACAGAGAGTTAAGTTAGAAAGATTAACCTAATAAAACCTAATTAAGCAAATCTTTCCGGTTCAGCCAATCATATACAACTTCTTCATATGTACACGGAGACAAAGGCTTTACGCCGCTGTTCTCCTTCTCTCGCCTCTTGTAAAGAGATGTTCACCAACCAACCATATACAACATCTTATATTATGAAATGAAAGAGTCTTTGTAATTGGTTGGTTTGCAGGCTCTTCCGTGGACTTTTTTGGCCCTCCTTTTTGGTGAGATCGTAGAAACAGTGGAAAGGTTACTTTGTATTTTTTACAATTATTGTTATAAAATTAAGTAATCTTAATTATTATATAATTTGTGGACCCTGTGGTAAAATGTAAGTTTAAAATACAGAAAAGTGTACTTTAAAATTAGTGTTTATGGGGGGGGTCTTGATTAATTCAAAAGTTTTTAGCAAATCAAGATCATACTAATTATAACAAAAAAATCATGTGAAAGTAAACTATGAGTTTTAATTGTAAAAAGTTAGTCTTAACGAATGTAGCTTGATCTGGTAATATTGTGACGTAAAGAAATAAATATTTGCTATTGGGGCCCCTCTCTGAATGTTGGGCCTGCAGTAAAAAAATTTCTAAATCAGGCCCTGATTGAAAATACTAAAAGCGGACATAATTGGCAAAAATGAAAGAAAATAGTCCAAAATGTTTATTTTCTTAAATAGGAAAGAAAGATGCAAAATATTGATACAATTTAACAAATAATGTTTATACAGCATAAATTTGGTGTTTTTAGAGATATTTTTGAGTACATTTGCATACTGTTTCATCGACCATCCAAACACCGCCTCTCTCTCTCTTTTTTCTTAAATATAAGAGTCCTTTGATTTTTTTTGCTGTTGTTATTATTAACTTTAGCCTTCTTTCTAGTGTAATTGACTACACGGGTGTTTTTTTTTTTTTTTTTTTTTTTTTTTTAAATTTATGTTTGACATGTTTATAAGAAATGTTAGAATTCTAGAAAAGTGGGCACGATTCATTTAAAAATCCCATAATAGTTCCTTAAACAGATTCAAACTTTTGACTGATACAAACGACAATTTTCTAATCTAAAATAATATTTATATGAAAGATTAATCCTGTGAATTCGATTTTTATTATTTATAAAAATCTATTTCAGTATTTTATTTATAACAATATTAAAACTTACAAATTTGTGTTTCAATTTCAAATCATTTCCTTTATTACAGTTAAATGTCTTATTTTCAAAGCAATCGTAATGTGCATCACACATAATGTATTAAAATACTCGTATTACAGATATAAAATAACGACCATCTCTCAGCACAATTGAGTTGGCTATGGTTTAGAAGAAAATAATATCTACTAAATGCCATTATACAATAAGGTGATTCTAATCAGAGTTAACTCTCGGAAACAATTGGTGCATTCGAAAACTCACACATGACTATTTCTTTCATTTACCTTTAATCTATCTGAAATTTGAAAGTGAACTGAATTATTTTTGATAGTGAGGGAAAATACCACATAGCATGTTTTCATTGTGGTTTTATTTTTGAGTTAACATTTTCCCCTAAAAATATTATGCAGAATCCAATGCGTTCCCAAAAATCCTTTTTAAAGTTATTTTGCTTTACTCTTGTTCTTTTTAAAAATAATAAGCGTTTCTTCAAATTCTTTGTTGTTGGAAGCCTCATCTAAAAATGTTTTCTCATGCTGAAAATTCTTCTTATGGATATAGTTTTATTTTATAGTACATGTTTTAAAGCTTGATGTCTGCACTGCTTGTGGCTTGAGATAGTTCATTTTTAAGTACTCACAACTTATGTAATGACTCTACTACGGAAATACAACATTTATTTTCCAGCCATTTGTTCCATTTGATCAGCTATTAGTTAGTAATAAATGCTATGGGAGCACCAAAATATTAAGCACTCTCGTGCAATTAATTCGAATAAGACTTTCACCGATCGTTAGCTTTATTTCTAATTCGATGTACAGCAAGAATGACAAAAGTTGTTGATTTATATATAATTTGTAATCTGTTATCTAGTGATGAACTTTACTGATTAAAACTGTGTTACCTGTATTGCTTCTAAAACTACTCACCATATTTGAAACAAAGAATAACAACAACTTCAAATTGAAATCTACACTGAATTAAGTGTGGAATAGTCGAGGGATATTAGATTTTTGCCACTCTCCTTCAACTCACAGAAGTGTAGTAAAATTCATCCCCTTAATACTCCATTCTGAGTGCAGTTATGTCATTCTGCAATAATTTCTTAGTATTTGACAGTTGACCGTGTTTATGTAACGTACAAGCAAAATGGTCAGCGATACAGCGCAATAGAGTAAAATGCGGCTTCAGGATGTGAACTTCAAGTTTGTTGTTGCCTGGGTAAACCACTTTGATTTTTTTTTTAAAAATGGACTTAATAATCTCTTTATAGGCAAAGTAAAAAAAAATTGGGTGATGAGAAAAAAGGAAATGGAAAAATAAAGGACCACCCTATTATAGATGAATTCGTTATTCCACAGTTTCTTGTAAGCATCCCCTGTGACCATCACCATTCAGGCCCTTCCAATTCTTATCTGCGAAGATAGTCATAATAGTGTGGGAAAAAAATTTACTTGTAAGTGTAGAAAGAGGAGGAGAGGGAGGGAGGGAGGGGGGGGGGGGAGAAGGGGAGAGATTAGCGTGGTGAAGATGACCCCCGGAAATAGCCCTCCCCCTTTCCTTCAGCTGGACTTGGTTAATTGGTCCCCTTCCACCACAGTTTGAAAAGAAATAGCCAAGGGAAGGCACCCCCTATCGTCTTTAGGGTCTTGGTCCCAGTCTTTAAAAGGGGTTTTTAGGTCAACAATGTTATCTTATACAGTTATATTTTGGCCATGAGGTCGCTTATATAGAATTATACTGGTTTCCCCCAACTGAGTGGAAACGATGCTTTTTTTTTTTTTTTTTTTTTAATGTTAACAGGGGTGTCATTGAATGTCAAACACAGCCAACCTCATGGTAACAAGTGGTTGGAGACAGTAGGCTTGGTCAAAGATTGTTTTTACAATGCTAGTAGAGTATCTTCTGTATTGACGAGATTGAAAAGGTATGCCCAACTTTTTTTATGAAAAAATTATAGAATAAACCTAATGGTTTATGCATAGTATAAAAAAAAAAAAAAAAAACTCTCATAGGGGTATAACGAGGTATCAGAAATCTTGTTTCCAATTTTACCATAATTAGATGAGAAGAAAAATTATCAAGTGATAGTTTAGTTCTTCAGAGTACTAGTTTTTTTTTATATAAAACCTATCGAATTTTGTATTTAGTGAAACTATGGTTTCACGTCGAATTTAAATACAATTTTAAATATCATCATTGATTCACTCATCTTTAAAAGGCATTCGGCATTTATTGGTAAGGATAACACGAAGTTTGGATAAATTATAAACAATTCTTATTGATAATTTTTTAAAGAAGTGTTTTAGAAAATTTATTTTGCAAATATATAATATTATCGAGATATATTCGTATTCATAGAATCAATAGAAATACATAAATCAGCGTTCGCCAGTACGCGGCTCGCGACAGATTTTTCTGCGGCCCGCCGGCAACACAGAAGATTTAAAAAAAAAAAAAAAAAAAAAAAAATATTAATTGTGGTTTAAAAAAAAAAAATATATATATATATATATATATATATATATATATATACTCAATCACAATATATAATATACCTCAATCACAAATGTTACAGAACTGTGCCAGATACCAAATTAAAGGTTTCGGCAAGGTGATTAAATTTAAAAAAATTCTCTGAATGAACATCCTTAAAAATCTGTAACGAAGAAGTGTACAATATCTCTTTCAAGTTATATTTTAGGCATAAAATAATGCTTTTTTTTTACAAATAGCGAAATTGGATTTGGTCGGTAGGTTTTGGATTTAATTTTCTTTGGAGCAAGTAATATACGGGGGCTATACTGCAGTCATTAGCAAAGAGCCCAAAATCTCAAAAAATTCAATTGGATATTTTGAAGTGAATTGCATACTTTTGTGTTCGTCTTTTGAAATTAATTTTTTTTTTTTTTAAATTGTTGTATAGGTTTGTATGACCTAAAAACTTGAGCCATTTAATAAAATAAAAATATTATTTTCTATGGATTAATAATCGGAAAGTGTCAAAATATTTGCAATTAAATTGTTTTGGATTCACGGCTTTTTAACTTATGACGGCAGCATACTTCTCCGAATGTATGTTCCAAATACGTTTCAAAGGGAAATGCCTTTTCGAAAGGAAGCTAATCCACATTTGTGTCTCGAACTGAGGAAAACAAGAAAAACTTTCACCAGGCAACCCAATAATTGGCAGTGACTATCTGACGTAATCGAAACAATTTCAACTCCTTTTTGCAAACGAAGAACCGTTCCGGCGGTGAGTCGCTCACTTAACGCTTCGATTTTGGTAGAATTTTATGTTAAATAATTAGGTTTAAATTGTAAAAACTTATGGAGTTAAATTTAAAATCAGGATGACCTGAAATAATAAATGTATAAATGACTTATTGATAGACAGCGAGCAGGGGGCGATTCCATTCAGGAGGTGAAAATATCCTCATGAGGCTCTTTAATAAATCTATTTTTTTTCTTCCTCATTCTGTGTTTGGAGTAATAATGTGGTGGAAGGGAGTGGGGGGGGGGGAGGAGGGATCGGACGTTTGGGCAGTCGTAAAATTTCCTTAGAATAGGCCTTGACCCCACCAACAAAACATCTATTTTGGGTAAATTCGAAATGTGTACCTTTACAAAACCGTCTTCCAATGTTCTATTAACACTTCTTTAAATAAATATTTCCTAAAAGTTACCTTCAATAGTCATAATTTATCATATAGTAGGAAAAGAGATGAACCAAGCTTTAAAATAAACGTATGAAGCTGTTTGCTTACAAATGTGGTCAACATTGACGTCACACTCTGGGAGGAGCTTATCCGAGCGTTTCTGATCACGTGACGAGGCGCTCAAAAAGGCAATTTTTAAAATTTGATTTATAAAAATTTGAGCAATTATTTCGAGTTAAAACTGCTTGCATTATTATTATTTCGTTAAATACTATAAATATGCCACATTTGGTAATTATTTGTTGATGGTGTCAAATACCCTATTGCGCCTATTTCACATGTAAATAATAAAATATGATTCTTGTAATAAAAAATAGAATACACAAAGTGTATTGGAACCAAAATGGTTACATGAGACTTCTTTCCAATATCACAGTTCACATGTGGTGTCACTTGGTGGGCTGTTAAACAACTAAAAACTGCTGTCCACGGACATGATGCATCAGCCTTGTGACAAAAGATATTTATTGCATTAATTGTAATGAAATTGCTAGTCATAAAAGCTTTATACCCAGGCATAACATACTTCACGTCTAAATATATATATATATATATATATATATATATATATATATATATATATATATATATATATATATATATATATATATATGAAAGGAATTCAAAGTGAAATTAAAATATTGATAAAGCAAGCAACTCTGAGGTTGCGACAGTCCACAGACATGACAAATCATGTTTATGAATGTATTTTTTTAGTGTAAAAAATATTTTTAAATTTATATTACTTGTTTCGAGGAGTTTTGATTGCATTAAAATATATTCCATGGTTAACAGAAATATCCAACTTATCTAGTGGTGACAAAAATTGCTGCGACAAGCTTTAGTGCGTTTTACAAAAAATAACCCTAAAATTTAATATTTTTATTTATTTTGAATGTAAAAATTTATGCCAGATTGAAATTCTCAAAAAGTACAAATAAGTTAATTCTCAAAAAGTACAAATAAGTTAATTCACAAAAAGTACAAATAAGTTAATTCTCAAAAAGTACAAATAAGTTAGTTAAAAAAATCAGTTTATGAATAATTTAGTTAAGTTATTAAATGATTATGAATAAATATTTTTTTTTTTTTTAGTTTCAATTTTAATAATTGACTTAACAGGGTGTCTACAAAATTTCTGTAGATCCATTTAAGGACTTTTTCGGGACCTTTCGAAAATAAATTCATGATATGATTTTACGCGATTATGTGAGTCACTAGATGCAATTAACTTTAAAATCACACTTTTTTTTTTATAGCTTACAGTCTAATCGTGAGAAAAGAGGAAGATTTAAAAACAAGGCGGAAATTCGCCAATCGGTGGAAGGAATCGCATCCCTCGAGGAGATAAATTTTGGGGAAAAAATTTACGATTTCTGTACTTTTCGGTACAAGTTTTCCATTTTCGGCATATTTTCAGAACTTTCGTGACATTCGGGACCAGTAGACACCCTGCTTAAACAAAGGAAGAACATTAATTTCACCTGAATGCAAGTCCACAGATTTCTTGAGATCTACAGATAAAATTCGAATAAAACCTTTTGCATTACGATGAGAATTTTTAAAGGCAGGTTCTTTAATTAAATTTTCGATTCACAAAGGTTCGATAAACATACTAATTTGTTAGTAATTTTGAAAAAAATTGCAATGATGAGAATAAATTTTTTTTAAATGTGCCTAATTTTCTTTGAACCTTATCTCAGACAAAAACTTGTGGAATAATTTTTGCCACTATGTGTGAAATATCAAAATTGGAAAATATTTAAAAATTCATAGCAATAAAATAGGGTTTTTTTTTTTTTTTTTTTTTTTTTTTAAATGGAAGGTCTACACCTTTCTAAATTATTTAGGCAATCTTGTGAAAATTTTATTTGAAATAGATCTGAAAACAAATTGTTACATTTCAATAATTTTTGCCACGTTAAGAAGAGCTTTTTTTCAAGAAAATATTACATAAGGCTTTTCAGATTATCTGGAGCAAGCTATAAAATATTATTTCTTCCAATTATTAATAATTTCAAATGACATTTTGTCTCTAATGAATGTAGGGAGTTTTGAAGATAAGCTAGATGAGCACATGTAATTTTTAGTAACATAATCTTCAATTCAAAACATTTCTTTGTTTTTCCTTGATAATAATAATTTAATATATTTCTACAGTTACTTATGAAATTATCTTTGATTCTGTTTTAATTAATATCAATGCACTTTCCTCAAATTTACTTTGAAGTTGAATATTTTCTGAAGGTACAGAAATTAAATCATTCCCTTTTCATTTGAAGAGTTACTATTAGGCAAAGTATATTACAGCAGAACCCCTCTTAACTGGCTGAAATGTTTTAAAGTAGGAAGCTCAAAAATAAAATAAATTAAAAACTTTTCAAAAATAGGAATACTTTTCCTCAAGCATTGTTAAGGTAGCACACATGCTTTTCAATGCAGTCATTCCACAAAACTTTTACAACATTCTACAGACAACTTTGTTTCGGCATTTAAAAATTTTAGTGTATGCACAGACATCGATGCTGAAGACGTGGAGCAGTGACTGGACATTGACAAAAATCTCTAACAAGAGAATTTGTTGGATGACAGCTTCCTTGAAACCATCACCCGTGATTCAAGGTAATGGTGACACCAACAACAACGTCACTTATTTCATATCACATACCGATGGGTTAAAAGAATAGGAAATGACTATGTTATATGAAGCACCAGACATCAGCTTCAACTTTTGATGTGATGCTTTTATAAAAGATGAGCAATACAAAGCTGCAAATGGTCCAATCTCCCTTCTGTAGAAAAGAGTCACTAATTTCTTTAAAGATTCCTCTTAATGATATTGTTACGAATTTCTGTATATTTGTAAATATTTCGTAGCATTAATTATGTAAAAAGGAAAATTTATGTACATTTCGCATAAGGCAGTGCAAGAGTTTGTTTTCCTGCAATGTGTTTCTTAATGCTTGATAACGAGTTTTACAGAGATAACACTGGGAAGCGAGTTTTACATGGAGCAGGGCATTTAACATTATAATAATGGCAATCTTGCCAAATTGGCGAGATAGAGCCAAGTTGGCGACGGTTTTGGCAACTAATTTTTGTTGTCAAATTTGGCGAGAAATCGGCAAACTTGGCGACCATTTGGCAAATTTTTTCGTCCCCATGTACATGTATAGGACTACGATCTAGAAAGTTCTCCGAATTTCTATCTCTAGAAGATTCACAAAGATTTGACTTCCCTATATAAGGCCGGCTGTGAGTGGAGTTAGTGGTTTTAGTTGAGTCAGTTAGTTGACTGGAATTACTGAGTTAGCTGTCTCTCAGTGAGCATTCAGAGTAGTTCTAAAGTGAACTGTATTGCATTGTCTTTTGCGGCGATTTGTAGCAGTTGTGAAGTTTTTTTTTAACTGCTGTTTGAGCTCTATTGTTGTGTAAAGAGCTGTAATGAGTCTTCAAAGTTCAGGTTTTGTAAAAGAATCTGTGAAGAGTATATCGGAATAAATTTCTGCAAGTGTTAATCTGCTTTGGCTTCAAATATTTCAAACCCATCCACGCAACAATATGCAGCCGACCAAACGGTATAGTGGTTAGCATGCTAGCTTCTAGACCACGAGGTTGCGGGTTCGATTATAACCCTTGTGTTGCTGACGGCGCCAGATAATCTGAAAACAACCAACCTTAATGATATGCAATGCACACAGTATCGAAATTTTCGATATAGTAGTTAGGTGTATTTGTTAAATTTTTCATTTAAATGTTTGTAAAAGAAACGTCCCTATTCAAATCTCATTATGTTTTTCAATTTTCCACTTTAACTAGCTTATTCTTGGTCCCAGTTAGGTGTGTTAAAGAGGGCGTCTACTGTACATTTAGTAAATCATATACCTATTCATCAGCAAGGACAAAAAGCAGAAGGTATATTTAAACTAAAATAACAAGCTATGGTAAAAGAATATAAACAATAAAAAAAATAACAATTGTTTATTATTTACACAAGCAGTTTCTTAAAATAACTAATGAGTTTTAAGATCCTTTACCACTTCTATTTCTGAAAAAGAAAAAAAAAAGTTAAATTAGTTAAATTATTTTTTATTATGAGAGTTAAATATATAAGTAATGATCTGGTAAAATATTAAGTGCACAATATTTTACAGGTGATTAAACTTTACATTATTTTTTTAAGAAATAATACAATGAAAGTAAAACCCAAGACTTAAGTAAAAAGCCATTTCAATATATAGCATAAAAACAATATGAAATATAACATATATAAACTAATTTGATAAAGAAATTCTGATATGTAATTAGAGGAATGAATTGGACAATAAGTCTAAGCACAATATAATAATCTGTAGAAATATATTTAAAACTGAACATAATATTTCTTCATTTCTAAGAACTAAACAAATTATGATATTTCCACTCTCTCATATTTCTGCATTCATAATTTTCTCTGATAACTCAACTTTTTCTTTATACTGGCAACACATTTACAATGCCAATATAGAATCACTCCCACTTATCTTAGCATCATTTGAATTTGTTCCTACTGACTTTTAAGTAATTTAGTTTGAATATTTCTTATTGTTTATCTTTTTCTTCCTGGGAGATCAGGGGAATGAAGAAATATATTTTATGTTATTTCTTGCAACATTTAACCAAGCAGTTTCAGCATTTGTAATTTGTTGCATTTTATTCTCTTGTTTTGATTGTCTTTGTTTGTTGATTTTTAACACACAATGGACAATTCCCACTTTTAAATTATTTTTTTTTTTTTAAATTCAATTCTAAATGTTTTGAAAGGGCTATAAACACAATGTTCTGCTCTGTGTGTGTGTGTGTGTTTTTTTTGTTTTTTTTTAATTTGTAATCTAAGTTTGCTTGTTGGATTTTGGTGGCGAAAACGACACATTTGGCTCGAATCGAATGTGACGTCACTTCATCTGAAACAACTTGGATTGAAATGCAGAAGCAAAAACCAGTTTTGCAAGTTTCTCGCAAATCACGCCAACCAGTACGGGATAAGGTAGCTGTCTACCAAACACACGCCAAATATTTGGCAGAAGAAACCTAAAATAACTATAGAGAAAGAAAGGATGTTGTGACATCGCAGCTATAACAGAGCTTTTGATCAGACTTTTTTTTTTTTGCATTTTCGTTTTTTAATAATTAAATAACTTAACTTTTTAAAAGAACTTTTGTTTGAATATTTGGAATCAGAAAGAAATTCTTCATAAATACAAACTAATTTCACTCATTTTTAAAAAAATGCTAGAATTGTCCATTAGAAAAAAAAAGTAATAGGCATACTAGATATTCCAGTGTGTAGTAAATATCTGATGTACAGCCCAAATTGTTTAACTTAGAAAAAAAAAAGTAATAGGTATACTAGATATTCCAGTGTGTAGTAAATATCTGATGTACAGCCCAAATTGTTTAACTTAAATAAAAATGCACAATATTATCACTTTATACTTAAAATTTTAAACATTACTGAAATAAAGAGATAAATAATAATAATAAAAAAATAAAAACTCCTACTTTTCCATTAAGATTGAATGAATAACTGTAAATTGAAATGCAAACTTCTCATCAAGAGTTTTTTGAAGATTGGTAATCAACAAACCAACACTCTTTAAAACTTCAGCATCTCTGAAAGTACATAAAAAAGTTAATTTACAACAAACCAACTAGCCTTGCTAATTTTTACAGTCACAAATTAACAGAAAACAATAAAACACATATATTTTAAATACATTCTGTCACATTAAAACAATACAATTTTATTTTAGATAATAAAAATTACTTTTTAATGCAAGAAAGGGGGGGGGGGGGAAAAAAGAAGAAAAAAAAAGCTTTTACAATAGGGTCAAAATGAATAAAAAAACTTTTGAATTAATGAATAACTAGGTGAATTAAAAAAATATCCTTACTCTAGCATTATGGCTCCTTGAATCCATAATAATAGACCTCTTTCACATAGTGTGCGAGAAGTTGACTGAATCTTTACTGCAGAATTTATAATGTGGAGAATTGACAGCTATAAATAGAAAAAAAAACAATTTCTAAAAGTTTGATTAAGAAACAATAAGAGTTGCTGGATCATTCACTGTAAATAAACCAGTCACTAACTTACAATTAAACACCCAGGGATCATTCTCCCTAGTGATACAGATAATGTATTTAATAATTAATTTACTCATTTCATTGTGTTTTTATGTACTAATTATTGAAACTTTGTCTTTTGGCTTGCACAGACATTTAAATCTAGAATTTCCTATAGACACCACATTTAAAAAATAATTGTTTTGAGATCTAGAGACATCTCATTTTAAAGATCATTTCATAAGTTTTAATTTGATAGGCTCTCTTTTGGAAAAAAAAATTAACAATGTTTTTTAATTGAAGAAAGTATGTGTTTTTCATTCTATCATAAGCTTTGAATCTTGAAATTTTTAGAGTAAGATCTCAATCGGATCAAAGTAACTTAAAACAAAAACAGGGTGGAAACAAAATTCAAGAAAAAAAGTTTCCTGATAATTCCTTGACTTTCCTGACAGATTTCTAAAAAATTCCCTGATTTTAGGGCAAACTTTTTTTTTTTTTTTTTTTTTCAAATTTCACCAATTTTCTTCGGTTTTCCAGATGTCTAAACACCTTGATAGAATATGTATGCTAAAGAGATAATATGCTAATTTTTTAAAAATAGTTTTGCTGGTAATGAAAAGTTTAAAATATTCCGTAATATTAAACTTCTAACGATTACCACCACAAATCTCCAATAGCGTCAAAATATGGATGAACGTGCCATAAACAATACAAAATTTCCCTGATTTTCATGAAATTAAAAAAAATTCCCTGGCATTTCCCTGATTTTTTCCAGAATCAGAAAGCTCCCTGACATTTCCCTGATTTCCTGGTTCTGCGGCCACTCTGAAAAACTTAAATTTATGTATTTCTTTTTATTTGATAGTTAAGTTAATAAGCAGTGTATCCCAAACTGGCATTTAAAACTATAAAATGTGTATCATACCTCCTGATATCCCCCCCATTGAGATCTCACTAAAATATATCTGATTTACAGTCTTAGCTATAATATTATGAAGAAGAACATAGTGTTCTTTTTTAAATTGGAAAAAAAGGGGGGGGGAAAGAAACAAAAACACTATCTTAAAAATATTTTTTTTATTTAAATTTTTAAAAAAATCATAGTCAAAATGCATATTAAATTAAAAGTTAAACCCTCAGGGCAAACAAGGCACAAAATAACTGCACAGGCCTTATATAACTTGAGAAATTCAATATTGATTGAAGTCAAGCAACAATATTTCAAAACTTAAAATATATTCTCATTTATATCATTAAAGACTCCTGGTTACATTAAATCTGAGATGACCAGATTGATTATTGATTTACTATAAATAAAATGTTAAGATAGTATATATATTTTATTAATATTTAATTATATATTTTAATAATAATAGGTATATTTAGAAAATAATAAAATAACATCAACAAAAAAAGTTAATTTTTTGACCTGTGAGTTTATGTGAGTGTGATCCTATAATCTTTTCTTAATATTATTATAACTTTGTTCTATTGAAAACAATATACTAAATTGTGGTATAAAACTTATAAACAAAAAACAGAATACTAATAAAGCCAAGTTGTATAAGTTTTATTGTATAAAAGCCAAAGTTATAAAATGCTAAGAATTACTACAAATAGTTAAAACACTTTTTTTATAACTAAATAATCCCTCGAGTGTTACTTGACTAAAATGTACATAAACAGAGAGATATAATAAGTTTAAGAAACTGTGAATATGAGATACTGTGTTTCAACAAATATATTACTTAAAACAAAATGCCCTTTTTTTCATGGATACTATTTTAACATGTACTGATATAAAATTATCAGTATAAAAACAGAAAGTAATTATGAAAATAAAGTTTACTGTTACTCACTTTTTCTTGGGTTGTTGACATGGAAGTGAAGAAGTAATGTTGGAGTGTATTAAATATGTATCTCTTCTCACAGATATGAAAATCTGCTGAAGTTCGCAGTCCATCGCCTACCAGGTTAAGCAACCATTGCCTTTGGATTCGATGCTGATAAAAAAAAAATAAAAAAAATTAGAAAAGCAAATGTCATAAGGTGGCCAGTAACAAGATTGAAAGAGATTTTAAGTTTGTAAATGAATTAAAATAATAAATTCAAATAAAAGTTTTTTTTTTTTTTTTTCAAATAAAAATAATTTTTTGTGTACTATTTCTCTGAAAATCTTATCGTTATTTTTATAGTTCTATGAGTGTCTTACCTCAATGTCAATACTATTAAATAACTTGAAAAATTCTGGAACCTGAGTAATGTCTAAACATGGTTTCACTGTGATGAATTTAGAAATCACAAGAAAGAGGTGGTGATCTAAAAAAAAAAAAAAAGAAAAAAAAAAAGAATTAAATATATTGTGAATATATAAATTATAGTGCATAGAATAAGTACAAATACATAATAAAAAAATATTTAGCACTGAGTCAGTTTTTAAAATAATTAGTTTAAATGACAAGTCTGGTCTTAGAAAAAAAAAATTAACATTTATTTTTAAATCATGTTACACCATGGTTATTAGGGTGGTTCAAAAAACTTTTTTTCCAGCTACAGATCAAGACACCCCCTATTTTTTTTACATTTACCCATAGTATTATTCTCCTAAAATTTTAGCTTCCTACTCATATAAAAAGGTGGCGCTCAATGACCATTCATTTTTGTACTTTTTTGTAATTTTGCATAATTTTCAAGTTTTATGCTTAAGAAAGCATGGCTACATTTTTACAAAAAAAAGTTTTTATGGGTTTTAAATACATGTAATATAGTTTGACAACAGTTATCTACTGTATCTGGCAACATCCATATTATCAGAAACAACGTATAATCGTGAACGTGAAGCATTTCGTTTGATTGTTCCAGTAGTTGTAGCTTTGGGACATGTTCTTCGAACGTTTCCTCTTTAAAGAGGGGTCAAAAATTAAAACAACGAAAAGGAAAAAAAAAAACTAGAAAAGAATAAGCTAACTTAAGCAATGGGTAAATTCAAATCTGACTGTCCTATAGCCCTTCATTGGCAAGGCAAACTTCAACTAAAATCTTTTGGATTAAGAAAGATTGACCGTTTGTCTTTATATGTTTCGAGAGATGGTATTGAAAAACTTCTTAGTGTCTCAAAGTTGAGTGGTGGAAGAACAGCGAAATATATTTCAAAAACTGTTTTTATGCTAGACAATGGCAAGTTGAGAATTAAATTTGGACAAAGGTTTGATACTACGAGTATGACTATTGCTTGTGTATAAGAGGCATGCATTAATTTGGAGAAAAAATCGGACATGAACTATTGTGGGTAGCCTGCTGACACCATGTCATGTAATTAATAGTGGCAAAGTTATTTTAGTTGTGCTATGGACCATCATGTTTAACAGAGGTTTCTCTCTTCAACAGACTTAAAGCTGTTTGAAAAAGAATTGCACAGATAAACTTTTAGGATTTAGAACTGAAAAAAGACATTAAAAAGTTTAAAGTTTCAACTTTAGCCCTTCTTTCATCTGTTAGATAAATCTATAATAGTTAGAGACGATTATAAAGAATTAATCGAGTTGACAGTAATCGTTTTGGTCAATATACCAGTGAAAACCAATTGCAGAGCAGTTTCATCAATTCATTACGCACAGTGGATAGCTAAACTCCTGTACATTTTTAAATCCATCTATTCAGAGACCAGCAAGAGGGTTTCCGTATAAATAATAGAGAGAAGAAATGCAGCTCCAGCTATTTGTACAGTTCAATGCTTTTTTGTACAGTAAAGACATGGATAGAAGCCCCACTTGCTTCTGGTGGTGACCTGAACTTGTGGAAAAACGTTAAAAAGTATAAGATAATGGATTTTAAAATTGGAATTGCCTCTGGAAAAGTTTTGAAAAAGCTTATGTGGTATCTTTCAAATGAATTGGTTGGTTAGGCCATATTTTCACACAGAATTACAGCAAAGGAAAAATTAAAAAGTATTTCAGATATGAATAACTCAAAAGATTCCAGAAATATAAAAGGGTGCGAGATATTAAAAATGTTGAAAGATAATGCCAGTTTTGGAGAATTGGTAACAAAAAAAACTCTTGATATTTACTTTTTACTCACAAAAAGAACTCTTGATATGGTAATTTTTCAATATTTCTTTATCGAACATGTCTCTACAATGACAGTGGGTTACGATAATATGAATGGCAACATCTACAGGATTTATGCTGTTTACAATTTCCATATCCAACCCATATTTTTTAGATGTTATTAACTATTCATTCGATTGATTTCAATTAGATGTTGTTCTTGGTAGGAGATTGAATGTCGTTTAAAAATGTTCATTAAGTGCAGCTATACATTTAGAAACTTTGAATAGAGCTAAAACTTAGAAACTATTTATACTGGCTAGTCCACTATTTATTGAGTGAGAATTTTATGATTTGAAATGATATTTTGGTATTTAGATAATTTCCGATCGACCATTTTCGGCTTACAAAAAATGTAGCCAAGTTGTATTGTAATGCTTGGTTAAATGATGAAAAAAACACCTCTACTGATCTACATAACACCACACTAATTATTCATTTCGTATTTAGGTGTATTAATACCTTATTTTGAATGTTTTTTCAGGATTTTATACCGCCTAATTTATAGGGACAATTTTATCAGAATTTCAGAAGATAATGGAGTGTAGCATGGGGATTAACGAGCATTTGTGAGCAGGGGTAGAGCCCGCCACAGTTTAATTATTTCATAAACTTTTACTAACTTATTTAACATTTTTTAATTATGGTATAAATAAAAACTTTCTTTAAGAAAATTGCTTTCAATTATACTTATTACCAAATCCACTTCAAATACCCAAAAACGCACAAAATGCGAAATTTTCACTGTCATTGAGCGCCATCTTTTAATTGGAGTAGGATTCTGAAATTTTGCTAGAACATTTGTATGGGTAAATATAAAAAAATGAGGGGGTGTCCTGGTCTCTAGGTAAAAAAAAATGTTTACCCATATATTTTTGAACCACCCTAATGGTTATGTTGGAATGCAGCAAAATAAATTCTACTTCGGTAGAGTGACCAGAAAAATATATTATAAGTTTGGGAAATAAGGATATGCATACCAGGCTTTGTAAAAATGTCAGCAACTCTAGCGAGAAATAATGTTATGATACAAGGGATTTTTGGATTTACTGAGCATATGGAATTTCGAATACTCTCCAACAGACAGAGCCAAATTTTCTTATCTCTGAAATTTTCTGATTCCAACTGATGATAAAATTGAGACAAACAATAATATCCAAGAGCTCTGGTATCCGAATCATTACTACTTAAAGAGCAAAATATCAGCATCAGAACTCTGGATTCCACAAATTTATGGCAGTGAACAAAGCAACCTGTTGAAAAAACAAACAGTGAAAAGAGTATTAAACATAATACATTAAAATTGACATAAAATAATTCACACGCAAGCAATAAAATAAAGAATTTATTTCTGAAAGTATCAAGTCTTTTACTTTGGGCTCACAACAAATTTTTATTCAGTCCCTTGGAATAAAAAGCCCTCATAAAGCAAGAAAGTCTTTAAAAAAAAGGCACCTTTATTTTATAGTCAACATTAAACTTGACTTTTTTTATGGTAGAAACATTAGATAAAAGAAATTTTACATATTGCTTCAAAAGTAAAAATACAAGTAAAATAAAGTTATAAAATCAAAATTGGCTTTGATGGTTAGAACTGCTGTTATCATGATTTTAAAAGAGATAATTATTTTTCAACAGTCAAAAATCTATGATGGTTTAGAGGTTGTCTGTTGTCAATGGTCAGACATCTTTGCCAATACAAACTAACTTAACAAATAAATATTCCTAATGTTCATTCACAAAGTTCAGGAATAAAGAGTCTTGAAAACACTGTTAATATATGTATAGATGCCAGTAGTTTATTTTGAATTGTACTTAAACTTTTGAGATAGCCTTTTTTACTTAAGTTTATAACTATGAATTGAAATTGTTCATCAAAAAACGAAAAATGTACTTTTTTCACAACATTTAGATGGACTATTAAACAATAAATGCGAATAGACTTTAGGAGATATTTGGATAATATTTTCAAAGCTTAAACATACCTGGAGCAAGTAAGTTTGCAAACAAATGCAAAATAAAACGCAAATCATAAATATTGTTTCTCACATTTTCATCAACGTCCAGACATTGAAACAATGGCTATAGTGATATAAAGAGTAAAATATAAATTAATAAGTTGGAAATTCAATTCAAATATGAAATTTGAAAATCACCCTATGTATGATATAAAAAATTAATTATACCTTTATAAAATTTAGTACACATAATTAAAGATTACTCACTATAAAAATATAATTTTGAAAACCTGCAATTTGTTAATTTATTTATAATGCTGAATTGAATAAAAAACAATTTTGATAGACCTGTTGGGAATAGATATAAATATTAAAAATAACACATACTTGGAGTGTTATATGTAGAGGGTAATTCAATGTGGTGCAATCTATCATTTCTGGCTGTAAAAGACTTAAAACATCTTGTAATTTAGGTTGTTTCCACAAATACATTTGTGTATTGGTCATTACTGAGTAGTGACCGATTGCAGCTTTACCCCATAAAAACGGGCTGAAAAAAAATAAAGAAAATAGAATTAAGAGATAAAATATTATCGCATACACATTTTTTTTTAAATCTATATATCAATAATGGGATAAACGAGCTGAAAAAATTTAAAATGATAAGTTACTAAATAATTTCCATATTCTGACATAATTTTTTTTTATAATTAGGAGAGTGCTTAATATATTTTAATACTCCTTTTTTTAAAAACTTTAAGTCCTTTCAATGTTTAATCAATTGTTAAATTGTTTTAATGTTTCATCAGTTGATTTTTATTTTGTATACTAATGAAAAGATCATTTTACTAACAAAACTTTGATATCTTTCATAGGATCAATACAATTTTTTAGAAAAAGTTAATATTCATAGTAATTAAATATTATTTATTTATTTTATTTACTTAAAAACAACACTAAGTATTCAATCAACATGATTTTAAAAATCTCATGAATCACTGCAATTATTTCCTAAGAAGGTAGCGGGAGAAGTTTTACATGTTTATAATTTGAAAATATAACATTACCTGTATTTAATCATGTCTATACCATTATCAGAATATATCTTCATCAGGAATAATAGCTTCTGATCTATAAAAGATAACAGTTTATAAATAACCAACATCTAATTTAAGTACCATAGCCACTTGATAAACTACTATAAGTTAACATACTATAAAAATTTAATAGGTTTAAGATTTCAGAAACTTTAACAACTTCATTATAAATTAGAGCATGCAATTTGGAGGGGAAAAAGAAGAAGAAAAGAATTAAAAAAAAACACATTTAATTTTAATATTTTTTTTTTTAGTGAAATTGAAAATGATAGATTTCTTATTGCTGCAACATTTTAACTGGTATTTATATTTGTAGGTTTAATTTATATATTTAATTAAATTCCTATTTTAGCTTCTGTAAAAGTTACATTCCTCAGAAATATTCAATTTTGAAATTAATTTATTCGATTACAGACATGAAAAGCCTGCCAGTTCAGACTATGTCAGTCCTATTTAAATAATTTCAGCTCATCTTTGACAAAGAATATCTAACTATTAAAAAAAATATGCTTAAAGAATAACATAACTAATTATTGTCTACTGATTATAGTTAACAAAAAATATGTAGTTTTCTTTATAGTCAACTTTTGGCACAAACAAGTAAAACATACCAACAGCACTCATTGTAGCTCCATAAGATGATAGTAATAGACCAATATGGTTTTCTTTGCAGACTGTTTTGTCCAAGTTTGTTAAAATTGTAAGAAGATCAATAAGAGATTCTAAAGAGAAGGGAAAAAAACCATACACTATTTTTTTATTCTGTAAGAGTGCTTATTTCAGAAAACTTTCGAGTCTAATACATTAAGACTTAAAAGTAGCAATGACAGTTTCTTTTCTGTATTAAAGCAAAATTTTATTTCATTTACTAAAATAGGTACTGAAGGAAATACACTTTTAATGGGACATAAAATATGAAAACTAACTTCCTGTTTTCTAATTTTAATAAATTAAAATTTAATAATCTAATAGTTAAAAAAGAGTACTTAAAAACAAAAGTTTTACATTTTTAGACAACAATTTATGTTTTACAAGTCTTTAAGCCAAAAAAATTAATCAAAATTTGGAGAGAAGAGCATGCACGTTTTTACCTTTAATGTCATTTTTCTCCACTTTGTCAGAAAGCATTACTTGGAAAAAGTTAGAATGACCTGTGACTAAATTATAAATGGAATGAATCGGTAAGATGTCGTCCTTTGATTTCTCACATAAAAGAGCCAAAACTTTCAAAACTTCTTTTCCTATATTTTCACATCTAAATAAAGAGTAAAGGCTATAGTAAAAATTACATAAAATATTACACTTATGGAAGCAGTAATCAGACGAGGTAGAAATAAATATAATTTAACTTGAAAATTCACAAGCACAGTAATATCTCTATAATAGAATTATAAATATTACAATACACAAGCAACAATTAATGCTGCAAATTAATAGACTGAAGCAAAATTACTGTAAATAAGTATGAACAAAATTTCAAATTGAAAGAACATGAATAATTGGAAAAATACTTTAGAATTTTTATAAGCTTTTTCTTATTGGTTAAAAATTAAATGATATATGACCAATGCTGATTTTTCTTAAGTGTTCATGTCAGATAGATAGATCAGATAATTATATAGAATCTGTTTTTCTTTAAATTGCATTTAAAACTTGTTGACTTGTTAAATTTTTTTAGTTGCTGTTAGAAATGCTTTCAGCAGTAACTTGAATTAAGAAAATTGAATCTATTTTTAAAGATTTTATTGCGATTGGTTACATTTGGACAAGCGTGGTAGGTGGGATCATAATAGATTAGATCCTAAAATGTAAGTGTATTAAAAATAATTTTCTTGTTTCTGAAAGTTTTACAAAAAAATATCTACACAATAAATTGCTCTTAAATACTTCTGTGAACTTCTAGGAAATACAAATTTCTAAAACAATTTAATTTTATAAACTCTTTCAATAGACATAAATCTTAGAAAAAACAAAGTAATGTTCATGTATACTTAGAGCTTCATATATACTAAAAGATTTAGAGAAAACTTAAAAATTGCTTTTATGAATCTGATGAATACAAGATACTTAGCACAGAAAAGTAATTTTGAAATTCCCTGATTATTCCCTGTAACACCTAATTTGTTCCCTGATTATAAGTTATCGCAAAAAAAAATATAAGTATAATAACTTTCAAGTAAAAAAACATTCAGACTTATCATGATAAAAAAAAATTACTATGTATGTATACCGTTTATTTTTAACCCTTCATGACACAAAACACCAAATTGCTCCATTTAGTGTAGTGTACCTATATTGTGCTTGCATGTGCAGTTATATTTTAAAATCACATTTTTCATTGCTTAGTCTAATCTCAAGAAAAGAGGTTTCTAGAACTAAATTTCATATTTAATAAGATATTTTTGAAGTAAGATTTTAAAAATAAAGACAAACCATACATCATGTCAAAGTGGATGAAACATTCAACAAATACTCAATATTATATTAACTATTTTTATTTTCAGAATACTTGATAAAAATTTCTGAAAATTGGTAAAAAAATTAAATATCAATTTGGTATTTAAAAGAACTGTCTTTGAATGCAGTTGGATCGGGGGAGTTGCACGATTTTCATTTTCTTTTCAGTTTACACAATTTCATAGTCCAAATTGTTCAATTTCCTCATTTGCATTTTTCTTTTTTTCATTTGTTTAAGTTCAGCTGCAGCCACTGTTTAGGTACAGTACCGAAGCAAATTTTTTACAAAATGAACACATTTTCACAAGACAGTTTTAAACAATTACATAAAAATTGCTTTAACTTTTAAGCTATATATTGCCTATGTCTATAGTTAAAATGTAAAACTTTTTTTCCAAGCTAAAATAAGCAATTTTACATACAATAGCGGTTAAAATTACAATTTTAAATAAGAATGTACAGTAAAATTGGGCAATTGGGACAAATTTCTTGCACAAAATTAAATTAAAATTCTAATCATTCTGCACCAATTCAAACCAAATGATTAAACCGATCCTCACATACACACTAATCAAGACATAGCGGTGATCACATCAGCGAAAGCCTGGGCGAATGACACCAAAACAGTAACACAAATCTCGGCAATAGCTGCTTTAAAACAGCTTAAAACTATGTGAAAATTAACCCCTACTCCAATGTAAATATCGGCGATAGCGGCCACTATACCGGCGCAAATCTCGTAAATCATATTAAAGCAACAAACGGCAAAACTAAGTGGAAATCTCTGCAATAGAGTAATTGAGGCAACATTCTACGAAATTGTCTATCACAACTAAGTAAATTTCAGCAATAACGACATTATGCAAACCTTTGGAATAGTGCCTATTATATCGGCGAGATACTCCCCAAAAATGAACATCACAAAGTAAATCTCGAAGATAGCAATCGCTGTAGTAGCGCAAAGATCTGCAATAGCAGTTCTTATGTCATTGTATGCTCATCAAAAACATTCACCACACACCAACGTAAATATGCGGATAGAGGTTGGCAATTTGCAGGAAAAGTGGTAATGACATTGGACGTTTGGGAAAGTCTGAACATATGCAGGTTCTACTATTGTGTGACTTGCAAGTAAGACCAATTAAACTGTAATGCAGATTTGTATCAATCTTAGGAATGATTGAAATTGCAGTAAAAAAAAAAAGCTAAAATCGGCATTTCAGCTGAACTGTACATGTTTGACTGATGCAAATCACTGTAATAGCGTCAGTTTCTATTATCTTGGCGTAACATTCGACGAAAATGATCATCACACAATAATGTTATTCTCAGTGATTTCGTTTTCCATAATCATGGGAGTAGCAGCAATTTCATCCCCATAATATTCAGCAAAATGGCCACACCAACATAAATCATGCCGACAGACACTATGACATTAGATAAAAATACTCATTCTATTGGTGGTTTGGGGGGAAGTCTGAACGTATGCAGATTCCGTTTTGAATTCTTTGTTAGCTGTTGAAAAACATGAACTCA
This sequence comes from Linyphia triangularis, assembly GCA_963978545.1. NCBI lineage: Eukaryota > Metazoa > Arthropoda > Arachnida > Araneae > Linyphiidae > Linyphia > Linyphia triangularis. Next base: position 54,243,522 of record OZ021722.1, on the reverse strand, counting down.
AGTCGAACTTTTCTCACTAAGATACAAATGTAATTGTTCCTAACTGAAAATTTAAAAAAAAAAAAATTAAAAAAAAATACAGAAATCCACAAAAATACTGAGAACTTCCACTCATGATCAGAAGTTTTGGGAAATCTGAACGTAAGCAGATTCTGTGGCTGTTAAATTTGCAAGTAAACCCAATAAAATTGAAATGCAAATTTGTATTGAACTCAGAAAAAAATTCAGTAAAAAATAAGTCATTTCATTGCCGTAATGCTCAAAAAAAGGCCATCACATACCAACGTAAATAATGCCAATATATCAAATCGTCATAGCCAATAACATCAGAAGTCTGAAAATGAGGGGGGGGAGGTAATCATTCTATTGGTGATTTGGAGAAGTCTGAACGTATGCAGGTTTAGTGATTGTTAGGAACTTTTAATGCGAGAAGTTACGTGGTCGGTCGGTGTTCCGGTTCGAATTTTTGACATTTTCTTTTTTCTAATTTTTTTTTGCAAATTGTTTTTGGTATTTTTGCTAGTAGTGTATCTTCAATAGTCAAAATTAAAAGTTTCAGTTTAATTTTGGAAAATTCCCTGATTCCTTTGAACTTTTTGACAAAATCTCTGATAATTCCTTGATTTTTCCCTAAATGCTGAATCCCCTGACTTTTCCCGATATTCACGGTTGTCAAATAAGAGTGGAAAAGTTATTTCTTTCATCCAAATCAATTTACATACAATTTAGTATGTTTTTAATAACTTCTAAACTACAATATCGAAGCTTTTCCACTTGGTAGGTGATTTGTTTCAAGCTAATACAGATATCACAGTGCATACATTTGCAAAACTTCTCAATATTTAAACCACTCAACCACTCAGTAGAATATATATATATATATTTCTTTCTTTTTTTTTTTCTTTTAAATATTCTTCCCCACGTTTTAGTGTAAAAGAAATATACTTACTTTAAAGCTATTTTTAAATTCTTTGAAAAGAAATTTATGTCAATAATGTCTGTTGTTTCCAGTTTATCATTAGAACCCTAGAATAAATAAAAATTAAATAGTTGATGACATAACATTTTTTAAAAATAACAATAAAAACTAAATACACATAATAATGAAATGTAAAAAAAAAAAAAAAAAACTCATTTGGAAAAAGGGAGACTTTTTTAAAAGGTTAAATTACATGCTGCCAAAGGCAAACATGCCAGCTTGAAGGTAACTGGAATGCTAGCTTCCTGTTTACAGAGTACCAGCAACCAGGACAATCCAGGTATTGAGGTAAGACTACACTGCCAATTGATGTTCATGTGAGAGCACTGGTGGGGATGGTTAACAAGACAACAAATATGAATTTTTTTACTAGAGTACAAGTCAGAAACTCTCTTCTCCCCAGTGAAAAAAAAATATGAAAATTTGCATAGGGCTAGACAGTAGCATTACGGGAATGGCAACTGCAACTGGCATGTGGGTAGAGTGTAAATTAGTCATTATTGGTGAAATTATAATTCTATTCTTCCATTTGACAACAGCTGATTTATGGTTATTGACAATTTTAATGTTAATGCATGTTAATTGGTAATTATAATGATTGCAATAAAATTTATTAGAATTGTAAAATTTCCAAGTTGTACAGATATATATAATAAAATATGCATTCCAAGAAATGTAGTTAAATCAATGATTTATCCCATAAATACTTAAAAGTTATCAACTTTGTTATTACAGAATAGTTTTTTAACGCTTACATTAGCCATACAACCAAAAAATAATATTTTAGCAATCATTAACTATTTTGCATGTAACTCATTTCTGATAACCTAAAATCTTAAAATTTGGAAAACTATTGAAAGGTTAATGAACTCTAGTAAAAGCTTGATTTGATTTGTAATTGTTTGCTTTTTCACTGATTGCATAAAATGTTTCAATTATTTAACATTTTGTTATAACACTTCATGTTACAGAATATTTAGTGGGTAACAAAATTCATGCAATCAATTCAATTCAATTGACTAGTATATTTAACAAAATTAACTTATGAGAAATAGCTTTAAAAATATTATACAGGGTTCTCACTTAAATCACAGAAGGAAAATCAATGACTTTTTAATGACCTTTAAAGACATAAATAATGTTTTTAAGGACCTTTGAAAATTTGTTTTCAGGCATCATGTCTACATATAAATTTTTAATAAAGTATATTCTACCAAAAAAGTTGTAAGTTAGCGCATGCGTGATAAAAATATGTCAGAGAATTCTGATGCGGTGCGGATAAGTGGCAGTCATGCGGGGATAGCAAGTCTAAGTTGTATTTTTTATAAATTTTGCAGTTGGGTACACAACATCTGCAAAAATTGACTTTTATGGACCTCAAAGCATTTTTAATGAATTTTAAGCACCTCTAAGTCTTTTCAAGGACTTGAAAACAGGTTCAAAAATATTAAGCACTTTTAATGACTGTGAGAACACTGTTATGAAAGGTCTTGAAATTAAATTATGTAATTTACCTGCAATACTTCTTTTATCAAAGTGGTCAGTTCCCAGCAAGCAAAGTCCTCTGAAATGGTAGAATCTAACCAGCAACAAGCTATTTTTAAAACTAAGAGCACCGTTTTGTTTACATCACCTTCATAAAACTTCCAACTCTCAAGAAACTGAAGTAAGACACACATTTTTGTAGAGCTTGGAAGTTCTTTTCCAAGAAGCATTTTACAGAAACTATTAAATTTTTTGGGAGCTGAAAGGAATAAACAAAATAAGATGACAAAGTAAATACAAAATAGAATTTTGCATTCAAGGAAAAGAACTGTGGTAATATTCAAAAGTCAAATAAGTTAAAATTAAAAATAAGATAAAGCTTGTTATCATTCAAAGTGTTTAAATATTTATGCCTTAATTTACCAGATAAGCATTATAAGATACATTTAAGAAATTATTCCATAGATGCTTACAGGATTGTGTGAATCAGGGCAAAATAGTAGGTCATCACATCTATTGATACATGTTCCAAACTCAAAATATAACACTTTGGATTTATAGCAAATGTGCACACATATATATTAATTATATAAATAAAGTTTTATGTAACGGCTACTTTAAGCAGAAAAAGTAATTAATTTATTTTCCAAATATCTTGGATATTCTGCTGTAATATTATTCAACCAGTGCTACAAAATAATATAATAACAACACATTCATTGCTTTATCTTAAGTAATTTCATTTTCTTCTTATAAAAGAAGAAATTATGTTACTTTTAGTAAAAAAAAAAAAAAAAAAAAAAGCAGTTTTGACTGTATAGCTAACTTTTGCTAAATTCATTATACTTACAGGAATACTTTTCTTGCAAAAGCAGTCCAGCTGCTTTACCAGCAGAGCACTCCTTCAACAATTCACACTCTCCATTCCAATCTTCAAATAAATATTCAGAGAAACTTTTCCAATAGCTTGACACAATCAACTCTTTGAAAGTTCTATCTGGATCATTTTCAGCTTTACAGTTAAGAATGCATATACTGGCCAGATAGATGAAATCTATACAAATCTGCTCTTCAGCATTAACCTCAGTAAGGGACTGCTGAACTACTTGCCTAAAGTTATCACTGGAATTTATAAGCTTCCCAAAAAGCATCAGATCTTTAGTTGTTTTTTGCTGCACTAATAGATGGGCTGAATCTAAAACAATATTTGATAATGAAGACGGACATTTGCTAAATGCAATTTAATTATTTATATTATTATCTTCCTAATATATTATTTATATAATTCAAAATTATACAATAACATAATGTATGAAATGCACAAAATGATATGGAGTCATATATATTATTAATTACAATACAATGGAATGCACACATAATGGTGGGGTTGCACATCAGCATCAACAGTATTAAGAAAAAACAATTTGATTAATCAGAAGTGATTATAACAACAACACAGTTGTGCATGTGATATATATATATTTCCAAACTATGGTGGCTAAGAGAATGATCTAGGATTAGGGGCACATATTTTTTAAACATAAATAACTGGCCTGACAAAATTTGTGCCATTCTTTAATCAAAATTTAATTTTTGAATGAAAATACACTTTAGGAGTGTTATGATTTAAGGATTGATATACATAATATCCTTTATTTCCTGTAACTTTTGTAAGATCAGATTTTGTAAAATTCAAAATATTAAAAACATTTCTTGTTCTAATTCATTCTTGCTTGAACTGTGAAGTTTTTTTAAATGTTTAATTGTCAAAATATAAAACTTGTACATTAATTTTAAATACACACTGTTGAGTGCGGAAAATCGAAACAATATTTTATTTAACTAAGCCTTATTTGAACTATAATCCCATTTCATTTAACTGAAACAGCTAAGGTAAGATAATATTTGATAAAATGTCCAGAATTTTTTCTCTTCCTATACGTAAATTTTCAAAAATACCTACCTACAGTAAAACAACAATATAGAGAGTTAATTATACATGTAGAAGAATTTATCGAGATTGTCAAATGGAGAGCAATTTGGAAATGTTCTCAAACTACTTGTACTCATTTGCCCACCTCAGTTTGTTTTATAAAAAAGTTTTTAAAAATTTCAAAGTCATCATAGCTTAAGTCTTCATGAAAATTTTAAGAAAACAACAAACAAGTCTTCTTTATATATTGCTAAATTAAGTTTGACTTGCTTCAAATATATGATTTGCGTTCTTCAAAAAAGATGACTTACGTTCTAAATTTGGCACTAATCATCCATTTCACGAAGAAATTGTTTTTCGATCAGAACTTTTTTTTAAAGAAAACTTTTCCCATCAATCGAGGCATATTTCTAGAATTGTTATAACTGTTACAATGCAAAAAGAAAATATAATTCTAAACACAAACCAATATTGTCGATGTGACATCAGATAGTAATTAACTGTGGCGTCTTATGCATAATCTTCATAATCAAATTAAAACATTGAAATGAAGTGAGCTTAGAAGAAAACTGTTCACTTACCTTCTGTAATCAATAGAGCATATTTGGGATGCCTGTTTAGTAGTTGCAGAATATAACTCCTGAGAATCTTTTTGAGCTTCTTTGGTACTATGGTATATTGTGAAACTAGTAAACTGAAACATTTTGGTGATAAAAGGACTGAATCATCTTTCTCCAAAAATACTTTTACAAGCAAAATCACAGAAGAAGATACTGGATCAATTTCTTTGAAACTCAACAGATTTTCTAACAATGTTAGAATATCAGTGGTTGAGAATAAAAAGGAAAATGTGCCTAATATGGAGCTGAAGTCAATTTCAAATTTTTTAAAGTTTTCATCTTGCAAAAAATAAATGATTTTCTTTTTGAATGGAAGCAGAAATGGGTAACAAGCTTTACTGTTAACACCGAGAATCTTTTTAGTCATGCTTAACACTAGTTTAGTAGAAGCTACAACACTGTCTTTTAAGTTTAAGTTACTAGGTACTGTATCAATAAAGAGTTTTAGCATAACTGGATGCTCTAAGGTCTCTTTCATGATTTCAAATACTAAAGATACATTTTGAGGTTTATCACATGTATTTTCAAGTGCAATGTTTATGTGTCTTTCATTTGCTGTACTCTGCAATTTTTCAAAACTCTCTTCTGACAAATACTTTATTAGTTGCTGCAGTAAAGATATGTAGGAGCATACACCAGCAGTAGTGCCTTGATGTCCTTTGTCCTGTTGAAAAGATAAATAAAGGAAATGACATTAAATAGGCTTTCCAAAATAAATATAATCAACTAAAATAACTTTACTAAATAGGAACTAAGGTATTGATTAAAAATACTGAGTATTTAAGAAAGTTTCTAATAATAAGTGAATGTTTAAAATCTTTTTTTTCTTTCTTCAAAATTAAAAATATTTTTCCAAAAAAAAAAAAAAAAAAGAGAGATAGAATCATTGGCTATCTACTTTAAGTTTTGTATAAAAAAAGAAAATGCGACGTTTGTAAAATTTATCAAAATAGTTAGAAGAGCAAGAAATTAAACAATAAAGATATCTACTATAGCAATATACTTCCAGTCAATGTTTTTGAAAAATTTAATTACAAAGACATGAGCTAATGAATAAAACAATTTGTAACTTGCATTAATTAAGAGTTCAGTATATACGAAAAGTAAGCATGTGAGGAAGCGTTCACGCTATAAAGTAACTGATTCCACAAGCTCAATGTCATTTTACAAAAGATGATATAAAAGATAACTTAGAAAAAAAATGTTCAAAACATTAAATTTTTGAAAAAAAAAAAAATTTCACTCACTAATATCAAAGTTGCCTCAAAGTCTATGTAGATTAGTATCTGCCATATAACTTTTCGAACAGAGTTCATATTGAGGTCCTTCAGAAGGCTTATTAAGTTGCATGAACAAATTTCAACAGAAGTGTCAGGAGAGTGATTGGCCATAAAATTACGCCTCAAATGACCGCTCAAATCCAAAACACAAGGAGTAGCACTAGACAAATTCTGAATTTTATCCTGTTAAAGAAAAATCACTTAAAATAATAACAGATAAAAACAAGTATGGATTAAAAAAAAAATACATTATAATCAACAATGGTTAATATTGAATAGTCATTTTAATTAAAGAAATTTTTTTAATAGTTTATATACAGTAAGAAAAGAAGTTGCTAAGCATTCATATTACAACAAAAGTGCAGTGGTAATTTTAATACTAATTTTAAATGGCATCAGGAAGCTAGTATAAGATAAATTTATTTATAACTGGTTAATTGTTTTTATTAAGTTATCAAGACTCAAGACACAAAATATTATTCATTACAAAATAAATTATGCATTGTTAGGATATTGTTAATTTAATTTTCAAACAACAGGATAACCATTGAAAGGCAAACTATTACAAGCCAGAAGTTCTTTCACTAAGAAAATTGTAAAGTCCATACATATATCAACATATTGCTATAGGAAGTGGATGAATAAATAAAGTAAGCAGTAGTGTTTTTTTTTTTTATGAATAGTATTTGAGGATTTGCTGCAATGTCTGTAATGGCCAAAACTTATATCAAAGAGCTGCACAATTATAGCATGTCAGCTATTTGGAGTCAGGATAAGAACTTCCCAAGGAAATATTAAATTTGTTGAATCAATATCTAAATGAAACTCAAACAAAGTTATTAATGAACAATTTATCAAAATATGATTAAAACTTTAGTGCAATGTCAAAAATGATGACAGAAAAATCTCCAATTTTCAGGATTGTCAATTTACCTTCTTTCTATATAGATGGCAGTCACATCAGTGAATAAAATTAACTTTAGCCAAATACATGCAATATGGATAACAATAACATTTTAATTCACATCATGCAATTCAGTAGTGGCTTACGGGTTATTAAAATGGAGATTTACAACAAATAAAGTTTAAGTGTGCAGATACTTGTATACATTGAAAAAATAGGGTTTTTAAAAGAAGGATCTTGAAGTTTAGAAGTAGAGTACAGGTAAATGTGGTAAATCAACACATAACACCGAACAATTAAAAGGAACTTTATTTAAATAAGTAGTTTGAATTCTACAAAAGGACGATATTGGAACATCTTTCGAGCGAGGTCGGGACTGGTGAAAGTAGTCAAATTATCAAAGGAGAATACTTTTTAGAGAATCATCCAAAATATAATTGGCCCAGACATGCATCACAAACAGAAAAAAAAATCTTGGAAATCTCCCACCAGGCAATCCGACACTGATGCATGGATATTTTTTATAATTACTGTTATCCAATATTGCATAGAATATTGCATTGCTGAATCCAAGATTGCATAGCATTTATATAAACCCAAAGCTTGTTGCATACTGAGTGTAATGCTTCTAAATCATGAGTTCAGCCTACATCATTTACGATTATGTCATCTTCATATCTACACAATTTCCAACCCTTTCGGAAAAAATCTTAAAAGCCGTGATTTTGTAGAATATCTATCCTCTAATTACTAGATAAATGATACATTGTGCAGGAAGGTTCAATTTTCTAAATGGAAAATTTGGCTTTTCCCAATACTCCAAAAATATAAAAATTAAAATTTTTTTTAAAAAAATAGCAATAGTCAAAGTATCAAAGGGGAATACTTTTCAGAGAATCATTCAAAATATAACTGACCCAGACTTGCATCACAAAAAGAAAAAATGGAAATCTCCCACCAGGCAATCCGACAATTGATGCATGTATATCTTTTATAATTACTTATAGGTATATAAAATCTAAGATTGCATAGCATTTAATATAAACCCGAAGCTTGTTGTATGCTGAGTCTAATGCTTATGAATCATGAAAGCCTTGAAGTTTTAAGATAACCCAGTTTTGTGTTTGTTAACTAAAGAAAGCAATTTATATAAATGGAATCGAATGCCTTAATGTTTTGCAGATCAGTTTTTAGATCAGTAATTTAAGTTTAAAAAAATAATTTTACTAATTGACATTTTAGAAATGATTTTTTACATCATTTCGGGAATAACAAAATAAGCTGTGAACCAAGTAATTAGTAAAATACAATCCCCGATGTGCATGCAACTGTTAAAACAACAACACGGATGTTAAGTTATAAACATGAAACGGAACTTAAATGTGCAAGCAAGCATCCAATACTAGCATCAAGCCTCCCTTTCTTATAGTAAAGTCTACGAGTCTATTTCTATAGCATATTTTTTTTGCTCACATCCATATAATTTAGGGAGACAGATCAACCACCACACAGATTACCATTTCCTACCATTAGCATCAATACTCGATTAAAAGCAGATCATCTTAGTTTGTGGCTTTACGATCATTTAGCTTTTTCAAATTTTAAGATTTAGAAGGCTTCAATATAAAATAACTTTAAAACAGAATTAGTAATATCTCTTTTAATTTTATAAAACCTATTTATAAAAAATTATCTCATTTCCTTTGAGGGTTCTAATGGATAAACAACCACTGATAAAACTTTCAAGCTTTTCAATAATTTGAATGCAATAGATTTAATTGATCTTGCAATGCAATATAAATATTTTATATAAAAAATCTGCTCAAAATCAGTATGTTAAATTTTACGCTATTTTAAAATTGTATAAACATATAATTTAATTTAAATCAGAAACTTACTGCAATATTGCTTTGAGGAGAAGACAAAACTTCCCAGTAAGCAAATAAACTGGGACTTATTACAGACTTGTAGGGTTGGATTACTCTAAAAAAGTATTGAGGAGAGTGCTGACGATGCATTATAAGAACTAAAGCTCTTTCAACAAATAACTGACAACCTGTATAAGTAAAAATGAACATTTTATAAAACAATAAAATAAAAAAAATAAAAACTTTTAAGACCTAAAATCTAAATAGGCCTGCTTTTTTATCGTATTTTGTAAACAAAATGGCAGGGATAAACAATTTATTGTGTTATCTAAAATGCACATGAAACTTAAAGTATAGAACATTTTACCATTCTTTATCTAACATCTATATTGATTATGAGATTACACACCAATAGTCTTCATATTTATGTCCTGATTTAATTTTTTACATTCAACAGTAGAAAGTTATATGATACATAAATTATTAAGTTTTTTTAATATACCTTTCTCTAACATTATTTTTAAAACCAAATAATATCAGAATAAACTCTTTATGGAACACAGATGCTTATTTTTTTAAGTTTTACCTTTCTTTTCAAAATGCTGCAAAGAGGACAAAACAGCTGGAACAAAGTTGCTGAAGCACTGCCTGAAATGTAAGACAATTAATAAAAAATTAAATATTTTTTTACAGATGAACTTCAATTTTGTGTTAATGGGAGATTATTTTTGTAAACTAATCACGGAGATAACTATTGCAAAAACAATTCTTAGTCCTATCTATTTAAAGATTAAAGTTAGAAAATAATATTTACTCTTTGTTTACAAATAAGATTATTTAACAACTAATTCTATCGATGTCATCACCTGTACTCAACAAATTCTGTCACATTATTTGTATATTCATTATCACCCAAGTTTTATTTATACTTGTGTCTTTTGCCTGCTAGGAACTCATTAAGCCACAAAAAAACTATAAGAGCAATCAAGAAATACATAACCAATAGGATTTTTATGGTTCTCTAAAATGTTGATTAAATTATAAACCCTAGAAACAGCCAACTTTTCAGAATCATCTAAACAATAAAAAAAAAATCTATTTATTAATTTCTAAAAATTGAGCTACATGATCAGCATTCCCAGGCCAATTTTTTTAGTAAAGCCTCCTTATTTTGTGCTCCAATAAAATATGATAGATTGCAAAACAAGTATTAAAAACTCCAATACAAAAAGTATTTAAAAACTAGCATTAACTTCATAGTCAAAAATCCAACAGCATATTATTTCCCTTCAAAAACCACCATCAAATTCAAAAGAGAAAAACGATTCACAGGAGAATGAAAAGTACTTACTGTTGGTTATCTTGAATATCACTGCTTTCATGTGCATCTTTCACTTCACCTTTACAAGAAAATAAGAAAAATGGATTATCTCATCTTTTTTAATTTATTTAATGGAAAAAATTGAAGTTTATAAAAGTATAAGGATATAAAGTCAAACCCTGTTAACGTGAATTCGCTTAATATGAAGTAAAAGCAGTTCTTCTCATTTAAAACTTAATATTAATTAATTTTTTTTAAAGCGGACAATTTCGGCAGTCCCATCGACTTTGTATTAACGGGGTTTGACTGTATAATGATTGATAATAATTCAAAATACAAGTACTCAAGAAACATAAAAAAAAGTCAATCTATTGCCAAGTATTTTCGAACTTTTTTATTACTTAATTAGTTAAAATATCGCTTCAAAACACAACATTTTATCAGGCTTAACAGTAAATCATTTAATTTGAATGTTAAATAAATGGCAAAAGAAAAATTTAAATTAGGATTAAAAAAATATTGGAATGCTTAATTAGGTTTATCAACTGGCAATGTCATTTGTGCCAAATAATATTTTAAAAGAACAGTTATTATATTCATCACTGATAAGATATTAAATTGTGTCTTAATATTTAATATACTTGGCCATCCATCATAAACGAATTAAAATTTCTTTATAAATCTAAAATATACCTTTGATCATTTTTGAAAGTTTCATTTCCCTTTTCTCAACCTGAAATTTGTTTGGTTGTTGAAATAAATTAAGTAAAGCTTCATTAATAAACTCAAATAAATAGGGAATATGCCTTGACTTTGAACATTCAAGGGAGTCCAACCACGCGTCGATTTCCCATTTGCATTGATCAAATACTTTTGTGTGAAGCAAGACCTGAAATATCAAATATATTTGGTTCATTTTAAATTCTACAAGTTATAAGATTAAAATAGTAGTCACTTTATTCTTTAATGTATAAAACAAATACTATTTAGAAATATGTATATTTTAAATCAAAAGTTATAGTAAAATATATATTTTTAATAAAAATATGACAGAATAACAAAACAATAGATAACTAAGCTAAAACTCATGTATAATTTAAGTAAAATAAAATCTAAACAAAAAAAAAATATGACTGTCAATCCTTACTTTATAAACAACATCTTTTGCTCTCTCAAGTACTCCTGATTTGTGAGCCGTCTGATACAGTTCAACAACAATCATCAAGGGTGTATTAGTGGTTTCCTGGTTAAAATGAATAAACATCATAATTATCATGTAAATTATCAGTAGAAATCAGTGGATTTAATAAAAAAATCTAAATATTTACTAAAGAAAAGAATGTTCATACAGCTAACACACTATTAATCGTTAAAAAATTTAATGTCGGAAAAGAAATTGATTTTTTAAATATAAAATAAATCTAGTTTTTTACTTTGGTTTTATGACAAGAAGGTTTTTTGTTGTTTTTTTTTGGTAAAATTAAGATTTTTAAGTTTAAGCTCTGGGAAAATTATACAAATTTAGTATTTACAGGGTTTCTGCGAATCTTAAATGTCCCAAATCCCTGACTTTTCATGACTTTCCATGACTGAAGCAAATGATTTTCCATGACTGAAGCAAATGATTTTCCATGACTCAAGAAATCACATTAAAAACATTGAAACTGACTCACGAATTTTATTATTTTACTAATGCAACATAGTCAATTTTACTAACGCAACATAGTCAATTTTACTAACGCAACATAGTCAATTTTACTAACGCAACATAGTAAATTTTACTAACACAACATAGTAAATAAATTATTGTACATGATTGTAAAATGATTACTAAAAATTTTATATTGTGTAAAAAATCCTCGTTTCATGTAAGTAAACTAATCATAGAAAAATAATACAGTAACGGTGTTTAAAACATTTGTTGATAATCATTCTAAGGCTTTCTTCTTGCTCTTTAATATGATAATTTTCTCTTACAATTCCATTTCTTTTTTTTTCCAATCTCATTTTCTTCTGATTTCTCAGTTATTGCAAATCATTTTCTAACTTTCTCTTTTCTTCAAAGGGTCTTTGACCAATAGTTCCTTTTTTTTCTCTAGATGCAACCTGTATCTTTGCCTTGCTGCACGAACAGCTAAGAGCATCTTTTTATTAATATCAATATTTTCCACTCCCCCGAGGGCTTTATACCATCATATGTTCTCCTCTGTGATACTAAACTTTCCTCTTGTAAGTTTTCAATTAACATAGTTTTGTTGATCGAAGAACCGCTTTCAACAGAAGCATTGGCATGTACTAAAATAAACATAGTTTTACAACGTTCCATAGACTTCCCTATGCTTTTTCTCCCGACATTAAATTGTGAAAAAATGTGTCTAGTTCTACAATGCATTCAGCAGGCAAAAAAGATTTAAATTTCTCTTCATGTCTTTCTTTAACAGCAGAGCAAAATTATACATATTGTTGTTTGGCGGATTCTGCTATTGTTTCAGTTATTTTATTTGCATTGTGTAAGATTTCTAGTACAATATTAAATCTCGCTGATCCAGTTGTTGGGTTATTTAATATTACAGATGGATGCAAGCTAGATAGTCCTCTCGCCAGTTTATATTTAAGTGGGCTTTTATCGAGAAGCTTTTGGCACAATGTCTGCAGGACTTAATTGTGTTTAATAAATTGTCAAAACAAATGTACAAAAAAAATAATAATAATAATAATAATAATCAAGTACAGCATCTAAGCTTTCTTGCTTATGGATGCCTATAGATTTGTTGCACATCTCCAACAGAGCTATTAAGGGTAAATAAAACCGAAAAAAATATATGATGGAATCAATTTGAAATATTAAGGAATTTAGGATTCTAATATATTCTGTTAACAGAAAACACAAGGCAAGAAGAAAAATGTTCATGTTTGTAAAGGATGCAGTTAGATTGAAGTTGAAGAATTTCTTTTTAACAATAAGGATGCGAGCTGCCGTGCTGCTAAATTATAGAATAACTAAAAATCTAATAGAAATAATACGTAAATAATTAGGGTTCTCATACATTCTGTTGACAAAAAACGAAAGACAAGTTTAAAAATAATCATGCTAGTAAAGGATTCAGTCAGATTGAAGTTAAAAGAACGGCAAGCGTAAGCGACTGTAGGCAGAACAATGGAGAGGCACCGCTTGCGTTAATGTGTACATTGATTACAACGGAAGTATGGGTCCGGCCGGCAATGATGAACATGAGCATCTGGGCGAAACATTTTGCCGCTTTATCTCACCGCTACCCCCAGACATTAATATTCGTTCACCGTCCAGAGAAGAACATTACAAGATCTCTGTGGCTTTGACTTCAGAAATTCAATACATTCCATGTTTATGGAATCTTTAATAATAAGTAAATATTTGAAGAAGGAATAAGTCAATATCAGTAAATTAAATTATACAATCAAAAATCAAATGTTTTGGCATCAACAGTGTAAACCAGTAGCATACGGAGTTAAACCAAAAGTAAAGATTATCAAATTAATTTATTTCAGTTTTTATATTATGAATTTTTTTTTCCACCGAGACCTACTTGTGTGATGTCACAAGTTTGGGGTTCAGAAATTATTTTCATTGGCCGGAGTTTTTAACTGTAACCGTTGTTTCTATCAATAAAGTAAATAAAAACGCAGATGAATCTATGAAGCGTTGAAGTAACAACGAATCGCGATTATGGCGTTTATGACGTCATAGTCACGTGATTTTACGTAAGATTTTTAGGAATCCATGCAATTCACTGTTTTCCATGACTTATAGGCTTTTTTTGCTCAAAATCCATGACTTTCCATGACAAAATTGACCCAATGTTTAAATTCATGACTTTCCATGATTTTCCCTGACTTTCCATATGCGCGGAAACCCTGTATTTATCAATAAATATATGTATACTTTTGATGTACTAAAAATATTAACCAATAACTTAATACTTCAAAAATGAAATAAAGGTATATAAAAGGATCATGCATAGTATTTAATTTTAGCCTGCAAAATTCTGATTTAGAATCTTTAAAATTCTTGTTGTATTTCAGCAAAATGTGGTGCAACAAAAACAACTTCCAATATTTTATTGTAAACTGTCAGTAATATTTCAAATTTTATATAATAAAAAAATAATTATCAAGCTTTATCACATATTGATGATTTTTGTATCAATCTACAATAAATAATTCTGATATCAATCTGTACATTACCTTATTCCACAACGCCATGGAATTCTGGGAAGATAAAAGGTTTACAATATCCATGTATACATTCTTGGTGTCTTCAGTAGGTAATATAGCACTGCATTGTTTTAGATTTGAGAGCATCTGTGTCAGATCAACATTAAGTTCCTTGCCAGCCTTGAGGTACACAGATTGAAACAAATTCATGACATTCAATATCTTTGAGAGTTCTTCCGGTAGAGATGGTACAGGTAAATCTTATCAATAAAAAATTTAAGGTTATTCTTTTCATCTTAAAACATTTATAGAATACATTTCAATAAGTAAGCCAGTAACCATATTTCAAACTAAAGGAAGTCAGAATAAGTATGACAAAAGGGACAAATAAGCATAACATAAGAATAAGAAATGCAAGGCATGCATTATATATTGCATTGAATTTATATATATTGCAACATTTATTAAATACATAATTAAATTGAAAGGCATTGCATCGATTCAAATAATCTAAAAACATACCATCAAGTTTAATTTCATTTGTTTCTTCAATTGATTCCACAGTTATTTTACACCAGTAACTCTGGAGTTCCTTCATAACTGGAAAATTCTAAATCACAAAATTAAATATTTAGAAAAAAATGTACTGTATTAATACCAATGTATAATAATTTTGTTATTTATATTTAAATAAAAAGCCATACCTTTAACACTAAAGAAAGAAAAGACTGTTGAAAAGCCAATAAGTCAGAAGTATCGTACAGAACTTTAGAATTCCGATTCTGAGTAAAATCCAGAAGAATATTTACTTGCTCTAATATGTTTGAAATGTAACCACATAAATAGTAACATAAAACATGATGTCCATTCTAAAGAAAATAAATAAAATAATATTAGAATATGTGTATGCTTTATATGGATAAAAGTAGACACATCAAATACAGAAAGATAAATTGCAAAAATTGTAACGAAAACATGACACTAGGTATACACAATAAAGTGCCTGTAAATGAAATTCAAAATAATAAGGCAATAATTTTTAACCATAAAATCATTATTTTCCATAAAAAATTCAATGAAACAGAAGTTTCTAGGAGTAGTGTCCTAAAAGTTAAATTTTCAAAAAGTCTTAAATACATTTTCCAGGGCTTCAGAAAAATGAAACTTCCAAGAGGTGAGCAAACCCATATTTTAAATATTTGTCCATTACATAAATATAAATAATGTATGTTCCATTACGAATATAATTTTATTTGTATTTTTTAAATTAGTCTAGTGGAAGCTGGAAGATATTTATTGAATAATTATTATATAATAAATCATTAAACAATTATTATTTAATAAAACATAGAAATAAAAAAAATTAGAGGTCTTGTTTTAATTTCAAAATTGCTTATTTTATTAAAATATACATTGTTTTTATATTAAACAAGTCATATAAAAGGTCGTTTTTTACGACTAGTTTACTATAAAAACAATGTATAAACATACAAATCAAATCAAATTAAAAATAAATCAGTGCCTTAGGCACTGAAAATTCTGAAAGTATTCTAAAGATTGATTCAGTTTAAGGCACTGAAATTTCTGAAAGTATTCTAAAGATTGATTCAGTTTTCTAATAAAACAAATAAATATTTTGAAGATGCACTCACATTTAAAGCCTCAAGAATTTCTGGTACACTTAAAATGTCTAACATACAAAACGTTTTTGCAATATCTAACAATACAGGAACTGGTCTTTTAGTTGCGGATTTAAATAACATTGTAACAAGATCTTGAGAATCCATAATCTAGACAAAAGAAAACAAAACAGTTACACTAAAACAAATGGAACTAAGCTTTCAATTAAGAAGACATGCATTTATACGAAACATAATATCATTTAGAGAGAAAAAATTAAACAATGTAAGCATACCTCCTTTAAAAATTTCACAGCATTCACCCATGCTATTGAAAGCCTTGGTTTAAAAGTGTCTTTTATTAATGGCAAATAAAATCTCAGTTGATCAGGACAAGCTTTCAATGTAGCTATAACAAACTCTGATATTCGGGGGTCAGAGTAGGGATTCTTGAAAAACTTTAGAATGTTTGTAACTGTATGGTTGAGATTTCTAAAAATTCAATTGTGAAACGATTACAACAGGCGTACAAACAGATTATTGAGAGAAATGCACATCAAAATCAATAGAAAAAATAATTAATTTTTAAATGTTAATTAAGAAATGATAGATTTTAGAAAGGAAATGATGATCAAACTATAGTATAATTAAATACATAATGATAAGGAGAGAAAGCTGCTGATTTTAATTTAAGATTAACATCAAATTCATCTTACACAAAGCACATATAAAGGTGCAGAATAATAATTAGTTTTTATTCTAATTAGTGAGAAAAAAATTAGCAGGTATAATTTTTTTAAAAATTTAACCTTTCAAATTCAATGAATTTTTTTTTATTATCATTCATTGAATTATAGTAAAACTAAACCAAAAATATAATGAATTGAAAAAAAATAACTAAACATATATTTACTTTCCAGAGTACCCAAGAGAAGCATCATTAAATATTATTCCATTTTTATTGCAGCAAAGAGCTAGCATAAACTGATGCACCGAAGAATGAACTTTTGAAGCTTCTTCTTCGCTCACTTCCTAATATTTAAATAAGAAAGAGAAATATGATTTAGGAAATACAGTTAGGATAAAATCATCAATTTCATGTTTGTTATGAAAAATATGCATTTAAATAATAAGAGCTCAACTTTTTGCTTTTCTGATGCTTGGAATAGATTAGGTTTTCATTTATTATTTACAACTTACCTACCATCATAGAGAATACAAAAATATTTGTTAAATACCTTAAAATAATAATTTTAGAATGACTTAAAAACTTATTTTTTTAATTATTTAGTTGCAAAATATAACGACCAAAAAGTCAAAAATGTAATTCACTTGTGTAAGTACTTCAAGTTTTGAATTTATAATTTACTGGAACGCTTAAAATTCCATAAATTGACGAAAAGTGTTCGGTAAAAATATTATTATGGCTTAGCACAGATTTTTTTAAATATCTGAAATTCAAGGGGAGGAGGGGGCAGTTTAGGTCCATTTTTGGTGAGATAAGACTGTCTTACAGGGAGAAAAAAATAGTTTAAAAGATATTTCACAGGAAAGATATGTAGTAGTGGCGAGAAAATAGTTACGGTCTGCATGTTTTGAAGAGCTATACTCCTTAATTTTTAATGACTGACAATTTATTCTCTACTAGCATAATCTTCAGCAAAATCAGCCGAGTTGGTTATTTCATCACCTAGTCATGGAGGAATGCTGCTTTGTCAGGATATTATTCTATGAAGCGACAATTCAATTTACTCGCTCATAATACATATATATTGATAACCCATGACCACCTTTCATAGTGTTTGACCATTACAAACAAAGCCTCTGTTCTGAACTACTTACTAACTTCTCTTTTGCCCCTAAAACTTGATTAAATACATAGTCATCCCCAACGAGTATATTTGTCAAGATTTAGCTGGAATGGATAACAGAAAGTGAGTTAATTAGCCCTTCAAAGGTTTGTTTGTATCGACCTAAATCAGGAAGGTTTCAGTTATTAAATAACACCAAATTGAACATGTTTGAATTAAGTTTGGTATCTGGATAACAGAACGATATTAAAAGCTGATAAGTCAGACATAAGGTAATAGAAACATGTATAAAAGCGGCTTTTATATGGCATCCCCAAAACTTGATAGAAAACATTGTCATCGGCAACGAGTGTACGAGCCAAATTTCATTTGGATTATGGGAAATAGGTTTATTAGTGATCCCAAATGCCAAATGAAGCATATGTAAAAGCCGCCTTTTAGTAAAAGTAACCCCCAAAACTTGATAGAATGCAATCTTATCTACAACGAATGTCTCTATCGAATTTTAGAGCGATTGGATTGCTGAAAATTGGTTTATTTGTATTTAGAAGCGATAATAGAAGAGTGTATTAGCTGTGTTGCAACTTAGAATGTTGCTCTTTGTAGAGGGCGCTAGTTGCACCCCACCCCCGCTTGTCGGAGAAATTCATTCCCTTACTTGATGTTGGTATTACTGTATGTGTGTTGTGGTGTCCCGTCTTTCAGTAAATAAAATAGTTTAGTCTAAAGATGGAGTGCTCCTTGTGACATGATTAAATTAAGTATTCAGGTTGAAACATGGTGACCCGGACGTGATTTATAGTAATCTATGGTGATTTCTATATAGAACAACGACGTTGACGACCATCGCAAAAACTCGCAGTGTCGCGACTCTGAGATTTTGAGGTAGGTCCCTTTGATTATACGTAACTTAATTTGAAACCTTGTATTTAAAAATTTTAAATTTGATTGATATTAATTTATCAAAATGGATGACGGAGTCAAAAGTAAAATGGATAGAATCAAAAGGAAACGCTCATGCGTTAGGCAATTATTTTCTAAGCTCCTAACTAAAATAGATAATTTAATTGGTGAATCATTAACTGAAAGGTATTCTAAGGAACAAAAAATAGACGATCTTCACGATCAAAGAAATCAGTTAATTGAAAAAATAAAAAATCTGAAGGGGTTAGATGAAACGATTGAAACCGACATTGATGACAATGAATTGGAAAGCGAAATAATGTCAAGTGAGGAATACCAGGAATGCGGTATTAAATGGAAAACAAAAATTGATAGACTAATTGAAAAATTGTTAGTTGTTGATATACCGCGTCCGAATGAAAATCCGAATACTGTTTTGAGTAATGTCGGGATTGAGATTGAAAGAAATTATAGACATAGAAGTGAATCCAACACTGTAAAACTTCCAAAATTAGACATAGCAAAATTCTATGGAGATTGTGGCTCCTGGCTGGATTTTTGGAATTCATTTGAAGTGGCTATTCATAAAAATGACGCGTTAGGTAAAATTGAAAAATTTACTTATTTGAAAAGCTATTTGGGAGGGTTAGCTTTAACTGCGGTATCTGGATTTTCATTAACAAATGAAAATTATGATTCCTCAATTGAGTTATTGAAATCTAGATTTGGGAATGCTGAACTAATTATTAGTTCTCATATGAATAAATTGTTAATGATTGAGCCAGTTAAATACACTTCAAATGTATCAGCATTGAGGAAATTGTATGATGCAGTTGAAATTCAAACCAGGTCGCTACAATCTCTTGGCGTTGCAACGGGTACATATGGCAGTCTTCTTTGCCCAGTAATAATGCAAAAACTCCCAGAAGAACTAAATTTAAATTATAATAGGCAACGAGAAACTAGGGAATTATTTGACATTAAGAACTTATTAACGTTTTTGAAAAGGGAAATTGAATGCAGGGAAGCATCCTTTTTATTGGCCAACCCAAGGGGTACTAGTGGAAATGATTACTCGTTTTGTAATAAAGAAATGAATAAAAATAGACAATTTATGGGTTCAAAACGAACAAACTCAATGGCTAGTGTTCCAACCGCAGCATCCCTAACGACGTCAGTCGTTATTTGCGGACTTGCGTATTTTGTAACGTAGAATTGCATGGTTCCCAGAATTGCCCATTATCACTGAATGAAAGACGGAATGCTTTAAAATCCCAAGGTAGATGTTTTATATGTCTGTTTAGAAAACACGTATCCAAAAACTGCTACAAACGTGAATACATATGCAAAAATAATTGTAAACAAGCTCATAATTATTTAATATGTCATAAAGCACAAAACGAAGTGCAAACTGAGCCCCCCAGCAATGAAATTGTTACTTCCTTGCACAGCATCAATGAAGTGCTGGGGCCCAAAAAGGGTGCAGAGAATGTGAACTCGTTATCTGCTGTTTTGTTGCAAACATTTTCAGCCTCCCTTAAAACTGAAAGGGGATCTGGCTTAGTTCGAGTTCTGATGGACGGGGGTAGTAACAAGTCGTTTATTTTGCGGAGTGTTTCTGAGGACATGGGACTAGTATCCGTTCGCCGGGAGAGATTTACGATACACGCCTTTGGTGGGGGGAACTTAGAGAAAAGCTTATATGATATTGTCGAGATAGAATTGCAGAACAGGACTGAACCTGAACAAGCGATAAAAATAGAAGCCGTTGTCATTGATTCTATTACGCATGGATATATAGAAATCCCCTCTAAATGGGTTAAAAATATGGCTTTAGAAAAGGGCATTGAATTGGCAGACGTCGCTTCTTCGACGGAGATACACATTTTAATCGTGTCGGATTACATCTGTGATGTATTACAAGAAAATAGTGTTAGGCTGGGAAGGCGATTAATTGCAACGCAAACTTTATTCGGGTTTGTTATTCAAGGTCGGCAAGCAGTGTCCGATGGTAAGGAAATCTGTGTAAATCATATAACAGTTGAAAACGGATTTGCGAGAGTAAATTCTTTGTGGGAATTGGAAGCAATCGGGATAAACCAAGATAAAGAAATTGCGCGATCAGACAAAGATATTTTAGATGCGTTCGAACAAAACACTACTTATGAAAATAAGAGATACGCAACAAAATTACTGTGGAAAGATAATTTCCAGGGATTAAACTCTAATTATAATGTCGCAAAACGCAGATTTAGTAGTTTAAATAACAAATTTAAACAGGACCCAGATTTATACATTCGGTATAAAGAAATTATTGATGAGCAACTAAGGGATGGGATAATTGAACCTGTTGATACGAAATTAACTATCTGTAAAGGTGAGGGATACTTTATGCCACATCATGCTGTTCTTAGGAAATCAAAGGAAAGTTCAAAAATCCGAGTAGTTTTTGATTGTTCGTCTAATATTAAAGAGGAAAAGTCTCTCAATGATTGTTTAAACAGCGGACCCAATCTCAATCCTGACTTGCTCAAAATTGTCTTAAAATTTAGATATCACCCAATTGCGTTTTGTGCAGACATCCAAAGAGCGTTTTTAGAAGTAGGCATAGTAAAAGAAGATAGGAAATATTTGCAATTTTTATGGGCAGATTTAAATAGGGGAACAAACCTCGATCTCAGTTGTCGTGATGCTAGAGCCTTACGAATGAAACGTGCTCCATTTGGAACAAAATGCAGTCCCTTTCTGTTGACTGCTACCATTAGACTGCATTTGAAAAGATTCGAAGAAACACATCACCAGGCTTGTGAAGTGTTGAAAGATCTCTACGTGGACGACCTGCTCTGTGGTGCAGCTACTATCCAAGAAGCAGTATCAATTTCGAGGGATGCTGGTTTCATATTGAGTGAAGCTAGCATGAACTTGCGACGATGGATTTCCAATTCCAGTATCCTGAATCAAATTTGGAAAGATAATGAAATGGAGTGTCGACATTCTTCTCACGAATCAAGCGTGCCATTAAAGGTCCTAGGGTTAATCTGGGATAACGAACGTGACACTTTAAGAGTTGACTTAGACCAATTTTCGAAGATAGAGTCCGTAGTGGCAACAAAACGCATTGTGCTAGGGGCATGCGGTATGCTATTTGACCCTATTGGTTTATTGACACCATTCGCAGTAAGAGTTAAGTTGTTAATGCAAAATTTATGGGAAAAGGGTGCACAATGGGACGAAAGTCTACCCCTTGATGTGGAAAAGAAGTTTAAGGAATGGCTGAATGAATTAGTAGAACTTCAGGGACTTGTTATTCCTCGGCCATATTTTGAGGAGGGTCCAATTGATAAGTTAGAAGTACACATATTTTCGGACGCAAGTCCAAAGGCGTATGGTTGTGTGGCGTACTTCAGAACAAAACACAGAGGTAAATATACGACTAGCTTTATAATATCGAAATCTCGTTTAGTTCCACTTAAAGCAGTTACTTTGCCTCGGTTGGAGCTCCTAGGAGCCCTGATTTCCGCGAGAATGTCGTCTTACCTGCAAGAGACATTTCCTTCATTAAAGGAAAGTGACATTTATTTGTGGACTGATTCACAGATATGTCTACACTGGATTAAAGGTATCGCGGACGAGTGGAAGCCATTTGTTCGTAATAGAGTGTTAGAAATTAAAGAAAAAACTGACCCTCAAAATTGGAATCACTGCGACGGAAAAACCAACCCTGCTGATAGACTGACAAGAGGGGTGGGAGCGCGTCAGTTAATCAACGACCGCTTGTGGTGGACTGGACCCCCCTGGCTCCTGTACTTAATTGAGTCGTCGGACAATGAACTGTCCCCTTCAATGGATATCAACTTACGAGTAGTTCAAGGGGAGAAACGAGTTAGGGCCGTTACGCTACAAATAAGTGTTGATCCATCTGAACCGCTGTTGATTTTAGAAAGGTATAGTGATTTGAATAAGGTTTTGCGAATTACATCATTCGTCAAGCGTTTTGTCGATAATTGCAGATTAAATTCGACCAAATTAACGGGGCCATTGACAACGGAAGAACTGTTGAATGCCGAATTACACTGGGTGTCTTTTGTACAAAGAACTGAATTCACTGCTGAATATAATCTATTGAAACAGGGCAAGCCTGTTGAGTCTAATTCGAAATTATTCGGGTTGAACCCAATCTTATCAGCAGATGGAACCATATGCCTTGGTGGTAGATTACAACGATCGGGATTCAGCATTCAGGAGAAACATCCTTGTGTTCTTCCTGGCAAGTCTAGATTCACCGAACTGTTGATCGCAAGGGAGCACGAGAACTTATTACATTCCGGAGTTTCAGACACTCTCACTCAAATCCGAGAGCGATATTGGATTCTACGTGGTAGACAAATAGTGAAAACGTGCCTGTACAACTGCTTTGTTTGCAAACGAAGCAAGGCTAGACAAGGAACCCAGGTGGTGGCACCTCTTCCAGCTGATCGAATACACGAAGCAAATCCCTTTGAAGTGACTGGAATCGACTTCTGTGGCCCTTTATACACCAAGGACAATGACAGTGATAAGGTCTATATCGCTCTCTTTACTTGTGTCGTCACCCGTGCAATTCATCTTGAACTGGTATCGTCTCTCAGTACAGAACATTTCCTTTTAGCATTTAGACGATTTATATCGAGAAGAGGAGTCTGCAGAATAGTGAATTCTGACAATGCCAGAACGTTCAAGGCTGCAGAATTAGAACTAAAATTGCTCTACTCTAATATATCTGATCCTGTTGTACTTAACTATTTTGGAAAAAGGGGTATAACTTGGAATTATATTGTAGAACGAGCTGCTTGGTGGGGTGGATATTGGGAGAGGATGGTGAGAATGACAAAAACAGTCTTAAAAAAGGTTCTTGGTAGGGCTCTTTTTTCGTTTGAAGAATTGCAAACGATTTTGGCTGAAATAGAAGCAATATTGAATTCCCGCCCACTCACTTACGTCTACAACGACCCACTTGAACCATCCCCTCTCACTCCAGCTCATTTCCTCATAGGAAAGAGGCTAACTGCTTTACCCCACCGGGCTGTTCATGTTAGTGAAATAAAAAGTAACAAAAGAATATCTATTAAGAGATATATGTATAGAGAGAAGCTTTTAAATAACTTTTGGAATCGTTGGAAAGGAGAATATATCCTCCAACTTAAAGGATTACATAGTGTAAAACCAATTAATGTAACTTGTAATTTTAATACAAATGATGTAGTTTTAATAGGTGAAGATAAGGTGCCACGACAGTTGTGGAAACTAGGTCGGGTAATTGAGGTCCATAAAGGTCGTGATCAGAAGGTAAGAAGTGTAACTCTAAAAACAGCATCGGGAATAGTTAAACGACCAGTTCAGCTGCTGTACCATCTAGAGCTTCCTAGAATGGATTAAGTTTGTTTTTTCATTTGTCATTTAAATTGATTATTAAGATTTACTATGTTATTATGAGTATTCTCTGTGTTCATTTTATTATTGCAATGTAAAATTTATGCTTTAAATTAAATGATTTATCTTACTACATGTATTTAGGGTTATTATGGAGATAATTTTAGGTACTGTTTGGATTTGTTTGATGAATGTCTTCATGGGGGGGGGGGGGGGGAGGATGTTGCAACTTAGAATGTTGCTCTTTG
Organism: Linyphia triangularis; assembly: GCA_963978545.1. NCBI lineage: Eukaryota > Metazoa > Arthropoda > Arachnida > Araneae > Linyphiidae > Linyphia > Linyphia triangularis. The sequence goes on along the minus strand of OZ021722.1, from coordinate 54,218,948 downwards.
TAGAGGGCGCTAGTTGCACCCCACCCCCGCTTGTCGGAGAAATTCATTCCCTTACTTGATGTTGGTATTACTGTATGTGTGTTGTGGTGTCCCGTCTTTCAGTAAATAAAATAGTTTAGTCTAAAGATGGAGTGCTCCTTGTGACATGATCAAATTAAGTATTCAGGTTGAAACAAGCTGCCTTTTAGTGACAGTTCTAAAAACTTGATATGATACAACCTTATCGATAACAAATCTGCAAAATTGCAGAGTTGGATGGCAACAAGTGGGTTGATAAATATTCCAAAATGATCATAGAAATTAATAGTATCGGCGCTATAATAGATTTTAGAGTTACTATTAATCAAATCAAGTATCTTCCTATTCATTAACATTGCACAAATTCTATTGTCAGCTTGTGATTGGCATTTGTATCTAATTTAAAATATTAAAAACATCCTTAAAAGCAAAATATACTACAAGTTATGTTTCAAGATTTATTTATTGAAAATGAATGTGAATTTATGCATTTGCATGAAAAGATCTTTTATGTATTCCGATTAAAATAATTTTGGCAAAAGGAAAGAGTTTCAACAATGATTAGTTAAAATTCTTTCACTAACATGATTATTAAGCAATGCAAAGTTGAATTGATTGGATTATACTCTACACTCCATAATGAATTTATGCATTCACATCCAATTACCTTTTATTTATTCTGATTAAAACAATTTTGGCAGCAGGCAACAGTTTCAACAATGAAATAGGTTTTATTAGTATTTGGAAGCCCCAAAATTTGATAGAATGCATTGCCATGGAATCTATCTCTCAAGTTTCAACCAGATTGGATTACAGCAAGTGGGTTAATTAGGCCTCCGCGGATTTGCCCGGCAGGCACACCCATACAAAATCGAAGTTAATATAAAGGATTTAAAAATAGGACTCCTAATATGGCTTCACAATGTGGAATAGTATAAAGAAATACACAAAAATCTGTAACTAAAAAACCACCAATTTAAACATTAAAAAAAATTCCTACACAGAAGAAGTACCTTCTATTAAAGCTGCAAAACATGCAGATTTGTAGTTTAAAAACAATTTTGGACAAGTGCCAGGATATCATAATTTTTTCTGAAAACTTCAAACTTTTGGAACAGCTCAAAAGAAAAGGACCAATAAATTAAGAAAAACACATAGGAGCTCAAAGAAGAAGGAGCTGGCAGGGATGACATACTTGTTGCTGATAACAATTTTGAAGAACAAATACTATATATTAATACACATAATACTTTTTTACTTAAAAAATTGTGATTTTAATATAAAAAACATTATATTCTGTGATTATTAACAGTTTATTCATTTATATTAATTACATTTTTGGTGAGTTATTTTTATTTCTATAGTGTTTTTGAACATATAAATTGCATTATTTCAAAATCGCTTCAAAGTGACTTATAATTCTTACTTCTTAGTCCTAGTTTTACTAACTGTAAAAAGAAAATAACTAATTATTTTTAAACACTAATTATTACTCTAAGTCTTTTTTTTTTACTTCCCCATACCACACATTTTTTTTTTCATTACAAATACCTTACCTTTTTCAGGAAACAATTTTCTATAACCTAAATTCTGTGTTTATTATGTTGAAATATTTGCTTAAAATAGTTTTAAAGGGATTTCACTACCGTTTCTGAATTCCATAATAAGAGACATGCAATAATAAAGTACAATTTCATATATATTAGTGACCTAAATTTTTTTTTGGAATAATTTAAAAAAAAATACAATAAAAGTTACATACAAATGCTATTGGATGAGCATCCTCGCCCAATTTTCTTTTCTTAAACGTCTTGTTTCTCAGGGGACCTTTCCAAGTGTACAACTTTATAACAAGGGCTAAGGAATGATCATTAAACAGACGCACTTTACTTGTTTTTGGTATGTTGGGATTCTCTATAATCTAAATGAATAAAAGAGAGAATTACAAAAAAAAAAAAAATATCAATGACTATTTACTGTAATTTAGTTACCTACTCAGACATACAGCTTCCAAGCAAAAAAAGCTGAACTGCAAAATGCTGGACAAATTTTAGAAGTCAAACAACTTTAAATAATTACACTATATTGACAAACAGGTGAATTTAATTAAGCCATTTATACTTTTTAAAGCTACATTCAAAGTACTGAAATTGCAGTAAAAAAACTGAAATCAGTATTTCTGCTGAACTTTACAATGACTGGCTACTAAATAAAAGTGCTAGTAAATCTACAATAAATTAAGAAAGATAAATGAAGAATAATGTATGCACCTTAGCACGGAATGTGTCCAGAACAAGTGTAATTGTTGGCACGAAGTCTGAAATAAGTCCAGGAAAAACATGATTCAAAAAACCTAAGTGTGAAAAAAGAGAGAACTATTTTAGATAAATTCATAAACATAAAAAGAAACTACACAAAACTTCCAAACATTTAACAAGAAACCCAGACTAATCAACAGGGTTCCCACTCTTATTGAAGAAAAAAATTCAAGGACTTTCAAGGACCTTTTTAAGAAAATTCAAGGACCTTTTTAGAAAAATTTAAGGACTATAATTTTAAATACTACATCAGATGTAAAATTACAAAACGGAGATTATCGGAGGTCAGGGATGTAGTGGAGTGGAAACACGAGGAAACGGCGATCTTTTACATTTATAGAAGGCGGAATAACGTTCCCTCATCTAAAAATTTTTTTTCTTTTTACGTGATACTGAACTCAAAGCCAAGTAAGCAAACAAAAAAGTCATTTCGTGGGAACTTGCTTTCGTATGGGATCCACAACTTCAGAGCTGAGCAGGCAAATTCTAGTTTTTGTAAAACACTTGAAAGAGGCGCGGCAACTCACACATGGCCATTTCTCCTTGATTAAAAATGAACTGACATATATGTTTACATCTAGCTATGATTCATTCAATAGCAATTATCCTCTTCAACGAATAATCTGTATTTGTGGAGGAATTCCAGACGTCAAATTTGTATGGTTCGTCGTATATACAATCTAAAACTTCCATACACAAATTCATGCCAATTATCTACCTTTTTAAAGAACAAAACTGTGACCTAGCACATTCAGTTCTTTGCGCCCTTTCCTTGAAGAATATTTCACCTCCTCTAATTTTAACGGGAACGCTAACCGATTTATCAACAAAAGTTATGTAATTTTTTTTTTTTTTTTTTTAATTTTTATATCACGGACGGATTTAATAAATTATTTGTAAACCATTCAACGTACCTAAGAAATGAATTCGTTCAAGAGGAAAAAACAAATGACAATAAAAGATGGGTTTTTTTCATAATCCAAAAAAGTTAAGCAAACCTGCGGTTCTGACGGAAAAAACTGGTTAGTGCTAAATATCCAGATAGGTAAGAGCAGAATGTTGATATTTTGTATTAGCTTTTAAGGTGTTTTGAGATCACGGAATTATGCATTTATATTTTGTCAGATATAAGGAAATATTTATTTTATTCCCAGTTATTGGAAAAATCAAACATAACTTGTTTGAACATGAAAAAATATGTTCAAAATAGTATTGACTTTTAAATCCTTTACATTAACTTCGCTTTTGAATGTTTGTGAATTTGAATATGTTTAGTTCAACACATAAAATGTTGCTTGAATGTACATTTAAGAGACTGGCTTCAAGCGCTCCGCTACGTTGTTGTGACAGAACTGAACAGTTGTTAGCTTTGTTTCACTTTAACTTGGCAGTACTGATAATGCTACATTAGCCAAATTGCAGCCTTTCACAACCCAAAGTTGAAAAGGGGTTCCAAGGCTTGCACTAAGAGCGGAGGACTACTAAAAAAAGTAATACGTAGCAAAAATTAGTAATTTTAATAACACGTATTTTATTCAATTCTTACGAAAATAATTTTATTAAAATTTTTATATTTTATAAAAAAAAAAATTGAGTCCGTGGGTTCATTAATAAAAGCTGACTTAAAATAATGTTATTTAGTGCAGAAAACGCTACGATTTTAATAGTTTGCATCCATACCATATAGAGCACCCTTACCATTTTTAAAGTGTTTTCTATACCCATTTTCATTATAAGGGGCGCCAAAACTCATTCTTGCACACATAGCATTTTACTCCAAGGCCGGTCCTGTATATTTGATTTTCCTTAATATAAAAGTGCTAATGGTTTTGCAAATGGGTATAATACATCGAAATTGGGCTGCGAATAAGTAGGAAAGCAATTCAGATGTACTACTTTAAAATGCAAAATTAAATTGCTTTTCGGTTTGAGAATGGGAAAGTTTTACATTTACAGTTAAGGCAGAATTTATTCCAAAAATGTAGCAGCAGTTCTTAAAAAAAAAAAATCATACAGTGGCGGCAATAAAGGGTATTATTATAGTAATATTAACAAAACTATTTAAAGTTGTCATTTTCACTCCCCCCATCCCACACACACAGAGAGAAAAAAATATATACAATTGTAACGACGCAACATAGCATTCCCACACTTTTTTATTTTACACTACACCACTGTCATTGATCACTTAAAAATTCAAGGACTTTCAAGGACCTTATCCTTTTTTCAAGGACTTTCAAGGACCAAATTTCATCAAAAAAAATTCAAGGACTTTCCAGGACTTTCAAGGACCGTGGGAACCCTGAATCAAAGGCCTCTTATAGTCTACCATATTTTTGAGGAATTAGTGTTACAAATACAGAAGAAAACACAAAGGACATTCTTATAACCCACTCTTAGAATGCATATTTTTTATCTATATTGAAAAGTCACAATTAATGCAATGAGATAAAAGATTTCTTTCAGATGATGCATGTTTGGTTTGTCACCGTATATTTTTGATCTAACAGATTAATTGATTTTCCTATTTCAAACCTTTAAAGCAAAAACCCAACAACATTGTTGCAACAAGTGCTGATCTTTTGAATTAAGAAAATGTTGATGCAACAAAGTAAACTGAAAACTCTGCAGCCCTAAAATGGGCAGTAAAAAAATGGTAGCCTCAAAAATGAGAATTTCTAAAAGGAAACCTCTAATTTTCTAAATTACTACAGGTAATAGAGTTTGCAGTAGTATTTCTAGTGCAAGAGGGGTGGAAAAGTACATATTCTAATCATTAATTATAGCAAGGATTTTTCATTAAAAATTGAAAAAACGATTATAAATCAACTTGTCTGTTTATTTAAAATCCAGATAAAGAAAAGTAAAAAATTGGGCAGCTAAAATACTGTTTATTCTAATAGAAATGATAGGGAAGGATAAGAAATAGTCATCTTTTGTTTGGTTAGAAAGATAATTTTTTAAAGATTAAGAGAATTTAAAGATTAATTATTATTCTACTCTGCTTGTTTGAAATCTGGGAATGAAAGGGACGAAGGATTAACAGACACAAATTGATGAATTCAACAATTTTCCTCAAAAAATATAGTTGAGAGAGCATAAAATATAATCTGGACATACCTTGATAAATATATTATTGGAATTAAAAACAATAATTTTTTAATGGCATCTAGGTATAGTTTAGATCATGTAAAATGTTTAAAGAATCTTTTCATTTTATATTTTTACAGTAAATTTGTAATATCAGAAGTCAGCAGTTCCTAACCTTTCTAGTTGTGCAAACTACCTATTTTGTAAAAAGAGACTTTGAGGCCTACTAGCTAATAGAATATGAGTGTGTGCATGCTTCAATAATTAGAAAAGCATACTGTACAAGAAGAGGAAAAAACAATAATTTTTTTCACTTTACTGTCATAACTATAAGAAAACACAAAAACAAGTGGCCAAAGTCTAAGCCATGCAGTTGAATCACACATTATTCACTAGCTACATATTAAAGAATACATATGAATAATGTGATTGTTGCTAACAATCTAGTGCTTTGATTGTGTCTATCTCTACTCCTAAAGCTCCTATTATATTTATCACAGCTTAGATTCTCGACCAGCGTCCACGGTCCAATACTATGCTATTTGCGGCCCACTAGTTGGCCACAACCCATGGGTTGGGAATAAGTGATAGCAAGAACTATTTAAATACACTAAAATTGCTTTTGTTTTAAATAAAAATTGGCATTACAAATCTCTAATCTGATATGACTTATACTCTTTAGAACACAAGATAAAATTTAATTGTAGCAAAATTGGTAATTCTGTATATAAAGGTTTTGATATCTAAAACTTGGTTGAGTTAAAACCCAAAAAATTTCAGTTATAAAAGTTTTAAATACCTAGAAACATTAGTAGTTTTAAAAATTTCTAATGATGTAAAATTACAATGCAATAAAAATTGCCTTTATTGGTTAAAATTAAAGCTATATAAGTGGTATTGTAATATGAGATTAGATTCTTACACACAGAGTTCATCCTAGAAATGAAAAAGGGCAGGGTGCTATTTTCCAAAAAAAGGGCAATTCCTGCTTACGAGGGCACTTTTATGGTAAATTGCAGAAATTTGCAAACATGTTTTCTGCCACAATTTCAATATTGTTATACTTTTCTACCACGATAAATAATTTTCAATATTTTGAAGGGAAAAAAAAATAATAATGCAAAAATCAGTGAATCAAAATCTTGCTCAGAAACTTAAAAGATATCAAAATACTGATAAAATGCTTCAGTACTAATTCTGCTGGAATGAGACTGAGAAAATTATTAAAATTAAAGTGCAATATACACAGTAAAATTGTCATCAAATTGTAATTTTCATAAAAATATCAATTTATAATACAGTAAAATTAAGATAAGAATGTTTTAGTATAATGAAAATGTTTTAAGATAAGAACTTATCACTCTTTCAAAATTTGCTGAAGTTTGAATGAATCAAACCTTAAACTTCATCTCTTAGGTTTGCCATTGTTAGATAGAGAATAGAGTTTCTTCAAATTTAACATTATTCATTGTGGGATATCACAAGGAGTATTCCGACTAAAGAACTTGGACTATGTCCTGAAATTTGTGCATTTTTTTATTTTCCAAATTGGATCAAATTTAGTGTCAAAACGGTGATTTTTTTGCCGTGCATGCCACTATTATGTAAGCTGTAATAGAAGTTTTATTTTTTAAAAAATCGGAAACAATCAGGGATTTTGATTGCATTCCTGTTATGTTCAATTTTAAATATGAAATGGATGTTTTGAAATTAATTGGTAACAGGTAAACTATCAAAAACACCCCTAAATTTAACAGGAGGACATTGCGATTACGCGTGTCTAAACGGAAATATTCTTTTTAAATTCTTAGTGTAAACATTTGATGATTATACACCTTTAACTAAGTTAATCAAGTCTTTCAAATTCCTTTCTTCTCTATTTTGAAGGAGGCATGGTAAAAATTCAGCGAAATACACTTATTCAAAACACATACCAAATGCCCACCGGAGTTTACTAATGTGCACTTGGAAATTGTAAGACGGCTCCTTACAATCCACCTACTAATGAATGAAGCACATTATATGGACATCTAATCAATGGTTTCAGTCCCTGATATATATGTTGTGCGTTTGAACATGAATGCACATGCGCGACAGGCAATTTCAGTAGGGGTGATCCACATATTGCGTACTGTTGGGAGGGGAAAAAAAACTAAAGTTTTTCAAATTATTTCAGGATGAATTTTTTTCTGAAAAAGGACAGGAAGGGCGCTATTTTTTTAGAAAAAGTGCAGACAGGGCGCAACGCCCCTCGAAAAATGTCTAGGATGAACTCTGTACACACATGAAGAAAAGAAAAAGCAGAGTATAGAAAAACACACGGTACAGATGAAGTCTGTTACCTTGAATAAATATTTTGATTTTGAACATTTTTACCTTTAACTTCAACGATCTGACGTATGACATTGTTATTGCACATGGATAAGATCAAGACAATCAAATTTAAAAATGAAGTTCTCACATTTTCTTCTTCCTGTAAAACCAAAAATAATAATGATTAATTAACTAATGCATTAAATGCTCTGAAATACTTATTATAATTTGAAATAATGTAAATCTTTTGGATAAACACAAATAAAAAATAAAGTAAGCTAAAAACTGTGTAAAATACACAGTCCAATACATAGTATAAATTTAAAAAAAAAAAAAAAAAAAAAAAAAAAAAAAAAAAGATTACAAAAGCACAACAGAAATTGTAAATTAAAAAACTCTTATAAGAAAAAATGCTTGAAAAGTTACATATATTCATGAAAATTTTAATTTTTAAAATATAACACTAATACTGCTCTCATGACTAAAAAGACCTAACATATGAATGGCTCATGTTCTAGGCCCTAGAACATGAGCCATTCATATGTTAGGTCCCTAGAATCTAGGGTCATATATAAACCTATATAACAATAAAAAAAATATGTAATTTGAAAGGACCAACAAAAAGCACCAAAATATGCATTTGATTTTTTTTTTATTTGGGGCTTTTTAACTTATGATAACAGAACAATTATAAGTCATTAAAATACACAGAATCTAATAATGAATAACAGAAAATCGCAAGAACTTTTCATGTGGTTTTAGGCTGATAAACTTTCTGCAGTTAATAAAAAAAAAGGACTGATTTGATTTCTCTGTAGGATTATACTCTAAATATTTTGTTGGTGTTATCCCTTATATTTGTCATGAGTTATTTATTTCTTTTAAGAAATTTAGAAATTGAAATATATATATATATACATTTGTAATACTTCTTAAAAGAAATGTATACTGTGCACAAATAATATATAATTGATAATGAAAGGTGCATAGTAATTAAAAAAAGCACAAATAGGTATCTTACAGAAAAATTAGTCCTGTTCAGCAAATGAGTGAAGTTAACATTTGTAAAATCTAACTTTGCTACAACCTGATGAGCTGTTTGACTGTTTAATGCAATCATGGAGGCCAATAGATGAAGTGCTACTTTTGTTCTAGAAGCCTTTTGTTTAGATTTTAAGAAATTAAAAACTGTCTTCATCCCATAAGACAAAACTTCATTAACTATTGAAGTTCCAGCTGCAATATGTACATTCAAATCACTTGCTATTCTTATCAGGATATGATATAATGCTTTAAATGTGAGAGCAGCCTAAAACAAAGAATACAATGGTTAAATACTTTTCACATGTATTACACAAAAAAATTAATATTACTATTTTTAAGCATTTAAATAATTAAAATTTACTCACACATTTATTTTATATAGAAAAAATCATACATTAATTTAAACACACATACATAACTATATGAATGTGGATGGTTTAATTATCATGCTACAAATATTTCGATTTAAATCTTAATGCATTCCCACTGAACTTAACAAACTTAAAAACATTTAAATTAACTGAACAAAGTATTTTTAGAAAAACAGACAGCACATAGATAAATCTAATAATGAAAAACTGCAGAATTCAAGTAGTGTGTGTTTTATAGAATTTTTTTTTTTTTTTTTTTTAAGAAATACAGGTTAACTATAAGATATTTGAATAAGAATGCAAGCAGGATTCATCCACTTTTAAGAAGTTTAAAAAAGGTCTTTAGGTTCTATAAATTTAAATAAATTTCACTCATAATACAAAACAAGGATATTAATAAAGAAAGTTGGTGACATTCTTTTAAATGTAATAAAGTTTCTAGTTTCAACAACTCTATAAAAAAGTATGGTGCGAGCAAAATATTTAGAAGGGGAAGTTGGTTGAGATACAAATATGAATTTTAAAAACGCATTTTCAAATAACTCTGGTTCTACGTACCATTTGAGACTCGGCTAAAGAAATATCTTTCACCAATTGCAGTATTTCTTGACAGTTTCCAGATAATTTGATGTAATCTTTAATGATATCATAATCTGAATTCTTCTCATTAAACTCATTAGCTTGGTTGACCAAATGTTGCAAGTCTAAGAGAATGCAAACAAAAAATCTTAAGCACAAACTACTTCATAGAGCTTTTACACACAGAAAGTAAATGACAGATAACTTAATTATTTACAATAAAGCACAGTTCAATTTGAAAAATAATGTTAAGCTGAGTTTTGAAACAGCAAACTAGACATGTTTCATTTATATTGAAAAGCAGAATAAGCTTTCTTTCGATTATTAAGTGTACTCTTAGAATAGGTAATTCACTCTCAAATTTTACAAACTAGCATTTCAATGTTAAATTAAAACAGATCAAGGATTAGATTGATGGTAAAAGGTTATTTAGCTAGAAAGGTCTAGAAAGCGGCAATTCCTCTGAAGCAGAATCCTCAAAACATAGTTGCAAAAATCTAAATTAAATAGATGTTGGTAATCAACTAATCAGCCTTCAAAAGCCACTCCAGTTTCAATAAATTTTCATTTCACCAAACTGATTTCTAAAGCAAATTTCATTAGCTTAGCTATCATCATTTTATCTATTGAGAATCAAGTAAATTTTTTTTATGCTTCAAAAAAACATCTTTTTGAAAAAAAATTTTAGAAATAGAAATTTTATTTCACTCAACAAAATGACCTGCAACATCTGGAACTTGAACCTATTTTTTTCTTCAATTGTATATGTGTCATTAAAAAATATCCACATAAGGAATATTAACAAATCATCAGCTGAAATAAAATTAAAATTTGGCAGAACCAGATGGTTTGAATTTCATCGGTCGATCAATGAAATTTAAAAAATTTTGTTTTTTGTGAAAAATTAACTCCATATAATTTTGAGAAAAATCTAAAATTAATTTTCATGAGAAAAACATGACACGTACATCATAAGAATACGGGCAATTGAAATGAATATATGGAGAAACATATAGCATAGGTACAATTTTATGATGGAGTAGTTTGGTTGAGTTAAAAATATACAAAGAGTTCTTTGTTTAGTGAACTAAGAAGTTTTTTTTTATATATAAGTCTCAAATTTCTTGTTAACTGCTTGCAATTTAAAATAGAAGAAAATAACAATTTAACAGGATAACTTTTAAAAAAGAACATATCCATGTTAGTACCTTTCTAAAGTATACCATTTTAGTTATATCTTTAAATTGAAATGGACAATTCCCATTCTTTTATTCAATATTAAATGTTTCAAAAAGGCCATGCATACAATTTTTTTTTTATAATTTGGTATCTAAATTCGCTTGTTTATTTTGGCGGGGACACATTCAGCTCGAAGCAAATGTGACGTCACTTCAATTGAAATAACTTGGCTTGAAATGCAGTAGCGGAAACCAGTTTTGCAAGTACCTCGCAAATCATACCGACCGGTATGGGATATGGCAATTAATCACAATGGACAGTTCCAGTATTTATTTTTTATTCAATTCTAAATGTTCCGAAAAGACCATAAACATAAAAATTTCTGCTCAATGCGTTTTTTCTTTTTTTAATTTGCGATCAAAATTACCTTGTTAGAGAGTGGCGAGAAAATGAATTATTTTGTAGGCGTTGAACGTGACGTAAAGAGATCTCAAACATCTTGGCTTGAAATGCAACAGTGGAAACCAGATTTGCAAGTTTCTCGTAAATCACGCCAATCTGTATGGAATATGGCAATGGTCTACCCACAGAGTATATAGCTTACGCATACAGAGGTGACAGATCGGGATTTTGTGACGCGAATGCAGCGCCTCCTATGACCAACAGAGGAACTAACTGAGCGTCAGACATGACGTCACGGCTTGTTTTTTTGCTATTTCATTTTTTAGGAAGATGTCTTGCGCAATATTTGCCTCTGTGTGTTTCACTAATTTTTTTTAACAATGGCTAGTTTCTTAAAAACCAGTGTTTCGAACCAAGTGTATTGCCTGCGGATCTACAACTGAAAAACTTTTTTATGTTCCAAAGGATGAGGAAAGGTTAGTGGAATTTTTTTAATTGAAACCAAAAAAAATATTCGGAAGCATCATGCTTCCCATTGTTACCCTGTGTTTTGTGTTGAAATTTTGTAAAGCCATATATGTACTTTTTCTTTTAGTATCAGTCTGGTAATTATTTTTTTCTATTAAACATGAAGTGATGCGTTGTGCTGATTATAAAAAAATATTTTTATAATTTAGATTATTTGCTTCGGCATGCTCAGAAACGGCAGTGACGTTTTTTAATGTTGATTGGGACTCCAAGTAAAAAGATTTCAAGCCCTCCCTATGTAATATATTTTTTTGCAATTGAGAATGGGAGGGGTTGAGAATTGTTGGTAAAAAGGAATAGTTTAATTTGTCATCTTAATATAGAATTTAGTAAAAATAATTAATGTGGTGGGATATATTTCATAACATATATTTATTTCTTAAATTTATAGAGTATCTGTATGATTCTTTTCTGTCATTGTGCTAAGAATAAGGATCGAATAATAATAAGTTGCATTATATAGCTCACACTAATGTACTTTTAAAAAAATCTGAATCTTTGAAGAAATCAGTGAGGCCCGCGATATGATTACTTGTAGCTTAAGCCGACCAAACGGTATAGTGGTTAGCATACTAGCTTCTAGACCGCGAGGTTGCGGGTTCGAGTCCTGTGTAAGGCATGGGTGTTTGTAAATGTATGTTGGCTTGTCAAATGACGAATGTTTCGGCGCATTATAGCCCTCGTGTTGCTGACGGCGCCAGATAATCTGAAAACAACCAACCAACTTGTAGCTTAGTTTCGCTAATTTTTTTAAAAGAACACATCAACATTATGTTGTGTAAAACAGCAGTTTCAGTGCTTGTAACCTATCCGTATGTGATATTACTGTCATGATCTGAAACTACATGAGTGATGGCTTCGATAATTTGTTGTGGTCCAACAAATTCTCTTGTGCTGGAGATCCTTGTTAACATTTATTCACTGTTCTGTGTAATAAGATTTTTAAATGTCAAATCAAAGTTATTTGTAGAATAACTGAATGAAAAAGTATGTCTTGTATCGTAACAGCACACGAAAAAGAATTCCTTTTCTGATAAGTTAAGAATTTATACTATTTTTTTACGTTCATGCTTTTAAATTTTTTTTATGTTTTAAATTATATGGTTTTTACTTTCCATCACTCAATATGTAATTTCTGGTCTCCATTTTATGAAGGCCTAGTGGTCTCTTCACTGAAAAGCCATGGCATTTCACAATTTTATTTGGTGTTGTGACTTTTGTTATATCCAATTGGGAACAGAAGCAGGTTTTCAGTCTGGATAGAGCTTAATGGTAAGCACTGCTAATACCCCATTGGCGACTTTTTTGCTTGGCGCTAAATTGTGTCGCCATGCGAAAGAGCTGTTGAGAGGGTGTTACAGTTATATGCCGACACACCCATACCATGCAAATCATCTATTTACTTGCAACCACTATGTGCACTTCTCTCTTGCTAATAATCCTGCAAGTGCTTAGGATCTTGTTCCATCGACGTTCTCCGTTATTTACGTAAATTTCATTTTTTTGTGTATTTGAGTAAGCTTGTTTTTATATGTATTTTGTTTTCTTGAATCATGTTCTAATCTTTGTTTATTTTGATTAGGTTAAAGAAATGGCTAGAGTTGCTAAATTGTGAAAGATTGTTACAACAAGGTATCGCGTACCTTCGCAATAATGCGAGAGTATGTATAAGGCCCTTTGCGGATTGGGCTTTTGCGAACACATTAAAAGAACGTTTAATTAGAAAAAAACCTGAACTGCCCATCCTCCACCCTCCCCCATTCCTCAAAAGATGCCTGTGCCTATAAGCAAACCTACTTACAGACCCACTATTGCCCTAGATTGCTCCCTACCCCAAGATGATGCTCCTCCCATAAGTTCCACACCAAAGCGATCTCGGGAATCACAAATTATTTTGAATCAGCGTTCAACGATTTCTCGTTTGAGGAAGAAAATATTAAACATACTTATCTAAAAGGGGGGAAAATACCCCTTTTATGCATTTTTTTCTACATTGTGACCCACATAGAGTAAGGAACAAGCAAACAAGAAGGAAATTTTTTTTTTACAACAAGCAAATATTGTGTTTCCTCGGTCATGTTATTCTGCTCTTTTTCTCATTCATTTTAACAGAAACCATTTAATTAAAGTAAATTATAAGATCCCTAAGCCTGACATTCACTACAGGTTATTTTTTTCAGTGTATGAACTTCAGTATTTATTAACACACTTCACTGTTATTAATATAGATTTTAAGTTATTTTTAATTTTGCAGGTCCTTAGCAACAGTGTGGCGGCAGCGCTATGTGTATATAGCGGCACCGGCATCTTAGGAAGTGGAGCTGGCGAAACATTAGAGTTTGTTGGAGCTATCAATACTTTGTTTGATAGCTTGAACTCTTGCTCGCTCCACTCCTCTAAGCCATATGCCGGTGCATTGAAACAACTTCATATCAGCTTACTTCTTGCATGCTTTCATATCGGAGCCATGATTACTCTTCTATTTTAGCATTAAATTTTATTGTTTTAAGTATTCAGTTGATTATATGTTTAAAGTTGGTATGTGAGTAAAGAAAAATAGTACATTTTATAATAAATTAGCTGTAAAAATCTATGTTTTTAAAAAGCAAATACTTTGTGGCACTCTTCTAGCAGGGAAATTTCGTAATTGTGTTTAAAGTATATTCATGGTATTTTCATTAATATTCATCAGAATTTTTATGGATTGCCGTAATTTTTTTTATTTTCAATTGCGAAAAGTGTCTAAGTTGGAAAAAATTCTACTTCAGTTTATGTTTTCCTTGCATTTTTATATAATGCATGGTTCGTACGTTTTTAAAAAACCTTGAATTTTGTAAAAATATGTTTAAAGTGCTTAAATTTCATTTTATTTTCTAAAAATATAGCATCTTAAAAATTTTTGTTCAACAAAGTGAGCAAAAATTTTTTTTGAATTTAGCTAAGCCAATCAGCAACTAGGAAAACATCGCAGTTGAATATAATAAAAATTTCATCATTCCCCCATTGATGAGTACAGTACTGAGCGTGCACAATATATGTGGAATATCTGTTCAAATCATGTGATGTCTTGTTCCGTTTTTATATTGTGTTTGCTAATTTTTTGCACACTGTATAAAAATGATGAGGAAATGCATTTTCAATTCAAGCTGATTAGAGTAGCCAGA
Source organism: Linyphia triangularis (assembly GCA_963978545.1). Lineage (NCBI taxonomy): Eukaryota > Metazoa > Arthropoda > Arachnida > Araneae > Linyphiidae > Linyphia > Linyphia triangularis. The sequence continues at coordinate 54,203,942 of OZ021722.1, read as the reverse complement.
ATATAATATCGAAGCTTATGTCACCGAGGCCTATGTGTAGGATTTGCACGTTGTACTTTGTGTGTCAAAAATGACATTATGGGAGAAAGTGCTTTAAAAAACTACATGAAGAGTAAAAAGCACATGGATTTAGTTTCTTTAAGGTTCGATGGAGGATTGTCCGAACTATTTCTAATGATAAAAAGTACCCCCAAAAGCGGATATATTTCGCAACAATCAACGTCGTCAGCGTAATGGATGCGCATGTAATTGAAAACAAAGTTTTAGATACTGAAATACTATGGACATTGAAAATCATAAAAAATCATGGCTCTTACAGGGTTCTCACGGTTATTGAAAGTCATTAAAAGTGCTTAATATTTTTGAACTTGTTTTCAAGGCCTTGAAAATGCTTAGAGGTGCTTGAAAATGCTTAGAGGTCCTTAAAAGTCCTTAATTTATGCGGATGTTGTGTGCTTAACCGCAAAATTTATAAAAATACAACTCGGACTTGCTATTCCCGCGTGACTCTCACTTATCTGCACCGTATTGGAATTTTCCGACATATTTGCATTACGCATCCACCAACTTGTATATTCTACCAAAAAAGTTACTTTATTAAAAATTTATATGTAGACATGAGGCCTGAAAGTAAATTTTCAGCGGTCCTTAAAAACATTATTTCGGTGCTTAAAAGTCATTGATTTTCATTGTATGATTTGAGTGGGAACCCTGTCTTATGAATTAAATGATAAACTATGTAATTGCATGTTTGCCGATAGAATGATTGCCTCTAAATTCTAAATTTTCATGTGGAGGAAAAAACTGCATTTTGTTCAGTAGTATTTGCAATCAAGCCGTCAGAGTAGATTGGAAGACAGTTTAATCAGTAAAACTTTTGTATTATTATTTGACGAAAGTCTCCATATGATGAAACTAGACAATCAAATGGATGCTCACATCCAATATTGGCATAATTACCAAGTGAGTACTAGCTACTTTACTTCTGTTTATATGGGACATGGTACTGCTTCTGATATATTGGAAGGTAGTCTTTTTTTTCTATTGTAACCTTAAAATTTAATTTCATTGAAACCTAACCCCCCCCCCCCTCCTTTTTTTTATTTACTCAATTTGAACTTGCACTGTTTATAAACAAAATTGCGATTTTTTTTTTTTTTAGTATTTGTGTTGATAACGCATCTTTGAAAAATCCTTGAATTTTTTTCTCCTTCAAGTGTACGAACCATGTATTGGCATTATTTATGTTTGTATGTGATGGCCATTTTGTTAAGCGTTCCGGTTATTAAATGGTTGCTATGTCTGTAAAGATCTGTTTCTAGAATTTTAATTTTTGTGTAAGAAATGAGTCACAATGAGTACTGCATATCCTTATTAAAAATTACAATTTAAACTGATATTGCATGTTAAATTATTTATTTTATTTCAATGAAAAAAAGTTAGTTTTATGTTATGATGTTTCTTCCTCTTATTTCTTTCAAGAATTTAATATCCGTTATACTTTAATAATTTATCACTAATTCGATTCATTAAAATTTTATGAAACTTAGTATTTCGATTTTTTTTTATTATATGTTAATATGAAATAAAGTTCTTAGTCTTTCTGATTGAATTTGAATTAGTTTGAATCAATACAGAGTGACTAGAATTTTGATTTAATTTTGTGTAAGAAATGAGTAACAATACCCCAATTGTACTGTATATCCTAATTTAAAATTGTAATTTAAACTGCTATTGTGTGTTGTGTTAAATTATTTATTATATATATATATTATTATTATTTATTTTTATATATTTTATTTGATATTATATATTTTATTTTCAATAAAAAAAAATTTAGTTTTATGTTATGATGTTTTTTCTCTTATTTCTTTGATGAATTTAATATCCATCTTACTTAGTATTATAAAAATTAAGGTTAAAATTACAAGTCGGGTACAGATTCTGCGTCAAGGTGATTTTCGCCAAAAAATTTCAGCCCTACCATTTTTTTTTCATGACAAGTGAACTGCCTATGGTTGCCATAATTGGTGCAGTTTTATGTAAACAATTCTTGGCACAAAATCCGTACAGGACTTCGAATTCTAACCAAAATGAAAAGCTCAAAACATTTCATGATGTAGGATTTCCTGATGTATGTGTTTAATAAATTGAAAAATTACTTTTACTATATCAAAATATTCTTAGTGTCCTATTTGACAAATGTGGAAGTTCATAAAAGATCATATATGCATGATTTTACAATTAAGGTATAATATCTATTAGTATTTTAATTATTAAAAAAAATTTAAAATAAGTTTGATTGAAGTAATTGATGTTATCCTAAATTTAAAGATAATTTTTTTTTTAAATGTTTCATTTCTTTCACAAAAAAAATTAATATATGAAAAAGTGTTTTTTAAATAACCAACCATACATTTCAAACCTGTTTACTATTAATTTTGTGTCGTTTAAGTTAAAAATATGCAATATCTTGAAACCATCGAAATATCTATCTGGTGCTATAGCAACGCGTCAAAATGCTTGTTCCGGTTGTCATGGCAACACATCCAAGCAAAATCTGCGTTTTAGTTCCACGTTAGTCATCAGGGGCGCCACCATATGCGATATCCAATGTTAATTCAAATGTAACGGGGGCCAATGGTAGTGCAGCCTCTGTATGCGTCAGCTATATACTCTGTGGGTCTACCAACGCCAATTTTTTTAACGATAAATATTTGGAAGATACCTCACGATAACCATAGAAACACAGACATCTCTTTACGTCACGAATTTTGTTGACTGTTTTGATCGGACTGGTTTTGGGGCATTTTCTTTTCTTAATATTTAAATAACAGATTTCTTTAAAGAACTTTTGCTCAAATATTTGGAATCAGAAAGAAATTCTTCATAAATATGTACTAATTTCACTCGTTTTTAAAAAATGCGGGAATTGTCCAAACATACACCAACTATTTGGCAGAAACCTTACAATAACCATAGAAACGGAAGGCTGTCATGAAGTCACAGCTATAGCGAACCGTTTTGATCAGACTAGGATTTGGGACAGTTTTGGCGAAAAAAGTCGCCATAGTAGCCTTGCCTCGAAAATAGTCGCCAGTGGCAGCCCTGTATACTATATTGAGCGAGCTTAGGCCTGTTTTCGACCTCTCACAACCCAGCTTCTATTATAGCTAGAACCATGATTTTTTTACCATCGTGTTGCTCCGGATGAGTAGACGAAAAATAACCACACAATTTTTAAAATTGAAAAGGTAATGCTAAAAAAAAATCCTTTGAAAATTGCTGAAGTCAACGGAATTTTGTTCCTTCTTCTGGTTGTGACCAAAATCTCACCCAGGGATAACCAAAACCATTTGATTTTTTAATATTATTTTTTTTTTTTTTTTTTATTCTTCTTAGCTTGATTAGAGGAAGTGCATTTTGTGTGATTTGAAGGGTACGAGGGTCTGTATCGCCTGGAAATGATCCCGATAGGAATTTTAGTCTGGCCACCAGCTTGAACGCTTTAATATATTCCAACCATTCTTCTTTTTTTCTTCTAGGATTGATTAGAGGAAGTGCCTTTTGTATGAATTAATGCGTACGAGGGTCAGTACCACCCAGAAATGATCCAGGAAGTTGGGAAATTTCGCACGGGTAATGACTGATTAAAACGAGTCAATGGATTTCAGATACTTATTTTTTGCTAACTTTCAAGAAGTGACTTTGATACTGTAAGTTCAACTATTAAAATGGTATAATCAAAAAAATAAAGATTACTTATTTTTCAATTAAATTGCAGGCTTATGAAGGCTCTGAAAACATGCGATTCAACTTTTTAGTTAGAAAACCACTTTCAGTTTAAAATAAAGTTGTCAAGGTACCTGGTTGATTTTGAAAAGTGCACCTTCGGATCACTAGCCTGATACCTTAACCACTGCATCACCGAAGATTGTTAAAAGTTCTCTTAAAATAATATCAAGTCACATATTTCAAACTCATAGCAAGTTGTTTTGAAACACACTTTTTTCAATATTTATTGGTATATTAATCTGGTAATCCTTAATTTCGCACATAAAACAAATATTTTTTAATATTTTTTTTGGCAAGCCCAACTTACTTTTAATTAATATTGATTTCTTAGTACATATTTGCAAGTTTTTGTACTCAAGTTATAACTAGTAGGTATATACTTTTAATGTGAAAGCAAATAAAGAAGTTTGACATTCGTCCACATGCAGCAATTCTAAGAAATTACGACTCCTGAATACTGTCAAAGTTTGGCCCATGCGCCTAATAAATTTGATAACAACAAACTGGAATAACTCTGACGACATCGAAATAAAAAAAATTGCCTGTTTCAGAGGATTAGCGAATTATCTTTGGCACCATGACAACTCATTTCACCCGAGATTGGCATTGTTAGTGTACATTTGTTTTTTAAACTTAAAAATTTCTGTGTATTTTAACACCTTCACAGTAAAGTTGTGTGATTTAGTGGCTAAACAAACTTTTAAATTTCATTAAAATACCTTATTTAGAAACCTAACAGTGGTTTATCGGTGGCCAGTGCTTGTTTGAAGATAAAAATTAACCAATCAGTATTTGAATGATGATTGCATTCAAATTATTTAAGACTAAAACAAGAAAGGTTTCAAAATGAAATTATTAATCTTTAAAAAAAATCAAGGCAGTTTAACCTGGTCAGTTGGCAGAAAACTATTCAAATAATTTTTTAAAAAGTATCAGGATGATTTTGATTTGAACAAACATAATTATAGTAAAAATTAGATAAAATTATGAGATACTGAATAGCAGTAACATTGATTTTTATGATTCATTAATTTAAAACATTGAATGATTAGTGTCGTTTTCGTTGTGAAAAGCCTATTCTCACAAAATATGCAGTTAAAAATATTGTAAATAATTTTTCTTACTCTTGTGAGGTTCATTATTTTTTAGGAATGCTTGATAAATAACATTCGCAGATACTTTTTCTTCCATGATCGTGGAAATAAATTTAAAAGTAGTCTTGTCAACGAAAACACATGTGTTTTTAATTGTAGAATGTAAACAGTATTTGCAGAGAGGATACAGTTAAGATAGTAAATTGCACTTAAAAGGAATATTTTACATGCATATAATAATATTTATTACTTGTATGCTCTTTAAATACAGGATAAGGCTTTAAATAATTATTTTTATATTTTTACGTGTTTTTAAGTTTGTGTTTTATAACTTTTTTGCTTTCCAGAGGTTTTGTATGTTGAAGTCCTCATGCATAAACACCAGTAACCTAGAGTCCTACTACTACTTCTACTACTAAAGTTATTGTTTACCTTGTTCACATACTTTGATGGTTTAGGTTAGGAGTTTTATATGTATAATTAATTCAGAAGAAACATATTTTGCATCGTTATTTTTCTCACAAAATTTTTTTGATCTGTGTAAGATGGAAAAAGTCGGCTTCAAGAAGTCATCTAAACGAAATATTCGGAAAAGGAAAGTTGAGGATGAAAAGGAATCAAGTAGTGACGACGAAACTAAAGTGTTCCGAAAGGAAAAGACGACGAAGTATACCAATCCCATGATACAAGGCACCTCCGCTTTCCCCAAGAGTAACAAGCCAGAGTCCTTAGCAGTAGATAGCGATAGTGACAAAGAGTCCGTGATTCCGGCCTTTAAATCGGATAAAACCGCCGGTCCTTCAGGGCCGTCAGATATGGGTGCCACTTTATACGTGCAGACTGAAACAGAAAAAGACAGAGATGCTCAGGCGATATTTGAAAAATCTCAAAAAATAAACGAAGATTTGAAGGGTAAGGCTGATGATAAAATATACAGAGGCATAAATAACTATGCACAGTATCTAAAGAAGAAAGACACTGCACAAGGGAATGCATCCAGTGGTATGGTCAGGAAAGGTCCGATTAGAGCCCCTGATAACATCCGCTCAACTGTGCGTTGGGATTATCAACCTGATATATGTAAGGACTTCAAGGAAACTGGATTCTGCGGTTTCGGGGATAGCTGCAAATTTATGCATGATAGATCAGATTATAAGCAGGGTTGGCAGTTAGAATTAGAAATGGCCAATAACACTTATGGAAATGAAGATTCAACAAAGTACGAAATCAGCTCAGATGAAGATGATTTGCCCTTCAGATGCTTCATTTGTCGGAACTCGTTTAAGGATCCTGTGATGACGAAATGCAATCACTATTTTTGTGAGAAATGTGCACTAGATCAGTACAAAAAGAGTACAAGATGTTATGTGTGTGGGGTGCAGACATCTGGATTCTTTAAACCAGCAAAAGAACTAGCTGCTAAATTGGCTGCACAGGGAGAAAAGGAGGAAAATGCTGATGACAGTGACTCATAACATTTATGGTTATTTTAAAAGTCATCTTTGTCACATTGAGTTTTATATTCACCTATTCAACATTTGCTGCCTACATGATGATTTTTCTTCTGTTGCATTTGTTTGGTACTGAGAAAATTGTCAAGCACTAATTGCAGATGCCCCATGGGCAATTAGGTTCTCGATAATTTTTTAAAACGTAAATAACTTTGCATAACCCTTCAATTTTCATTTAAAATGTTTTTGTAATTACTACAGATTGTGCTTGCTTTATTTTTGAAGATATAAGCGGATTTGCCGCAAATTTCCAGTTGCTTACATTGCATGTGTGCTCTTGTTTTCTTCATGTCATCCTTCCTGACAAATCTACTTTGTACCAAGAATGATGTACAGCAATAAAGTTTTCGTTATTTAAATTTAAAAATTGTTCAGTATAAATAAATTCTTTACCCATCCCCCCTTCCTTTAAATAAAAAAAAATTATGTTGATCACTAAAGTTACAAAACCAAAAAGTAATTCACAAAGGCTTGAAGAGAAAGTAGATACTTCTTATGGAAGAAATAATATAATCCATAAAAATGAAGTTTTTAATATACTTTATATGCATTGCCAATTTTTATGTGAAATTACAAATTATTACGCTTAGATCAAATTTTCATTGTGTTTGATCACTATAAAGAAAACATCCATTTTGAACCATTTACTAAAAAAAAAAATTTGCACATAATACTTGATTGAATACATTGTCATCCATAATGAGTTCTGCCAAGTTTCAGTTCAGATTGGCAAGTGGATATTTAATCTTCCAAAGTGGAATAGTAGCTTGTATTAAAACAGCCTTTTAGCGATACCCCCCAAACTTGTTAGAATGCGTTGTCACGACGAATCTATCTGCCAAATTTTAGCTTTATTGGATGATGGCAAGTAGGTTAATTAGATCTCCGCAGATTTGCCCGACACACACAAGCTTGTTAAAAGTTTCATTGATATGCTAGCACGAGCTTCCTTTACTCGCTTAAAAGCTCATTGGTAAACAAGCACAGGCTTGCTTTACTTGCTAAAAGGTTAATTGCTAGGCACCCCTCCCTTAATGTGACCAAACGTCCCAATTTTGGCGGGACAGACTCACTTTTCACCTCGCTGACCGAATGTCTCACTTTCTCGTTACAGAGTTCCGCTAAAGTCCTTCTAAACAAAGCAAAAATGTCTTCAGAACTTGGAAAACTAACAGAGTGGGTAACTGATGAAGTTTCTGGAGATAGAAAAAGCTGGTCACATTACCCTCTCCTGTCAAGAAACAAACAAAATTTCCCCATTACATCCATACAATCTTTCTCTCACTCTAGAGAATATTTTAACATTCTGTTTGTGAAAATTTAAATTATAAAGCCAGAACTACTTATGTTTAAAATTTCAGAGCTCTACGCTTAATGCAAGTCACTTTGTAAAGAAAAATTAAAAAATGCTAACTAAAATTTTAACATTCTCTTTGTGAAAAACAAAATTATTAATGTTTTAAAATTTCAGAGTTCTATGCCTATTGGAAGTTCTTTTGAAAAAAAACTTTAAAAAAATTATAATTAAACTTTTAACATTCTGTTTGTTAACCCACTGAAGTTCATGGGCAAAATTCTACAGTTGTTTTCCCTGCAATAATTTTTAAATTATATTTCTAATTCAAATAGATAATTTTTTTTAATTATTTTGTTTTAGTTAGGTTATAAAGTATCATCCTAATAAAAATATTTTATTATAAATTTTAAAATGTTGTGTATTGCTGGAAAAACTGGGGATCAAATGGCGTATATATACATGCATGACCGTCAGTGGGTTAAAGGTATAATTAGAAGGCAAAAACTACTTGTGTTGAAAATTTTATTACGCTTATTGGAAGTTGCTTCGTAATAAAACTTACAAATTAAAAAAAAAAAAAAGAGAACTACCTATTTAAATTTTTAATATTTTGTTGGTCAAAAGCACAATTAAGAAGCCAAAACTACTTATATTGAAAATTTTAAAGTTCTACTCATATTGGTTGTTTGGTTTTGCGACCTATTTTTATGCACAATGACATCTAATCAAGCCTTACCTACAGCTTAATGTGGACTTCGAGCCACAAAAACCATGGCTGTTGAACCACATCCATGGCTAACCCGGGATTCGAACTCGGCACCTTTGGCATGCGAAGCCAGAGCTCTAACTACACAGCCATCAGCTACTAATATTGGAATTCACTTTTTATAAAGCCACAGATTTACACACAGACTCTTTTTTTTATTACTACAGAAATAGTGCAGTCCTGCAGAAAGACAGATTTCCATTTTTTTTGTCAAAATTTTGAACATTCTGCCAGTGTGATGATGATCGCTTTTTACAAGGCTGCTGCTAAGTGATAGCTGTTATTACCGAATTTTCTGCTGCTCAGAAAGATCCTTACTACTTCTGAATTTTGGACTGCTTGCTTACAATTTTAATGCAATGTGTCAAGAAGTAATTTCGGGAAGATTTGAAAACTGTGGATTTGTTAAATGAACTCGAATTGAACAAGACAAAATTGTAAAGAGAAAAAATACAGTAAATCTTTCACATCCGATTTTCATTAGATGACAAAAACACTGACTTTGAAATTATTTTAGTGGCATGAAGAAGTGAATGGCCTTCTTCACATTACCCAGTGGCATAAAAAAATAGACGACAATGCGTCAACAGCCATCATTTGCCACTGGATCACCTGGTTTTGGTCTGACAGTGGATGACTCAGTAGTGTACCTAAACAAATGCGTGCTTTCACATTGGACATTATTAAATAATACTGCGAGTTGTCCTCAAGCCTCTGTAGTTGCAGTTTGGTTACTTATTATTTATCAATTATTTATAAATAAGAAATACTAATAACGTTAACATAATTATGCACATAAAAACACACATTTTTTTAATTAAAATAATAGGAAATATTGATACAGAAGCTTTGATTACACTTATGGAAGCCAGACCTGTGCTGTGGGACAAATTTCTTGACGCCTATAAAGGTAGAAATACTACGAAAGATGCCTGGCATAAAGTTAACGTAGAACTATACCCTGAATTTAATGCTTTGGTGTCAATCATAAAAATGTGTTTGCTCCATATTAAATTTTTAAACCTGAATAATTAAAATACAATTAGCGATAAGAATGTACCGTTTGCTGTAGTGGTACTAGATTATTGGACACCCTGTGCGAACACAGCATATTATATTTATATTGTGCTGTAACACTACTACTATTTACATTTACCTTAATGTAATAGGCAGTATATCAATTGGTGTATACGATTCCTAAATTGCGTGTTTTGGTGCTGAAGGACATCCTTGAGTTTTTCATAGTAGTTCATCAAAGGAAGCAATTGACATTCGAAAATAATTGAAAAACTTATTTTCATCTTTATGTAAATCTTCAAATAAAGTATAAAATAGCCCCACTTCCCCTCTTCTTTTATTAATAAGATGCACCCAAACATGTCGTTTACGTTGTCTCATTCGGCGACAGTTATAAAACCATGATGCAATAATTTATTTCTTTTCGTTTCATTATAAACCAAATTACGCACAGCTCCAACCACTGAAACACAAACTGAGCTTGAGATCGGATAGAAGAAACGCGCATAAGCCGTGTAGTGTGCTTCAAAATTTGTTTTCTTTCCTTTGTTGTCCGTTGGAAATATGATGGTGTGAAAGGAGTCTACAACCCCGCCTTTACCTTCATACATTTTATGTTTTTCCGTTCTGTATGTTTTTTCTCTTCATGGTCTCAAATTTTTTCTAAACCAATAAAGTATTTTTCCTGCATGATACATTTCTCATTTTTCCAATTTCCCGAATTTTGCATTTTTTTAAAAAAAGGATTTCCGGATAATACGCTTTTTTTTATTTATAGTATATTGCGTTGTTTTATTTCAAGAAAAATTTCCCGATGATGCGTTCTCATTTACTTAATTTGAGTATTGTGCGAATTTTTTAAGAAGGATTTCTGGATGATATGTTTTTATACATGTAGTTTCCCGTATAATATTTACAAAAAAAAAAAATAAGGATTTCTGGTTGATACTTATTTTATTCATTCCAATTTCCCGTATTTTATGATTTTCTTTTAAGTAGTTGCAAAGTAGTTTTTCAAATTTTAAAAAGGATTTCCTGATGCTATATATCATCAAATTGGATAATTTATCCAATTTGAGGATATATATCATCGGAAAATCCATTAAAAAAACACAACAGAAGAAAGTGGATAAATAAAAAATATGTTTTTCCTTTATTAAATGAAAAACATATTTTTCATTTGTCCAGTTTCTCCTGTTGCGTTTTTTTTTAAAGGATTTTTGGCTGATACGTTTTCATTTTTACAATTTATCCTATTGTGTGGTTTTTTAAAGGAGGATATCTAGATGATAAGTTTTTCATTCCTCCAATTTCCGTTATGGTGTTTCCATGATTTTTAAAGAAGGATTTCCGGATAATGCCCGTTTCATTAATCGAATTTCCTAAGTTAATGAAGGATAAGATGTCAAAACCCATTCTTTCAATCAATTCGGTCATTCGTTTTTTAAGGCTACTTTCTAGGGTATGAATCACAAAAAAAGCATTTACAAAGCCTTTCAATTCTTGAGCATGCTTTGTTGGTATAACATCTCTAAAATTTAAATAATTTAATTTTTGAAGAGACAGAATTAAAGAGAAATATTTGTTCTTTAAGTTGCATGTGTTATTTGAACTGTATGACAATTTAGAGAGAGTTAACTTTCAAAAACATTTTAATTTCGGGAAATCTCCATTGAAAAATGAAAACAATCACATTTTGTTGCAAGATACTATGGGCAAAGTATAAATGTGAAGGTTATACGAGCTGACGTCACAGTCAACTCATTACAGAGGACTAAATGAACCACGCATTGCGATTGGCTAATGGAATTTGCAAAAATGTCATTCTTTTTTAAAGATGTGTTGATTTTTACTTTCCGTTGTAAAATGAAATTGTAGAATCATATATCATCAAAATTGTAATTTCATAGTAAATTTTAAAATTGTTGTTAAGAAAATATTTTAAATTTTGTCAAATATCAATGGGTTATTATGTGAACCAAAATAATGCTTGGTATAATAAAAATAATTTATACTGCAATATTTATTAGACTGTAAAAAACTTGTAATATTTATTTGTAACAATTTATTAGTATAAACTTTCAATGGGATGCACGCTCTGGCCTTGTAAGTTAAAGGTGCCGGATTTGATTCCTGTGTTAGGTGTGGATGTTCGTTGTGATTCGGAATCCACGTTAAGCTGTGGGTCCCGGACTGATTAGTCGTTATTATGCACCAAAATAGGTCATTGTGCTTACAAACTAACCAATCGAGCTGAAACTTGGCAGACTGGGCAACCAAGGAGGTTAGAAGAGAAGGAGGTGTGAGCAAGCTGGAAAACCATTCGAAACCGGTTGTACCTATGAAGCAGGTTTATCGCCGTTTTTGCCAAGCAACTAAGCCCTTTTCGACGCCAAACTCCCAACTGCGCCAAGCTTAGTTAATTTTCTCTACCAGCGGTTCAAAACCCCACGGACCGCGAGTAGCGCGGTACTGGGCCGTGGACTCTGGTAGAGAATCGCCGAGATAAATATTATCGGAGCTTCAGGGTTTAAGATGGAAACAATCTAGCCACTCGATTGTATTTTTCGATGTTGTAACGAGTGAATAACATCGATAGTGAATAATGCGTTAATTAAACAGCATGGCTAAGTTTTAATCTAGATATTGACTCTCTCATTGACGGGGGATAAACAATGTCAAAAATTCCGATGATTTTTTTTTTTAAACTTTGGTCACTTGTTTTTTAGTTTTCTAATTGTTGTAACAGCCAAGTGCAATCAAGTTCCTCACTTTATAAAAAAATATAATTTAATTTTTCGTGTACATTATATTTTTTTCATAATATAGATAGTTGATCCGAACAACTAAAAAGGTTAGAAACCGCTGTTTTATACAATATCATTTTTCTCTTTGTCAAAGAGAACTTCTTCTGTCCCCCCCCCCCCCTCCCTTCTCCCAATTTGTTTGGGAAGTTGTTTGGGGGGAGAATCTGTGTTGAGTTAGTATTATTTTTGTAGCTTTTATTATTCTAAAACAATTATAAAATGGACTTGTTTACTGTTTAACATTGCTTTATAAGCAGTGGCGTTATTGACTTGACCCCAATGAGGAAAGGGGGGTGATGTCTGCTCAGGGGGTGATACTTTTGTACCGATAAACAAAATTCTTCTAAAAATCATTAATTTTTTTTTTCTGAAAATAGCGATTTGACCATACAAGTATAATATACGAGAAGGTTGAAAAACAAATAATAAGATGTAATATGCAGGTGCAAATTTGGAAATTATGGTAAGTCACAATATGTTTCAACTTATATCAAATGATTGTATTTCATTCGTTCTGACAGTTACTTACAAATTATTACCTTTTTTAAAAAATTGTTTATATAAATTTCGATTTTGTGTGTGTGTGACCTACAAATCAGTGAATGGCTAATTAACCCTCTTACCGTCATCCAATCAGGCTGACCAACCTGATGGCGATGTGGTTAGCGCTCTGGCCACGCATGCCAAAGGCCGGGTTTGAATCCGGGTTTTGCCATGGATGTTCGTTGTGGTTCAGAATCCACATTAAGCTGTAAATCCTGGCCTGATTAGCCGTTATTGTGCATAAAAATAGGTCTTTGAGCGAACCAACCAACCAATCGGGTGAAATTGGTCACATAGATTCGATATCGATGACAATAATGCATTTTATTAAGTTTTGGGGGCTGTCACTTAAAGACCGCTATTGCAGACACTACATTGTCACTTCTAATGATTTTTTTTATTAACACCCGTTCTGTCATCCAGTCGAAATGAAACTTTGCAGATTGATTTGATATAGATTCTAATACATTGTATCAAGTTTTGGGGACTGCCACAGACACTCAAAAAGATCGCTTTAACACAGGCTTCTATTATCGTTTCTGAATGCTAATAAATCCACTTACCGTCATCCAATCGCGCTGAAATTTGATAGACAGATTCATTGTCACTAAGAATGTATTATATCAAGTTTTGGGGACTGACACTATTATAAAAGAATGCTTTTACACAAGCTACTATCGTCGCCCTCGGATGACATCACACTTCATCCAATTGGACTGAAACTAGCCAGATAGACTCGCTGTGGATGAAAATGTATTCAAGCAAGTTTTGAAACTAGTAAATATTTCGGAATAGATGTTGTTTTTTCCCCTTAGTGATCAAACATTATCAAAACTTGATCTGAGTTCAGTGACTTAACACATAAAACATATATATAAAGGATTTATATTAGAAACTTTGTTTTTATGAGTTATAATAGTAAAAAGACTTCTTGAATTTAATATGTTAATGAGATAAATAATTAAATCATCGAACAGTTTTCTTTCGGTACTTCAGATATTTACCCTTTAATAAGTTTACATTATTAAATAACTCAAGGTGGTTCCTCTAATCTGGCGCCGTAATTTCTCTGTAGTTTGTAAAAGTTTAGATAAATCTGTTAATTTTTAATTCTGAGTTTTATTATGTAGGTTTATATAATAATGTCAATATAAACTGATGATAATAATTATTGTTAACCGTTTCAGTGCTTTTTAAAAGCTTTTTTTTTTTATTTATTTGCGTTGAAGAATTTTCTCTTCTAATTGGTAAATAAATAAAAATTATAATATTTTTTAGTTATTATTTAGTACAGTGCATTATATTTTAAAGGATAGTGTTGTGCATGAAAAAAGTTATTCATTACTGAACTGAGAATTTTATTATGAGTCTAATTTATGAATAGAAGAAATTTTATAACAAAAGATACATGAACATTGGAAAAAGTTTAAAGTGGCATCCGACAATGCCGCACAAATGTGACAGATCTTGCAGTAAAGAAATTGGCAGGATTTTTTTTTTCATTACTCTTCTTTTATCAATTTTTTCTTACAATATACGACATTAATATTGATTTCTGGTGAATTACAGTATTGAAATTATTCTTAATTAATTACTGAATTCAAACAAAATTCTCACAAAAGTATTTCAATCACGCAAAATATTCCAAAAACACATCAGAGCTTCATAAGTAATAATATAAATTAAACCAAAGCAACGTAGATATCTGATGACCCATGATATTACAATAATAATGTTTTGTAAAACTATTATAACAAAATTCGAATCGAAAAAGAGCATCCAAAGTTTTCAATAGAAAGCCAAGTTTTTTCCATTATTCCTTTTCTTTTCAAACATAAAGTTCGAAATCCATATACCTTAAGAACTAAGAAAAGAAGCCGCCTTGTTCATCGACAAGTCGTAAAACTTCTGCTTAGAAATCCCAATAGCAGGGGGCTTTTCTCTCTCCCTATTCTTCCCTCAGGCCACGGAGTGATAATGGACTTGTTTTCGGACCCTTGTACCCATCGTCCGTTACAAATTAACAAAGAGGGGCGGTTGTCACCCGCCACCAGGGGGGGGGGGGGAACCGGCTCTCGCATCTCGTTTCAGGCCCACCCACAGTGGACCCTCAATTGCCCTTTACAAATTAGCACCAAGAAGTCTTCAAAAGTAAGCCATTGTAAAAGCTACGATTTAGATTTCAGCGGACATTAGGAATTTGACGTACGGAAAACGAAATAATCAATCGAAGTAAACAACCAAAAACTTTAATTAATATTTTTTAATTAATTTTTTAAGCTTTTTTTATAAAGTGATTTTAAATAAGCGTAGAGCTCTGAAATTTTCGACATTAGTAGATCTTGCCTTCTAATTTTGATTTTCTTAAACAAAATGTTAACATTTAAATTTTTTTTATTTAAATTTTTTTAAAGTTTTTCTTTATAAAGTGACTTCAAATAAGCGTAGGGTATGAGTTTCAGTGAGCGAAGTGAACATATGCTTGCGCAATAAAATTAACCTTCCAGCGAGCAAAGCAAGCCTGTGAAGGCGTAGCAAAGAATTTTTCAGCGAGCGAAGAGAGTTGTGTTTGCGTAGCAACTAACCTTTGAACGAATGAAGCGAGCCACCCTAGTAGCAATCACTGCATGGCGTTTCGTCGGCCAATGATCGGAATTCATCAAAGTCATCGGCGATTCCCCAGACTGATATATCAACACACCCTTATTTCCTTGTCTGCCGATGACCCTAAACTCATCGGTAAAAGATATCTTCCCAACATCGGGGGCCGATTAGAATTTCTGATCATCGTTTTTTTGTTCGGCAAGATATCGGAACCACATCGACAGGCGATAAAAAACTTATGTTTCTTTTTCTTGCAATTCCACTGAATTAGAGGCGATCCTTGAATGTATTTCAAATTTAAATCAAGTATACAATTTGCTAAACATTGCGCTTTGGCAATAAGTGAAAAATATTTTAAAACTAAGTGTACGAAAAATTTTAAATGTAAATATATATTTTGAAAAAATACAAACCACATAATTATATATTGCTTACCTAATACGTCAATAAAATCCATAAATAAAAGTTTTTATATAGTAAAACAATATAGGAACAATTTTCTAAAATTAAATATAAATTCTCATTTCAATTTAATATAAAATAAAAATATAGTCCTTGTTTTTAAATAGTTTTCATTATAATTTGCTGAACATATTTTGGTCCGTTTTTTAAACATCTTTTAAGTAAAATAAAAATATGTTTATATGTTTCAAAAAGTTAATCAAATTGGATATAGTTTTTTTAAAAATTTAAAAATTAAATATATTTTTTTAAATGTCAAAATTATTAAATAAACTCTTAAATTGCAATTCAAAAAATATCATAAAATCAGTTAGTTAAAATTTTACAAAATAGATGGCGACACTATTTATTTGACACTATTATTTTTTTGCTATAATAAATAAATTAATATCATTTTCCCAAATTTATGGAAGATTTGCTATTTTCCGAAAATACCCCATATATAAAAAAAAATGTCGGTCAATTTCCTTGCAAAGTCTGTATGATAGTAGAGTTTTGTACTACAATACAATTGTTATACGAAGAATCACAAGTAACTACAGTCCAGTGGCCATGTCAACGCACTCCGGACATAACCGTCCCCGGTTCGATCCCAGGGTAAGTAATTTAGACAATTCTGAATTTGGTAGTGTTATAACTTCGTGTACTCTTAAAATGTCATTGAAAATACTACCATTTAAGAATTACGCGCTCCGGCTTTCAGTTTTGCATTATTTTAACTTGTCGTTTTTAATATTCAATACTTACATCTTTATAATTATTTAATGTTTATTAATTGATATTTTCGACAAAATAACGACCATTGTTTCGATATTTCTTGAGAGCAAAATTTTCCTCGGCCTTCGAACTAATTCTTGTCGGCTTCTGCTCGAATTCGATCAGTTTCCGGACATCGGCCAATGGCCGGCCACGGGGACAAAATGGATTAATTGCCAAGGGAAAGATAAGTTTAGGGTGAGTTTCCGGTGAATCGCCAATCATCGGCGATTCACCTGGGGATGGAATTCCGATCACCGGCCGAGGTAAAATTGCTACTAGGGCAGTGCTTATGTGTCAATAAACTTTTTAGCCAGTGAAGCGAGCTGCTTTTATGTTACAATTAAACTTCC
Source organism: Linyphia triangularis (assembly GCA_963978545.1). Classification (NCBI taxonomy): domain Eukaryota; kingdom Metazoa; phylum Arthropoda; class Arachnida; order Araneae; family Linyphiidae; genus Linyphia; species Linyphia triangularis. Next base: position 54,186,937 of record OZ021722.1, on the reverse strand, counting down.
AGCAGGCGAAGCGAGCTTGGATTTGCGTGGCAATGAACCTTTTTTCGAGTAAAGCCCCAAAAGCTGAGACGAGACCTACCCTAGTAGCAATTTTACCTCGGCCGGTGATCGGAATTCCATCCCCAGGTGAATCGCCGATGATTGGCGATTCACCGGCAACTCATCCTAAACTTATCTTTCCCTTGGCAACTAATCCATTTTGTCCCCGTGGCCGGCCATTGGCCGATGTCCGGAAACTGATCGAATTCGAGCAGAAGCCGACAAGAATTAGTTCGAAGGCCGAGGAAAATTTTGCTCTCAAGAAATATCGAAACAATGGTCGTTATTTTGTCGAAAATATCAATTAATAAACATTAAATAATTATAAAGATGTAAGTATTGAATATTAAAAACGACAAGTTAAAATAATGCAAAACTGAAAGCCGGAGCGCGTAATTCTTAAATGGTAGTATTTTCAATGACATTTTAAGAGTACACGAAGTTATAACACTACCAAATTCAGAATTGTCTAAATTACTTACCCTGGGATCGAACCGGGGACGGTTATGTCCGGAGTGCGTTGACATGGCCACTGGACTGTAGTTACTTGTGATTCTTCGTATAACAATTGTATTGTAGTACAAAACTCTACTATCATACAGACTTTGCAAGGAAATTGACCGACATTTTTTTTTATATATGGGGTATTTTCGGAAAATAGCAAATCTTCCATAAATTTGGGAAAATGATATTAATTTATTTATTATAGCAAAAAAATAATAGTGTCAAATAAATAGTGTCGCCATCTATTTTGTAAAATTTTAACTAACTGATTTTATGATATTTTTTGAATTGCAATTTAAGAGTTTATTTAATAATTTTGACATTTAAAAAAATATATTTAATTTTTAAATTTTTAAAAAAACTATATCCAATTTGATTAACTTTTTGAAACATATAAACATATTTTTATTTTACTTAAAAGATGTTTAAAAAACGGACCAAAATATGTTCAGCAAATTATAATGAAAACTATTTAAAAACAAGGACTATATTTTTATTTTATATTAAATTGAAATGAGAATTTATATTTAATTTTAGAAAATTGTTCCTATATTGTTTTACTATATAAAAACTTTTATTTATGGATTTTATTGACGTATTAGGTAAGCAATATATAATTATGTGGTTTGTATTTTTTCAAAATATATATTTACATTTAAAATTTTTCGTACACTTAGTTTTAAAATATTTTTCACTTATTGCCAAAGCGAAATGTTTAGCAAATTGTATACTTGATTTAAATTTGAAATACATTCAAGGATCGCCTCTAATTCAGTGGAATTGCAAGGAAAAGAAACATAAGTTTTTTATCGCCTGTCGATGTGGTTCCGATATCTTGCCGATCAAAAAAACGATGATCAGAAATTCTAATCGGCCCCCGATGTTGGGAAGATATCTTTTACCGATGAGTTTAGGGTCATCGGCAGACGAGGAAATAAGGGTGTGTTTATATATCAGTCTGGGGAATCGCCGATGACTTTGATGAATTCCGATCATTGGCCGACGAAACGCCATGCAGTGATTGCTACTAGGGTATACACCAATGATGGATATCCGCAACGAGGAACCATGCAGCTAATGTAAAATATTTCCAATAGATTACGAAACGATTACATTACATAGTGTGCAAAGGTAAAGAAAATATTGGTATCCATTTTTTTAAAATATTGGTTGGTTGGTTGGTTGTATTCAGATTATCTGGCGCCGTCAGCAACACGAGGGCTATAAAATGCGCCGAAACATTCGTCATTAGACAAGCCAAAATACATTTACAAACACCCATGCCAACACGGGACTCGAACCCGCAACCTCGTGGTCTAGAAGCTAGCACGCTAACCACTATACCGTTTGGTCGGCTTTAAAATATTGAATCCATTTTTTAAATTTTCATCCACAACTAGTCCATCTGCCAAGTCTCAGTTCAATTAGATGACGGCAAGTGGGTTAATTAGCCCTTTGAATATTTTTCCTCGGTAACTTTAATAGTAGAAGATTTCAGTCATTAAATATTGCTAAAATTTAACATGCTTGAATTAAGGTTTGTATCTGGATAATAGTACGTGAGTAAAGGCTACTGATAATTCTAACGTAAGGCAATAGAAACGCATGTAAAAACTGCCGTTGTGTGACAGTCCCAAAACTTAATAGAAAGCATTCTCATAGACAACGAGTGCGTCCGCTAAGTTTAAATGTTTAATCTCATGATAGGAAAAGGGTTTATAAGTAAATCAAAGCGTCAATAAAAAGCATACGTAAAAGTGGCCTTTTAGTGGTAGTGACTCGCCTAAAAATTTGATGGAATGCATTGTCATCCAAATCGAATCCATCTGCCAAGTTTCAGCTTGATGGGTGAATGGCAAGTGGGCTAATTAGTCCAATAGTAGCGTGTGTAAAAGCAGTCTTTTAGTGATAGTAATAGCCCCCAAAACTTAACTGAGTGCAATGTCATCAACATCGAATCAATCTGATAAGTTTTTTCTCGATTGGATGACGGCAAATGTGTAATTAGCCCTCCATCGATTTGCACGTATCATACAAAATCGAAGTTAGTGAGAGGGATTTAAAAACCTCTGAATATTGCTTAATTATTAGCTGTGAAGAGTAATACGCATACCATTTGATAGTTCAGGTCTTGAACTATAGCCTACAACCACAGAAATTGCTTTTTTAGAAACTATATTAAAAATTTGGCAGAATTTCAAACCCTACCCACGTTTTTCCCCGTAGAAGAGCGTACTAAAAAGTCGGTTTGTATAGGCTTAGTTCAAGTGAGAGTAGGGTTGCCAAAGTCTGCTTCTTCGCGCCAAGCTTGCTCGGACCTCCTCCAAAGAACTTAAAACTATAAGAAGGCAAGCTTCGCCGATACGTAAGTGCTGCCATCTCGCGGATTTTCATAGTTGAGAGCACAAAACTTTCGCCAAATTGCTCCGATTTCCAGACATGCGCAGAGCTTTGTTCTTACTTTGGCGATCGTACTTTTTAAACAAACAAATAAGAACATCAGATTTATTTCGTCGAATTCGTGGGAGATTTAAATAGCAGAACAAAAATGGAGGATTCTACTTTGCAAAGTAACATATTATTTATTCAAGTTTGTTCAAATTGTATGCTTTTGTGCACAATAAATTTCGGTAATGTTCTGAAGATTATAGAATTTTCGTAAGAGAATTTTAACAGGACATTTTTTGCAGTGTTGATGGTTGTGATGAAACTTGATGGTTAGTGTTCTTAATCGTTTGTTTTTATTTTTTCGTCTCATTCAGCAGGCTAGTTTTTATGTTAAATATAGTTGTTTTTTTCAATGAACTTTTCTTTTTTTATTACTTTGACATCACTTGAAAGAATGTTTATCTTTTGTTAGTTGCATAAATGCACGCAATTATTATACGCCATTCTCAATTACCATTGCGGTTTTTTATTTTATGAATTAATAAATCGAAATGATTATTGTCAACTGTTAGTAAATTCTTCTAAACTAGTACATGCTAAATGATATTGGTTTTTGTTGTTGCAAGTCATTTTTAAATTCTTGCACTCAATAACTAGATATTTTTTAGTTTCCTAATGTACTGCTTCGAAGAATGCATGGAAACTTTATCGAAATCATTTTCTTCTAGAATGTGTTTCACTGATTTTGCAATTAGTAATTTTATTAATTCTTGGTGTTCATATTTCTTACGAAAACTTACTAAAAGTTCACCAATATTGGAATATGCTGTTAAAACCCAAAATCTAATATTAGGATTCGTATTGCATTACAGGATGGAACTTTTGCTGTAGTGGTTCAATATAATATTAATATTGTTTAAAAAAGTATTCAATTATTTTAGTTAAAAATATAAATTAACAAAAATTTGGTTGGGTGTGTAAATTTTTTAAGTGAACGTTTAATGAACTAGGCAGATTTGTTCTTTTTTTGGATAAAAGATTTCTGGGAAACCATAAAATGTAATCGCCAAGTGAAACCAAAAAGAGCGATAACCTTGCCAATGTAGAAACCCTGCAATGACGTCATGTGCTCTCAAGTATTTTACATTATCTCTATGGAAGCTTGCCATCTTTAACCCGAAGGGTTAAAGATGGAAGAAGGGTCTTTGCCTCCTCTCTCTTCTAACCTCCTTGATGGCAACGTATTTCTTTAAGTTTTGGGAGTTGATGAGTTGCCATACACAAGTTTCTAGTACTCGTTCGTGGTAGATTTTGATGGTTACTGCCGTCCGCATTCAACCAATTTGTCAATTTTCAAGTAGAGATTTTGGCATGCAAGATATCATTGAACTCAACTTGAAGAATTATGAATATTCATGGTACCAGGTGTACCATCGGTGGTACTACTTCTGGTTTATCAATTTTGAAGATAAATATGGCATGTTGGGTGTCGTTAGACTTGTCTTGAAAAATTATGAATGTTTAAGGTACCAGGTATAGCATAGGTAGTACCACTTTCGGTTTATCATTTTCCAAGATAAATATGGCATGTTGGACTTTTGTTTTGATGAATTATGAATGTTTAAAGTACCAGGTATGCTATTGGTACCACATTCGGTTTATCAATTTTAAAGATAATTATTGCATGTAAGGTATCGTCGAACTCAGTTTGAAGAATTATGAATATCCCTGGTACCAGGTTTACCATAGGGGATAAATAGAAAAACGATGAAACGGACAAATTCAAAAAAGAGAAGTCGTCAGTGTTTAAAAAAAATTTATGATATCCCCCCAAAAAACACTTTTGAAAAGTAGAAGAACCACCAACCTCAAAAACACAAAAAACTTTCTTACAATAAAAAAATCATAAACATGATGAAAATTTTCAGCCACAAACACAGTGATATAAAAAAATGGCCAACCTCTGATTAGAACTCTCGGTTGTGACTCGCTTACGAATGTATGCTTACTTAATTTATTTTTAACATTTAAGTTCCGCTCCCATAAAAATTTACGCTGCTTGAGATTGGCGCCCGTCTTAATTACTAACCTTTAAAACCCCCCCACACATAAAAACTTTCCAAAATGTATGTATCAACCAAACAAAAGCTTACCAGAAACACTTTAGTTTCCTACTTAAAAAATTCTTAATAACGATTCAAATGCAAGCGTTTGAGCACAGTTTCTCTATACTATTTTGAAAATTACACGAGCATGAATATTTACACCACTTTGTATTTCCTACCCATCCAAATGAAATCATAAACTCAAATATTCGTGCAAACATCCATAAATTAGTTTAAACGCAAGCATTGTTAATATTCCTATGACGGGCGCCAACCTCAAGCAGCGTAAATTTTTATGGGAGCGGAACTTAAATGTTAAAAATAAATTAAGTAAGCATACATTCGTAAGCGAATCACAACCGAGAGTTCTAATCAGAGGTTGGCCATTTTTTTATATCACTGTGTTTGTGGCTGAAAATTTTCATCATGTTTATGATTTTTTTATTGTAAGAAAGTTTTTTGTGTTTTTGAGGTTGGTGGTTCTTCTACTTTTCAAAAGTGTTTTTTTGGGGGATTATCTTATTTTCGGAAGACAAATAACAAGACATATGCCTAAAATCTAAGTTGAGAGATGAAATCGAAATCTCCGCTCCAAACCAGGACCAGCACGTCCTGTCCGAGCTTAATTCAGAAGAAAGAAAGCACCGGCGGTCTTCTTTCGTGTATTAGGGGGTGGATGCGGATAGTTATCTGACTTTCGTGTCCATTGTCAGCCTTAGAATATCTTGTTCCATTAGTCGCGCGCGAAAACCTCTATTTCTTTTTGTCAATATATCTTCAGTTCGGCTGTTTACGGTCAACACTCCCATTGTGTGTCCTGTCCTCTGAAATTTTCTTGAGAGATGACCACTGTTTTTTTAGGAGTTGGGTGACAACAGTTGTTTTGACGAAACTAGCTTGGGATTCTAAGTCCTAAGATGACAGGTATCAAAACAGGGAATTTGTATTCACGATTGTTTAGTTGTCTTTTGCGACGAAAGATATTTCAAATTCTTTCCCAAGAAAAATATTGTAGAAATATATATAGTTATATAAATATTAACATCATGGAATAATGAAACAGAAACCTCGTTTTAAAACTTGAGTGTTACTGTTATATTCAAAGATTTTACTGTTTCAAATTAATTTGCTGTATGGTTTGAAAGTGGAGGAGAGAAAGAGATTGAACTTTTGGGCAGTCATAAATTTTCCTTAAAATAGGCCTTGTAGAGATGCACAGGAAAAATTAATAAGGTACATGATCACTACTGACTGAAATGCAAGTGATTTACCGAGATTTTCCATACTGTGGATTAGATTGATTACCAAGAAGTTCTTGCGGTAACAAAGTGTATTCAAGATGAATAGAGCTTTGAAGCTCCCGGAAAGAGCTAGGTGTGGGTTGCCGACATGGGTGAAAGCTGGGGGGGGGGGGGGGGGGGGATTTATGGGATTTTTTTTTAAGGACTTGGTTATAAAAGGTAAATCGTAGTGAAGAAAACTAAGCTTCATTTAATGATTTGTTAATTATGCACACAAGTTACACATCAAACATTTCCGAGACCAACCAATTCAATGCCTCAATTAAACATTCACTAATAAAAAAAATTAAACTTTGTTGAAAAAAAAATTGTAATAACAGGGTGTCTAGCAAAATTTCCGATAAAAATTCAAGCAAAGCGTCACATAAACATTAATCACGGACCTAGCAACAATTACATCAATGAAATCCTAGAGGAATGACACTAAAACGGTATCAAAAATCTCGGCAATTTTTAAAACGGTTTAAACCTAGGTGTACATTACCAGTACTCCAACGTAAATAACGGCGATAGCAGACACCATACTGGGGCAAATCGCAGCAGCAATTACATTAAGCAACAATCGGAAAAACGAACATCATACCAACGTAAATATCAGCATTAGCGGCCAATATGTCATTGGAAATATCTGCAATAGAGGTGATTATATTGACGAAACACACTACGAAATCGTCTACCATAACCACATAAATTTAGGTGATAGTGAACACTAAGGAGGCGTAAATATCTGGAATATTTGCTATAATATCGATGCAACACTCACCGAAAATGAACATCACAATATACAACGTATATCTCGGTCATTGCATCCGCTGTAGCAGCGCAAATTTTGGCAAAGCCCTTAAGTCAACGCACAGCTCAGCGAATTAAACCATCACACACCAGCATAAATAATGGTGATAGAGGCTGTCAATCTGCAGGAAAAGTGGTCATCACATCGAAAAAGTCTTAACGTACTTTGGTTCCGAGGTTGTAAGATTTGTATGCAAGCCCAACAAAATTGTAATGCATACTTGTATCGATCTCAAGAATGATCGAAATTCAGTAAAAAAAAGAAAAAAAGATGAAATCCGCGTTTCAGCTAAACTGCAACATATGAAAATCACTCCAGTAGAGTCAGCGACTATTATATCGGCATAACACCCGACGAAAATGATCACCACAACGCGGTTCTCGGCAATAGCGCCCGCCGTAATAACTGGAATAGTGGCTATTTCATCACCATAATGCTCAACAAAATTGCCATCACATACCAACGAAATAATACCGATATAGGCTATGACATCAGAGAAACCTCATTCCATCGGTTTTTTTTAGGGGGGAGTCTAAAATTACGCAATTCCGTTTTGAATTCTTTGTTAGCTGTTGAAAAACATAAAACTCTAATGCAACTTGTTCAAAGACATTTCCGTAATTGAAAGTAAAAAAATTTACGGAAATCTGTAAGAATACAGAAAACTTTCACTCATGGTTGCCGAGATGAAAGTAGCGTCCATCGGATTTTAATCTGGAGACAATGCAGGCCCCTCCATTTGCTGGATTCCTTCGCCTACAAGATAATCAGTCAGTGGTGTAGCATGATGAGGATGCACATTATCACCAATTAGGAGGAAGTTATTATCAATTGCACCCCTAAAAAACTTGATTATTCTAGATTCAACTTTCGAAAAATATAAAAAGGTACTGGATTTTAGACCTTTTATATCATATAGTCTTTACTTTAAAAGAGACGACGCAAGGCATGTTTTCCTCTTTACACAAAATTAAATGGTTAATGGAACACAGATAAAATTAGAAAAGGTAACTATTCTTTAATAATGTTCAAATCAGCAGAAATTTACATGAACTCATTGAGCTAAAGAATATCCTTTAGTTCAACTGAGCCTAACTTAAAGCACGTCTCAATTATTGTAAAAAAAGTTGTGGGTACATTTATCATACATTTCGATTGATATAGGAGAAAGAGATAATGTTGGATGGGCCTTCAGTAGATGGTAGTAGTAAAGTAATATTGTAGGTTATATTATTGAAACAAAAAACTAACCAATTTAACAATATTTCATAAAAAATGTCACCAAGTTCGTGATAAAAACAGTTGTGCATTTTTTAAAGTTTTGGCTAAGAATGTTGACTTTGTACATAACATGTGGAGGTAACCTTTCTACAAATAAATGGTTGTATCTACATTAAAGCTGGAGCTAAAAATATAAAAAAATTATGAATGCAAATCAATGAAAGTAAAACAGAAATAAAATTAAAGTTTAGCATTTAATATCTCTCCCCCCCCCCCCCCCATTATTATAACTAATTCTTCATTGTTATCTGAAAAGGAACGAAAACCTTGATTTCTGAAGTTCCAGATCTTAGCACAAACCTAAAAAAATTTTTTTTTTTTTGTAAGGACCCAATTGCCTCTAAATAACATGCTAATTTCTAAGTTTCATTAAAATGAATTCAACATTTTCATATTTATAGAAAATTCAATTTTTAATTTTTGAAATTACCTTATGTTAGGTTGGTATACATAAAAAAAAAAAAAAAAAAGATTTTTTGAATGATTATCATAGTTTCTACTGCAGATAGATGAGAAAATGAAATAACTAGTTGAACCTTTTGAAAATGTCACAGTTACAAATATTTTCAATGACCCTAGGCAAAGGGTAGTTTATGCATAATTTGTGAAAACTTTTTACACAATTCAAATTAGAAAGTTGAAAACTACTTGTAACAACTGGCAAGGATGAAAAATTTTATTATCTAATTGTTAATCTAGAAGAACATGTTTTACAAATTGAGAACAACTTATAAACTTGCTGTACATTCTAAACAATTAACAATTACGATCACACAATAAAAAAAATCCCTGCTCTTGATACCCAATAATGGCAAGATGCTTTGTTTTGTATGGCAACTTAATATACAATATTTAATTCCAAAATCACACATAAAAAGATTAGACACAAATCCAGACTTGTACAAAATATTTTATTATCTAAATTTAAAAAAAGTCTACAGAATTTTGACAGAAAAGTCTGAAATCATGTCATCAGTTAAGCTGACTGCCAATGGGATGAACTAGAAAGGGTTACTTGTGATTAAAAAACTGTACATATTAAAATTAAATGTTATTCTTTGCCTGAAGCAAATTATTTACACACACAGTTACAATATCATACTATTAAATCAATTACAACTATATACAATTGATGATAAACTGCAGCAAATATACTATACAAATTATTTCTTTTTCAGTTTGTCTTTGAATAACTGAAAGTTTTAATAAATATTTCTTTGGAAACAAATTTTTAAATTATCAAATAGAGATAAATATATATATATATATATTTTTACAAAATATCTTAAATGAAAGAATATAACAATATTTTTTTACATCCTATTCATTGTTATATACCCTAAGATATAAATATTAAAAAAAAAATTGCAATCAGTTTTAAAGCTAGAACATCTATTTTTAAAGTCATTGAAAACACACTTCAAAAAGAGACAGTATAGAATTGCAAATAAATATGCATTATAAATTAAAAAATGTTTAGTTAAGAAACATAGTTATTTTTTTTGCCCTAAAAAATAAACATGTCCTAATTTACAAAAACTAAATTAATTCCTCCTTCAGTATTAACTGGTTTTCAATGATAACAATTGAATGTTAATTTAATGAAAGAAGTGTTACATTTTCAAATATGCTTTGAAATTTATGAAAGGATGAGTATCAAATGGATTTTTTTTTTTTATAAAATAAAAGGTGAACAACAATATAAAAAAGATTTCTGAATGAATATTATCTTTAAGAAATAATAAATGAAATTTTGATTCTAAAAAGGAGGGAGGTTTTTCCTAATTGCAATTAAAGTTTTGCAAACCTTATAAAAGATGAACACATTTTTCATCAATCAGGTAAATGAAAATAAGAAAGGAGAGTAAAACTGTTTATTTCAATTGATCCTATTTTTCTGTTAGTTCAACTGCATGTCCCCATAACCTAACCTACGGAACCTGAAAGCACAGAAATTTTGATTAAGAGAAATTTTATATCGAAAATAATACGAGACAATTTAGCAAAAAGCATAGTCCAAGTGGAGGAAAAATTTGTTTATTGAATATTTTATTTTAAAAATGTTATAAATCAAAACTTTTCTTTAAAATGTCTACGTATTTTATAAAAATGTGTTTAATCTTAAATATACACGCTCCTTTTAGAAAAATGAAAATTCCTGATGTAAAAAAAGGAATAAACTGAAAGAAGAAAAAATATCTAATAAAATGTAGCAGCCCAAGCAACCAAACGTAGAAACAACCGATTTTGATAAGAAAAATTCAATAATGTCTAAATACTTACAATAAACATTTAGATATTATTGTGAGTGTTAATCTTTGTTACGTACATGCTATTTAAAAAAAAATTGTTTTTGTGCCATAACTAAGAAGAAAATGTTAGGATCATCATATACTACTGTTTGAATTTTCCATTTATCTGAATACTGATTAATCGAAACCGTTCCAGTCAGCAAATGAAATTTTTTTTACTTCTTTTCTAAACTTTAGGCCGGCTTGCATGTGATATTACTTTAAATAAGATGATTTATAAGATGCGTGATAACAAATATATACAGTTTTGTATTTAAATATCCTTGTTTCTATATTTTATATTGCTCCTATGATAATGGTAAAATTTTTTGTGAGTAAATTATCGGTTATTTGAAAAATTATTTACCCGAATATCCTCAGTTCTCAATAGTTCGGAATAATTAGTGTTTTTATTGTACTATTAAAATACTCTTTGTCGTTAGAAAAATATTGAATTGTGCAGCCCACTTTTTGTAAAATAATCAGAATTACAAATAATTTAATTATTTTAATCATAAGTATTTTAAATAAGAAAATAAGTTTTGATTTTTTTATATACGATGATATGGTTCAGTATTATTTTGAGTTAGAATGTGAAACAAATTCTTGAAAAATATCACTAAACACCACTCAACTAAGACTTATCTAAACATTATTTAACAAACTAACAAGCGTGACTTGAATAAATAATTTATACAAGGGTTCAATTTGATAAAAAAAAAAAAGGTAGAGTGAAAGAATATATTGACAGCTACCTTTAAAACTTACAAATTTAGTTTCCAATTTACAGCAAAGTATTTCATGCATTGCGTCTTTTGACACTATTTACACCCTTGATACAAGAAACTAACTAATGACTACTACCGTAATATACAAAATTTTATGCAATACAAATAAACCCATAAAATTGTTTCTCAATATGTAAATTTAGGAGAAAACATAAGAAATAGAAATTATTTACAACAAAGCCTAAATAACTATACTAACCGGGAAGGCTTAACAGTTGAAATGCAAGCATTTATAATATTTGCTCTTTTCTTGGATCCAATTAACCATAAAAAAGCTACAGTTGTGAACACATCAAATCAGTAACAAAAAATACTGAAGTCAACTAGACTAGCTAGTTTTGCAATGAGTCTATAAATATATATATTTTTATAAATATATATATTTTATTCAAAATTTGAAAAGAAAAACTTTCCTAATATATACAAATATAAGACAAAACGTAATTAAAAGTTAATTCATTGGTGGTCTGCCACCTCTAGCTGCTTCTTCCAAAGTTCGCAATTTGATTTCTCGATCTCTTTGCTGTTGTTGTCTGGAAGGAAACAAACACTCGTTACTTCAAAAGCACAGAAATAAGTGGGAAGGATGTGTTAGAATTATTGCCAATAAAAATTGAATATTTTGTTGAAGAGTTTTTTCAAAGGACTACATTAGTTCAGCTCGATAATTCTTTATTTTCATGAGTAAGTATCAAAATTATAGCAAAGGAAACCGTAATGATAGCATTTACATGTTTGGATTAACCACTATAATCGCTCATTGAACGAAAAGTAACAAGGCCTAGACCTTGAACATGTTCCAGAATACGCAGCAGTTGATAATCTAGATATGTTAAGTTCTTTGCTTAAGATGAAGTCCTAGAAATGAGATTATCCCCTAGACTCGTTATGTAACAATCTTCTAGTCCAGGGCATTTAGAAAATAATTTGTGTAAAACCTTTAAATTTGGCGAGTAGGTACAAAAACGATCACTTAATAAAATGACAAATTAAAAACTCAAAAATAGCGTCTAATATATTTTATTTTATGTTTGAAATCCTTACATTAAAGTTTATGCGGTGGCTCCACCTGGTTTTGTCTTTTGCTTTTTTTAAATTTTCATTTATAATACATAAGACATTAAATGAAAATAATTTATGCCATTTCATTAAGTGATCTTCTTCGTACCTTCTCACCAAATTTCGAGGTTTTACACTAAGTAGTTTCAAAATGCACTAGGCTAGAAGATTGTTATATAGCGAGTATAGGGAATGATTCTTACTAAGAATTCCTCTTAATGAATTATTGCAGTATCTTTTTTTAATGTACGACATATACTAATGAATTCCTATATTTCTTTTAAATTGAAACAATTCTTGTTTCTGTGAATATTATTTTGCATGCCCATGTACAGTACACAAAAAAAATCTGAATGATGGCTATATCTTCGGCCCAATAAGTCATAGAATATTGCAGTTTGCATCAAAGTGATTTATTTACAATTCTTTATATGCCCGGTACAATTTTTTTAAGGGGTGGGGGGGGGGGGGGGGTGTTTACTACATAAATAGAAAGTTTGAAAATGAACCCTTGTTTTTTACCTTTTCATTCTATCTAGAATACTGTGATTACTCTACACATAAAATTTTAGTTCATTACATTGAAAACATACCACTTATGAGCTAGGGCAAATTTTAATATCGGGAAGTGAATAACTTTAAGGTAATCAGGGGAATTGGGAATTAAAGCGGGAGAGAGGGAATGGCAATGGATGTGTGTTTTAGGATGTTATTAGTCTAAAATTACTCAGTAACTATTTTGATTTATTGTGTCATTATTAACAAGAGGTTATTTCAAAATTAGTAAAGAAACTTAATCAGAATAAATTTTAATGTCAACAAAGTTGAAGATGGTCTAACTTCATATGCAGACCAATTAAAGTCAGAATATCAGAACTTTTTAAAGTTTGGTTTAGTTTTAATATAAAGATGACACAAAAAAAAAAAAAAACTATACACAATTATTAAAAACTTTCCATGAATTACAATGGTACAATAACCATCGTGCAGATTTTTTTTTTTTGCAAGCTGTACATATTAAATCAAGTGATATTTTTTAGACTATTTTTACAAAATGTTTTAATTTTCTTTAAGTGAGCACAATTTTTTTTTCAATCTATTATCTTCGAAAAAAAATAAGGTAAGTACCTTACAGAAAGTTAAAACCTGACTAATATTTAGCTTTCAAAGATAAAAAATATTTTTAATGTCTTCTCTTTTTATTAGATAGAAACTCATTTTGTGAACTTTTTCATTCAAGTTACTCTTTTTCCAGACAATTAAATGCAGGAATATGCATTAAAAACTTCCTCCGTGTAGAAAGGGTAATAAAAAATAAATTTTAATTTTAACTTCTTGGCGAACTTATATTTATTAGCATTGAGAAACATTGCTATACATTCGTAATTTTACAAGCTAACAAAATAATCAATTGTCATTGCATAAAATTCTACCACACTTTAATATTTTTGACCAATGTTTTAATACATATGCAATTTCAATGTAAAGCTATATGTATTTTAAGAAACTGGGGTAGAGTGCCATTCACAAATAGAAAAGATGAAAGATACAGGACAGAGAAGAGAAAGATAGAAAAGCTGAAATAATAGGCTGTGTGCAAGAAGAAATTTACCTAAGAAATTCTTGCTCATGCTGTGATATTATAGGTGGATGAGGCATAGGACCTCCCATATGAGCGTACCTTTCGCGCTCCATGAGAATCTGTCGTTGAAGATGTTCATGCTGAGCTAACTGAGCAGAGATCTGAAAAATTATCGATTCAAATATTTACAAACTAGATCAATGAGGAATTATGAAGCACAAATATGTGGAATATGATAAATATACTATTTGAAGGCTTCAGAAAACTATAACTAAATAACTTTGTAAAACAAAATTTGAGGGATGTGAACCACAGTCAAAATTCATTAAAAACAAGTTTTACAAATTAATGCTTTCAACAATTTCTACAGCCAGATCAAGTAAAAATCAACATTCCACAGCATCCAGTATAATTACTAAAGTATATTTATTTAAAAATGTCTAATTCTTAGTTTTCAATCAATTTAGTCAATATGGTACAATCATGGATATGAAGGTTAGACTATTTATGCATACATAGAAAACCTTCCTAAGCTAAAAGTGCCCATACCAAAAAATAAAAAAAAGAGAATATCCATACCTGATGTGCAAACTGTTCATCATATGGAGGACGCATCATCCCTGAACCAGGATGTAGAAGCTCACCCCGGGGGACAATTCCTGGTCTTGGGCCACCCGCAGCATAGCCCGTAGGTGGCAGCAGGGGATGGGACCCGGACGAGGGATGCACCCCGGGCTCCATCCCCGGGTGTCCCATGGCAGCTGCTGCGGCAGCAGCCGCAGAAACAGCATCATGAGGATGCAAATGAAGGTGTGTGTGGGCATGAGCATGTGTGTGAGCATGAGTATGAAGCTCGGGCGCCAGTCCAGCCATCTGCAGCCGCAGTAGGGGGTCAGTGCCCAGCATGAGCCGCTCAGAATGGGCCCTTTCTGCATTGATGCGGTCCATGGTGGCTTCCGAAACCGGGACGTTGGGTGGGATGCCCATCCTCTCGCGTTCAGCCGGGCTGTAGAGTGCGAAAGGATGCTGGTTCATGGCTGGGTGGCCAGGGGCAAGGCCCACAGCTGACCCACCTTGCATGGCATAGCGGCGCTGCAGTTCCACCCAGTGGGGGTCGTAGGCGCTGGCAGGCATGCGCGTCTTCATCTCGTACTCGGCCTTTAATTTATCATGCAGGTCGCGCTCTCGCTTTTCTCGCTCCATCTCCATTTCAATTCGGTAACTGGAAGGATTGAATATTTTTTGTAAGATTTGGTACTGTAGAAGTAGAGAATTAAGTACAAAAAGAAAATATTAAAGGACAAAGATTTGAATGGCTAAGTAACTGCTGCTACTATGCATTATCAAATGCATAAAACCTTCTTTAATAAAATTTGAAACAAGCAGTGCGGGTGTAAATCTAACTTACTTTTCTCTCGCTGCAGCTCCATACATCCCCGACGTCAATTGGTAATGTAGAATGGGATCAATACCATGAGGCAAAACACTCATTGGCTGACCAGGCCTTGCATACCCAGGAGGAAACGCAGCGGCATGAGGCCTAGCATACTCGCTGAGTTGCCTCAAAGCTGGGGTGTCAGGACCATTCCTGGCTACATGTCGATCAAATGGACTAAGGTGATGGTTGTCTGCTTGCGAATTTGAGCCACCTTTATTATCTGGAGTAGAGCCCAATCTCTGAAAAGAAAATTGAGTTATAATTTTTTTGATTAATAATTACCTAGTTTACACGAAGATTAGAATTAGCAGCAGATTAAATATAGCTGAAAATATACTCACAGCTTTTGTCTCCTCTCTTTCTTTTTCAGCAGCTTTCCTTGCTCGCTCCTCCCTTTTTCTTGCCAAATTGGAATCAGGCACAGGTTTAAAAGTTAAGTCAGTTCTTGCACAAGAGTTAAATTCTCCTCTGTTCCAATGGCGCAAAAATCTGGAATAAACATAAAAGTAAAAATTAAAAAATGTGTTATAATAACAGAAGTATTATAATTAAATTCAATAGAAATTATTCTTACATTGCTGATTGACTTCGATGGCACTCTACATCTTCCACCCTTGGTTCTGGACTAGGTCCTTTGTATGCATAATGTGGTTCGATCTCCTCCTCTTCTTCAATGGTAACAGGTTCCTGTATGACAGAGCACTTTTCTGACTCCCCATGGCGTTCCGATGGTGCATGCATGGGATTTTGAGCCAATGGGATCTGTGGTGGAAGATTGGTTACATATGTTGTAGGTGGCAGATGCTGAGAGGACGTCGGCAAACCTTGCTGAGAATGCTGCTGCGACAGAGGATGCGGTCTGGGCAACTGATGAGAGTGGCTACTGCTCTTGACAGGTGTATGCGGAGCCATCCCCATCTGGGAATACAAAGAGCTTTGATGGGCTGGTTGGGGTACCACAACTTTTGGATTAGAGCCACTCTGATTGCTTTGCATCGCATACGAGGAAGGCGACTTTGAAGATCCGTGGGAGGAAGGCTGGTTGGGCATTGCAGAATGTGAGCTGACAGGGGGAGATTGACGAGAGCTTGATGATTGAGAGTTGCGTTGAAAGGAGGACGACTCGTTGTGCGAGTGGGACTTGCTTGGGGGAGGGGATCCTTGATACTGCTGTGGTAAAGATAGAGGTCCAGCTCCATAAGGAGATGAAGTGGGTGGCGGAGTATGAGTGTTGTTAGGGGAGTGGGAGGGAGTATTGTTATTATACTTATGTTTTAGGGGCTGAGGTGGCATGTGTGGGAAAGGTGGAAGAGCAGGCGTATAAGGGTAACCGGGTGAGAAAGGTCTGTAATTGAAGGCAGACATGGATGATTGTGAGTGAGAGGTAGCGATGAGGGTCGAATGTCCGGGATAAGGCATCTTGGAGTGATTATGATACGATAGTGAAATGGATGAGGATGCAGATATGGAGCCAGACATGCTGGATGCATGAGAGCTGTTGGCCATTGCTATTGATATGCTGTTTGAAAACAGGGCAGTAGAAGCAGTGGAGCCGTAAGGATGGGGATGGTGAACAGGTTCAAGAGATTGTATTGGGGGTGGAGGAGGCGAAGCAGCAATATCCACAGGTTCCATCTTAATGCTTTGTGGGGGTGGTCCAGGATAGTGCTGGGGGTTTGGTATAGGCACATCTTCAGGCGGTGGTTGTTGGACAGGGGGTGATGGGTATCGGACAGGTTCTGCTATTTCTGGTGCAGGCTTTTCTACAGGTGGCTGTGGTTCTTCGACTGGTGGTACATAAGCAGGAGATAGTGCTGGTGATGGCGTAAAGGAAGCATTTGGTATTTCCCCCTTGATAATCTTTTCACTAAGTTCAAGTGGTTCTGGAGGTTGCAAAGACTCTTCACTACCATCAGGTTCTTCCATATCATTTGTTACCACTTCCTGTTTCACTTCAACAGGATGCATAATGGGCTCTGGAGTTGGAGGTGCCATGATTTCTTCTTTTACAGAGACAGGTAAATTAGCATCTGTCGGTTCAACTTCGGCTTCAGGTGGCCTGTAAGGAACAAAATTAGTAGCATTAACATATATTTTAAAATTTGTATGAAGTAACAGACATTTTTTTTTAATTGCAGTGCCAATAAAAATAAAGTTTTTGTTACAAAAATAAGATTCCAGTAAAACCCTCTAGTATTATAACATTGATTGAAAACCCAAATAGCCCAACTCGCGATAGGTGCATTATAACATTTTAACACAATAATCAACCACATACATGTTTTCTAAAGTTTCCGAAAACAAAGAAAAAAGTGAATGTATAACTACAATAAACTTTGTTTAATGCGTACAATTCAGGTTCTTTTTCTATCTCAGGTACAAGCTCAGGCAATACAGGTGCTGCTGTGGGTCCAGGACTTGGGATAGGAGTAGCATCAGGACTCGGTGAACTTGGAGCTTCATTATCAGGTGCTACCTCTTCATTTGAGACACTGCTCTCTGTACATAAGGATTCAGATGGACTGTCAGACCGGGCTTTTTTCTTTTGATTTTCGCTTTTCAATTCCTCATTATCATCGGGATTGGCCTTTTCTTCCTTGACCCTCTTTTTTCCTTTTTGAGTAGTATCTTGAGGTTGTTTCTAAAATGCAAACAGAAGTTCCATACAGCTGTGTGTCTAGAATAATGTCTAGAAAAATTATTTTAAATGAAAGTATCTTTTCTAGACACGAAATTTGCAATAGAGAATGAAATTTATAATCTCTAGAGATGAAATTTATAACATTTTATACACAGTGAGGCTAAACCAGAGTTGTACTTAAATTTAAAACTTCTATGGTTCGTTGCTTGTTTCAAAACAAATAAATGTTTAGGAGTAGTCATGTTATAAGGTTTAACATTCATGTTTTTGATTAAAATGCCGCAAAAGTTTAAGAGAAAACTCTTTTTGTAATATTTCTGCAAAACTTCTTGCTATTTTATTTAATTTACTATTACCAAAACTATGCCTACATATCAATTCAGATATTAAACTTATATATATACAGCATTTGTCACTTATGCCTTTTCCTAGCACGGCTAAGTGTCTTCAAATATTAAATAGATTACTGCTAAATTAAAGGGGGGGGGGGGGGACTCAATAAAAATTTACTGAATTCAACTATCCTTTTTGGATTTCTATGTTGGGTAATATCGATTAACATGGTCAATCACAAGAACATAATATAAATACCTTTTTCTTATCACGTTCTAAACTGCCACTGCTACAGTTGTTTGCAAGGGCAGGCGGTTTTCTTTCGATCTTGACATTAGGTCCTCCTTCACTGCCGATCGTCTTGGGGCTTTGACGCTAATAATAAAACACAGATTATTTGTAGAGAAGTGAAAATGGGACAGAATAATGAGTGTTAGGATTAGATGATTTGAAATATACTAAGAGTAAACAAATACCATGATCTTAAAATACATAGTTTATCACCAAATTCGACAAATCTTATATATTATTTCTGGACGGTATTTCCTTTTCCTCCCACTATAGAAAACCAAAATTGATAAATGATTTACCAATTTAAAGACTAAAACTTCTGCTTCTGATAAAAAATTTGCGTTATTTGTTCCAAAATCGAAACTAAATTACTTTATTTTGGTACTTTACGAGAGGGGACTCGCAAGTAGAGGGCATTTTAGAACACTATGTAGGAATTCTATCGACTTGACATGGCAATGATCACCTCTTCTTTTGTCAAATTTCAAGCTACAATAAGTAAATAAATGTGTTACTGTTAAAACAATGTAGGTCTCAGCTTTAAGCAATTTCTTTCATTATTTGTTGATAAATCAAACTAAAATGGTAAAAAGTTCTATTGGATACTCAATGATGTGTATGTATACGGAATACGAATTACCAGTGGCGGCTCGTGCACTACAGCTAGTACAGCCGGGCTGCATCTAAATTTATTAGTTCAAAACTAAAATTATAAATTTTCTAAAATGAAGATCCAACTTCTATGGTAAGTGAAAAAAAAATCTGATAAACAGCAATTTTTTTGCCTGAATAATGCATGAGAAAACTCCCGCTTCCAATCAAATTGATCTTCCTTTGAACACAGCATGTGTTCCTCTAACATGTTTCGGCAGCCACATTAACCAAATGGAAAGCAAGCCTTCCCTCCACGCAATGGAATAGCGGGTCTGGCGATCTCAAATTAATTTTAATTTTGACTGCCCTTGAGAATTCAATAAGCTGATTGGTTCAGCATATGAGAATCTGTGTGGGTGGGGATGAGTGTGTTACCAAAACAACGCCATTTCATGACTACATTATTGACTGATTCGTAAGTTTAAAAGAAAGGAGGATTGATTTGGTTATCAAAAAATAAGTCAGTGTCTTTTTTATCTTATTCATTTAATAAAAATTTAAAGGAAACTTTGATTTGAGTATTACAAGACTTAAAGTTCATGAATGATTGTGAAAAGTGTGTGGAGTGGTGGAATGCATTTTTCCAGCTGCACTAGCATTTTTGTTCTTGGGCCGCCACTGGAAATTATCATTACTATAAATATATTTGGAGAAAAATAATAAGTAAACAATTCTTCAAGTAAACAAGTTATAATTGAAAACTATGAAAAAAATAAAAGGAAATGTAACAATTAAATTTTATACACTAATAGACAAGTTTAAAAAAAATTATGAAATAGAAAATACATACTTCCTTGCTCCTTCTAGTTCTCATGACATGTTTTCCACTTTCTCCATCTTCATCAGTCACAGGTTGAAAAAGAAATGGTAAATTATTGCTGTCCTTTTCAACAGGACGAAGCTCTCCATGTTTTTTAAAGTAAAGACGACATTCTGTGCACATGACGGCCAAATCTTTTCCGACAGGAAGCCAATCTTTGGAAGCTGAGAAAAGAAGCTATCTCATTATTCATTCACTTAATCAAGTATCTTTTAATCTTTTATTGTTGAAAAATTTTATTAACACACAAGTGCAGTGAATTATAATAATATAAGAAAAACAAGCACATTTTTATATTAGGGTGTCTGCAGGTAACACAAACCTGTAGACATTATTATCCTGACCATTCAAGGTCACTCATACTTTTACGGTAATATGTAAACGTTTAAAAATTAAATTTAGCAAAATAATTGCACAAAAATATTACTTATAAGTTTTTTTTAATATAAATTAAATTTAAAATAAAAAATAAAATAGGTCTTCCAAATTTTTATCAAAATAAAATCTTACTTTATCGGAGTATGTGACAAAAAGTGATAACACAGTTAGAAAAATAAGATTCATTGCTATTATGGAATTTCTTTTTGTTCATGAATTATAATATAATAAACTTCTTGATATATTAAATTTTTCACAAATTTAGTGATATTCCCAGAACTATCAATTTTCATTTTGATAAACACTCTGTATATATTTTAAGAAGTTAATAATAAATGCCAGCAAAATTTTGTTACTAACAATTTTAGCCCATAAACATGAGAGTTCTAAATCTATTAGCTTAAGAAGCATAGCCATACAAAAAGTTAACCACTTCAAAAACACATTTAAATGCAAAATTTAAGTTAATGTCAAACACTTCACTCTTGAAGAAGAAATTTTAAGAGGAAAATATTTAAAGTTACTGCTACAATACACAAAATACGTAAAAGCTAGAATTCAATTCAAGCACAAAATATGTACAAAATAAAAAAAATCTGCATAATTCTAGAAGGGAATTACAGTGACATTGAAGGGTCATTCCACATCAAATCAACCAATGGTCAAATTGTCAGGTCAATGACTTTTATTCATTTTTAGTGTAAATGTAGTATTAGTGCATTGAATTAAAAAAATATTTTGAGATTTTGTAAAAAGTTTTTTTTTTTTAAAACAAAATCATTCAATTTAAACCATGTCAACCCTGATATTAACAATAGATTACTGTTGTTCATTTCACCTTTGAGACTATTACTAAGCTACTTGAAAATTTTGTAAAACAGTTTGGTAACCAACTAATACGTCAAAATGACTCAATTTTACCAGCAAAACAATCATATTTTTTTTTCTGAAAAGAAATTGTCACTAGGAGAAAATGAAGATGTGATTACTTGCAACTTTGCTGAAAACTATTTGCTAGTCAAACAGGATGAAGCCCAAGAGTTCCATTGGAATAACTTAATGGATACAATCTACACATTTGTGGTTTACTACAAACACAAATAAACAGGAAAACGAATTGTAGCCCATAAGAATATTGCATTATCTTCCAACTGTTTAACACATAATACAATACCTGTGCATGCTTTTTAGATAAAATTTTTAGAATTTTTTGAAGATCTTTTCCCCAACTTAAAGAAACTAGTCTACTTTTGTAATGGCTCAGCAGCTCAATACCAAAGTTGGAAATTTTTGTGCGAATCTTTGTCCCTCAAAGTCTTACAAAGAAGACTTTGAAGGAATCGAGGCTGATCAGCATTTTTATGCCACAGCACATAGTAAAGGTGTGTGTGATGAAATATGCAGGTTAGTGAAAAGTCTTGCGGTTAAAACCAGCCAGCAAAGTGGAATAGACAATCAAATTTTGACTCTTCAACTTTTCACATGGGCAGAAAAAAACTTTGCATCTATGACTTTCTTTTATGTCAATAATGAAGATTATGCTGAAGAAGAGAAGTGTTTGAGATCCCGATTTGAGGAACCTGTAGCCATTACTGAGACCCAAAAATTTCACACATTTATCCCCATCAATAAAGACCATGTGCAAACAAAAATACGAGTATATTCTTTTTCTGACAGTATAGAAATGCACTAAGTGCAGATAAGCCCTAGTGATGAAGACATTCTATTGGAAGAAATTGTGGGATATGTAACTTGTTCCTATGAGGATGAGTGGTGGATGGCTTTTGTTCTTTTGAAAGATTAAGTTGAAGAAGAAGTTAGTTTCTTTCCTTCATCTAAAAACTTATTTTTTGTGTAAATTGCATCCTATTGTAATCATCTCCGATAACAACAGGTAGAACATACTAAGTCTCAAAAGAGGAAATGATAAGAGCAACAAAAATTTCCCGTTTTAAGATAGCTGCTTCATTGCAGCAATGTGAGAGTTTAAACTTGCAAACTTTTTAGCATTAGAATGTAAGTAAACAGTTTATTTTTGAAGTTATATTGTTATTACATCATAACCCTCAAGTTTAAATGGTAATGTGCACAAGTTTTACAGAATTAACAAACATATAGAACAGATATTTTTTATTGCCACTTGATAGTACAAGGTTCTCACTCAAATCACACAATGAAAATCAATGACTTTTAAGGACCTAAATAATGTTTTTAAGGACCTTTGAAAATTTGTTTTCAGGCATCATGTCTATATATAATTTTTTAATATGGTATATTCTACCAAAAAAGTTACAAGTTGGTGCAATTATGTTGGAGAATTCCAATACAGTGTAGCTTAGTGGCGGTCACGTGTGGATAGCAGGCCTGAGTTGTATTTTTATAAATTTATCAGTTGGGCACACAACACCCACAAAAATGAAGGACTTTTAAGGACCTCTAAGCATTTTCAAGGCCTTGAAAACAAGTTCAAAATTATTAAGCACTTTTAATGACCGTGGGATCTCTGTAGTAATAAAAGTACTGTAACAGTTTGGAAAAAATGCTGCTATAAAGTGGTTTATTTTACAAAATAAATAAAATATAACAAAATAAACACTAATATTTTGTCTGATAATCAAGCTTAACTAACATAAATGGAAAATATTAATATTTTTAGACATGAATTTATACTAATACTACTTTTTAACATAACATAATACAGTTTTATAAAAAAATACACAAACATTCATACAGATATAAATTTTTTTTTAGAATAACGTAAGAGTACCATCATGAAATTTGTTGAAAATGTTCCTAAGGGATGGTCCAATATAAAGTTTTTTTCGAAAAAATTCAAACGAATTAACAAAAAAAATAAATATTGTTTCAAGTAAGTTGGTCCCGTTATACATTCAATGAAAGACCGAAAAATACTCAATAAAATTACACAAATATTAGCCCTCTAGGTCAAATAGTTCCAAAGTTGCAGGCATTTAACGATTGTGAAACTATGCAACATTTGTAAATTTTCCAAAATTTAAAAAATTCGTAACTATGGAAGTAATTATTAGTAATGACAATTTTTTTTTCATCCTCAAAGTTTTCATCTCAGAATTAAACAAACAGATAAAATATTAAAACAACCTAACACATTGAGTTGAAAAAATATTTTTTTTATTGGTTGATTTCATGTGAAATTACCCTGAAGTAATATCTAGAAAACATAACTTTTTTTAAATTTAATATAAAATTATTATAAGTGATTTACTTGTTGTCATGCAATTCTGACAAGTGTAGCCAGTAACATCTCTGGAATCAGAATCTTCTGAATCTTCACCTTCATCACTGCCTGAACTTCCTCCTTCCACTAGCAATAAATAATTTAATGGTAGACATTATAAAAGCAATACTTGTACAATAATTTAAACTAAGGGAAGTCTTAACAGAGATTTTTAATTTAACATTCATCAGTTAGGGATGTGATTGACCAAAAGGCAAAAAAGAGGAAATCAAAAAATCTGATATGGAAGAATGTGCAAAAGAAAATTATACTAAGAATATGAATTATTATGCCTTGGCAAAAACGAATATAACACCAACGTAAATAATGGGATAGCACCCACCATACCATTGTAATCTCGGCGCAAAATCCGAGTAATATCGTATTTTTTTTTAAGTTACCAAACAGCGTCGCAAATCTCGGCAATATCTGCTATTACATTACCATAGAACTCGGCGAAAACAAATATAACACCAACTTAAATATTGTGGATAGCACCCACCATACCATTGCAATCTCGATAATATCGGCACAAAATCCCAGTAATATCATATTTTTTTAAGTCACCATACAGCGTCACAAATTTTGGCAATAGCTGCTATTACAACAGTGTAAACTTCAGCGAAAATGATTACCACACTTGCGTAAATATTAGCGAAAGCCTTTACAATACCGTCGAAAATCTAGACAAAGGATATTACGTAAGTTGAAGACTCGGCAGGAATGACCATCGTTAAAACGTACATATCGGCACAAATGTCGGTAATATTGACATTTTCTCGGTAATGTTTGTGTAAAATTCGGGAATACCGGATGTTAACAAAAGCGCAGCACTTTTCGAAAATGATCGTCACACCAACGAATATATCAGCAATAGCACAGAATAAACCGAAGTAATTGTCAACAACAGCGCTAATATATTGGTGAAAGACTCGACGAAAATGACCATCACAATAATTTGTAATAATAACTGCATTAGCGTCGCAAATCATCGACATTTTCGCAGTAATATCGGGGCAAATTTCGGATATTGCAATATCCCAGCACTCGGCAATAATTACCATCAAACCAACGAAAATATCAGTAATAGCGTCGAATTAACTGGAGCAATTCTCAATACTACAGAGCTATTATATCACTGAAAGAATCGACGAAAATGACCTTCATAACAACATAAAACTTGACAATAAAGTCAGCATTAGCGTCGCAAATCATCATAGCACTCGGAGAAAATGAACACCGCACCATCGGCGCTAACGCTGATATTTACGAATATACAGGAATATTTCTCAACAATAGAGCGATTTTACAGCGGCGAACAGTATCTAATTTCAGCCTGCCAAAAAAAAAAAAAAAAATTGCGTTTTGGCGCAAATATGGCTAAAATGAAGCATTTGGAACAGGTCTGAGACCCCTGCTGGTATATTGGAGTAACACCCATCGAAAATGACCATTATGTAACAACATAATTCTCGGCGATAGCGACCAATGTAATCACAAGAATAGAAGCCAATTAACCACTGTAAAGCTCAGCAGAATGGCCATCACATACCAACATAAATAAAACAGATAGAGGCTTTAACATAAGAGAAAAATGCTGGAAAAAAAGTAGTAATTCCATTGTTGGTTTGGGGAAATCTGAATGTATGCAAATTCATGGGAAAATTGTAGAAAAACACTGATTTTCTTAGAAATTTGTAAAAAAAATATGGCAGTGAAAAAAATCGAAATTCCGCTGTTCGAAGGAAGGGATCACATTCCGATTAGCAATGTTCAAGCAGTCAAGATAATAGATTAAAAAAAAAAAAAAAAAAAATTGAGCAAAATAAAACAATTTAAAGTTCAGAGTGGCTTCTTTTTCATTGAATTATAAATTTTAATACTACTTTATAATGTATAAGAATTTATTAGCTAAAGCTTTATCATATAGCTAATCTCTTTTAAAGAGAATTTTTTTTATACAAATTTTAAAGTATGTGTATTTTCTGGAAAAATTATTCATTTTTTAGATTTTGGGTATGTTTTATTAAATAAAAAAATCTTACTATATTCGTTTGGAGCTTGTCTATTCTGATTCTGCTTGATTGGACTAGGTTTGATGCGTCGCAAAGTGTTCGAACGGCGATTACGTCTGTGTGTGCGAGAAGTTACAGCTGCTGGCGACTTCTTCCACAAGTAGTAAAATTCCACTAAATCTGCCTATGGAAGGTAAAATACATGTAAGGATATGTCACTAAAAGCCTTAAGGGCAAACAAATAATTTAAAGTATGCACCATAATTAAATGTACTTTTAAAGGCAATCATGAGATTTCACAATCAGAATGATGTTGAATCAGATGATAAAATTTGCAGATGAAACACACAAATTAGTACATTGTGCTATACCTGCAACCTAAGTGAAATCATACACATACTGGCTGAGTATTTATACTATTACTTCACATAGCATATATAAATAGAAAAGTCAGCTTTTATAAATATAATATTCATTGGTTGTTACTGCTCCATCTGAAAACATTACTCGGTCAATTCCAATGTTTACTTTTTTGACTAAATGAACTTGTCTGAAAAATACAGCTTTTTAACAAACCCAAAAACATGATAGGTATACGAATTACAGAGTAAATTAATAAACTCATTGATCCAATATGTTTGTATTTGGGCAATTCCATGGTAACGGACAAACATTCTGATGTCCCTTGACACAAATACAAATCTATTACAGACAAAATTTTAATTTTGACAATGAAAATTGCACTTAAATAAATATTTAAAGGGTGTATGATTCTTATTCTGGATATTAGAATTTGTTGCCATTTAATTTAAGTTCATAACTTGTTAATAAATTCAAGGCAACGGACTAACTAAAAAAGGACATAGTTTTTCAGTCCACCCAAATTTTTTTTAAACTCTGTGAATTATAGAATGTAAAATAAATAAATGATACATAGAATGAAAGAGTAGAGTTCAGGCAATAAATTTACTTTATTTATTATTTCCTTCTTAAAAATAAGAATGGGGTTAAAATTTCTGTGGTTACAGACAAACAAAATCATAGTAATGAACTAACATTTATGTCAAAATCAAATAAATCTAATAACCAAGCACAGAACATAAACTGATGCATTTAAATACTTATGAAAAGTAAACTAAACATAAGATAATAACCAAAATACTATATGCAGTTACAAATTTGAAAATTTTGATTCAATGTTTTGAAAATCGTGTGTTTAAAATACACAGCTGAGAGGTGCGGTTGGGTGATAAAGGTTTAGGCTTCTTTAAAATGATTTTTAGAAGGCTTAGTTTGGTGGATGTATGAGAATTTGGCTTCATTAAGACTGATTTTAAAGGCCCTGTCAATAAACCAGTGATTATCCTTTCCAATATGCAGTATATTACTTCTCCGAGATAATGTTCATCATGTGACATATAGCTTTTTTTGCTACTTGTTGTACAATATTACCTTTTATTTTCTTTGACATAGGGATAACTTTACCTTGTGGATCATCAGAAATCATTGAGAAGTTTAAGGTTAACAAATAAATTGATCGGACACAGTGCACTCTGTGTGTTACTGGAATAAGTTGCACATCACACCAGATCTTATCTAATTCTTCAATACATTTTCCCACCTTTTCTTTGTAACAAAAATCGACATTAGTTTTTATATTTTTAGCAAATTCTGCCAATGTAATAAATTTAGCAAAGATATTTGCATCTGTAAAAACACATTTCTATGCTTTCATTTTGTTGCCAGTGGGTACTTTGGACCTCATCTTGTGAATTATGGAGAACTTTTTGCTAAAATCAACTGGAAGAGCTGTTTCTTTATTAGTAACTTTTTTTTACATTGAAATAGCTTGATTGCTTTTTTTTTTTTATACATTGTGATGCCATAAAAAGTATGGCAAATGCTTTTTTTAGGTTGTACGTTATAATATCTTGTGTGTCTTCCTATTAAACAAGGTATACTTTTCCCTTTTCATCTGTTATCCGTTAGGCCTACTGCAGATCAGGCAAGGCATCATCTTGAGTTGAGTCAAACATATATCTTATTTCCTTTTTGAATTTATCTTTGCAATCATCACATTTACGAAGAGCACCTTGCAGGTTATCCGAGCTGCATGTGAAGCTGTTCATAAGTTTAAGCAGAACATTTATGCATACTTTTTCAATAACAATTCAAAGTAAATTTTTAGAAAGTTAGTCAATTACTGCTTAATCTCTAGTTAGTCTGTTACAAAAATAATTTGAAATATTCTTAATATTTCTATCCAAATTCCGCGTCATTTTATTGTTTTTTTAATAGTCTAAGACAGCACAAAAAAGTATTTAAATTGGATTTGTATTTCTGCTGGTAGAACAAAAAATTTTCCAATTTGGTAACGGACTAACAATAGTTCAGAAAAAAAAAAAAAAAAAAAAAAAGGCAAAACTTTTCTTGCCAATGATTTATGCTTCAATTATTCCTCAAAAACAACTTATTAAAGTAAACATTACAAAATGGCAGATTTT
The DNA here is from genome assembly GCA_963978545.1 of Linyphia triangularis. Taxonomy (NCBI): domain Eukaryota; kingdom Metazoa; phylum Arthropoda; class Arachnida; order Araneae; family Linyphiidae; genus Linyphia; species Linyphia triangularis. The sequence continues at coordinate 54,158,473 of OZ021722.1, read as the reverse complement.
AACAAAGCACCTGTGGTCACATTTAGCTGAATGAAATGAATTTCTCAAATCTACATTTCAGATAAAATAAGACTGCATTAAATGTCCAGATTACGATTTCAAATTATTGCAGTCCTTATGGCTTCTTCACAAAGGGAAACATTTAAATCTAGAGAAAGTTTCCTACAGGGCCGTAGACGGGGAAGAGAGAGACCGATGGGACGAATCTGGTTTTGTGTTAAGCCTGATAAGTTAGCCTTTAACACAAACCAGATTTTCAATCAAAAGTTTGATTTTCGTTTGTAATTATACAATCAGGTCAAAAGAGTGAGGTAGCCATCTAGAGATCTGAAGTGTAGGGTTTCAGAATGAATCTTGTGGAATTAAAGAAAAATATTTCATAAAATACACACACAGTGAAAGAAAATAAATTTACCGTTTCTTTGTGAGGAAGAAGCTCTTTTCGTATTTTATGAAAATTTTTTCCATATTGCCTTAGACCTTTAACAAAGCGTTTCTGAAAAAAAAAAAAGGATAAATTTTAATAAAAGTGTAAAAGTAAAGAAAAATTTCCAGTAACCATAGCAAGCTATCTTAATAAAATTCTAAATAACATTTGTGAAATCAAGTTAATAAGAAAGCCAAAATTAACTGAAAAATAAAAAACGAAAAAAAAAAAAAAAAAAAACATTAGTTCTCTATAGATAAATAACACATCTTAGTAGCTTTCATTTTAATACGATATTAACTTTTTGAAAGATAGATTTAACACAACAATTCTCTTTAATTAAAAGCAGCTTTAAATATATATATATATGTTATAAACATCAAAATTTCATGTTACAACAGAAAATTCTAATACATAAAAAAAAATACCTGTTCTTCCTCAAGCCATTTCTTTTCTATACCAGGAGGAATGGGATTTTTTACAAGGGCTTGTAAGGCTCTACCAGTATCGTAACAACTTTCATGCAGCTGACGAAAGAAAAGAACACACAGTTGCAGTTTTCCTTCTCAATGTAAACTTAGATAACTGACTAAACAATACATAACTATACATTCCTACAGCCTTTTATCTCAATATTAACATACAGAAAATAAAATGATTCAAAATACCAAATCCATGGCATTAATTGTTGTGTCATCCCTAGACGCAGCAACACATCCATCTTCAGCAGATCCGCCATCACACATTCCAGCAAATGCTGCCATGCTCCTGAATTAAAATATAAATTTCCAGCATATTAGCTACAAGAAAATAAATTACTGTACACCAGTATAACAGGGCTACCACAGCTTAATAGCATTGAAAATAATAGTTTTAGTAGCCTTGTATGTAAAAAATAGTATCCTCAAATACTAAAATTAGCATGACAATTCTGAAAAATTATATTTTGAATTAGAGGAAACTTCTCATCGTGTAAAGGTCTTCTGACACTTCACGTGAAAATTTCAGAGCTGTACACATATTAGATGTCACTTTGTAAAAAATTAGTTAATAAATATAAATACAATTTTTACATTCTGTTTATCAAAAGTCTAATTAGATGGCTAAAACTACTTATGTTGAAATGTTCAAAGCTCTACCGCTGTTAGAAGCAGCTTTGTAAAAAATTAAATAATATTCAATAACAGGCTTGCTGAAAGGTTCATTGCTTCCCAAGCATAAGTTTGTTTCACTAGCTAAAGAATTAATAGCTACATACAATTTTAATATTAGAACCCTTCAAAGATCCCTAACAAAAGCTATTTATGTTGGAAACTTCAAAAATGTCTGTCTGTTAAAAGTTGCTTTCTAAATATTTAATTAAAAAAATTAATATAAAAATTCTGTTTATAGAAAGTCAAATTAGAAGCTCAAAACTAGTTATGTTGGAAATTTCAGAGTTCTATGCCTATACTAAGCAGCTTTCTATAGAGGGACAGACACACAGCCTCTTTGTTTTATTATTATGGATATCTGGGGTGCAACTTATATATATATACAGTTAACTCATGATAACTCAATGTTTAAGGGACTGGCCAAGTTATTCGAGTTAACCGAAGTAGCCCGGAAGTTATTTTCTATTCAAGGCATATTTCATCAGACATCTTTTGTTTGTACTTGTACATGTGGAGTCAGAAAGACAAATTGTGTCTTGCTTTAAACTTTTCTAGCCATCCTGCACTTGCTATAAATCCTTCAACTTTTAGTAAACAGGCAAGGTTTAAAAAAAAAAAACAACTTTTTTTTTTAACATCACCTTACTAAGAGGGGTTTAAGAATTATGGTTTTGATAGGTCTCAAATCATTTTAAAGAACAGCTTCGACACGAAGAAAGGCACATACTTTCAATCATTTAATCGATGGATCGAGTTTCGATGCATGTGTTCTCAAAATCGTCTTTGTTCTGCAAAATTATTGAAAGAGTATGCAGAGGAATTCTGTACTTTACAGCAACATCTTTCTTCTTACAATGCAGATTTTGCTCCGTTTCATTGATCAATTTAACCTTTTCAGTTGAACTAAGCATATTCAACTTGCGTTTTAACATTATTCAGAGCCAACGTTCATCAACACCGTTCACTCACACATAAAATCTGGAATGGAATGTAAATGCAAAAACTCGTTTACTTTCTGTATGCCTCAATGGAAACAGGTTTTTCCTAGGTAACAAGTAAAAATGTAAGACATCAAGTAAAGAGTAAAAAATAAAAGTTTTTTTTTTTAATTAGTATATTGTGTTTTTTTTTGGGTGTTAGTAATGATAATAAAATTTTCATAAAAACTTCCGATTTAAAAGGTGTACACTTCGAGACATGAAGATAATTTAGTGTTAAAAAACATTAAATTGTCTTGGGACCTAATGAAAACTTCGAGATAAACGAATATTCGACTTACGAGACTTCGAGTTATCGCAAGTTGACTGTATATATATAAGACGTGGCGCTTGACGGGCGCCATACCTACCGAATATCAGAGTAAAAGACAAAGTCACGTGATCCGCAGTTTTGGTTTCTAGTTTGAATTTAAACAAAAACGTCACTTTTGTCGCACAGCTAGAGGAGCGTGCTGGAGGGTTACATGATCGGTAAGTTTTGGTTTGATCCAAAGGACAATTCCAGCATTTTTTAAAAACGAGTGAAATTAGTACATATTTATGAAGAATTTCTTTCCGATTCCAAATGTTTAAACAAAAGTTCTTTAAAGAAATCTGTTATTTAAATATTAAGAAAAGAAAATGCCCCAAAACCAGTCCGATCAAAACAGTCAACAAAATCCAGGACGTACAGAGACCCTATCGTCTCTATGGTTATTGTGAGGTTTCTGTCAAATACAGGGGTCAAAGTGACAAAATAAGAATATATAGGATTTAAAAAAAAAAAAATATAGGGCATTTTAAAACATCAAATAACTGCACACAGTTGCTACTGAACTTAAAAATTAACTCGTTATACATTTATATTGCATTTAAGAGAATGAAAACACACCTTTAAAAAGAAGAAATCGCCTGATCCTGAATATGTCATCCGTTATTGCCTCAATATTCCATCCCTAAATCAAGTTTTATTAATTACATTATTTGCAATCTTGAGTCTTTTGCTTCCAGTATCTATAACTGCTTGAACTGCTCTTCTTTAAGTATTTTCTTTTTATCTCTGTTTGCAGTCATTTGTTGATTCAGATTTATTATTCAGTGTCGGTTGGATTGGCGGCGAAAATTGGGAGATTAAGCGCCGAATGTGGCGAACCGTGGACTTGGTTTTCCGGAAACCCTAGAGACCGTTTGGATTTGACAACACAACGTATTGACGTCATTTTCAATTTTGACGACTTTTATGAAAAAATTATGGCTAATATTCCGAATCCGGTACTGATTCTGTGCCACGGTGATTTGACGGTGATTGATAAAAAATGGCAGCCCTGCCATTTTTTTAAGAGCAAGAGAACTGCCTATGGTTGTCAGAATTAGGCGCGGTTTGATGTAAACAATTCGTGGCGCAGAACCTGTATCGGATTTGGAATAAAAAAATCGCCATCCGACATCATACAGTAAATCTTAACCCTTTTGTTTCCTTCATCAATTATTGACTGAGCACTCAAAATGTTCTATAGTAGTCCTGCAAGTTAATCACAAGTTGTTTTCATCCGTTTTTCTCGAGGCAGAGTTTTGTTGCTGCATCTCTCTATGTATTATGACCAATTAATTTACTACGTTGGAGGAGAAAACAAATCAGAAATTCAAGACCGCGTGCTATGGAAAAGTTCATATGTTTACACTTTACAACTCCCGCCGGTCCAGTAGAGTTGAGTTGTAGGTTATGTAGCACGTGACGTCACAAGAGATAAAACGCCGCCGTTACAAACATCGCCTTTGTCAGGTCTTTTTTACCTACGATCGCGCCAAAGAATCCGAAATTTAAAAAATGGCAACGATCGGCACCGTTATAACGAATTTGAAGAAAATATAGATCGAATCAATATAGAAATATAGGACAATTGTAAAATATAGGACAATATAGGACGTTTTTGACAATTTTTTTAAAAATATAGGATTTATAGGACATATAGGACGTCTGGGACCCCTGCAAATAGTTGGCATTAAAAAAATTGGCATTGGTAGACCATTGCCACATTCTGTACAGGTTGGCGTGATTTGCGAGAAACTTGCAAATCTGGTTTCCGCTGCTGCATTTCAAGCCAAGATGTTTGTGAAGCCGTGACGTCACATTGCTGAGCCAATGGAATGAGTCATTTTCTTGCCAACTTCTAACAAGGTAATTTTGATAGCAAATTAAAAAAAAGAAAAAATGCATTGAGCAGAAATGTTTATGGCCTCTTTGAAACATTTAGAATTGAATAAAATTAAAAAAAAATGTAGGAATTGTCCATTGCCATTCTGCTCACGGAAATATAGCTGAATTTGGGCGACACGCAAGAGAATTATATATATAGATTGAAGGAGAGAAAAATTTAAGGAATTTTAGGGCAAATGCAACTACTACAATTGGTCAGTTTCTTTTATTGCATATGAATGCTTTTTCCACAAGGAGGATGGCCAATTAGAATGCTATCACAACTTTAAAAGAATAAAGCGATGACATTTATAATTTTTTTGTTAGATTTACATCAATTACATTCCAATTTGCAGTGGAATATCAAAGGTAGTGATTCACCAACGAGAATGTGCGCTTTTGTGTTCCTGTGGGAATATACATTACAACCAGGTTTTTAAGACCCAGCATGCGTTGCTATGGGTTAAAATTAGTTTCTCTTTGTCAACTTAGTGAATTTTCAAAGTGAAGTACTTCAGGAGCAATTTGGCTAAAAATGTGTAATGCAGCTTGGAGCAGAAACGGAAAACAGTTACAATTCCTTGTTTGAATTAATGAGAATTTTTTAAAGCAATACAATGAAATTGATAAATACCTAGCTGCACGTAGGTACATCATGAGATCACAATCGGGGACACCAGGGGACCATCTCAATTCTTCTCGTGCTTCACACTTCTCGGGCATTTCGTGGGGCCTTGTGTGAGGTTTGCAGGGAGGCAGGCGAGCCTGGTGGCTGGGACCCACCCGAATTTCTCCTTGAATTGTCGCCAGCCTGCGAGATTTACACTGCTCGGGGAAAGCAGGAACTCACAAATGCAGATAATTCCTTTACTTTAAATGGAATATTACTTCAAAAACCTAAAAAAAAATTATTGACTTTTAGAATTTTTTTATGTGTGTATTAATAAATCAGTCCCAAAACTTTTTTTTTAAATACAAGTTTTTACTATGGCATAGCTTTGTAAATTAAATTGATGTCAAGTGGATAGCATAATTTAAAAATAAAAAAAAAAATTATCGTATAATAACACAAAATGTTGGCACCATTTGCCACCTACTGCACACATTCTTCCAGCAGACTTGTATTTTCAGAAAATGTGAAATTGATTGCTACATAAGTATATGACTGGGAAAGATTAGAATCACCTTTCATGTAGCAATAGTAATCTTGGTTTTTAATGTTAAAATCTGGTAATTTAAGTTTGGTAATAAATTTTTATGGCAGACATCCAACTTAGCTACTTTATGGTATTTGTCCTTGTAAATGCAGGTTAACCCATTAGCGCCCAGTGCCCTCATTTAAGGACGCTGTAAAAAACTGCTGTTTCTATTATTAAATTAAAAAGTATTACTTTTTTTACAAATTGGTCAGATAGATGGGAGCACTATACAATGTGTAATTTGTCAAGAATGACATAAAAATGGGGAAGGGGTAAAATGCACTATTATTTTCCGCTTTTTTGGTAATGGCGTTGTGTTAAATTCATACTTCAGTATCGCACTGGATATATAAGGTAATTTTTTCAGTTTGGTATACATATAATCAAGATAGTCTATATTATACAGTTAACATGTTATTCAATATTTGTTGTTATTCATATATCCGTAATAAGCAGGAAATCTTATCCGTCATCATTTGAGGATGCTGGGCGTTTGACTATACTTCTTATTCACCATTTAGATTTGTTTTCAAGTGTGGTTAACCCATATGACCGGACGTATCTTGCATTTTTAGCAGTCAAACTATAAATGAACACTGAAAGATGACTGGAAGAAAAATATTTAAAAGCTTAGAAGAGGCAACTGCTTATTTTTTTTCTGAAGAAATTGAAGACGATATTATAACAATGCCTCCGAATGTAGATGAACTAAGAGATGAAGAACAATTCGATGATGATAATTTGAACACTCTTGTTGTATCAGATGTTGCAGGTACATTAGAGATTACAATAACAGATGATAATGATAACTCTATTATTATTTCAGACTAGCTGAATACCCATGTTTCGTTTAGAAATTTTACCATGTGCAATATTTTAGTTAGCTGTGAGGCCCCGCGTTGCGGAAATAAGTCATTGGTGTATAGGCCTCAATTTTTGGCGTTTCGCTTGCAGGAAGGTTCTCCACAATGCAAAATCAAGCTCGCTTCTCTCGCTGAAAAATTCATTGACATATAAGAACAGGCTTACTTAGCTTATTGAAAGGTTCATTGCTATGCAAGTATGAGCTTGTTTTGCACAATGAAAGGTTCCTTGCTGCGTAAGTTCGTTCACTCACTAAAAACTAATTGTTACATAAAGCCTTAATATTAGAAGCCCCTCCCCTGACGAGAAACAAAAAATTCCCATTAATACTATGACACAACACCCCTTTAAGAATATTTTAACACATGATATTTGTAAAAAACAAAATTAGATGGCCAAAACTACTTATGTTGAAATGTTCAGAGCTCTAAGCCTATTAGAAGTCGCTTTTTGTGAAAATATTAATTAAAAAACAAATTAAGATTTTAACATTCTTTTTTTTTTTCAAAAGTCCACTTAGTAGGCCAAAACTACTTGTGTTGAAAATTTCAGAACTGTAGCCCAATTAGAAATCGTTTTGTAAAATATTTGTCAATGAAAAAAAAAATTAATTCAAAAATAAAATTTTAAAATTCTATTTTTCAAAAGTCTAATTAGAAGGCCAAAACAACTTATGTTGAAAATTTCAGAGCTGCAGCCCTATTAGAAATTGTTTTGTAAAATATTTATTAATTAAAAAAAAAACTAAATAAAAATTTAAAATTCTTTTTTTTTTTAAAAGTCTAAAACTACTTTTTGTTAATTAATTTAGAAAATCCCTTATAAAAGTTTTAATATTCTGTTTTTCAAAAATACAATTAGAAGGCTAAAATCATTTATGTTGAAAATTTCTGAGCTGTATCTCTATTTGAAGTCACTTTGTAATAAAAAATAATTAAAATTTTAACATTCTGTTTGACATATATACAATTAGAAGGCCAAAACTTCTTATGTTGAAAATTTAGAGCTCTACTCCAATTTAAAGTAGCTTTCTATAGATCCACACACAGCTTGTTTTATTATTATAGACTAGTTAAGTACTCATGCTTCGCTACGAAATTTTACCATGTACAATTTTTTTTAGCTAGTTGCATCGCACCGCATTGCGGAGATCCGTCATTGGTGTAAGGTCCTAGATTTTGGCGCTTTGCTCACCGGAAGGTTCGTTTCTACGCAAAACCAAGCTGGCTGAGAAGTTCATAATAAGCACAGGCTTACTTCACTCGCTGAAAGGTTCATTTCTATGCAAGCATGGGCTCCCTTAAATGTTCATTGCTATGCAAGCATAAGCTCGCTCAGGGTGGCCACAAAATTCAGAAAAAAAAGTTCCTCGATTTCCCTGACAGATTTCTAAAAAATTCTCTAATTTTACGGTAAACTTTTTAAAAATTTCTCCAGAAGTGTAGACACCTTGATCAAATAGAACATATATGCTAAGGAGATACCATGCTAATTTTTTAAAAATAGTTTTGGTGATAATGAGAAGTTTAAATTATTTTGTAACATTAAACTTCTAATGATTACCACAACAAATCTTCGGGTAAATGGTGCCAAAACACAGAAGAACAGGAAAACATGCCTGAAAATTTCCCTGATTTTCGTGTTTAAAAAGTTCCCTGACATTTCCCTGATTTCCAGGTTCTGTTGCCACTCTTGTCACTTCACTCACTAAGAACAAATTGCTGCGTAAACCCTTAATATTAGAAGCCCCTCCCCAGTCGAGAAATAAAAATTCCCCGTTAATACAATAATGCAACACCCCTTTGAGAATATTTTTACACATGTTTTCGAAAAGTAAAATTAGAAAGCCAAAACTACTCATGTTCAAATTCCAGAGCTCTAGGCATATTAGAAGTCACTTTTTGTGAAAATATTAATTAAAAACAAATTGAGATTTTAACATTCTTTTCGTCAAAAGTTTAATTAGAAGGCCAAAAGTACTTTGACAGTTCAACAGGACTTTTGACAGTTACAAATGTTCTGCAGACATTTTTTCAAAATTTCCATTATGATATAAAAGAAAAAACCCATAAAATTAATACTACACATTTATTGCCAAAATGACAATGACGAAAAAAATTATTTTTCAAACCAAGGCATACATTCAAAATTTGTAACTTTATCAATGACTTTCAGCAAGAAAAGCGCTCCAGAACGAGAAACGGACATGTGATTGATCCCCCTATGAAAGCGGGGAGTTTTTCTTTAAGAAACTGAAGCTCGGGGAAATGTTGTTCCGAGAAAATTGAGGGGGGGAAAGGGGAAGGGTGGACAATAGAAACGTTTTGTTCTGCAGAACATGTCATCCCATAGGTGAAATTCTTTTTCTCACTCGCGGGCATTTGTTCCAAACTTAAAATTGTTCTGCAAGGACTCTGATTGTTCTGCGACGTACGGCGCAGTTTTAGGCACTTTCTGCTTTCGGGATGATACCTATTCTTCAAAGCCAAGAACATATTATATGAAATGCAATGTAACATTATGTATAGAATGTTTTCCACTTTTTCATCCAAAAAATCAATCTTGAAAATGTAAAAAAAAATATAAGTTTTCTTACAAGTGTAAAAATAAATTTTGCTTCTTAACTTTATATTGCTTATTAGTTTGTTTATATATTAAAACTACATAATTTAATGTAACAAAATTGAATTTTTTAGAAAATTAATTTTTATGCATATAAACGACCAGCGTCCTCAAATGAGGACGGTTCAAAACATATGGTTATAGTTAAAAACTTTCAAAATGCTTTCGAAATACACTTAATTTATGCATTTCTAACCATGTATATCAATTTCAAAGAAAATGTTCCAAATTTGTTAATTTGGGCATTGATGGTTTAATATGAAACCCCTCTAACAAATGACATTCTCAAGCATCCTAGAAATTTTGTAGCAATCCATATTTTACAGCAATTTCTCTTATTTACTGAAACTCAAAAATAATTTTATGGCTTATTAAAAAAGTGTGTTAGTTGGATTTTGTGGCTTGTTAAAATGTAATGATGCCCTTTTTAAACAACTTTATTTCTGTAGCAAATGGAATTAATACATTTACCAAAATAACTTTTGATTTAAGAACTTATATTTTGATGTTTACACAAGTATTTAATATGCAAACTGTTTAATTTAAAGTGTTAACTATTTTTTTAATTTAAATAACATTTCTATAAGGTGCGTAACTATTAGTTATACCGGGTGTCCAAAGTGGAAAAACTCTGAATGTCCCCGATATAAAGTGGTTAACAAATTAATAAATATAGGAATAGAACTAGTCATAATAATTTTTAATATTTGCAATTGTAAAAAAACACAAATATTAGTTAATTGTTCTGTTGATATTTTCAGTTTTCTCATGGCACTGCATTAATTTAAATGCTTTGTGTGACCCATTGGGTCTTTGAAAACCACTTCAGTCCCAGTAGCCGAAACTTTTCTGTCAGTCTGTGACACTAATTTGGATATTAAAAAATTATTTCCATTATAATTCATATTTTTTAAAGTTTGCATAAAATATATAGGCACCTAAGGTGCTATTTTGTTAAAAAAAAATAAATCATGTTTTACATAAAGAAATTTAACAAAATAAATAAAATATTAAAACTGAAATATCTAATATTATTGTACCTGATATTTTTTTTTAATAATTTTTATACTATTTTAAGAAAATAATCTACTGTTTTCAATAACATTAAATGTTTCAAAATAGTCAAGACTGTTTTGGTTAAATAATACACATGTATAACAATTATATAATTTTATTTTAAAGAAATAAAAGTAAATTATGCATTACTTTTAATAAAATAAAACATTTCAAAATATGAAAGATTGTTTTGGATAAGTATACAGATACAATAAGTATACAATTCTATTTTTTGCATAAAACAATCTGCATTATTGATAATTTGTCAGTCTCGCAAAATAATCTGAAGGTTAGGGTGCGCCTTATTTTCGAATGTGTTAATTTTTTAAGGAACACCCTCTCATTTTCTTCCATTTGATGAGAACAAAATTTACAATTATTCTTATTTAAATCAAATGATATTTACAGGTGGCTTTCAGCTTTGCATAATCTGATAAATTTAGCTTTACAAAAGCATTGCAATTAATGTGTTAGATGTATTTGCTAGAATATTTAATTGTTCAGCAAGTAGTTATTGAATAGTTATATATATTATGTTTCAAGTAGCTTACATATATTGATTTTAGCCTTAGTAGTAACTCATATAAATTTAGTAGAAACATATCAATTTTAACTAAAGAACTAAAATTAAAAATACTAAAGTTGATATTTTGAAAATATTTAATTGATGAGCTTTAAGAATAATTACTTTCATTTTTTCATCCTCTTTATTTATAATTGTTTTTGTATTTTAAAAAACTACACCATTACTTTGTAAAACTGAATGAACTATAACCATTTAACTGTTTCTTCCCAATAAACACAACCATTTCATTGTTTATGTTTACTTTCTTAATATACTGCTTTCATGATTCAGTAAGTAAAAGAAACCCTTTTGAATTAAAATATTGAGCTGATAAGATAGATAAGGACTTTTGGGTTTCCATTAGGCGAGTCTTTTTTAATGTTGGGTCTGTTGCTGACTTTTTAAAGTTAATTAGTGTACCCTTATTAATTGCTTTCTACACACAAAGCAACTCTGTTCAACTATATTTGAGCCATGTCTTAACCCTAAAAAGTTTAAACATGGTTGTTAAGTACAAAATGAACAATGTTAAATTGACAGGTATGTTACCTATTGAAGGTAACAGACCTGATACATATTAAAAAAAGTAATAAAACTTAAAAAATGCATAAATAATTTAAAAATCTCTCAAGTGTACTAAAAACTAAGGATTAAATTCCTAAAAAAATAAACACATAATTAGGCTTGGGCGATGTATCGATACATCGTCCAAAACCGGTGTGAAATCAACATCGTCAAACCGGTTTCACTATATTCCCTAAACCGATACATCACGATCTTTTCTGACAAGCGATACTTGCCTAGCACTTCAAGGACGAAGAACCGCTGATGCCACAATTTATGCGCGGTGTTTCTAAAATACTATAGAAACGTATTGAAACCGTCGACAACGCGCCGTTTGTAATACGATACTTAACTACATCGCAGTTAATCCTCCCTGCATATGTGCGGTGTATCCAAGACTGTATAGAAGCGTAGTGTAACAGCTACACCGCGCCGTTTGAGACGATTTCCATTTGCTTTTGCTGGGGTGATACTTCATCCGCATCGTTATAATCGTATCCACCTTCGGTATGTGCGATGCTTCCATTTTAGGTCTCGCGTTTATTTCCTATTTCGTTTTTACAGCTGAGTATTGGTGATTTTCAGGTGCCAGTAGTCTAGTAATACTGGAGATTCCATGAAAGAAGTATTCCTTTTATTGTTTTAACATTTTTTTTTTTTTGTTCTCTCAACTCCTTTTGATTTTTATGTAATTTTTCATCAGATATAAGACCTTGATATTCTATTTTTGGAATTCAATTGAGTGTTTCCTAAATTTTTTTCTTCTTTTTTCTCTCTCTCTAACTTGGAAGAAATAAAATATAAAATTTTTGTATTTTTAAATCTTTTATTACTTCAGGATTTTTTTATCCAACATTTTTACCCTTTGAGAGCTTTGTTTTATTTATTAACTCAAGGGGATTGCTGTATTCTAGCGGGGTAATTTCTGTCTAGTTCTTATCTAGTTAAGATAATCAGGTTATTTATTACTATGATGGTTTGTTAGATCTGCCAAAGTCAATATGAACTAGCGCCAGGGCTCCAGAAAAATATTTTCTTCCTGCGTACACAAATGCCATATCCAAAAATTTCCTGCGAGTCTGCGGGCTTTAAATTATATTGCTGAAGAAAATTAAATGTTACGTACTATTGAGAATTAAAAGTTGTTTAATTCAAAATATTCTTGGCATTGATTTAGAAAGCACCTATCTGCAGGATAAACATCGGTTTCCAATGGCACATTTCCAGTTGTAATATTAGGTCGTTGGTTAAAGGTTAAGCTTGTGAAATGATAGCAAACACTGAGGCTGGTCCAGCATGCCTCCTTTCATAACTATTTTCATTTTTGTGCTTTCGATTTAAATGCTATGAATGGTTTTGCTCCAACATTTCTTGCAAATACAGCATTTCATCTTCATTGTCTTGTTTGGATATCTCCTTATCATTTTAAAGAAAAATGTGGTTTCTCTTAAATTACAATGGAATATCCAAGAATTCTTTCAAATCAAAAAGAAGAATGAAAGAAATAAACTCTCAGTGTAATTACATGATTCAATAGGTTCAGATTCCAAAATCAGGAAATAAAACCCCCTCCCCCCCCTTATGTTAACACTTCTCCCTTCCCTGTCCAAAATAACTAGAATTTCTCCTTCCTATATATAGAAGTAACAGGTGGTGAACTATGTGGAGAATAGCATCCCTCCCCCCCAACCTCTCTCCTCCTGGCGTTACAGGAGTCAACAACTCCCTCTTTCCAGCCCTGCCTAACTGGAATTTCTCCATTAAAAAAAAAAACTAAAAAAAAACGGCATTTGACTTTAATTTCCTGCATACATCGTACGCCCATTTTATCAAACTCTGACTAGCGCATGGACTGATCACAGCTGTTTCTCAAGTTTTATTGCTTAAATATTTATAAACGATTTTTTTCCCATTTACGTTGAAGGATTTTCTCTTCTGATTCGTAAGTAAATAAATGTTTTATAATTTTAATTTTTTTTTCTTCAGTTTGTACAATTTGAATAAAGTTTATTTCCATAAGATTAACTACTCAATCCATCATTGCTTCTTAAAAATGCCGAAATGCATATTTTTTTGGCTTTTTGGCACAAAATAAAGATCATTAGAATTTTAAATGTTATGCATTAGTTTTATTTTTATTGTTTAATAGTTATATTGTATATAGTAAGTAATAAAATATTCATTATAAAGTATGTTTTTGATTTAATAATTAAGAATATCCAATAACTAAAGTAACATGTGGACAGCCAGGAAGTGAACTTGTCCTCCCCCCCCCCCCCATCACCCTCCCTTCCTTGGATAATAACAAAGTAAAATTTCATTAAGATATTAAGATAGAGAAATGGAAAAATCCGGATTAAACCAAAAAAAATAACCAGCTTATACTCCCTTGGGTGCTTTATGTATATCCCCCTCAAAGTAATTCGGCCGCTGCTCATGTTATTTAAAATAAACTTCTATACATGAATTTAATAAAATGTTACAAATCTAAGTAAGCATAACTTTTGGCTACATGTTTTCGGCTTTCTTTTGGCGTGTTATGAAATGTTGTTTTATAGTATTTTGTAAAAAAAATATAGTTAATATCGTGATGTTTGCTTCCCGATATATCGCGATGCAGAAATCTTAACATCGTCCAAGCCTACACATAATATCTGCTCTCTCAAATCATGTTAGATCAGTTACTCAATATCAAATCTGTTACCCTATGTCAGGTCTGTTACTTGACTCAGAATAAATAAGGGTCAAATGACAGATACAAAACCTATTTATGATACTATTTGAATATATACAGTATAACATCCTTTTTATACATCTTAGAGAAAAGTTACACTAATAATAAGTAAAAGGAACAAAACTGACTTTTTTTAAATGTGAATAAAATATGAAATATTTCTCTATTGCAAAACTACGAAATAAATTTCAATTTTAGACTAATTGCCTATTAGAGAAGCTGATTTTGATTTACTAATTCAAGAAGTTGTAATTTCATATAAATATTAATATGTCTGGTATTAGACTTGAGTTTTTTCCTCATAGCGATTTATAAGAACTCCGCAGGTCTTAATTTTAATTTCATCTTGCTACTGGCTATGAAACTATGTACAAGACATTTGCAAGAACTAATGTTAATCACCAACAATTGTTATCTATTTCAATTTCAAAAATGTCACAATTATGAAAACCACCCATTTACTTCATGGTTGCAGGGATAAAATTTGAAATAAAATTAGCATTAAACTTAACTTATGAAAGTTAGGACCATGTTTTAAAACATTTTCTTAAAATGAAAGTGCAAGTAAAAGAAAAGAATTTGAAATGCATTTAATTTATAAAATACACCCAGGAAAAAGCTAAAATAATAACTGGTGACAGTCCACTGATGTGCAGTGGTAGAAATGGCAAAAAAAAAAGTGGGGGGATGCCCAAAATTTGGTGACAAGTGCATCCCCCCTCTCCCATCTTCAATGATAGATTTTATATAAGATAGAGATATTATTAGATTCGTAACTTATACTAAAAATATTAACTAGTAAAGAAATAATTTATACTTTCTAACATTAACCAAGGGTTTAAAATTTATTGTTATTTTAATGAATATTCGGCAACTTAGTTTTTTTCCTTGAAAGTAAGAGATAAAGTTATGTAATAATTCAATGTTAAATACATAACTGTTTATATAGAGAATACTAAAAAGCTTTAAAAAAAAAAATACCTTGTTTTTATTTGAAACAAGAATAGAAATCTAACTTAAAAGAAAGTTCCTCCAAAGTTAAAAGTTGATCAAGTGTAACTGTATATTGTTAGTAAAAATACTAATATTTTTATACAAAGTAGCACACCATATTTTTATAATATTATATATATATACCATACTTAGTTTTAAAGTTTTCAAATGTAAAAATTAACACTTTTTCTCAGTATCACTATATTTAAAGGTTAGTGTTGTTTTAGGCAGTTTGAATGCTTTTAAAAGTGGGGAGACGCATGGGTATTTTCTTGAAAAGTGGGGGGATGCGTCACCCCGCGTCTACCCACACTTCTAGCACTGCTGATGTAACATTTCCCTATTTGATAGTAAATGCCAGTTACACAGATTCTTGATTTTCTGTAGAGAATGATCCAAGAAAATAACAATATAAACATAAATTATTTTTTAAGAAATATATTTTATTATGGTTGACCTCTATCTCTAGTTATTTTTGCACGCTATTAGAAAAACAATGCACTAACGCTTGCAAAATTGGGAAAACACTCATTGTTGGTGGTTGTAGTGAGTAGTAAGTTAGAGTAAAGTAATTTAAAAAAAAATTCTTTTAAACAAGTTTTAGTTTTTCTAGGATTGTTTATTGCAATAGATTAATGTAGAAATGCTGAGAGAAAAAACATTATTCCACAATTTTTTTCTTCTCCCTTAATACAGAGGGATTGAGTGAGAATCTTTCTTTTCAAATCTTTCTTTACGCTAATGAGTGCCATCAGTAATATCAGCAATTGAGGGAACAAATTTATTCCTTTTACTGAGGTATCACACACTTGATTAAAATAATCCAAACATGAAAATGAACAGTTTGAAAAATTCTATAACAGCTTTCTAATGGCTATATAGCACTTTAATGCCAGAAGCATCTTTTGCATATTATATTAAACTGGTGCATAAAGTAACCTTTTTTGAAATTTGTGTCAATAAAGTAAATTTTATTAATACTTATTTGAATTTTTAAACAAATCTTTACGAATAGCACCATCTTATTAAAGAAAGTTATGTATTTCTATTAGAATAAGAATGAGTAAATACTCTGTGGTATTTATCCTAATACTTATCCATTGAAAATCTTAATTCATATTTTTAAAACATTTTTGTTAATATATTTTTTTTATAGTTTCAGGCAGTTGCAGAACTTAAAATACTGACATGAGTTCCTGTATTCCCCCCCCCCCAGAGGCTACTGAAGTAAACAAACTGAATTTTAAAACGAGTGAACTGATTAACTTGAATGCAAGAAAAATTGCTCTGAAATAAGAAATGTGTTAAAAAATTTAAATTGTAATGTAAAATTTAAAAGAAACAAAAGAACTTTGAAAATAACTACATTTTACCAAGCCCTACAAAGCTAGAGCTAAAAAGAAAAAATGACAATTCAAATACTTTGAATTCAATTTAAGGACCCCAATAAAGGAAGTATTTTTTACTTCGAAGATAGAAATAAAATATGAACAAAAAGGACAAATAATTTTTATGAATTAGCAGTAACTTGATAACCAACAACTTTGGAAATGATCCATTTGACATGTATCCCAACATGAGACAGTAATATTTACATGATTAAAATAAAATTCTACAAATTAAAATGGATTGAACATTGCAAAGGCTTTAGAATTTATAATGCAAATATATCATTGAAACAAGCATATGTTCTCATAACCGTTTTTTATCCGAATCAACTAAAATGGTAATCAAATGTGTCCTTCAATGTTTAAGAAAATAAAAATTTCCAGTCACAATTTATAAATATTACGAAAGAGTACAAAATATATTGCAATTAAATAATGACCCTTTGCATACCAATTTCATAAGAAAGATACAAATTTCGTCGAATAATTGAAGTATTTCGGTCAAAATTGTAATGGACACCATTGCATTCGTATAAGCTGCAATCAGAGAAAAGCTATTAAAATGTTCGAGAAATAAATAACCTTTAGTAGGCGCTAAATGATCGTTGAAAGAACCTTTTAAGTGTTTTTAGAAAATACAAAATGTATTTAGTTTGATAATAACACGGAGCAGTAAACTCAAGGAAAGACTTTCATTATCGCATACTTTTAATGCATGACTAAGCTTAGATAATTTCATGCAAGCCTTATGTTTTTTATTTAGAAATCTACAATACAATAAATTCACATTAGGCATATTAAAAAGAAAATTGTATCTGTTTTTGTGTTGATGATAATAATGGGAACATAATTCACTCAAGAGTAAATAAACACTTCCTGTTATTATGGATTGCAAGCTCGATCATGTAAATAGGCATTAAAAAGTAAATAACTTTCCACAATCAGTATCCATGATTAGATTATAGATTTTTGTCGTTGCATTTCAAAAGTTGATACATTGGATATGCATCTCCAAGCACTTCTCAGATAACTTGAAAAATCTGTTACAATAATCGGGTCTGATAATCCTAATTATCTATTTAGCAAAGGTATACAACGATAAAAAAAATACTTGATCACTACTTGCCTTAATTATGTTGCAATTTTAGCCCATTCTATCCCGCTGTGTGAGGAGAAGAAAGGTATTAAATGTAAACATTTGATTGCAAGGAGCAGTGATTGTTTTATTAATTTTTTCATCCACGCAAGAGGCCCTTGGCCTCGACCGCAGGAGGAGTGGACGCCATTTTAATTTTAATGAAAATAATCTCTAATCGCTGAATTCGTGGTTACAGCTAAAGCACATCACAGTTCATACCTCATTCGATGACTTTATGCATGGAGACAATGGATTTTATGAAAGTTGTTATTTTGAGTGTGGTTCCATATTACGGCAATACTTTGGACATTCTTGTAACTAATTACTAAATACCATTTAAAATGAATTGAAATGTACTCATTCAATTAACCAATTACAATGCAAACATTATTTTTCTTTTAATACAAGAGTTGTCTAACGTCTTTACTTTGAAAATAAAACATCGTTCTTTGAACAAACTTTTCAAATTCGATGCCACACTATCATTCAGTTTTAAACTTTATCCAAATTCTTATTAAACATTTGAATCTAGTTTAAAAACTTGCTACCTCAGTTTGCTGTCCCTACTGGCCATTAATACAAAAACATTCTTTTATTTAGTGCCAATCATGTGACGACAGAGCTAAGCGTGCCCAGGAAAACCAGTTTGTCACGTGATCGACTCTGACTGGGAATCCAGTGGATGCCACATTTTCTAATTACTGGTGCGTCAATTTCCATCATCCAATCATCTGTGCTTAGGGTGGATCTTATTTTTGAACTATGAATATGTGGTCTTCTCACCATCTAATTTTGTTCCTATTTAGAACAGAGAAAAAAAAATAAAAAATCTTAGCACAATTGAATAATATTTAGAGGTAGCTCAATGATGGTAAAGTTTTTAATGTACTGGATGGATGCACACAATGTCATGGAAAATTAATTAAATACCACCACCTTTAAATATACTTAAAATTTCTTCAGCTTTATAGTATTTTGACTCATAGAAAGATGAAAGCCTTGGACTATGCAAAACTGTATATAGCACAAGGCAAAAATTAGAACAGCCATTTTGTGCCGCAAATGCAACATTTAGAGTTTGATCTCCGATTATAAAATTTTCGAAAGTCGAATAATTTTTTTATTATTTTGATATTTTATTACATCAGATGCTGCTAAAAGCTTAGGACAGAACATTAATGAATTTGCTTTAAGCAAAGCAAATTCATTCAAAGCTTTAAGCAAAGACTCAATTCGTCAATAAAGAATGGAAGAGAGAGCAAAAAAATATATGAAAAAATAAAGACTAACTTTCAAGGCAACAATGCTTTTGTCGTTCATTGATGGAAAATTGATGCGTGATTTGACTTGAAAAGATAAAATTGATCGCTTGCTAGTATTAGTTTCAGCGGAAGTAGTTTCTCAACGACTGGCAGTTGCCAAGATTCCATCTGCAAGAGGAGAAGCTCAGGCTGCAGCTGTCTTTGAAGTCATTGAAGATTGGGCTATAGCAGACAACATTCGTGCAAATGTGCTTTGACACTACAAGCTCAATCACTGGTCATACATCTGGTGCGCGTGTCCTTCTAGAGCAAAAGCTTCAGAAAGAGCTCTCATCACTTGCTTGTAGATATCACATCATAGAGCTCATAATCAGTACAGTGTTTCAAGTATTTATGGGAGTCAGTTCTTCTCCTGAAGTGGCACTGTTTAAACGCTTTCAAGAATATTGGGGATTCATTATTACATATAAATATGAACCAGGAATTTCCTTTTATGTTGCTGCAAATTTAATAGAAGATATAAAGCAAGAGACGTACAACTATGCAAAGAAGTACTAGAACAAAGAATACCAAAACTAAAAGGGATCATAAAGAATTTTTACAACTCGCAATTATCTTTCTTGGCGCTGTATCAGAAAGGAAAGTCCGATTTTTGTCACCATCAGGAGCAATACACCATGCCTACTGTCCAAAGTCATATACTGTCTCAAAATCTGGATGTTTAAAGCTCAATTTAAATTCACTTTAAACGAAGAAAAAGGATTATGTGTTGTGTGTTTTTTCATAGTCTGTATGTGCTTGCTAGTTTGGATCTCTGCACCTCATGTTTTATGTGCTCCTTACAATTACCTGTTGTTGCTGAAGTCGTTATTTGGATACTCATCAATACATTCAGCTATTTCTAAGTCACTATCACTTAAATTTGCTAATCATTTGTGATATTTGTCACAAGGATTCGTTGGTTTAACTTTGTTTGATAGTCATGTAGTATATCAACCAAAAAAATGGATGGTGAATACTATGCAGAATGAAGCACATGCTGAAAACTAGATCAAAATTACTCTTAGCGAATCAGCCTTGCTGTTCATTTGTTCAAGAACAAAAGCTTAGACCGTTTAAATTGTTGAAACTTCCCTTTGGAATTTTTGCAGTTAATCCAGATTTTGTGAGAGCTAAGAGAGGACTACAAACGAAATAATAGAATAAGAGGCCAAAGAGAAATAAAGTTTTACAAGTTGTAAATGCCAATGCTGAACGTGCAGTTGCACTTATTCAGGAATGCAGTGGATTGACAGCTCATGATGAAATGCAGCTGCAATTCCTGTTGCAAGTCATTGACGATCATCGCAAAATGTATCATGATAGCAGGAAAAAGACTCCATCTCAGCCTTTGCAAAGGCAACAAAATTTCAACAGTAAATAAAAAGCGTGTGATATTTACAATAAATTATATAAATCGTTTAAAATTAATGCATTAAATACGGTGTATGTAAATACATATGTCACGGTACAGGTAAAGCTAATACTCTTAATTTTTTGTAATTTATATCAACTGTGAGTTCATTGAGCTACCCCTTAATATAAAAATGTATTGTTCAAACTATTTAAATGGTGTTTTTATATCAAAAGGAACAAAATTAGAGGGTGAGACTTGCAAAAATAAATAATTTCAGGGCTTTTACACCACTCTAATCTGTACTCTCCCGTAATCATTGACATACAGCACAATCATCGCTCAGTATATCGCTCAATAGCTGGATTGGTCAAGCTCTTGGCACCATGTAAACGTAAAGCTTGCATTTTGTATTGTGATCAATGCGTGACACTGACAGTGGCCTTGCAATCAATTTACCAGTTGGCGTTTCTGGCACTGGCAGCGTGTAAATCAAGACTGATTTACTCACTGCTTCGCTAACATCACAATAAGATTGTGAATATATTGGGACAAAAACTAGTGTGTTTCCGATGTAGCGGAAGATGCATTATTACGTTCTACCCTAAATCCAGAAGATCAAGGCCTTTTCAATTTTTCAATTGGAGATTACATGCTCGTGTGTTGCGCAGCATAGCCAACTCGGTTCCATGCTCGTCGTTCAATCCATGCTCGTCTACCCTGGGTTTTGGCTGAAATGATTTTTAGTGATAGCTAATTATCGCTATCGTCAAACGTCTGAAAATGATTTAATTCAATTTACATATTTTAATATTATGGTAAGGATTATATTCTTCTCATTTCTATTGTATGTTATTTTCTACTATTTTAACTAATAATTATTTTAACTAATAATATTACTAATAATTACCCATATTTTAACATAGGGTAGTGGAAGTACTGAATTCTACATGTTTTGGAATGTGCTGAGTTAAAAAAAGTGGTCTAGAAAAATTTCTATGTGTGTGTACGTGATCAGCAAAACTCTAGAATGGAGCCACCGAAAATACTCAAATTTTGTGTACTGGTTAGTGGTGGCCATGTGATCTTTTATTAAGGTTTTGAACAAAATAGCGTAAGCGTATAGCTGCCATTGAAAAATTTGAGTTTTCAGCAATTGCCAAAAAAAAAAAAAAAAAAGGCTTTCTTTCCTTGGGCACCACTCTTCAACAAGTTTTTCTCTTCTGTTTCACGTACAAGAAAGGACGGCAAATTTTAATGCAGTGATGAGTTTTAAGTGTTATTGAAAAGTATGCGATTTTCCACACCCCTAGTTAGTTAACTATTGATAAGTAGGTTTCGTCTTGAATGTATTACATAATTTTAGTATAAGTTGAATTGCGCGGCGTTGTCAGGGATTGCATTTTTTTGTGACCAATACTCGTCCTTGTGCAAAGTGCATACAAACTTTTGTTACATGAAATTTTTCTTATTAAAATTTAATTTGAAATAAATATTGAGAAGAAGAAAATTATGATACAAATAATAATAGTATCAAGAAGATTTTATGATGAATAAAATATAAAAAGGTAATGAAAAATTAAAAAAGAAGGAATTTAAGAGTAAAATTTATTTTTAAATTCTTCTTATGAGTTAATTTTCAGTTTAAGTTTTTCAGTAAATGATTTACTTTCATAAACATTTCACTCAAATTGATGCTTGAATAATTTCTCAAGTAAGCTCTTATTTGATGATTGTCCCTAGAAAACGAGGGTGAACGGGGGAGAAAATAAGGGATTAATAATTAAAATATAGCCATATTAAAAGCATGCGTACAAATCTCCATGTCACATTTTTTACTAATTAGTCAATGTAAATGGAACTTATGACCACAACTTTCGACTTCAGTGGCTGTTAATTTCTTATTTGAATATCAGTATTCGAATTTATTCTTAAAGATGCCACTGTCATTGATTCTGTCTGTTTTTAAGAGGAATAGCTGTCGCCAGATAGTATGGATGGTGGGGGCAGGGGAAGGTTGGTTGGTTGTATTCAGATTATCTGGCGCCGTCAGCAACACGAGGGTTATAATGCTCCGAAACATTCGTCATTAGACAAGCCAACGTTCGTTTACAAACACCCATGCCTGACACGGGACTCGAACCCGCAACCTCGCGGTCTAGAAGCCAGCACGCTAACCACTAAACCGTTTGGTCGGCAAGGGAGGGGAAGGGTCTTTATAGAAACAAGACTCGTCAATTTATAATATTAGGATTGATGCATGCAAGAAATTAGCTTTGTTTTTCTATTGGAATATTTTTTTTTCTAGCTTGACTTGTGGAAAATGGTTCTGATATTTTCCCCACTACAACAGACAACGCTAGACAACGTGGCGGAAGCTATTCTTGAGACAAACTCTAACATGTTTTGGTTAATTATGGTGTTGACGAAAAATTCGTCAGATTTTAAAATTCGTCAGATTTTAAAATTCGATAAAACTTTACTTTCAATTACCCATATGTAATACATAGGGTAATGAAAGTATTGTATTCGGTCAAATTTTTTTTGTTTTTTGTTTTTTTGTTGCATTTCTCTAAGTTTTGGAACATCCAGATCTCAAAAAAGTGATCTAGAAAAAATGTGTGTGTATATCTGTGTGTACGTGGTCAGCATAACTTCCGAATAAATTGACCTACAATGTTCAAATTTGGTGTGAGGGTTGGTGATGGCACAAGGACCAACCGTTAAGGTTTTCTTCAAAATCGCTCATGCATTGTAACTTCCATTGAAAAAATCATGTTTTTCAATGATTGCTAAAAAACGGTTCTAACAATTTTGTTCAAAATAGCTGTGGTAATGCCTCTTAAGATGCTCTAAACATCCCCATCTCCGAAATTTCCGTAATAATGCATTAATGACGTAAAAAGTTGAAAAACGAATGCCTTTAACACAGAGTTCTCTTTCCTTGTTCATAACTCATCGGCTATCATTTTTTCTCCTCTCTGCAGTTTCACTTATAAGAAAGGTAAGAATTAACGAAATAAAAATCACCGAAATTCTCATTTTGGCAAAGTTTTTTTTTTTTTTTTTTTTTTTTTTTTTAAAGGGGGAAAAAAAGGGGGAAAAAGACAAAAAAAAAGAAAAAAAGACGCATTTTACACCCTTAGTTTGTAATGCTGTGGCTGGCCGTGGTCGAAAATGTTAGTGCAGCCTGAAACATGCTACTTCCCAACAACCCCTCTCCCCCAACTACACACATACTTTCCATTATCATGATCAATCACATTTGAACTTTTTTTTTTAATTTATCAATTTCAAAAATTCAGTTTTATTCAATTAACATTTAACTCGTTATAATTAGCATATTTTTGAATAGTGATTAGGATTACTCGAGTTGTATGGGGTTAAGAAAAGAAATTATGGTTGGAAATTGTTCGTGATATCATTCTTAATGTTATGAAACTCCTTCTAGTTTCTAGAATACATAGCTTTTTTAATTTTTTTTTAAATATTGAAAATAGGAAAAATCTAAATTTTTCTAAAATTTTTTGTATTTAAAAATCTAGCAAAATTAATTTTCTTTCCCAATCAATTTGTCTGAGGTTCAAAACATGTAATAGTTAACGCATATTTGAATTCTCACATCATTTTTCAAAAAGATTATATCAAACTTCAGATTAGATAATGAGTCTAAAATATTCAAATTTATTTTCAGAACAAAATAGTTCTTGAAACTAATGAAATAACTCTCTAGCCTTCAGATGATACTATTATCTTGCAAAAATTCCATCTAGATATTGTTTTAAAGCAGAAATTCTCATGTGTCGCTGAAGTCGGAAAATACTTATTTGGCTGCCTCGCTACACATTACCTGGAGGGAAGGCTCTATTGGATTCCATTGGTTACCATGGCAACGTTGTTTCAGGATCACATGGCTGTAGTTCGGAGGAAGCTCACCTTAATTGAAAAGTTTTTCTCTCGTGACTTGAATATTGAGGCAAGATGTTTGCTGTTTATCGGATTTTTTTACACTTACCGTAGAAATTGGATCTTCATTTCAGAAAATTGCAAAATATATAATTTTAGTTTTGAACTAATAAATTTAGATGCAGTCGGATTGCACTGGCTGTAGTGCACGAGCCGCCACTGTTGTAATGTACTTTTACGAATAATAAATTAAGATTGTGTGAGGCGCAATTCTAACTCAGCCACTCACACTTCGGCGCATCTCAGATGTCATGAGTGTTTTCCCGCGCTTTTCAGCATTAGGAGATTGGAGAGGCGATATGCAGTGTACGCCCGTAGCGATGCGATCCACTCTTTAACTATGCGGTTGTAATAAATATATATTTTTTATACTTCTGGATCATTATTGGTAACGCCCTGGACATTATCATATTGGAGTCAGATATCAGATTACGCCTACATGAAGGACCGTCCTCATTGTCCACAATCCTTCCACATTACCAAAACATGACCAATCGGAATTTTAATTTATCCAGTTAGAAAGTCAAGGAGGCGTGTGTTCAACTTGGATGGTCTGTGACATGATCATGTGTGGCCACCGTGATGTCAGATAGCAGTTAAGTGAGGAGTTAGGAGAAGATGCGAGGCGGTTGAAGTTTTTATTTAAACCTTGATTTCAAGATCGATAATTGTATTTTCTACCAAAATGTAAATTTAATTATGCATTGATTCTTTCAATCGAATTAATAGTTTAAAACCCATAATATACTGTTTTATTCTTTCGAATTTAACTACTTTAATCTACGTTATTTTTAATTGTCAAACTCCAGTGAGGCACAAATGCATTCCTTTGACTCGTTCTGCCGACGCGACGCCCATGTTTATTTCATTATTTAATTATGTGAAAGATTTGATAGCTAAACGAGTGAGTTTAAATAAATTTCGTGAATGTAAAACTATTTAATTGAACGAATGCAAAATAATATTAAAAAAAAAAAAAAAATAAAAAAAAAAAAAATAAAGGAAATATTTGGCAAAGTTTATTAATTAGGCACTTTAAAACCCTTAAGTACTGGAACCCATTGTACAATCCTTCGTTACATTAAAAATGTATAGTGAATTAAAATTTATTTTATTTAATAATTTAATTGTAACAAAAGTTGAATATATGATTTTGTTTAAATTTATATTATAGTTACATTTACGTAATCACATGGAATTCATGTATTTTGATATTTATATATTTTTTATACTTGATATACAACCATTAATTTGGCCCTATGAATTTTATTATCTACGGCCGCCACTGATTCTATGCAAAAGATTGCATAATATCTTATCAATCAGTCATTATTTTTTAGTTGTACAAAAGCCTTGGACACCAGAAGGATAATGTAGAAGACTGTCAATTAGGCGAACTTACCTTATTATGAAGCCTTTCTAAGCTGAAATTAAAATATTTTGCATTCTTACATTACTTTAAATAAATATAAACGGAATTCTATCTTCATAATCCAAATTCTGTTATCGTAATATTCTCCAAAATGTAAGAAACAATTTACAATTTTACCTTTCACCCCGTTTGCCATAAAACAGCCAAGAAAATAAAACTACTAGATTCAAGAATTGAAGTGCAAATATAGTTGGACTATTATTGGGCTGTGTGTAGTTTAAAATTTTCCCCAATATACTAAGAAATATGATTTTAAAATAATCTTAATCAGCTTCGTATTTTAAATGCTTACTACAGATTACTTGAAATAAGAATCATCGACGAGGAGTGTTGCCACTCCTGTCATGGATGCCAGAAAACGAATTACAAAGTCTGATTTTTCCAATATCAAAAATTGATGATTTTGTTTGAACAAAACATAATATTTATTTATGCATTATAATTATTGATTCCAATCAATTAATTTGTATTTATTTAAATTAAATTTAAAGTTGACGGCATATTTAAACATTTTCATGCATTTTTTGTATGAAAGTATGAAACTTTGTCTGTTTTTCTGAATGCTTATTTTCACAAAACTAGGAAAAATGGAAAACGAAAACAAATTTATAAAAAATACAATAACAAAAATATGTTAGTTTAAAATTCAGAATGCTGGTGTGAGTATTTTGAGATTTCTCTCTATGGTAAAAAAAACTAAGGATTCAAAAATAGTACCTCGCGTCTCTTAAAATAAGGTTCCATACCTTAAGAAGTTTCTTTTTCATGACATACAAAATTGTTAACAAGATTTCAGACCCGTTTAGGAATGTAAACTTTTCTTCCATTGCATATTAACTCTTTATAGGGCCATTTTTTTCTAGTAATGTTATGTTAAAATATTTTTGGGACTGAGATTGATTTATAAAAAGAAAATAATTTTGCTTATCACCTAAAATTAATTTGATTTTTAAAACCCTTTATTTTTGTTCGGTGTTAAGTATGATTTCCAACGCCACTCACACTTGTGTCACATATGTTTTGCATTTCTGTTTATATCGCATTACACGATATTTGTGAAAAATAATTTGTAAGGAATTCTAAATTAGATTTATTTTGTATTCAAAAATTCAAGAATTTATACCCCACATTTTCTATAAAATTCCAGTATTGGTGGGAAGTATATTTCCCACTGCCTTATAAAGGTTTAAATGCAATTTTAAGCATTTATATACCTTATATAAAATAATGTATTATTTTCGAGTTTAATTATTATAAAAGCCTGCCCAACACAACAACTCTTTAAAAAAAAAGTAATTACATGATTCACTGTTTAGAGAGTGTAGCTTAACTGTTAAGATTCTGTCCTTGAGTAGGGATGGAATTCCTTGTTTTGCCATTGCAGGGGCGTAGTCAGAAATTTATTTAGGGAGGGAATATGAAATCAAATTTTGTGATAATATAAATTTAGTTTTAAAATTCATCCTTACTCATATATTAAATTATGAAAATAAATCATTATTTTACGTGGGGATTTTCTAAATCTTCACCAAGAGACCCTACACCCATATTATAATGTTAACTGACGGTAGCTACAAATCAAAATTAATTAGGAAATCAATAAGAAACACTTCTATTCAGACAACTTCTATTTCAGACATCAAGGATTCTACCTTTAAATGAGATAAATCTCATTTTACTCAGTAAAGCGATAATCGAAACGAGACTAACTATCACAATCGTCATCGTGTCTGGTTATTTTGATAAAATAATGGAAGGGCCTTGGGTTCGAATTGATTATATAATAGAGGCCAGAACTTTGTTGTTTATTTGCGAACATTAGTGAACGATTGCAAGTATGACATTGATTTGGTAATATATCTTTCACTGAGGACATAAAAAGACCTCTTAGCATGGAATATTCTAATTGAATGAATTAATCGAAAACTGGGTTTTACATAAAAACTTATCCGAGAAATGAACAGATGTTTTGTTTGCAAAAAATAATTTCTTTCATTTAGTTTATTTTCCAGGCGGTCACGAATGTTGGATATATATATATATATATATATATATATATATATATATATATATATATATATATATATATATATATATATATATATATATATATATATATATATATATATATATATATATATATATATATATATATAAATAATTGGGTATTTGTAATTCATACATTCCTTCACTAAATTGTCAAAGTATCACTTGTAGCATAAAATTTTATGAGCCTAGTAATATAATAAAGAATATTTATGTGTAAAATTTTTAATGAGCCTATTCAACTTAAAATTTCAGGAGAGGATATATCCTTTTATCTTGCATCATTCTAAGCAGAAAAATAGGCAGTTTAAATACTACCGACGAAGTAAAATTTGGCTTGTGATATGATGTCTTGCACGTAATTGGTTTTACATTCTGGAATTATGATGTGTAATTCCAGAATTTTTTTCGAGATCAGTTTTCTCATGTGAGCATATGCGATATCCCCCCCCCCCTCTCCTTTTAATTTTTAAATTTGTCATATTGTTTCGAAATATTACACCTGCTTTGTGCTTACACCATCTTGTATATTGAATTTGGTAATATTTTCTTTCGGGAAAATAATGACAGGGTTTTAATTTAAGAAAAGATGCCATTAGACTATATAATCCCGATATAAGTTGCTCGGCTCATTATTTGCTATCACTATAAATATTCTTAAATCTTACTCACCTTCGGTCTCATCCATTTTTATTTTAAACTTATAGAATGTAAAAAAATATGGCTTTTTTATAAAGAAGAAATATCGCTGTTGAATATACATATGATCTTGGCTAGAGCGGTGGTATAAGGCGAAAGAGGGTAATGAAAAGAGGGCAATGAAAAGAGGGCAGCAGCAATTGCCCCTCATCTTTTTGAAATTCTAGTAATTTTGTTGGCTAAATAACGTTTATTTTGAACTTTTCTCCATCACTCCAATTATGTTATGAATGCAAGCTAATCGTTGGCAGGCCGTGCTATGGATAATTTTAAGCTAACATTCAACGAAGGAACTTTTTGGATGAGTTTCTGTTATTTTCTTACTGTCATAGATGGAGCCACATATCTTAGCAAAGATATATCGTCGGCTAAGAGAGTCTGCTAAGTTTAAATGTAATAATATTTTTACAGAAATATTATGTTTAGAAAAAAAGTCGAAATATCCTCGAAATATTATGTATCTTCGAAATTCCAGAACAAAAGACGTCAGAGGAGTAGCAGGTTTTATGAAACGTTACTATAAGTGGAAACGATCTAAAACAGAAAGCATAAATATGTTGAGACCAATCCTAGTGTGTAGTATTTCAAAAAAGAATGAATTATGTCAAAATTCGAAAAATAGTGTCCTTAAACTTTTTTTTTACAAACTAATAACCAGTTGATAGATAGTGAATTCAGAGAAAAAAATTTGAGTAATATCCGGATAAATCTGTAATTATATGATTTTTATCGAAAACTTTTTTAAAATTGATTTTTTTCAATCAGAAATCCATAATGTGTACAAAATGAGCGAACAAAAGACGAAATTTTAAACCTGTTTGAAGTGAACTTAGGTTATAAATAAATTAAAAAAAAACAAAAAAAAAAAACCACTTTCGGCTATATGGTAGAGGATGCCGATAGACCGTCTTTGAAATATGAAATGAAAGTGGAAACTAAAAAATTCTTTATCAGTTATAATTGAAAGTGATTTTTTTTTATTTTTTTAGTAACGATATAAAGTTGTTAGTATCTGTGTGAGTTGCTTGAATTCAGTGTTTTCATGAAAAAAAAAAAAAAAAAAGAAAAAAAAAATCCCAATTGCTCAAAACCTATAAGTAGAATTAGGAGAGGATACACACAAATAGAGACTATGTCTATGCATTTGATAATAGAGAGGTATATTTTAAAAACAAATCAATAAATGTAACTGAAGACAGTTCATAATTTGAAAAACGTAATTAAATATTTCTAAATTTAGTTAAATTTTTATTTTCAGCTACCCATGTGTTATCTTTGGATTCTGTCAAAAACAAATTAGATTTTTTTTTTTGCATTTCTACACGTTTTAGAAACTTGGAGTTTAAAATAGTGGCATAAAAAAATGCCAGCTTGTGCGTGTGCTTGTTTATGGACAGCATAATTTTCAAACAGAATGAGCAACGATATTCAACATTTGTATACATATACAAGTCAGTGGTGGCCATGGGATCTTTCATTAAGGTTTTTGTCAAAATTGCACATGACCATAAGGTAGCTGCCATTGAAAAATTGATGTTTTTTATTAATTGCCGAACACAGTTTCCAACAATTTGGATCAAAATTGCTTTGGTAATGCTTTTTAAGATGCTCTGAATATCCTCATCTTCAAAATTTCAGTAGATATGAAATAAAGGCTTAAAAAGGTGAAAAAACGAATGTCTTTAACACAGAGTTATCTTCCCTTGAACATCGCCCATCAACGACTGTTTCTCCTCTGTTTCACTTACAAGAAAGGATTATGTAATATTTTTCGAAAACATATAGCCAACTTCAACATTTTCACGGTGATTTTTGTTTATCAATATAATAATTATTGCCTAAAAATATCGTCAAATTGGCCATTTCATTTCAAATTAACGAAAATATGTAAACGAAAATAGTATTAAGTGATCAGTATAAAGAGTAATTGAAAGTTGTGCGATGTTTCACACCTCTATTTTGTTGAGAATTAATGAAACGTTCCTGCTAATATAAAAACAACAAGTTTGTTCAATATATTTTTTAGGGAATCAATTTTTAGTTTTTTAAAATTTAGTAACTAAGTTTTGTGCCTTTTTGATACACTAATAGTTTATAGTAAAAGCAATTTATCTAATTTTCAGCAAGCAATTTTTTTGTACTTTTTTTTTTATCCCTTTGTACTTCTTTCTTTTTAATTCAAAAAAATTTATCATGCTAAGAAGTCCAATAAAATATCAAAATTTAAGAACAGAATATACTTTATGGCTCCATATTCATTAAGTTACCCGCTGCACATTATTTTGAGAAGAAAGTTTTGTTACGTGTTGGTAGCTTGAAGAACAGCAATCGAATATAAACGTGATTTTCTCAAAGAAGAAGTTTAGAGAATGGATATTATCGTACGTTACATATTTAGGTGACACGAAGACAAAATCCTTTAATATTAACTTCACTTAGATGTTACTAGTTTCGATGCGAGGCAGTTGGAATTGAAAGATTGGTTGTAAGGGAGTAACTTTAATAAATATAAATAATCGTATTTTAAACTAAAGTTAAGATAGAGAATGGCGGTATACTTACGCTGGTTACTGAGAAATTAATGTAACTTTCTAAATGGACCTATAAATTACAAAAGAAAAGTTTAAATTTCAGGTCGATGTGCTTGGTTTGATAAAATTGTCACATATGAGTAATTTTTATTCTTTAGTCAAGTTAAAGGAAGTGTGTAATTTATGAGTATAATTTACGTTTATGAATATGATTTCGCAGTATCACTTAATTATTTAAATAGTTTTTATCTAGTAACTTTATAATTGGGAATTCAAATGTGCGCCTTCTGCATGAAAAAATATATAAATTTGTTTGATTTATACTTGAACCTTGAACAATTCATCTTTCTCTTTATTTAAAAGCGTGACTTGGTGTTTTTATTACTTCAACTGTTAGTAATTATGAAATTGAAAATAATTTGTAGTAGTATGTAAATGATGGCTCTGATATGCGTGAAAAAAATTGATGGCTCTGATATGCGTGTAGCGGTAAGTAGGCAGTCGTGGACTGCCTTGATTGCGCGTAGCAGTTCACAACTGCCAGCACCGATACTCAGTGGAAGTAGGCAGTCGTGAGTTCACGACTGCCTACTATAGATATGTGTGATCACAACTGCATGAACCTTGACAGCACCGATACTCAGTGGAAGTAGGCAGTCGTGAGTTCACGACTGCCTACTATAGATATGTGTGATCACAACTGCATGCCTGAGCAGTTCACAACTGCAAGGCAGTCGTGAGTTCACGACTGCCTTGATTGCGCGTAGCAGTTCACAACTGCATAGCTATTTTTTCCACAAGCACCCAAGAGGTAAAATAGCAAGCTTGCGTTTTTTTTTACGTGGTGTCCCCAATAGGCCTAATCCACGTTGTGTACATAGCTATTTTTTTCCACAAGCACCCAGGAGGTAAAATAGCAAGCTTGTGTGTGTGTTTTTTTTTTACTTGGAAAACAATTTACAGCTGTGTACAAACCTACATACCTACCAACCTACGATTGTCCATTGCACAGGTATCAACCGCTTCGCCTTTTTTGTAATGTGGCATCGCACCTGGAAGTAAAATTGGAATGTCAAATTAGTCTCAAATGAAAGATATACAAGTAAAATTGGCAATGCTCCATTGGTAAGCAAAAGCGATTGATAAAAAATATTTGACAACTAGTGTTTGAGACTCCAATTCTACTTACATTTAAAAAAAACGAATTATTCTCTTCTGACACACAGTTTTTTCCTGGACTGTAAAACTCAAGAGAAAAATTAAAACAACAAGAGACATATGATTACAATTTTCAAGAAACATTTTATTACAGTTTCAAAAAACATTGATTACAGATAACAAATATAAACCTATACCATTAAAGAAAAGTCAAACATAATATGATTACATTGAGTAAACAACCACTGATCAAGTTCGAGAGAAAAGACGATTAATATCGCTATCCGGATTTAAAGAAATGCTTCAGTTTAGAGAAGTTAATTCTTCGTTTCAGGGCTATGTTCGAACTTTAAGAGCTGATTCTAATTACGATGATGTACATACATTACACAACAATGTAAGAAGAATCATACATCGTCTGCTTAATACATCACCATTACTTAGATTACGAATTGTTATCTGTTTAAGTGTAATATTTAACAAATTCTTAGATGATCACGAAGTAACGCAGACATTTTACTTCTGCTCAAACACACAAAGAATTTTAAGTGATACACAAATATTTGATGCCATTGATGATTCATTTGTTAAAATCAGTAATTCTATTGAGACATTTCTTAAAAACGGGAGCGGTTGGGTTTTAAAGAAAATAAAATATATTGATCTTCACATAGGAAATTATAGAGAGTTCAGAGGTGGATGCATTAAGGCAAAAATACCCGTTCAGTTAAGAAATAAAAGATGTCTCCTCAATATAAAATGTAATGATAATCTTTGTTTTCTTTATTCCATTTTGGCAAAATTATATCCAGTATCTCGGAATTCTAATTTATCATCGCAATATAAAAAACACTTAAAAGAATTACAATATCATTTTTTGAAATTTCCTGTAACGTTAAGCGACATCAAAAAATTTGAAACAAAAAACAATTTATGTCTTAATATTTATGCTTATGACAAGGAGCTATATCCGTTAAAAATTAGTAAATCCACAGGTAAGCAAATTAATTTATTGTTGCATAACAAACATTACTTTCTGATCACAAATTTCAACAGATTATTAAATTCTAAAAAGGGTATTCATAAGTTTTGCAAAAACTGTCTACAAGGATTTCAGAGACAAAGCACGTTACGATCACACGAAGATATTTGTTTTAAAAATTCCCCACAACGAGTTTCTATGCCATCCAGCGGCCAAACAATTCTAAAATTTACAAATCTCTCAAAGACGTTATACCATCCATTTGTTATATATGCTGACTTTGAATGTTTAACTACAAAAGTTAGCAGTGTCTCACCATGCTCTTCAAAAAGTTTTACATATGATTTGGAAAAACATGATCCTATTAGTTATTCAATTCTCGTTTTAAACTACAAAAATGAAATAATACAGAAACATTTTTACTGTGGGGAAAATCTAATTGACCATTTTCTTACAAGTTTAAAAGATATTTCTCTTCAGTTGTTAAATGAAATGAGAAAAATAACTCCTATGATTAGAGGAAATCGAAAAATAAATAAAAAGAAATGCCATTTGTGTTTAAAATTTTTTTCACCTAATGAAAAAAAAATGGTTAATCATTGCCACCGCACGGGGGAAATTCTAGGATTAGCTTGCAACAGTTGCAATTTAAATTATCGCGTTTCGTATTTTATTCCAGTGATCATTCATAATCTGAAAAATTACGATGGTCATTTAATTTTAAAACAACTTTCCAGTACATATGCTAAAAGAATTTCTATCATTCCCATAAATTCAGAACGTTTTACATCTTTTAAATTAGATGAAATGAAATTCATGGACAGTCTATTATTTTTAAACGAATCATTAAGTACATTGGTAGAAAATTTAAAAAACGCAAATCATAGTTTTCCGATATTTAACAGTTTTTATAAAAATGAAAAAAATAGATTTCTTTTAAAAAGAAAAGGTGTTTTTCCCTATAGTTATTTTTCAAACATAAACATTCTAAATGAAACACGTTTACCCGATAAAATCCATTTTTTTGATCAATTAAAACAAACGCATATATCAGATGAAGATTATGACTATGCGAATCTTGTGTATAAGGCATTTAACTGTCAAACATTTAAAGATTATTTAAAAATCTACCAGGAATTGGATACAGTTCTTTTAGCCGAATGCTTTACCGCTTTTCGCATGCTTTGTATGGAAATTTATGAATTAGATCCTGTGCATTTCATTACCTTAGCTGACTTATCATGGAACGCATGTCTAAAATACACTCGAGTGGAGTTGGAACTCCTTACAAACTGCGACATGTACCAATGGTTTGAACAGTCTATACGAGGAGGTATTTGTTATTTAGGTAATAGATACGTACGCGCTAACAATCCGTACATTCCAAATTTTGATGTAAATGCACCACGTAGTTACATTTTGGGTTTAGATGCCTCAAATCTATATGGGTACTGTATGGGGTTTAAGGTACCAACAGGCGATTTTAAATGGTTAAATCCAGAAGAAATCTCAAAATTTAATGTATTTGAAATAAGTAGGGATTCAAAATGGGGGTATATAATTGAATGTGATCTTACATATCCTGAATACTTACATGATTTGCATTCAGATTTTCCTCTAGCCCCTGATTTTCTAGACATAAAATATGATATGCTTTCTCCCTATCAAAAGGAACTATTAAATGCTAATAAAATGAAGTATCCAAAATGCAACAAAAAATTGACGCCTAATTTTTACGATAAAACAAATTATGTTACGCATTATTTGAATCTTCAATTTTATATAAAAAACGGATTAAAAATAAAGCAAATTCACAAAATTTTATGTTTTACACAAAGAGACTGGATGGAATCATTTATTAATGGAAACAATGAAAGACGTCGCTTAGCAAATAATGCATTTGAGAAAAACTTTTTTAAGCAAGTAAACAACAGTACATTTGGCAAAACTTGTCAAAATTTAAGACGATACCAAAACATTGAAGGTGCTTTAAATATAACACAATGCAAAAAGAAACTAGCCAGTCCGTTAGTGGAATATTTCCAGAGTATAAACGAAAACTTCACTTTATTTCGAATGAAAAAAAGGAATATTTTGTTAAATAAACCGATTTACACTGGATTTTGTATCCTGGAATATTCAAAACTACACATGTATAAGCTATATTATAACTTTTTTAAAAAACAGTACAAGTCTAATTGTGAATTGTTATATATAGATACGGATAGCCTTTATATGTTTATAAAAACAAATGATGCATACACCGATCTGAAATCAAAATTTCATAATATTATGGATCTTAGTAATTTTCCCGAAAATCATTACTTACATTCAAAAGTTAATGAAGGTGTTTTAGGAATGCTGAAGTGTGAAACCATAATTCCTCTCGAACAATTTGCAGGATTAAAATGCAAGATGTACGCGTTTAAATACGGTAATAAATTGAAGCGAACCGCTAAAGGTGTTAAAAAATCAACCATTCAAAATATAACATTTGAAAACTATAAGCATGTATTAGACAATAATGTAATTTTAAGACACTGTCAGTCAACTATTCTTTCAAAATCACATCAAATAAAAACAGTGAAACAAAATAAAATCAGTCTAAGTAATTTTTATGACAAGAGATTTTTAACAGATGGTTATTCATCAATCCCGCATGGGCATTATTTAACAAAAAATTTCGAATCAGAAGTCGCGGGAGAGGAGACTTAGTTTTTTCTATCTTGGTGTTGGTCTTATAACTACAACTACTAACAACAAGCGATCATAAAACCGACAAGACCATTCTTCAGCTGTCCGTGAAAGTGAAAGAAAATTCCACCACCAACCTCGTTTACCGCTTCAAGTAAGTCGACTTTCCTTCTGAACTTGACCTACTCCTGATTGCTACGAGTTTGACCTGCACTTGACTTAATTTTCCACTCTTCCGGATAGCGATATTAATCGTCTTTTCTCTCGAACTTGATCAGTGGTTGTTTACTCAATGTAATCATATTATGTTTGACTTTTCTTTAATGGTATAGGTTTATATTTGTTATCTGTAATCAATGTTTTTTGAAACTGTAATAAAATGTTTCTTGAAAATTGTAATCATATGTCTCTTGTTGTTTTAATTTTTCTCTTGAGTTTTACAGTCCAGGAAAAAACTGTGTGTCAGAAGAGAATAATTCGTTTTTTTTAAATGTAAGTAGAATTGGAGTCTCAAACACTAGTTGTCAAATATTTTTTATCAATCGCTTTTGCTTACCAATGGAGCATTGCCAATTTTACTTGTATATCTTTCATTTGAGACTAATTTGACATTCCAATTTTACTTCCAGGTGCGATGCCACATTACAAAAAAGGCGAAGCGGTTGATACCTGTGCAATGGACAATCGTAGGTTGGTAGGTATGTAGGTTTGTACACAGCTGTAAATTGTTTTCCAAGTAAAAAAAAAAACACACACAAGCTTGCTATTTTACCTCCTGGGTGCTTGTGGAAAAAAATAGCTATGTACACAACGTGGATTAGGCCTATTGGGGACACCACGTAAAAAAAAACGCAAGCTTGCTATTTTACCTCTTGGGTGCTTGTGGAAAAAATAGCTATGCAGTTGTGAACTGCTACGCGCAATCAAGGCAGTCGTGAACTCACGACTGCCTTGCAGTTGTGAACTGCTCAGGCATGCAGTTGTGATCACACATATCTATAGTAGGCAGTCGTGAACTCACGACTGCCTACTTCCACTGAGTATCGGTGCTGTCAAGGTTCATGCAGTTGTGATCACACATATCTATAGTAGGCAGTCGTGAACTCACGACTGCCTACTTCCACTGAGTATCGGTGCTGGCAGTTGTGAACTGCTACGCGCAATCAAGGCAGTCCACGACTGCCTACTTACCGCTACACGCATATCAGAGCCATCAATTTTTTTCACGCATATCAGAGCCATCATTTACATACTACTATTTGTTATATTCGTTTTGTTTTCCAAAACATAGCTTTCATAGATGAAAAATATAACTATCGTTGATAAATTATGAAGTTGATGTCTACTAACTGAATAAATTCAAAACATTCTGAAATCAAGTTTCTCATTTTCAGAAGTAGAATGTTTTGGGAAAGAGTTGATTACACTACTGGAAATGAAGGATATTTATGGAGCATTGTTTATGGAGAAAATGTTTCAGTTGGGAAATCATTTATTTTTATACATACTACTGACAGTAGGGAGAAGTATTAGGGGGAAAAAAAAAAAGCACGAATTTTAGAGCATAAAATTTTAATAATGAAAAAAAAAGTGGGGTATTCATGTGCTGATAAACAGGAAAACATAGAGAAAATTCCAATAGTTTATCTTCAGTTTACGCAAAATTTTTTAAAGTTTGAAAATAATGAAATAAAACCCTAAATATCAACTTTGCACTCAAGTTTTACATAATAAGTTTTTAGACTTCTAATAGCTAGAAGGTACTTCGATTTAGTTGACTTATTAACAAAAAACATATTGTTAAAAAAAAAAAAAAAAAAAAAAAAAAAAAAAAAAAAAAACGCATGAAACATTTTGAGAATGAAAGTTAGCAAATTTTGGTTTTTGGTTAAAAAATTATGTTTCTACAGTTTTACAGTTTTATAAACAGATGAATGGTAGAAAATTTGAGCTTAACCCATTAAAAACGACTTTGAAATTTGTAAATATTTAAAAATAATGACTTTTTCCCCTATACCATGTTTATTTAGATCATTTAAAGCATATTTTGAATTTTTCAGATTTTTTGGACAATTATTTTTATAATTTTTAAAAAACACTAAGCGGAACCCAAATCGCTATTTAGTAACAAAGGAAAGAAAAAAAAAAAAAAAGAAAAAAAAAGAAAAAAAAAAGAGAGAGAGAGGGAAAAAAAACCCCCCTAAAATGTCGATTGGCAAATTTTTTTACCAACCGTCGTTAATGGGTTAAGGTAATATTTTATTCCTTTGGTTTGTTTTTCAAATTTCATACATTGCAAAAGTTACAATATACTGTTTATGTGCTTCGTTTTAAGTGATGACACCCAATTGCTCTTTTGGCAGCCATTTTGAAATACTTAGAGGAGAAAGCTGTGACAAGTTATAAGTGGAAAACGTTTTTAT
The DNA here is from genome assembly GCA_963978545.1 of Linyphia triangularis. Lineage (NCBI taxonomy): Eukaryota > Metazoa > Arthropoda > Arachnida > Araneae > Linyphiidae > Linyphia > Linyphia triangularis. Next base: position 54,120,009 of record OZ021722.1, on the reverse strand, counting down.
ATGGTCTGCAGTAACATTTTGCAGCTCATATCTTTTATTATTTTACAAAGTTAAGTCAAATACTTTTCTTTGAATTTTAGTAAACAATTTTGTTTGTAACATTAAGTACCAATACTAAATGAGATGTTTAAATAAGTCCTTTCTCTATGTGCATTTTTAGTAGAAGACATTTTGTATGATATTACCAAGTCGTGTACCTAAGGCCACATAGCTGTTTATTGTGTTCAAATTGCCAAATCCAAATTCTGTTGGTGCTTCAAAGCGATTTTTGGAATCAGTTTTTCAAGTTATGAAAACACTTGTAATTCACTTATAACTTGACACATTGCAACTTATTATATTATATGATAAACCAATGACTGATAATTACTTAATATTGTTTGTTTTTTACAATTCATCTGTGTATGTTTGTTTTCTATTCATTATGGACTGAAACTTCTCCTAAAGAGAATGACCCTAGGTACAGTACCCCCCAAAAAAATCATAACGATGGCTATATCTTCTGTTCTAATTATCGTAGAATCTTACGGTTTGCACCAAAATGTTTTGCTTACGATTTTCTATATATCTGATGAAATTTTTTTTCTTGAGGGACCGTTTACTAAGTAAAAGTAACGCTATCTTCGAAAATTTCAATACGAACCCTTATTTTTTATCATTTCATTTGATTCAGAATACATCATTTGCTCTGCATTACCAAATTTCAATGCATTATGTTGAAAAACACGTCACTTATGAGCGAAAATGTTTCAAACCATTTTTTTACCGATCTTCAGGGAGAATTTCCATAAAACGAAAGGTATTTTTAAGGTTCTACTTCACAGCGGGAGAAATCGAACGGTCAGTGCAGCGTTTCACGAAGTTATAAAATACAAATATTAGTCTAAAATTGTATAGAAACTACTTGGATTTATAGTGTCATGTTTAAGATTAATACAAAAATAGCAAGTAACATAATTTATTTACAACGTTAAAGATGTGCATTCTTCACACGAAATAAATGAAATATTGAAAACTGTAATTGCAGAAGTATAACGTATACTGATAATTAGAAAATTAATAAGTATAAAATGTAGGTATTAGTAAACAGTATTCAGCAAAGCGTGATTATTTTACAAAAACATTTCACTGTAAGCACAAAAGTAACTTGATCGTTGAAATTATTTATAAAATGAAAAAATCACATGATTCAGTAAAATTTTTAAAGGATGACTTATTGAAATTGCTTAAAATATGTTGTTTTAAATAAATGTAATTTAAGGAAGTAAATTTTTTTTAAAGAAAAGACACTGTTGAAAACCACACAAAACATACGTTCCACGATTCCAACACGTTAGACGGATTAAAAATATATATACAAAAGATAAAACTGCTTTGTTTGTATAAAGTAATATTTTTTTTTATTTTTTTTATTTCAAGAAATTCTGTTCCGATTCACCCCGCTGTTCATATTCACCCCATTTTACGATAATTGAACGTTGTGCTATTTTCCACACCTCTAGTTTACCTTGAATTAATCTTTGATAGTTTTCAAAAGTCATCTACTATACGGTCCCTTAAAGTGAGCATTTTTTATATTTTCGCTAAAAAAATCGAGAACTAAAAGTCAAAATGAAAAGAAAAAAATTGTGGGGTGGGGTGGGGGGGGGGGGGGGGGGGGTTCAGACCATGGTCTATCTAATAAAAGCAAAAAAAAAAAAAAAAAAAAATATATATATATATATATATATATATATATATATATATATATATATATATATATATATATATATATATATATATATATATGTTTCTATTAAATTTTTTTTTTTAAAATTGTTTTATTAATTAATAATTAATTATTAAAAAAGAAATTGATGCAAAAGTTGCTTGCTATTTATGTTTGGTCATTTACAAACTATCTTTTTTTAAAAAAAATTACTGAAATATATTAATTATTTAAGTATTTATGGCCAAAAAACCAATTTTTTTATTTAACATTAATTTATCATTTTCTTTTTATCATTTAAATTACAAACCATTCATTAGAAATTTACGAATTTTTGTACTTCGACATTTTTTTGGATGATGAATCCAAATATGGGATAATATTAGGAGGTTGCTATTGAACTTTTTAAAGTTTGGTTCTGTTTTAATATGTAGATGACCCCTCATGACAAAAAAAAATTACATGCAATTATTAAAAACTTTCCACGATTTACAACGGTACCTTTTGTTTGTTATTTCAAGAATTAGAGCACAAGATATAGCCATCGTTCTGATTTTTTTTTTGGGTACTATACATCAGCTTCTGGCCCTAGATACAACGAGGTCTTGTATCTAGGGCCATTTGTGAAATTTCTTTAAAAACTTTCTATTTGACAGAATCTATTATTTTAAGTATTTATACTATTTCCAATGGGAAGTAATTACTAAAACGATGTATGCATATCAGTTTCACATTTTAAACGGCTCAGTGGCTCATTTTTTGTTCATTGAAAAAAAGCTGCCCTAGATACACAAGTCTCCTTTATATAATACGTGGAACTACGAACTTCTAAATAATATTTTACACATGACTATGACATCGATCATTGGAACTTCTTTCTAAAAATTGTTTCTTAAAATTATGAGGGTTCTTCCTTTATAAGATTTGTTTTATTTTCTCAGGGTGATACAAAACTATGAAGCTAAATTTTCACCAATTGATGGTATTGTACATATCGGTAGGGCTGTAAATATCTTTAAAGAGTTACTTAGTGAAATTTACAAAATAATTTTTGCATTGTAGAAGAAATATTTTTTTTCTGTGCATTTTAGTACAATTCGCATCTTTGTACTCCCAATTGTTCAAAAAATATATAGTTTTCAAATGTCTTGCTTCTTTATTAGCTCTCTGCATATATGCACTTGATAGGCATGAATGTTAATAAGATGATTTTATTTCATAATAATCTTCCACAAGGATATGACATTAACTATATCCTGTATATGGCGGGAAAGTACTGCCATTTAAGTATATTTGTTACTTTCAATTTCCCATATGTATACATAGGGTAATAAAAGTAGAGTATTAGGTAAAATATATATATATATATATATATATATATATATATATATATATATATATATATATATATATATATATATATATATATATATATATATTTTTTTTTTTTTGCATTTCTCCACGTTTTGAGCATCCTGATTTCAAAAAAGTGATCTAGAAAAAAATGTCTGTTTGTGTGTATGTGTGTCTGTGTGTACGTGGTCAGCATAACTTCCGAACAAATTGACCTACGATGTTCAAATATGTTGTGCGGGTCGGTGATGGCACAAGGACCTACCATTATGGTTTTCGTCAAAATCGCGCATCGCATAAGGTAGCTGCCATTGAAAAAATATTTTTTTCAGTGATTGCTAAAAAACGGCTAGAACGATTTTGTTCAAAATAGCTGTGGTAATGCCCTTTAAGATGCTCTAAACATCCCCACCTCCGAAATTTCCGTAAAAATGCTTTAATGTCGTAAAAAGTTTAAAAACGAATGCCTTCAACACATACCTTCCTTGAGCATACCTCATCAACGATCGTTTTTTTTCTTTGCTCAGTTTCACTTACAAGAAAGGAAAATATAAGAATTATCGATTAGTATATCACCATAATCATCATTTTAACGGATTTTTTTTTCTTTTATTTAAAGATCCACACAAGAATTATCGCCAAACTGTCCCTTTTTACAAAATGAAAGATGAAAGTATAACTACGGAAGATGACATAAATCCACATCAGTATTCTAGTGTAATTGATAGTTGTGCGATGTTCCACACCTCTAGTTTTTTACTTTGTTCACTTGAAAAACCAACTAAATGATTTTACTTGCTTATATATAAACTGTGAAAATCATATTTCTTCTCATCGCTGTTCTATTGATCTGTTTTGCTTTTAGTTTGCTACACAAAGGGATACATTCTTCCTCAATCATTTGTAAAGTTTTGATCAACAGGCATATCACGCACCATATCGCATCCTGATCAATAGTACAATATACACAAAAACATTAAATCGCCAACCAGACCAACTGCAGTGCTTTCACACAAAAACTAGTTTATCGACTCGGTTTTATTCTGTGCCATCGTGATGTCTTTATGGTCCAACCATTTCGAGAAAGATTTTTGATCAATTATTAATTTCAGAAATGATTTTTCATAAAGAAATTTTTTCGTGTGAAGCATTGTAGATGTACATACACACTTAAACTTTGAAATTGAACTTTTTTTTTAATTATAATTTTAAAAGTCTTATTTTGCACTTAAAAGTACACAATTAGAAATGATGTTTACATAAAAAGAGTTTAGTTTTATTAAAAAATTAATTCACTAATTAACATTTGACACTTTAATTAGGATATTTTCTAACAGTTCTTAATTAAGTTTTATTAGTCCCAGGTAATAATTTATGATTGAAAAGGGTTTATGGTTTCTCCATGTTTTGACCCTTCATCAAGTTTCTAAAACATACAGTTTTTTTAGTAGAATTTTTTTAACATTGAAAGTAGAAAAGTTTCAATTTTTCTAAAAACTTTTGTCTTTAAAAATATGGTAAAAATTCATTTTCTTTTCCAATCAATTTGACTGAGAGTCAAAACATTTAATGCAGATTTTATTTCTCAAATAATTTTTCAAAAAGATTTTATGAAACATCAGTTATAACCAGTGGCGGCTGGTGCAGGGGGCCAGGGGGGGCCCGGCCCCCCTAACTTTTTTGACCCTGGCCCCACTTACATATATGCTTGTTAATATTGTTTTGTTGTGGGATTTTTTTAATATTAAAAAAAAAGCTTAAAACTTATTTATTCTGTCATTAGACATTAACTATTGTGAAGGGAGTAGGGAGCTCTTGCAACAAACTCGAAAAAATGTTAATCACGATCATTGCTGCGAAAAAGCGACCCTTCTCATGCTAGTTTTCCGGGGGACAAAATGACCCCTCCTTCGGACGACCTTGAATTTGAAACCGATAGGGCTTATAAGGTTGCGACTTTCACGTGACATCCTGTTTTGCTAAAGTATAAATACAAAATTTCTAAAACATCCCTGATTGCTCTGCTCTGGGGTAGACTTCTCTGTAAAGGAATGGCCATTTTAAAGACAGCGATTACACGTTGGTCCTCTAGTATGACGGTGCGAAAAAAGTGGCTACAATAAATATCCATTGCATTCATTTTCGCTCTTTGTTTTTCAAAATGTAAGAGTAAGATTTTCTCTGCAAATTGTTTTTATTTAGATACTTACTTTTTCCCGAAAATTTTTTGAGTATTTAAATGTCGTCCATATTATCGGAAGAAGTGATTTGTCTCACTTTAATATTTGATATCCTATTAAATTATTAACGTAACTACAATCCGATGCCATCAACGGAAGAATTTTTATACAGAGAATAAAAAATGTTCTTCTCTATATAAGTGGCTCCACTAGAACTAAGCCATCCTATAATGCTGTGTTAAAGTTAAAAGAAAAACGTCACAGTTACAGAATTTTCAACGCCCCCCCCCCCTCTCCCTCTCTCCCAAATAATATGTAAAATGTAGATAAAGCAAACCTAGTTACTGTTACTAGAAAAAAAATTTCGTGAGCATTTAGTAAAGAATCTGAGTCATGAACCTACACCCTTTAAAAAGCAAAATCATACAAGCAATTTGAAATTGTCAAATAAAATTTGTGCGTTCTTAAAATTGAAGAAACGATGTTTATTCTTAATTCAGGTAGGATCCAATTCTCAAAATAAATTCTGAATTAAATAAAATATTAAAATTTGAAGCGAGTTCCATGTTTGCTCAACTTCTTTTCAAAATATCAAGAATAGTGGTAAAACACCTATTTTTAACTATCGCTATGTCAAAACTCCCATTGACAAGAGGCAATATATTCAATTCACATGTGAAACGTTGTCGAATCGAGCCCCATCGGATTTTTTGCAGGTTGGTTTCAATGTAAGTAGACATCTCAAATTTGAGATGCATATGCAATGCATTTTTCAAGTAATTATTCATCCTCAAATCAAGTAATTATTCATTTTTTCATGAATTTAAATTAAAACTGTTGAATTGGTCAATATAACAATACCTTTGACTTGGGTTACAAATTTATAAATATTGCACATTCTAAGTTAATGGCATTTTTCATTAGTTCTACTGTTAAGCCAAAATTATTTTGCATGAATTGATTCATGAAATATCATTGACTTGAATATTAGGAGCAATACCGATGTCTTTAAAATGATTTATTTAAATTATTTTAAAACATTATAAAATTATTTATTTAAGTATTTACTCTAAAGTTACGAAAAGTGAAATTGTTGCTGTCGGCATTTTTTTTCTATGATTCATGTAATATTTGATGAACAATTTTCCCCTGTGATTTCCACAGAATTTTTAACCAAGGTTTTGACTTTATTTATTTTATAGCTCTTCCTTAACTCTTTGTTTTCTTTTTCTTAAATACGGAATAGAAATTGAGTGACATCGGTTTTCATACTTTCACTTATTTTTTGTGACAGTGGCAAGGGGGTGCAGATCGCGTACAAAAGTGTGCAAAGCGGCTAAAGCTTCAAACCAGGAATTTTCAATCGTGAATGAGTATCGGATTTCTTAAGGAACAATCTATAAATAGGTATGCCGTAATTTTACGTTCAATTGAATAATTTGAAGCCTGTACTTTACTTTTTTTGCCTAGGAATTCTTCGCTTCATTTTTAATTTTCAAAAGCAAAAGATGCAAGTGCATTCATTTTACTCTTCCTGACGTCGTCCATTCTCAAACGAAACGTCGCGTCGTTTTCGTAATAATAATTCCTTTTATTGAAATATTTACTTTATCAGATATCAGTATGCTTAGATAATTTAACTATTTAATAATCTTGTAGTTTTGTTTTCACATATATATTTAAGTAACATTTACAAAATTACATGAAATTCATATGTCTTGATATTTGCATGTTTTTTCCCCCCATGACATGCAATTGTTAATTTGGGCCCCCTCACTTTTAATACCCACGAGCCGCCACTGGTTATAACTGTATAAATGAAGTTCCAAGTGCCAAAAAACAGGATTCTTCAGATTATGAGTTTTAAATATTCAAATTTATTTTAACATAAAATAGTATTTCAAACTACTAAAATAACTCACTAACTTTCATGAAACCATTATGTTGCAAATAATTCGTTTAGAGATAATTTTAAAACACACACACACACACACACACACACACACACACACACACACACACACACACACACACACACACACACACACACACACACACACACACACACACACACACACACACACACACACACACACACACACACACACACACACACACACACACACACACACACACCTTAAAATAGCATTTGTCATACTTTTGCGATATTTCATTACCTAAGGTATTAGAAACACCGAATAATTAAAAAAAATTATGCATTCCTTGGTGGGGATGATGTAAAAATAGTAGTACTAAAAAATCAATAAAGGAATTAAAAAAAAAAAAAAAAAAAAATAACCAAAACTATCACCGAAACCCTTTTTAATAAAAAAGGTTTTGAGGATAGTTTTGGTTATTTTTAAAAAAAATTTCTTTATTGATTTCTTAGAACTACTATTTACTTGTTTTCTTTCACAAAACTTCTTTTGAAAATGCTTAGAGCAAAAACTATTTAAAATATTTACAAAAAAAAATAATTTTTGCAATGAAAGAGTATAGAGATGTGGTTAAAAAATTTGATTTTTCCCTACTTTATTAAACATCATAAAATTCAAAGATCCTTATTACTGTTAAAAATATCCATGGATTTTACATGAAATGAAAGTTTTGAATTGAAAAGGAAATTAGTTTCAAAAGGAAATTTAATATTGGAGAAGGTATAAGAAACATTGAATTATTTCTAATTACAAAACTAAGGATATCAAAAGTCGTTCTTCAATATATCGTGGATTGAAATTAAATCTTATTCTCTCCTTGGAATAAAAGTACTTACAACGTTATTATTCTTAAACGCAACAAACTGTAAGTGGACTAGGAAGTCAGTTGAGTAAATAAAAAATTATGGAATTTCAAAAATATTTTTGTAAAAAGCAAGCCCGATTTTCATTCTTTAAGAAAAGAACATGGCACCATTACCAACTTAATTTCAAACACTTTCATGAAAAAAGATTTTTTTTGCAGTGTTCCCTCTCTGAAACGGTATGGAATGGTCAGGGTCAGCAAATCGTAACACTGAGACTTTTGCATGATTTGTCTATACATCGCAGTTTTCTTCAGAGTATCCTCTACTAATCCTGTTACCATATATTCTACTCAGCAATCGCTATATATCAAAGATGACGATGCGAGACGAAATTTTACGATGGGTCGAAGAGTTTTGAGAGTTTCCGGTAACAGCTGGCCTGCCAGTAATTTCGGCTTTTGATAGCAAGCGTTAAATCTCGGATGTTTAATTTAGGCCCCTTGTTGCTTGCCAGGGACTGATATCCTGATTTCACTTCTTCTCCACTTTTAACACGGTAACACTATTTCGATAAAGTCGTCAGCCTGTGTTGGACTAAGTTTGGTTTTCCTAAGAGTTTGACGGTTTACCAACGGATGTTCAAGATTGATTGCATCGGAACTTGGTGCACTGTTCTTCTTTGAACTTATTTACAATATGAGTTTAGAAATAATTGAATAAGTTAAGTCCTTTGATTAAGCGAAATTACATTTGAAAGGATACCAGAAGTTTTGCAGTTTTATTAGAAATACTTTCAGTTTTAGTTTTTCATGGTTTCTCGTAGAATGAGATGATGAACATATCTTTCTTAAGATTTTACTCCAATTCCAAAATTTCTCTAACGTAACTGCACTTTTCAGTACTTAATCTTGATTAGAATGTAAATTTAGAATATTTATGCTCTTTTTTTTTATTTGAATAGTAAGAATTTGAACTGTATATTATTTTCTTACATTCCACGGTAACTTACGCACGCTACATCTAGAAAATAATGATTTAGTTTGGACAGTAAATGTATGAACAAATAACTGTTAATTATTAAATGTAAAATTGATGTATATTATTTTGGATTCTGTGATACAACTGCAAGATTTTGAACTTGATCTCTGATTATATAATTTTCAAAAGCCTGATATTTTTGAATTAGTATTTAGATTTTATCGACACACAGAACTGAAAGTTGTGCTGGATTTGAGCCTCTGAGGAGTTTGATTCTGATGACAGTTCAGCAGGAAGAATAGAGAAGTTGGAAACTGAGGACAATACAGTTCATGTTAGACAATTAAGACACCGAAAGCTGGAAAGAAAAACCATCGTTACTTCAGAACTTGCTGCAGCACTAGATAGCACGAAGGTGTCAGACAGAAAGGATGTGTTTATTATATCATAAACTGCCAAAAGCTTAGGTTGGTTTGTACGCTTAACGACCTATTTGTATGCACAGTAACAGCTAATCAGGCCGGGATCTACTACTTAACTTGGATTCCTAACATCAACAAACATCCATGCCTAATCCGGGATTTGAACCTGGCACCTTTGGCATGCGAAGGGTGAGCATTAACCCCACAGCCAATCAGGTGGGCCCAAAAGCTTAGAACAGAACATATATGAATTAGCTCTACACAAAGACTTAATTCGTCGACAAAGAATAGAAGATGGAGCAAAAAAAATATGAACAAATAAAGACCAACTTTTAAGGCAACAGACCTTTTGTCATTCATTGGGATGGAAAATTGATGTGTGACCTGACTGGAAAAGAGAGATGATCGCTTGCCACTATTAGTTTCAGAGAAAGGAATTTCTCAACTATTGGCAGTTGCTAAGATTCTATCTGCAACAGCAGAGGCTCAGGCTGCAGCTGTGTTTGAAGCCATTAAAGACTGGGGTATGGCAGACAACATTCGTGCAATGAGCTTTGATACTACCATCTCAAACACTGGTCATACATCTGGTGCGAAAGTCCTTCTAGAAAAAAAAAAAAAGAAAAAAAGCTTCAGATAGAGCTATTACATCAATTGCTTGTAGACATCTCATCATGGAGCTTATAATCAGTACAGTGTCTGAAGTATTTATGGGAGTCAGTTCTTCTCCTGAAGTGGCACTGTTTAAACGCTTTCAAGAATATTGGGGATTCATTATTACATATAAGTATGAAACAGGAATTTCCTTTTATGTTGCTGCAAATTTAATAGAAGATATAAAGCAAGAGACGATCGACTATGCAAAGAAGTACCTGGAACAAAGAGAACCAAAACTAAGAGGGGATTATAAGAAATTGTTATAACTCGTAGTTATCTTTCTTGGTTATGTCCCAGCAAGGGGAGTCCAAGTATGCCAAAAACACCATATAAGAAGTTTGAGCAATACATTTTAATATTTAGGGGTAGCTCAATGGACTCAAAGTTTATAAAAATAAGAAAATATTAAGGCTATTAGCTTTATCAGTACCTTAACACACACATTTATTTACACTGTAATTAATGCATTAATTTTAAACAATTTATTTAATGTGTTGTAAATATTATCAGATTTTTATTTACTGTTAAAATTTTATTACCTTTGCAAAGATTGAGATAGAGTCTTTTTCATGTTATCAGGTTACATTTCATAATGATCATCAACAACTTGTAACAGGAATTGTAGCTGCATTTCATCATGAACTATCAATCCACTGTATTCCTGAATAAGTGCTAACGCACGTTTAAAGTCGTTGTAAATTGCGGGCAATAAAAATTAGTAAAATTTTCTTCTCTAAGTCTAAATTCCCTTGCATAGGCCTAAATATCAAGCTGCAAAAATATTTTTGACACTTGGCCATTGTCTATTCTAGTTCATTGTATATATATATATATATATATATATATATATATATATATATATATGTATATAACAAATAAACATACATAACAAAATATATATAAATACATATATAGCAAATAAAGGTAATATAACGTTCATACAATATAAATGTATGGTTTTTAGAGATATTTTTGTGTATATTAGCGTACAGTTTGCCTCGACCGTCGCAAAACGCACTTGTTTGTTCTTTTTTTAATTAAAAAAGTCCTTCGATTTTTTTTTATTAACTTTAGTCCTCTTTCTAGTGTAACTTACTACACGGAGAATTTTTTAAATTTATCTTTGACATGTTTATAAGATATGTTTGCTCTCTCTCTCTCTCTCTCTCTCTCTCTCTCTCTCTATATATATATATATATATATATATATGGGATTTTTAAATGTATGGGGATTTTTAAATCCTAATGGGATTTTTAAATGTATCGCCCACTTTTTGGAAGGCAAACATATCTTATAAACATGTCAAAAATAAATTAAAAAAATTCTCCGTGTAGTAAGTTACACTAGAAAGAGGATATATATATATATATATATATATATATCGAAATTTTAAGGTGCACCCCCTCATGTTGTTCATATTACTAAAAGGTTTTCATATGCAAAATTTCAGGTCTCTAGGTCAATTTTAGACCCTCGCTCCTTTCAAAAGAAGATATCCGCTCGAAGAGAATTTTGACTGTAGTCTAGAAAGTAGTGAATTTTTACTTGTAAGTATTTTTCCATGGAGTGTAGTGTCTGTTACACTCAATTCTTAAAAGGGAATAAAAAAAAGGAAACAGAAAAACATTAAAAAACGATGTCACATAACACCCCCGCCAAAGAGGAAAACGTGAAAGAAACTTAATTGGACAGTTCCTTATACCCCTCCTCCCTTTAAAAAAGGTCAACAATGCGTCTCTTATTTCAGGAGGCTTCTTTTGCTTAGGGAAATTCTCAGATGATCATGAACATGCACAAAAAACTCTGCTGTGTTGTTATTTCAATGCGAGAATGAGTTCCTCAACGACAAACCAACCTGTACTCAGAAAGGACGATAAGAAAGTTTGGCTTGTAGGTGATTTACTGGAAAATTTAGAACCTTAAAAAGGATCTCAACTGCGCACCAATGGAGATGTTCTTCACTACTTTTTTTTCATTAATCGTGGGCCAGTGCAGAAAGTTGAAAGGGATGATGTCATTAAAACAGTAATTCTGAAAGTAGAATTGTTTTGGGAACACTCTGGTATTCCTATAACCCCATCAGCGCAGGACACGTCAAAGAAAACTCAAAAGAATGATTGCAAGGTATGAATATCTTTGGAAAAATAAAGCAAAAAAGAATACTAAATTTGAAAGTAAAAGTTTTCTTGAATCACTTCTTTTACTCTTTGATATAGCCCATGACAACGCAATTTTTATTACAGAACATGATAAATGATGTAGAACTAAAAAAATGATTCTAGAAGACATTTAATTCTTACAAGATCAACGATCAAGCAGAAAAATAGAGTTAGGTGGTCTTCATAAAACACACTTTGCAAAAGTCAAAAGGAAATTATCACGTATAGAAAAAGCAATTGATCTGTCTGAGAAGGAGAAGCATTGTCAAAATCCAGCTGCAGCCAAAGTAAACACAAGTTCTGAATTAAAGGTTCTTAAAATTGATGGCCCTAATTCCAGTAATTCGGATGGCTTGGATTCTGCAAGTGATTTAATTGAAGATCCAGAGTTTGTATTTCCTTCAACTTCCAGTGGTACAAGATATTCAACCCATTCTGAGAAAAGTTCTTCAATTGATTTAAATTACCTAAAAATCCATTTAAAAGTAAAATAATATCAACCATGGGGATAGGTTTAATCTATCAGCTGGTCAACGAACAGCGTTCATGGGAGCAATTCTAACAGAAGGTGGGGTTCCACTAGAAGAAGCAACTCTTTCAATCAAAAGCACCTGGGCGGCAGGTAAGGAAATTAGAAAATCATCAGCACAGGAAATTAAAACTAAATTCATCGCACCAAAGCTCTCAACTCTTCATTAGAATGGTAAACTTATTCCAGACATTAAAAAGAAAATCGAAGAAAGACTAGCAGTTTTGATTTCTGGAATGCCAGATTACGAAGAAGGCATGATCCTTGAACTGGAATCATTAGGCACATTTAATACTCTTTTTACGTTGTTCATTGGCTCTCTTCTTCATTTGGAGCCGATGCAGCGTACAATGATTTAAAGTTGTGGAATGAATTGCATAATTATCGCAAACAAGATGCACAGGCTGCAAATACAGCATTGAAAGCCATTGAACGACACCTATGATACCTAACCGAAGAATGTGTCATATTTTGTTTATTTTCAAGCAGACTTTCTACTTTTGAACGACAGCAAATTGCTTAAAATTTACTTCAAATTCCTAGACCTAAAAAATTCTAAAGGGGTCAACCAACTTTCCCTGCACTGAATCCCAGCACAAAACTATCATCGCTTATCGGACCTAAATCTTGGTTTTTGTTTCATAATTTGGATATTGTTACAGACTGGTTAAGAAAACCTGTTGATGAGTTGCATAAGGATCCCGACTATCAAGAAGCTGGAACATTTGTTAGGCATGTGCTAGTGGTAAATGATCTATCTGAACGGGCTGTAAAACTAATACAAGACTTTTCATATATTTTAACAAATGATGAAGTTCAGAAGCAGTTTTTATTGCAAGTTGTTGAATATCCCAGCTAACAAATTCCGAACTTAAAAAAAAAAAAAAAAAAACCACCTCAGGCAATTTAAAATGATTGTGTGACTAAAATGATATTATTACTAACTAAATACTCATGCTTCGCCACGAAATTTTACCATGTGCAATATTTTAGCCAGCTGTGAGGCCCCGCTTTGCGAAAATACTTCATTGGTGTATAGGCCCCAATTGTTGGCGCTTCGCTCGCAGTAAGGTTCATCGCAACGCAAAATCGAGCCCGCTTCACTCGCTGAAAAGTCATTGACACATAAGCACATACTTACTTAATTCGTTGAAAAGTTCATTGCTATGAAAACATAAGCTCGCTTTGCTCGATGAAAGGTTCATTACTGCATAAGCGTAAGGGTTCTTCACACACTAAAATATAATTGCTACGTAAAGCCTTAATATTAGAAGCCCCTACCTTGTCGAGAAACAATAAAACAATTCCTCGTTAATAATTATAATACAACAGCCCTTTAAGAATATTTTAAAGCGGGATGTTTGTAAAAAGAAAAATTAGAAGGTCAAAACTACTTATGTTGAAACTTTCAGAGCTCTTGGCCTATTAGAAATCACTTTTTGTGAAAATATTAATTAAAAACTCATTAAAAAACAAATTAAAATTTTAACGTTCTTTTTGTCAAAAGTCCAATTAGAAGACCAAAACTATTTGTGTTGAAAATTTCAGAAATGAAGCCTGATTAGAAATCGTTTTGTAAAATATTTGCTAATAAATGAATTAAAAAACAAATAAAATTTCAAAATTCTGTTTTTCAAAAGTCCAATTAGAAGGCCAACACTACTTATGTTGAAAATTTCAGAGCTGTAGCCCTATTAGAAATCGTTTTGTTAAATATTTATTAATTAAAAAATTAATCAAAAAAGAACTAAATAAAAATTTAAAATTCTGTTTTTCAAAAATCCAATTTGAACGCCAAAACTACTTATGTTGAAAATTTTAGAGCTGTAGCCTTATTAGAAATAATTTTGTTAAATATTTATTAATTAATTAAAAAAAATAATTAAAAAAGAACTAAATAAAAATTTGAAATTCTGTTTTTCAAAAGACCAATTAGAAGGCCAAAACTACTTATGTTGAAATTTTCAGAACTGTAGCCCTATTAGAAGTCGTTTTGTAATTTTTTTTAATTAATTAATAAAATTAATTAAAAAATAATTAAAATTTTAACATTCTGTTTTTCGAAAGTTGAATTAGAAGGCTAAAACTATTTATTTTGAAAATATCAGATCTGTATCTCTATTTAAAGTCACTTTGTATCAAATAAATTAATTAAAAAAGAACTAATTGAAATTTTAACATTCTGTTTGACGTACATAAAATTAGAATGCCAAAACTTCTTATGGTGAAAATTTCAGAGCTCTACTCCAATTTTAAGTAGGTTTCTATAGATCCACAGAGCCTAAAGACAGACAGACAGACAGACAGACAGACAGACAGACAGACAGACAGACAGACAGACAGACAGACAGACAGACAGACAGACAGACAGACAGACAGACAGACAGACATCTTGTTTTATTATTATAGATTACCAAAGATGTTATTAACATATTATATAGATTATACTTCAGGTAAACCGTATCGACTCATAAATAGTTAATTTGTTGCAGTTTTACTTTTAAGGTAGCTGTTTGGTATATTAACGAAGTTAAATCACATTATGTCCATTTCATTTATTATGGCTCTATAAATAAGATTTTATTTAACTAAATCTTACCAAAATTATTCCCTGTCTGTATTAAGCAATAAATTAACTTTATAAAATAGTTTTTAAGAAAGGTGAAAGCTGATCGAATTTAGTCGGTACCATTTATCCTTTTTTACACTTAATATATAAATTGATAAATGCATTATAATTTATATCTATATATAAAACTGAATTGTCTGTACATCTGAACCTTATACAAATCCACATTTTTTCACCTAGAGGTTTCTGAATTTGGTACATAGAAGCTTAAGTACATGGAGATTGTAGAGAAGAACTTTTATATTCGATTAAAAGTTTCTTTCATTAAAATTTAATGACATGAAAAAAAAAAAAATTATATGAATGACAACGATATTTTTTTATTGCATGAGAATAAAACCAAAAAGTTATTTGGATGTGTCCCCCTTATTTTTCTGATTATTTTTATGCATTACAATCGTCTCTTCGATAAATAGTTCGAATTTTATTGTAATATCTCCGTATATTTACTGTCAGTCGATACGGTAGATAACTTCTGCGCTTGTGCGGTTTTAAAGCATTTTTTTTTTTTATGCATCGTTTTGTTTTCTACTCTTTAAATTCCTCCTGCTTTTGTTTACATTTTGTGTTGTCGTCAAAGATGGATTGTGCTGAACAGGTATTGACATTTTGATTTTATTTAATGAGTGTTAATAACATTTAAACAAAATAAATTCTTTAAATTCCTTTGTATTTTATTAGCAAACATCTTATGCACTACAGTAATTACATATCTAGCATTTGCAAGTTAGTTTACCAACATAATTCATTTACCACCATACGTTCGGGTCATTATGTGATGTTTTCAGTCGGATTTCGGTCAACTTAATAAATGTATAATATATTTTTTCCAGGATATGTCCATTACAAGATCAAAGGAAGAGGTCTAATGTGAAACCCCTACGACCACTATTGGTACTATTACGTTATACGCCACCTAGCGATAATTTTTCGGTTGGCGAACAATTTGGTAGATAAAGCTATTGTTTCAATGCCTGTTAATTTTTCTGTTAGTTTAGATTTTGTTTTATTTTAAAACAAAAATTAAGAACTTGGTACAACATATTTTAGTGATTAATTATAAAATAGAGGCAAGAGCTACATTATAGATACCATGCATATTTTGTTGAGTGTGTTTACCGATGTTTTGTACTTATTAAAAAAATATACAAAAATTCTTTTAAGCATAAAAACTAATAGCGGTAATATTATTTCGATGTTTACAAAATTTTAAATGGTCAAATTTTTCTGGTTGAATTATTTAAATTATAAATCTAACTTCATTTGATGAGAGTGAGTCAAAATATACATAAAATTTAGCATAACAAAGGATTATTTCGACTCAATTTGATTTCATCACTTGCAGCCTTAATCGTAGATTCGGTGAAGATTATTGAAATTCACTGAACACTCTCAAATCATTTCGACATTTGTTAATATGCCGCCAATATGTCTAAATGCAAAGTACAGAGCATCTGCCGCGAAGAGAGCTAGGGAATCACCGCTGCAAATCGACTGGAGAATGATAGATCGCGCTTTTACAATTAACGAAACAATGCATCTGTTATAGTAGATTGGAAGCTGATCACCAACAACAATTATTCCGGAGAAATTCCGAGTCTATGTAACATGTAACTGATAGATGTCTTTCAACGGGTCCCCAGCAGCGCGAGGCCACGCTGCTAGTACTATATATGAATATATTTAATTGTATACAAAATAATTTTCTTATTACATTGAGTTTCCTTAAATGCAAATTAATATGTATATAGTAAATTTCTCATTAAAATATAGAGCCCCTTTTGTGATTTTATAATGTGGGAAAAAAAAGGGGGGGGGGGAGGAGGTGTTACAGCCTCTTCAGCCCCCCACTTATTACACTCCTGCGAAATACTAAATATGTACTATAATTCTTATAAAATTATGTTTTTATAGCATAGATTAACTACAAATATGCATTTTTACTCTGTAAATAGTAAATGTTTCATGGTATTATAGCTTTTTTCGTGATTTTAGTAAGGGAGTTTTAGTGATTAATCAGTTTTTCGAATTGAGAGGGGTTAAAATATTTACCAAATGACCTAGTATTTAGAACACATTATCATTTTTTACATCAAGAACAACATAGGGAGAAGGGGGGGGGTGCATCATGGATTTAAACAACAACATTGGATTATGTAATTATGCAATGACCTAATATATATATATTTATATCAGGCATTTTTTCTTCTATTCTACTTAATTTGGCGTAGTCAAGAACATTTATGTAATGACTACTTATAAAAAATTGTCATTCCTATAAAGCATCCACTGCAAAAAAGCTTAAAGGACACATTTTTGGGTTGACATTTTGTTGCCTTTCGTCAAACTAAAATTAAACAAAACGTTACATGTTAATGCTTTTAATGTTATGTAATGTCTTTATGTTATATATTGTTGCGTGGATGGGTTCGAAAGATTTGAAGCCAAAGCAGATCAAAACTTGCCGAAATTTATTCTGATATAACTCTTCGCAGATTCTCTTACAACTCCAGAACTTCTAGTTCTAGTAGACTCAATACAGCTCTTTTCACAACAATAGAGCACAAAACAGCAGTTAAAAACTTGATAACACAACTGCTAAAATCGCTGCAAAAGACAATGCAATAAAGTTTACTTTCAGAACTCTCTGAATGCTCGCTGAGAGACAGCTAACTCAGTAACTCCACTCAGTCAGTCACTCAACTAACTCTTGGCCGGACTTATATAGGAAAGGCGAATCTTCTCGAAACTTCCAGAGATAGAAATTTGGAGAACTTTCCAGATCGTAGTCGAAAAGCCCTATACATGTACATAGGGACCGAACCGTCGCCAACTTGGCTCTCTCTAGCCAATTTGGCGAGATTGCCATTACTATAATGTTAAACGGCCCTCTCTTTGAAAAACTCGTTTCCCAGCATTATCTCTGTAAAACTAGTTTTCAAGCATTAAGACACACATTGCAGGAAAGAGAACTCTTGCACTGCCTTATGCGAAATGTACATAAATTTTCCTTATTTACATAATTAATTCCACGAAATATTTACAAATATACAGAAATTCGTAACAATATTTCATAACCGTATATTAGTTGTAGAAATATTGTCTGAATTTAAAGGTTTTGGACCAGTATTTAGAGAAGAAAATAGGTTTGGAAATTGGATCAGCATAAATTCTTTTTTTGGGGGGGGGGGGGGTGCAGACAAATATGAAATACCTATTTGGAGAAGTACGTAACTGTTTTAGAAGCAGTCGATCATTCAATTGGAGCATTGATTGGTAATTTTGGGAAACTAGGTTCTGATATATAGGTTATGGAAATTGTTGTTCTAGTTCACATTTGGGTCAAAATTGTTTTTGAAGTTCTGTATTTTTCAATATCTGAAAGATAACTTTTAAATTATATTAAAAACTGAGAATATATTATTTTTCACCAAACGGATCTCCGAAACTACTAAACGTTTCACCAAACCAAGTATATTGTTTTAAATTTATATCTATAAATTTTAATTTGTTGTGACAACAAACACTATATTTTTAAGTTATAAAAATTGCAATTTAATAAAATAACGGAAAATATTTCGAGTGATTTGCGAAATTGGTCAGATTCTTTATTTACATAAATTGCATATTTTTTATTTATAATTGTATTTTTCCTATGTGGAAAGATGTGCTACTACTTTCTCAGATGTATGCTGAAATAAAAATAGAAAACATAAGATTACTTTTATGACTATACCATCAGCGTTATCGAATCTTTCTCCAGTAATGATGAGAATCGATCTCCAATAAGATTCTGAAGGAAAGAAAAAAAGTCATTATATCTTCCATTCACTTCAAATCCTTCAAATCTTGATTCTTAATTATCGTAGTGAAAGATGAAGAAAACGGCCTCCATTAATATTTTCAAAATGAAGTCCTATGGTATCCGACAATTTCTTTTAATATAATAATTTATTTTATTTCCACGACTTTGCTTTAACGATATTATTTTCTTAAATTACTTAAGGCCAAAAGAAAATGAGTTAGAATGAGTAGAGAAATTGAATAAAAGCCTCTAGAAAAAGTGTGTGGTGAAGTGTAACCACATATTATAACTGAAGGTACAATTCATTAAAGTTATATCGAAGGATTTTAAGTAGCATATTTTGCAATTTAAATTTGAGAAATAATGGTTTAATGGAATTAATTTTAAATTTCATTTGCGGCTCTTAAGTTATGATAATGTTTTTGCTTTAAAACAAACGTTCTTTTTCGAATTGGTTTTCTTTTATTAAAAATATAGTTTTAATTGATGCAGCTGTGATGTTTTAAAATGAATGGTGGAGCTGAAATTTTCAATATAAAAAGGGCCACATTGCAATACAAAGTTAGAGTATTTTCCATTAAGAAGTGTTTTAAATTAGTGTTTGAATTGTTTAATTGAAATTAAGATTCAGCATACTACAGTGGAAGAAAATTTCTACAATGCACAGTTCCAGTATTTTTTAAAAACGAGTGAAATTAGCTAATATTTAGGAAGAATTTCTTTATGATTCCAAATATTCTAACAAAAGCTCTTTAAAAAAAACCTAGTAATTTAAATATTAAGAAAAGAAATTGCCCCGAATCCCCATCCAATCCAAAAGATCTGCTGTATCTGCGACGTCACGACATCCTTCCGTTTCTATTGTTAACTTGAGGTTTCTGCCAAATAGTTGGTGTATGTTTGGTAGACAATTGCCATATCACATAACTGTTGGATCGATTTGAGAGAAAGTTGCGAAACTGGTTTCCGCTGCTGCATTTCAAACCAAGTTGTATCAGATGAAGTGATGTCACATTCGTTTCGAATGTGTCGTTTTTCCCGCAAAAATAAACAAGTGAACTTAAATTGCAAAATAAAAAAAAAAAGAAAACCACAGTGAAGCGACATTTTTGTGTTTATGGCCTTTTCGAAATAACTAGAATTGAATAAAAAAAAAAAAAAAAATTGCGGGAATTGTCCATTGAAAAGTGCAAGACGAAATTGAAAATACAGGGAATTTTCTATATTATTTTTTTAAACAAAACAATCCGAATAAGCTTCTGAAAGCAAGGGTTATATGAAATGAATAAAAGAAAAATAATATCATTAAAGAATATATAAAACCGGTTTTTTTTCAAGAAAAAACAACAACTTTGATTGACTAAAATTAAATTCAATGAAATTTATTTAGCGTTTTCAGTGTGCTGTTTCTTGTTTAAATAATAACGTTTGAACTCGTATCTGGTGCGAACAATCTGTGAAATTATCCACATGTTCGTATTTCTCTGTTGTTTTATACAATAGCAAATTTTCGTGTTTAATTTTTATTGGTAATTTCTCAGTTTTTGAATACATCATTATGCATATGATTGTGTGCTACAACTTATACATCACTATCCCACAACAATACATATGTTCCATGAATTTCCTAGTCAATACTTCACCCATTCGACAACTATATTCTATACATAATACCTCACGTGAATGCTTTCACAGACCTTTTAGAAAACTAACAATTACACGTCACCAGAAATCTTCCACGTTATTACTTTGGATTCGCTAGAACAAGACTCCTTTAGAAATAACACCACGCTCCCCTTTTGAATTCCCCTTTTACTCAGGAATATCCAGTCTTTTGTTCTCCTTTTAAAAGGGGGATAATGGTTTTCAGTCCCTTTATGGCAGCTGCCATGTTAATCCATTATTAAAGATGGTTGTCAACGTCTCTTCACGTGGCCCCTTTAAACTTAGGCCATTGCGTGAGAACGGGATTTGATGCCGTTTATAAGAGATGATGAATGACACGTACTTAGTCAGAGGAATTGATAATTTTGTACTGTGAGGAAATGGGTCTTCCCGATGTATCCCGAAGAGGGAATGAACGAAGAAATTGAAATTTTTATGGCATGCTTGATGGTGGATTTCTATATTATTTCGGTGCTTGTTTCTCTGGAGAGGTTTGTTCGACTCATTTAGCGTATCCTTGCTCAATACGTTTTGTTTTTCCTATTCAATAGTCTAAAATAGCAGCACTTATTACATGCAAGCTGATTTTGTTGATGGGTTTTTGTTAAAAAAATAAATAAATCTTTGCTCAATTTCAAAATAGGATTTGAAATGAATTGCGTGATAAAGGATCGTTGGAGGGTATGTGTACATTAAGAAAATAAGCACGATATTTTTGAAATGCTTGTTTTATTTATTGTTATAAGTCGGTTAGTGATTCTATGTTGACAATCAAAACTCGGAAAGTATATATAATCATTTTAATTTCAAAATGCGTCATTACATTTTGATACCATCAATCTCTTTTCAACTAATCAATCTTTTCGTCTGTTGTGCGGAAGTAAAATAGAAAATTTGTTGTAATTTTTTTTCTAAATTTAGAACTTTCGACTGTGGAATATTTTGGAATCTTTTTGACTGTGAAGTCTATAAATTTCTAGGAAACATAAATCGGTTTTCAAAATCTATCTGATTTCTTAGAGGATTTATATGTAACAACGTATGTGACAACTGTTTGAAATGACTTATGCAAAAGTTAAATTTTATGCTTTTCATTAAAGTTCATAAATAGGAAAATAAATTACATAAATTATTAAATGAAAGAGAACAAAAAATGTAATTTATTGATATTATTTTGTCTGAATTTTGATTGTTTGTAATAAAATAACATTATAATAAAAGTTCTTTTTTCTTGCTATTTTATAAACGAGGAAGTAACAAAAAATAAACTAATACCTATTTAATAATGGTTACGGTATTTAAAAAAAAAAGGAGAATTATTAATTTAATATTGAAATGAAATAAGTTAAACCTTTGTCCTTAAAAATACCTTAAAATATTTTAGTTCATGCTTGTTTCTCATATACTTAATTTAATGAAAATTTAACTTTACTGATTAAAAATTGCTTTTTACATTACTCCAGTAATATGATTTCATAGTTAAGTAATTAAAATATACATTTGACATTTAACTATAGCATAGAAATTCAGTTTTCTAGACTTTCAACTGATTTTTACTTAAATATTTTTTACATACTAAACACGCTTAGATTTTTTTTGTCATCAAAATAAATTGGAAAAGATTTTTATAGATGGTAAAGTGAAAAAAAAAAAAGAAAAAAAAAAGTCATTTTAATTTTACACTAAATTCTTGTAAAAAGAAGTAGTAGACATTTTGATTCGTGAGTAAATTTAAAGTCCGAGTAATTATATATAAAGAAAATTACGTTTAGGAAATTTTTTCTCTAGTTAGAGCACATTCTCATTTTTTTTAAACAGGAAAATATAAAATAGTAGCTTTATTTTAGTATCTTAAACATAAATAAAATTTCTTTTGTAACGGTCACATTGTAATTAAACTAAAATTCTATGCTCGGATTTAAAAATGATACTCTTAATGCACATACTCCATAATTTCTTTTTTAATAATATAATTATCAGACTAACTATACTTATACTCCCCACTTTCAGAAAGTAAAAAAGAAAATTGATAACTATTATACAAAAGAAAATGTTAAAAGCTAAGTTTTTCTGAAAAATTCATTTCTCCTACAAAAAAAAAAAAAAAAAAAATCTCAAGCAGTTATGCAGTTCCACATTTCAAAGAACCATTTTACGTCCACCATAAATCTACCAAAAATTTAAAAGAACGCAAACCATAACGATTGAAAGGAAACACCAACCGTTTACAAAGCATTTCATTTTGTCGTTACGGCTTTTGTGGCCGTGTTCCACCTCAGAAGAAATATGACTTTTATCCACCACAAAAGCGCAGCAAAAACTCTTACCAGGAAACAAAGCAAAACCTGCTCCTGAGCATTGCTGCACTGGTCTCTCAAGATAACCTGATGATTTATAGTGGCTTGTCACCAAAAAATTGCTTCTTTTTCGTTTCTTCTCATACCAGAGTGTTCTGCGCCCTGAGTTTAACTAATGCAACCCTTTGCTTTCCTGTTGTTCGGGGCTGAATGCTAAGGGAATCCCGAGGGAGACAAGAGTTTCCTGACAAATAACCAATCTTAGGGATCGCACGTGTCCGGCTGGATTGCCGGACTAGATTTCGACCGGATTCGATGATTGGTTCAGGAGTGGTAGAGCATTTATTCAGGGAGAGTTCAGAGTTGAAGGTAGATTGGGCGTTGGATTGACAGTGAATTATGTAGTGGCTCTGAACGTTTTACGCGTATGTTAATTAGTTTTTATTTTAGATGACTGGTTCTTTATGTATGGTATCTCTTAATTTAAAAATATTTATCTTGAAAAAAATTCTTAAATATTATGTCAAGTGTTTTTGGGGAAAAAAAAAAGATTTTTACTAGCTAAACTAATTGAAACTCCCGAACTTGAACATGAATTTATACTACTTAGTTTTAGTTTTGGAATGTGAATTATTTTATTGTGAATGGGAATGAATATGGTATTCATGGCATTTAGATTTAGCATTTAATAGTTTGAAGACTTATTTGAAAGTCTATAAGAAAGCGAAAAATAATTTCTTAATTGAAGATGTGTAAATTACACTGACTCTCTTATTGGTAAAATGAACAATAAATGTGATTTTGAAATTTTAAACTAAGAAAATATTTCTTATTTTAATATTTTACTATTGTTGCAAAAGTATGTTCTACTCATCTCTTACTTCATTTTTACTCAGAATTGTTCTCCATATTCTATTTCTTTGGAATACTAGGTATAGAAGAAATTAACTTTGAATTCATTAAGATTTTATTATATTAAGTAATATGTCTCCATAACTTTATATAATCAGTTAAGATAGGTAAAACAATTTGGTTGTGTTGTTTCAAAGGTCATGGTTATTAATACTTGCCAGTTTTGTAAAATAATACACGTCTTTTTCACAGTAAATTTCAGCATATTCATGATAACATTTACCATCTATATGAATAAATGAAATAAAGTTTAACATCTTAAAAGAAATAAATTTTTGAGAGATGCTTAAACTTTTCTGATCGTCTCTTTAGAATAGAGATACCATTTTAGTTTTTCAATTTTTGAAATTCAACTTGAATCGATATAATTAGTTTTGCTAGAAGTAGTCATTGTGTAAAATGTTCATGTTTACTTCTGTAGAAACGAGGATAACTTCATACATGTAACTTAATATGTTTATATCCATTAAATAGTCAGTGTAATTTATTAAATCAGTTGATACTTAATTATGTTAGTGAACAACATCTTGCTAATTAAGAGAGGATTTTGTAATTCTAGCTGATTGCTAAATTTTTTGGTTAAGATATTAAAGATTCATAAAGCTTAAAATTGTATGTTCTCAAAGTTAAGTAAACCTTTTCTAGTTAACGATAGGTATTAATTAGTATCCTAATTATAAAATATAATATTTCTGAAACAAAGAAGCAAATCAGTGAAGTTTCTCGAGTCGGCGTTCGTAAGGGGTTTGAAACTCCTTGAGCGAAGTTTTACAACACTTAAATTTAATAAACTTTCACGATTTTCATACTCGGGTATATTTTATTACAGTTAGAACATTGCTCCTTTCATTACTTATAGATAAAAAAATTATCTATGCTCTAGCTAATTCCATACATTTAATTTACTTCCCATAGAGGAAAGTGACCAAATATGAAAACATATTTGATGAGGTTTCTTATTGTTACTAAAAGTCCGTCACTATCACTAAAAGTCCGCTTTTTCGTCTGCGACTATTGTAATTTTGGTTGACTAATTAACACACACTTGTCTTCTTCCAATGTCGATGACAATGCATTCTGTCAGTTTTTGCCACTGAATAACCACTTTTACATATAATTCGATTGGTGCTTCAGATTACTTATAAACTTACTTCTTGTCATTCAATCAAGCTTAAAATTGAAAACTTCGCAGGCACACTCGTTGTCAATGACAATACTTTCTATCAAGTTTTGGGATAGTCAGTTGTTTATTCGTATGCTTAATAAACATAAAAAAATTTCGAGAAAATTCTTCAGTTTTACCATCAGTTCGCGCAAAATGCCTAAAGTTGGAAAAATTTCGTAAAACACTAAAAATTACCTCAGTGATCAAGTTTTTACAGATACAGTTTTTATACTTCTAATAGCGGGGGAAAATGTCATTTTAGTGAGTTTATAGTAAAAAATGTAATTTTCTAAATTAGCATGCATTTTGAGTTTGCACCCATAAAGTCTAAATTCATACTATGGAGCAAATTATTTTATTTGATGTTGAATATGTAGTAAACTATATCAATTAGAATAATTTATGTATAAAACTTGCGTAAATATGCACTTATTAAACTTGCGTAACTAAATTATAATCTTCTTTAACTTTGAAAATTTTCACAAAAAAATTTCTGAAAATAACGGGTGTTGTTGCATACTTATAGAACTATAAACATTATACATTTATTTCTATCTTCTACAATGAAATTTATGGAATAAATTCAGAAAGTTACAAATCAATAAAAATATTTTTTTTTGTTATATAGCATATTCGGTTAGATACCACACTGCTTTTCATATTTTACACCAGAATATTTCAAAGTAAATTAAAATAATAAATACCCTGAGTTTTGCATAAGGAAACTGAAATAAGGAGCTTTTGGAGCTATTACAAGCATCATATATATAAAAATCCATACATTTGATTTTATTTCTTAGAAACCAGTATTAACAATATGTTTCCCGGTGTTAATGGGATATGGTTTTAAATTTTGGGTAAAATATTATTTACATATTAAAAGTAGCATGAATTGTAAATAATGCAAGAACAATCCACCGACGAAACAAAAAAAAGTATGCTAAAAGAAAACTGTTTCTTTCAGGAATAATACTTTTCGGTTCTAGTAGACTGTCCAAAGAAATCTTTATTTCACTTTTCAAGGAAAATCTCTTTTCCCATACCAATAACTTTGATCAACCCAATGACCATCCCGCTTTTCAAAGGGAATAGAATAATCCTCATCCTTTCCTTTCCAAGCCACTGTTTCCCTGAATCTCCTCCAGGTTTCCCTTAGGGCACGCCGTAGGATTATTACTCTCAAGAGAGATGCTTTGGTTAACTTCCGAGAGCAAAGAGGAGGAGGAGGATGCTCACACACTTCTAGCAAAATCTCTCTCTCCAAAAGAAGAATCATAAAGACGGTCTTGGAGGTGAGATTACCACAAGCGTTTCCCGGCTCCAGAACAAAAGTGAATTGCTGTGGCAGACACTGTCATTAATCATTTGCCAGTCTCGGGGTTTGATTGCCAGCTTCAATAACATGTGGGACAAAGCGGGGTCGAGAGAGAGAGGGGAACTTTTCTTCTTTTTCGTGGAGAAGTTTACTCTGGTTGGGTGTGTTGTTGATCTTTGATGGGATGGTGGGGACAATAATGGGGATGTCTCCGGGAGTGCTTAGTGGAGATGTTGGCGGTCAATTTCACCTGGGAAGTCGATAGTCATGTCTGGGAAGGTGTTCGAAGTGAGCTAGAAGTCTTTTTTTTATTTTATGTATTTTGAAATGAGTGATGATGACGGGGAGTGGTGATAAAAAAAATATACTTGTACGTTGAGGGATGAAACGACTTCATAATTAAGAGCCGCGATCATTAGCCTTTTCACATTCAGAGCACTCAGATGGGGTTGGTACCCAGGTCTGAGAAGAGTGGATGTCGAAGGGCCATTTAATCTGTCCTGCGATTTTATAGCGCTTATTTACAACAAATATAAAAGGATTTGTTAAATATATGAAGGGGGAGCAGCGAGTTTTCTAAAAAATTTAGGTAGACATTTTAGGGAAAATTTCAAAATTTTTATAAACGTTTTAGGGATAATTTCAAACATTTTGGGGATACTTCCAATAAAAAATTTAGGTATATTTCTTTTTAAAGCTGGCATAGGCTCATAACAAAGACATGTTCTTTTAAAAGTTTGTTTCAATACCGGCAAAAAACTGCTAATTTTCAAAAAAAATATCTTTTTGCTTTTTAAACAGCTTTTTAGCAAAACAAGTTATATATTCAAACAACTATACAATTTTGGCAAACATGAGAATTTAATTAAATCCACTTATTTAATTTTTAAGTAACATTCAAAGTACTAAAAAGAATATTGCTTCAGCTTCAAAACTTAAAATACCATGAGTTTCGCTACAATTTAAAATTGTAGTTTGTCAACAATTAAAATTTTAATAATTAAAATTTCAGAAAAGAATTCTCATCTGGAGAAATATCGAGGTGTTTTCGCTGGTTTTGGAGAAAAATCCACGAATTTTTGGGTTTGGGTTTTTACTGTTTTTAGTAATTAACGAAAAATGTAAGTACAATTTTAGGAAAAAACGAAAATTTAAGAAATATTAGGGCGAATGCGATCTCTGAAATATGTGTATGTTGTGGGATTTTATTTAGTTATTTAATTAAATGTGGATAGTAAACTTATCACATTTACTTTGAATACCTAAAACATAGTTAAACTAATTTTTAAAAATAATTTTTTTACCACAAAGCATTGATGTGAATTTCACACTCATAAGTATACGTATTTATATACTTCAGAGTTGGTTTTAACTTCAAAATTATATTGATTACTTGTAAAAGATATTTCACTTATAACATTACCAAGAGCAATAAAATATGCAATAGATTAAAAAATGAACCTGTTTTTCTATTTGGCTTTTATCTGTAATAACCTGTGTTTATTTTAATTCGTAAACGGTATGGTGCCTTATTTACCCTGTATTGAGCAATTGGTAAAGGTGATAGCTATTGCCTTGAGTTATTTTTCGAGTTAGTTTCGGGGTGTTTCAATTTAAGACGGACAACATTATTTGAAACTTAACCTACAAGGCATTTTATTTATGTTCTTCTCTGGGTTTTTATGAGAAGAGTGAGAAGTATCAAGGAAGTTGGACTTTTAACTGAAGTTGTGTCTGTTGGTTACAGGTATACGCATATCAAGTTTTCATGTTAAATCGTGTACTGTATTAGGGTACTAGCTTAGTATCAGGTAAACAAATTAAAAAGCAACGGTGCTCTTTTTTTATTGTTGCATTCAAGGATATACCAGAAAGGACAGTAACTCTCTAAAGTGGGTAATAGGTAGAGCGCATAACAGTTTAAAATCCATCGATTGAAATTACGAGCTTTTAATTATAAATTTAAGTGTTAATTATTATTAAAATAACAGTCATACTTTATTTTAGGTCAAAGAGAATAATTGCATTCTATGAATTCTAAACATTTTTAAACATTAGTAACAAACGTCTTGTAACTAAAGAAAATATAGTTTAATTTTCTACAATTCAAGGGGACATTTAATGAATAACCATTCTTTTATGATGCTTAATAAATGCATATTTTATTTCTAACTTTTAAAATATTCATAGTAATTAAAATTCCACAGTTGTATATATGTGTACTAAATAATTAAAATATATGTGTGTGCTCATAACTGTGTTAAAACTAATGTATTAAGGCTTCGAAGCTTACATGTAATTTGATTTAAGAAATTAATAGCCTTAATTTGGAATGTAATTAATACAACTGATTAAGTGAATTTAATAACGGGAGATATATGCTTGAAAAATGTGAAATATTTAAAAGATGAAGCATTCGCTTTAAAAATAAACGCATGCGACTAACTATTAAAGTCATTTATTTTATTGCAGCGTTAAATTGTGAACCAAAAATAAAAATAAGTCTCTGTGATAATTATTAGAACGCTATTTAACATTACAAAAATTTTATTCTTATAATTCTGAGAACTTTTTTTTACTTAAATAGATACGATAGATTTTTTAAAAAGCCTATCATTTTTCAATGTAAGTAATTACTATGCTCGTTTTAGTGTAATTGTTATAACACTCAAAAATAAAATTAAGTACAGTGTTTTATCCTAAATAATAACATACGCTGTTTTTAGGAAGATAAATAGCAGGATCGAGTTGTTGTAAGATTATGCTGATACATTTAATTTTTCATCTGGAGACTTTGCTGCAGTATCAAATTAATTTTGTTTGGCTTGATACTACATGTTTTTGCAAATAATCCATCTATTTAATAAACACCCATAAAATAAAGTGAAGTAAAAATATTTCTAATCTAAAGAGCTATTTTGAAAATTTAATTTGCATTGTCTGAAATAGAAATCCTGAAATTTCGAATAGATATTTTCATTTCAATTACTTCACATTTTTAAAAATACACCTATTTCCTATGCATTTGAATTTTATTTAGTACTAAATCCATGTTTCTCATTACTTAAATATCTGGCCAATATTAGTTGTTAACTTAATTCTATATCTTATCTTCCCTTATTACTTTCTATATAAATAGTGCGAATTTATAGTTAAAAGATCAAGCGTATCACTTATTTAACTCTACATAAAGTTTTCCCGTTAAGTAACATGTGTGTTCGACACCAACCCTTAACTGGGAGATTTTTGATTAATCGCCGAGATAAGTGAAGTTTATCTGCCGAAAGAGTTCTCACCAAGTTATCGAGTCCATCAGGCACTGCCATCAGCAGTGGAAAAAGGAAAAAATAAAAGTGTCAAGTCCCGAACACCTTCCAAAGGATTAATGAACATCGACTGGTCTTAATCTACAAATGGGTAAATTCAACGTATGTGACACGAGTCACAAGTGCGACAAGTTTATGGGACAAAGAGTCTATGCCATAGCTTTTTATAGACCATTACTTTTTGGATGGGTGTGGGTTGTTTGTTGTTTGTCCTTTCACCCACACAAAAAGAAACTGCTATGTTCTTTCATGAGGGGTTGTTTGGGTTGTAATATGAAACCGCGTAGTCCCTTGTTAGGATGCCATAACTGGACATCGGTAGTTATTGATGTGGGATTTATTTTCTTTAAAGGTGGAATACATACACATCTGTAGGACCCATCGGTGCTATATGTTAGATTTTTTATTGGTAAGAAGGTATATTTTTTTGTAATACATTTGGACCTCGTAAATTTTGCGATGTTGAATGCAAACTTATTTTTTGATATTGAATAAAGAGTAGTTCAAAAGTTACACTACTTTTGAATAATCGGTAATTCACGTACATTTGTGTGTCGATAGATGCGATTTTTCCAGAAATTTTCCGTAACAAATCGGTTTTAATTTCATGAAGTAAATAAAAGTGTGTTTCTTAACGACAGGTGACTTGACTCTTAACGATTAGCAGCTACCCTCAGTCTACTTAAATAACATATTTGATATTGACTCATAGATCAGCACCATGCGGAAATGAAAAAGATTACTATTTACTTTTACGTTGGAAAAAAAACCCCGCATTTTTTCTGAGCATTTCAATGCAAATCACATCTTCTTACTCTTAAATGTTCATGAATTATCGATTTTTTAAATATCTTGTTAGTTTTGGATGTCCCTGTATAAATTTAGATACATATATTTAGTCAAACAAATTGCCATAGTTTTAAAATAATTTTAGAAATGTTTGAAGTATAACTTTTTATGAGTCAATAGAGCTTTTATATCTCGTTAATTGCCATTTCAAAATTAAATACATATAGCACTTAAAAAAGATACTGAGACAGTATTAAATTTAAAATTTCTTGAGGAAAAAAATAGCAATCATGCTCTAAAAACACTACTTATAGAATAGGAGTTCTTATTGAATTGAGTTTTTTGAGCTCCACTTTAATTGTTTTATGATTCTAATCTTTTGAGCCTTTTGAAAGGATTATTTTATCGCTTACTTTCTAACAGTTGAGCATATGGAGAAAAAAAACTTAGTAAATATTAACAAAGTTTCAATTTTTTAAAAACCAATTAAAATATTTGTTGAAATGAACTGAATATGTTATTTTATGATTTACTTTGTATTTATATATCATCAAAAAAAGTTTTATTTTAAATGATTCTTAAACCTTACAAATTGCACAGTTTATTGAATATTTTTTAAAGATGTATAACCAAAACCAAAAATAAAAATTTATAATTGAGGGAAAGGCTAACACAATTTTAAAACTATCAAAATAATATTTTCCTTAAAAGTGGATATTTAAAGGGAATCCTTATTTGTTAGGGGTGATTTTAAACAACGACATTCCAACGTATAAAACACAAATATTAATATTTTCGACTACCCTAAAGCTTGACTAATTAGTTGCATAAATGCTTTGACTAGATAAACATTGTTTACTAAAAATAAGGTGTACAGTTTGATGTTCTACAGTCATTGCACTGATTTAAATTTGTACAGTATTATTTTTTAACAACATAAAATTTAGCTTCCAATTAGATGGCTTTATAACGAATTTTAAAGCTGAAATCCCAAACTTTCAATGCGATAACACCATATATCAGTTCATCCGACATCCTCTCCCACTTCAGACAAGCTAATTATGGAGAACTTTTTATACTTCAGATTTTCTTTTGTACTTTGACGTTAGTGTCATATTTCTAATTCTAATGAGCTCCTTTCAAAAATTGGAAGTCCTCTAAATTAATAATGCAAAAAACTACACAGCAGAAGAATCTCATACATTGTTGCATCATTATCTTCGCCTACATTCTTGCATTGTCGTAGGAATTCTTGAATAGCTTAAAGCAGTGATGACATTCCTTCTAATATGTATTGCTTGTAAAACTTGCCTGGACTAGATGTCTGTTTTCCTCATCGAAGCCTCAGGAAGTGTATTAAAGATTCAATATCGAAGCATGAAAAAAGTATACATACGTTCCTATAAAAAAACCCATTCATTTATTTGAAAGTCGACGTTTGAACATAAAAATTTAAGCTCTCAAAAAGTCCATAAACGTCTAGTTTATGATCGTATTTTTTGGTCTGTTGGAAGAGTTATAAGCATGGGGTAAGGTGGGAGTTATTCTGCGATATCCTCCAGAGCTTATCCACATTTCCTGAGATATCTATAGAACATTTTGTTGTCTTTTGTGATATAATTCATTCCCCTACGCTTCTGTTCTTGTTTTTGGTTTTCATAAGTAATATATTCTTCAAAACATGAATTTGACAATATATAACCATGAAAACTGAAATTTGACACAGTTTTTTTCCTTCTAAATAATGACTGAGTAAATAAAATAACAGTGTTTATGTTACGAAATCGTTAAAACTCTGAGTGAAGTATAGATACTTGATTTTTCCTTTGATATTTTATTCTTGACAGTTCATGTTTTATATGGCAATATCTGACTTTATATGATCCATAATTATAAATTTTTATGAGTTGGAAATGAATTGTTTTTAGTAACAAGCATTTTTTTTTATACATAGGACGTATAAAGTTTTATGATCTAAACAGGCTGCAACTCAATACACAGATATTTATTAGTGCTAGCTCAAAAAAAAAAAAAAAAAAAAAAAAAAAAAAAAACTCCTTTACAATACATACTTGTGGCTGGCGGTGTTTATATGGTTATTTTAATAATGTATAAGCTATATAAAGAAATTGACATTTCAGAAACTTTTATGCAATAATTTTTTTAAGAGTTTTAATATCAAAGATGTATTTACGCAACGCCCTTCAAATACAAGCCATTTCTTTACTTTATTTTCTTTGGTTTTCTTTACTTAAGTTTTGGCGTAGTAGTGTAATATTTTTAGTGTACTTATTATTTAATTTGTCTTCTCTTCATACTATAGGACATGATTAATGACAAACGTAAGTCAAAATTTTATAAAGCCATATTTTTTTGTGTTATAAAATTTCAAAAAAGTGATATGTTTTGAGTTGTATATTTAATTTTGCATCTCTACAATTCGTAAAAGGATAAGTAAAATTCAAGAAATAAAAGGAAAAGAAGAGCAACGCATACCCTCTCATCTGATTCATTAAAGAAAACAGACTTTAATTTATTTATTAATTTATTCTAAGCCTTTTTGGGAGAGAAATTTATGAAGTTCTTCATAACAATCTGAAAAAAAAAACCCTGCAATTATTTTTTTTCCTATAAAAAGAGCTTCGTGTATGTATAACTTATATTTCCACTAGTGCTCTTTCGTCTCTTTGTTTTTTCAAACACTTTTTTAAATAGAAAAAAAAAAAAAAATAATTCGTGAAAAAGGCAGAGGAAATAGGATTTTAAACTAATGAGCTTAAGAAACCACTTCGCGCCATTTACTCTTCAAAGCACCTCAAGCCTTTTAAAAAAATACATTAAATGGCAGGAATGCGTCCTGGAATGTTACTGAAAACAGTCTTAAGTTTCAGACGTTTTTATATATTTCAATAGATTGTTATCATTTTATTTTATCAAAAAATAGCATGAATAAAAAAATGCACTTTAGAAGTTTCAAGAGACCATTTTAAGGTTTGTTTTTTTTCCACAAAAAAAAAAAAAAAAAAAAAAAAAAAAAAAATTCCTAGGTGATACAATGTTATATTTTTTTTAATGTTATTTAATGTTAATTTTTTATTATGAAAATAATAACTTTATGAATAATGTGATCATTTGATGGGTATATTGAATTCACATTTCATTAATTTTATTGGAATAAGTTTTTAATTGAACAGGAGAATTTGTATGTGGGATTCAAGATTATTTACAACTTAAGTTTTTGAAATAGGAAAATTACAGAGTTTTGAAATTTGCTTTGGGGGGTATTTTTAAAGCCATTACATTTTGTACAAAATCTGTTACATTGGCGTATGCTTGATGTAGTTTCCAATTGCGTAAATGATTTGAACATTGGAGATGAAATTGTAACAGTGAGACAAAAAGAAATTTGTCTTTTGTTTTAATTGGGTATTTTCATACTTTGCACAAAAAGTATTTCAAAAAAATATTCAGAATCAATCTCTCTTGATAATTTCTACAATCCACACTCATTCAACTGATGACTCTAACAGCAAAGATAGAGAATACTATACTGTACTTAATTCAATTACAAGTAATATTTTCACATCGAAAACCATCGAATTCCTTGTCACATCGAAAACCACTACATTGTTAACTATCCTTAATTACGTTTTTATGTAATTTCACTAGGAAAAATCTGTTTTGCACTTCAAGCAAAAGTGGATAGTCTAATTAAGAAAATTCCCAGTTTCACTGAATCGAAGAAGAGCATGCATATAAAATATACTCTAAATTGGCTATTCCAGCGAGTGTGATACAATAACTTGTATATCTCACCTTTTCTACAAAAGTGATAAAACTCGAAATTTCTACATACTTGAGTTAAAGTGTGTATGAAATTGCAGTTTTTTTATTCGAATTAATAGGATAAGTTTCCATCAAGAAAATCGAATTTGCTAAAAAACTTTTTCTCGTTGTTTTTCAAATTCACAAAACAACTTCAACACTTTTGGTAATTAAATTGTAACGAAAAAGTATTTGTTAAAAAAAACTTGATATTTAAGAAAATATTATTCGTAAAAATAAATTTTTATTTCTTTAAACAAACGTTACGCTACATTACACTCGTAAATTTAAATTCTTCACCTTGTCATCAAAATAATGAAATATTATTTTTTAATTTTAAGTTCAATCACATTCCAATCGATTCTTACACACAAATTCTTGCAAACTGTTATTGAATACATTTTTCTTTTCTTTCTACTGATTATTAATAAGTTTTTTTAATCAATTTCTGTACTAAAAGAACACATAATATTTTGTAATTAATTTCTGATGTAATCTCGGGTGAGTTACAAATAAAAATGGTCTTGTATGTTTATTATTATCCCCATCCCCGAAAAAATTTCATGCTCAGCTAAAAAAAGGTTTTAAAATTAATTTATAACTTAGTTTTCTTTTCAGTTTCAGATCAAGAAAGGATTCCTCAGAGAAGACAGTAGAAATGAAAACTTGCACTGAATGGGAGGAAAATGAAACATTTCCCTTTAAACACATTAATTGTATACCTCGATTGTAACAACTCGACAGTCAAATCGTCAAGGGAAAAATAAGCACAACAATAATATAATTGTATTTTTACATTTTTCTATAGACACTGTCAAAATATTTATTTTATTACTTTTGCAAAGGACATGTTTTTTTTAATTAATAATTTTCCTTTTTATATAGTTTTAAGAATCTTAAATTCTTTTTCCATCATCAAGGTTTTCTATAAATACAGTTAGATAAAAAAAAATTAATAAAACAGTTTGAGTATTTAGTTCATGGTCATTTAAAAAAAAATCTATCTGGTTTTATATGTATTACAATATGTACTCAAATACAAAATCGAATAGTAATAGGTTTAGTACATAGCGTTCAAGCACGAATGTGTACGCGGGAAGATTTTCTGTCCACACTTATAAACACTCACAAACACTTATGAAAATGCAATTCAGTATTTGTAGAAAGCTTTTCAAAGAGTATTTAATAAAAAAAAACCTTAATGTATAGTAGTACTATCCGATCAGACACTAGCTAGTTGTTATGAAATTTCACTGAAGAAATGACGACAAAGATTTTACAAAATAGAAACTGATAACTTATTCTTTGTCTCATAGGCTTACAAAACTTCTCTAAACAAAGGTGAACTCACTATAAAGCTTAAACAAAAGTTCCAGTGCGTACAATTTCAGACACAGGCAAGTTAGCGCAAAACTCCTACCAAAACGGCTCTAGACTTCCATCTGACTAAAAATTCTATTTCCTGCTGGTTTTTATATCCTCGCGTGCGAACTGTTTAAAAAAATCCAGAACAAACGATTTTATCGTTCAGCACGTGCAGTATGATTACGAAGGTTCTTGATTAACTCAGGTGTTGCCAATTTTTTCGAGCATATAATATAGCTGTTGACAAAGAAATTTAAGAAAATAGAGCTTAAAAAATATGTACATTATTTACAATGACATACAAAAAATTGCTTTAAATAGTTAATGGTCAATCTTTTTATTATTATGTGTACAGAGGTGTTTCATTCATTCCTTTACCATGAAACACACATTGTTTCCACTTTATGATAATATCGTTATTATTTTCCCTCTTGATAATTATCTCATGAAATTCTTCAAATTAGAATTGCTATCATTTTTAAAAGTTGTAATTATTTGATGTTTATACTTCTCTAATTATTTGAAGTTTATAATATGGTGCTCAGGAGATCAAATTAAAGAGATAAAATAAGCCAGAGTATTGATCAAAATTTTATATATAAAAACAAGAGGAAAATTTAACTATATAATTCAAAAGTAAAGTAAAATAGACATGTATGGATCATTCTTTATGAAATATAAATATTTTATCTCATATATTGTTTCATAATATGTATTAAAATTATTAAATTGTCATTGTAATAACTTTATATAAATGTCTAATATTTTAAACATTTTCGATTAAGAAATAACACATTTAAATGTTTAGTAATAAGTTTTTTTGTAATTTATATAAATTTTTCACAGAAAAAAATTGCATTGCTAGTTACTAACGTGATACGTTGGATATTTTAAGGCTGTATGCATTTATTAAGTTTACATTTTGTTTAAATAAAAAAAAAAAATAAAAAAAAAAAAAACCTTAGTCATACGTTAAATTTTGTTATTATTGATGATTGATTGATTAATTTTCAGTTTTGCATGTAAGTATTAACAGTTAAGCAATTTGCGAATATTTGCAATACAATTAAATTTACAAACAATACTACAGTATAAATTTCTACCTCCGCAATACAGAAGGCCATTTTATGCACAGCTTTTTACCGTTAATTTCTGTGCTCATCTAAGGCAGGAAAAAGAAAAGTTGACCGTCACGTTTTCAAAAGAAGCTTTTACCTAGACACTGTGATGTGATGGTAAGAAGTATAATTTGATCATTTATGCTAAAATATAGTCACACGAATATATTACGTATTAAAACAAATTAAGTATGAATATAATACCTCATTGATTAACCAGCGTTTTTATTTTGCCATATTCTATAGTGTAATAATTCCAAAAGAAACTATTCAGCTTAATCAAAATTTTAAAAGCACAATATTTTTGTATTAATTAAATTATAAACATATATAAATGAAAACATGCGCTCCTAAAGAAGTTAGATTAAGTATAATAAATAGAATATACAAAATAAGAACTGGAATTTGCACTGCTTGAAAGAAAAATTAATGTTAAAAGGCATTAAATATTGTAAATATAAATATTTTTAATATCCTCTCTTTTCCGCATTGCAGCTTAACCTTAAACCTATTTTTAATATTTTCGTCCGAACAATACTTCAGTGTTGACAAGCCATCAACTCTTCGTGACCAGGTTGGAAGTATTAAACGTATGACGTGACTACATTAAAAATCGAGTGCCCAGATTATTGGTGTATCGATTTTAAATTTGCTGCTGCATAAACACGCGCATTTGCCTTTAAAATTCGCATCGCTCGCTCCAGTTTAGCCCCAAGTAACAAGGGATTACCAGATTCTAAAAATTATGTTGTGTATGCTTGGTATGGGAAATCAGTTTAAAGATTTTTTTTTGTGTTGTATGGATTTCAAACTTGTTATTCTGACTGTGATGTTGCCAGTGGAAAAAAAACGACAACCTCAGTGATTTCAAATAAATCTTGCGAGAACTTTTGTTTTATCTAGTCAGATTTTTTTTTATTTAGTTGTGTTTTTAAGAGAATTCGGACCTTGCGCTTAAACAAAAATAATAGAAAAAAAAAAAAAAAAAAAAAAAATATGGTGTCATTACAAAATTGTAGGATAATAGATTTTCTTTTAAACCACTCATAGAAATGCCATTAGGTATATTTATGTTTATTTACATTGTATGTAACGTATATATTAGGTATTAAATTAAATATACCATTAGGTATATTTATTAAGTGTACTTGTATTTTTAGGTATACATTTATCATTAGGTTAATGAAAATAATATTGATATTTTGACTTTCCAGTTCAAAATGGTTTGAGCAGGCTGTATTTTTAACCAATTTTTACTTTTTGTATTTTCTATAGTTTTTTTTTTGTTTAAAAAAATTTCATTAGTGCATTACATTAGAGATAATATGGAGGACTTATTCTATTACAATTTTTTTTTGTTCATCTTCAGATTTTGAATTTCAAGTACCACCTCTGGCATTCAAATAATTTATCACCATACTTTCAAAGGAACAATACAACGTTGTACCTTTGATCATGAGTCTTTGACATTGGTCGTGCTCTTTGGTGATTGACGGGAGTTGATGGCATTTTACCTTTGACCGTTTAGATGATATTAAAAATTGAAGAAAATACACAAAATAAAGTTTTTATGTATAAAGCTATGTAAACAGTGCAAGTAAAGTACTAGTTTCCTTTTTGGTAATATTTATTTTCCGAACTTTAATAAAACTTTAAAAATAATTGTTTCAAATTACATACCCTAAACAATGGATTCACGATCTTAACGAATCTTAAACAATAGAAAAACTGTAAGGTTATTAACAGTAACAATTAACTTTAAATATGGTGAACTAAAAAGACATAATCTCTATATATAATTCTCTTGCGTGGCGCCCAAATTCGGCTATATTTCTGTGAGGAGAATGGCAACGACTTCAAACAACCAATCACAAATCTTCTAAATGTGCTTTATGCACGAGTTTCCAAATTCAGCAATCCAGCCAATAACACTATATCTTTTGAAATTTGACTTCTGGCATCAGCCAACGACTTGAATTGGTCATATTTAGCTTTCTTATTACTGATACAAATTATTGCCTATTTAAAACGTATTGATTTAACATTTACGTTGATGCCGGAATAAATAGATGTAAGATGTGTACGTTACTTTTGGATTAAAATTCTACATTAACCAGGTTTTTCGAAAAATTGTCGGTTAAAATTCCAAATCGGGTACGGATTCTGAGCCAAGGATTTTATCAACAAATGTCAGCCGACGACCTTTTTTTTAGTAATAAGTTAATTGCGTTTGTTTGCCATAATTTGGCGCTGTTTTATGTAAACAATTTTTGGCTCAGAATTCGTACCGTACTTTCAAGTTTTATCCATATTTATATGTGAACGTTTTTTGAATATTAGGTTAGAATGCGTTATGCGCCCTCCACTTTGGCGACATTGAAAAATGCCTCCAAGTTGCATTGACTCTTCTCTCTGGAATTGAACTACAGGTTTGTCAAAATGGATGCTAAGTTGTTATGGAACTATATAGACGCCGGGTTACCCTACTTGGCCTAAAATCCCCAAATAAAAAAAAAAAAAAAAAGGTTGTGTATAACAAATTTTACCCCGAATATATATACAGATAAAAATAACTTTTTAAGATAATATTCATTCAGGTTATGATTTACAAGTTTTGTAGCTCATCATAAATAATCCAATTTTTTCAGTTTCATGGTACAATATCATTGTTCAAGAATTTTCTTAAATATGCAAAAGAAATAGCTTTTTACTAGGCCATATTTTAAATGCCTCACTTTAAAGCGAGACTGGTTATCTTCGCGAACCAAGGGGAATGGCGTAGCAATCCCAGGAGTTGGCGAGTGTCAACGAGCAGGGGGCGGAGCCCCTAGTGGTAAGAAAAAATTAGAATTACAATTTAAATTATTTTTTGTAAAAAAAATACTTGTATGGAATGGGAATGGATTGTTGCATGTTTTATTGGTCAAAAGTATAATTTGTAAAATCAAATGATAATTCGTCTTCAGTGGTATTTATGTACATATAGGTTACATAATTCCTTCAATGTTATGACCATACAAGGTTCTTTAGGAGATATTAAGGGGGCATACTTGATGTTTTTCATAAAGAGGTGTTTCCTAAAATTAAAATTTTGAAGAAAAAATTAACTTAACAAAACTCAACTTTTGTGGATGAAAACCTTAAATTTTTCTTCTTTTCTGTACTTGTAGAATTTTTCCGCGTATTATGGTAACAGCTTGTAAAAGCTATAACATGTTCCCTAATATTTAAATTTTACCTGGTGATAAAACAGTTTAGATTTTGGGTTGTAATATCTTGTATTGTAATACTGAGCTCACCATGAGATCTATTAAACTAGACATTTTTGATCAAATTTATGTTTCCTAGCCCCGTAGCAATCCCGGGAAACAACTTGATAATGATGAAATATTTATTTTTACTGTGTTTATCGTCATTCATTTTCTTTTTTATCTTTATTTCTTGGACAAAAAATTTATTCTGTAACGGAAGTGGTATACGTAAGCTAGACCACTCCTGGTGATCATCAAAAAATTGTGAAACGTTTTGAAAAGATGCCTTGAGGCACGATTCAATATATAGGGAACTGTATATAACTTATCTCTAGCTGTGGAACGGATAATTTGGTTTCTAGAACTCATTAAAAACCTCATGTTAACATGAGAACAGAATGCAAGGTACAAATTTATATTCAAAAATATCATATTTCTTATTAAATTCCAATTTTTTGAGTTGCTTGAATTTCGGAAAGGATGAAACTGCTCTTTAGTTGTATTCAATTCTTTCACATATATCTTTTATGTACAGTTTGTATTTAATTTTACAGCACTGTTGTTTAATTTATCTTTTTGAAAAATATTCCTTTGATATGAATTTAATGTATCTAGCTGTTGAACTGAAAAGGTAGTAGCGATAAATTTATAGATATTTAAGTTTTGTACACTAGACTAATTTTTGTGTTTGTGAGCTTTGTATTGTTTTGAAAGTTCATGAAAACCTCACCTGGGGTGTAGATTTTCGTGAAAATAGACACTAATGGAATAAGATATTTCTCCATAGAGATTTTTCTTTTCTTTATAGCTGATGCGACAGCTAGAGCGTTTATCTAAAAAAATGCGTGTGAATATTTTTGATAGTGATTCAAATTCTCTCGCTAGACACTAAAAAATAATATCAATTCATACTCAAAGGAAAATTGTAGCAAGTAAAATTTAGTCTCAGCATTTTTTTTTGGAAAAAAAATAAAAAATTAATAATTAAAACAAAAACTTTGTGGAAGGAAAATATTTCATTTGAAATTCAGTACGAATCTCCCACTAGAAATAAACCTGAAACTCCTATTATGATCAAATTCAAAAGAATAAAATCTTGCACGAGAATAATAAAATTTTTCATCAAGATGGAAGTTAGTCTTGAATCTACTTTATTATAGTGCAAATGCTTGAAATTAAATTAAATATCATTAGAATCACATTAGATCTGAAGCCTACGTAGGAATACTACTTTAACTATATGTCTCTTGGTAGAAAGAGAATATAGGAAGTATAGTCTTTTTAGAATTGACGTGAAATGTTGATGAAAATGCAGAGATAAATCACTAAACTAAAGTAAGGAATGTCTTTTAAGGGATATATATCTCCTAAGAAAAGACATTTTGTTAAAGAAGGCATCAAAGTATTAGAAGAATTACAAAGGGAGAAAAAAAATTACATACTATACCGAAAACCAGAAAAAGAAATATTGTTATTTACTAAGATATACTATTACTACCAAATATCGTTGATATTAATAGCAATAATAGTGTTGCTAACCCCGATTAAAAATACTTAAATTCATTTTAAGAGTTTAATATTTTTCAGGTTGGATATTTTCACCTAAGCAGATATGTGTCGATATATACACTTAAGTTTATTCGTAAGTGATTATTTAAGAAAATGCTTAAATTAAAAAAAATTATGGTATATATGTAACATTATTATGATTAAATCAAATTCTTTTTAAATTTACTTTAAACTTTGGAATGCTTGATATAGAAGCATTCAAGTGGATTATTTCCTTATTGTAACATTGTTTATGGACATTTTGGTCGGCAGAAATAAGTTTTGTAATCAAAGTTTTGCTATTATTGCTAATATTCTGCTAAGTAATTGCTTACTTCAATTATAAACTGCACTTATATTTTTATGTTTCTCAAAAAATAAAAATGCAGAATTATTATTATTTTATGCCATTTAACTGCAATAACAAAAATTAAACGTTGAGATGTATGAAACATACCAATATGTTTGAAAACTTTTATTGAATTAGATTCTACAAATTGTTGGTTTCCATATTTAAGTGAAAATTAAAGCTAACATTACTGCATTTATAATAGGAAAATTAGACAAGATCATTTACTACTGGGTAGTTTCATACTGAAAACTAGAGAGTTTTATACATATTCTTTCATATGTCAAACAGAAGACTGTTTCCATGTGAGGCAAATGTAATTTCCGGTTCGAACTCAACACTAACTCACACATGTCAAAAATTTCAGAAACTTCAGCTCTTGCCGTCAAATATGCAAACAAACTTAATATTTTTCGAGAAAAGAGTTATTTTCAGTGTTGCATATATTCATATGCCACGCACGTACTAGGAAATTAAAGAGTCCACTTTCATATCTTGAAATTGTAATGGTAGTGTAAAATAGAAAGCTTGTTTCTTTTCTGTTTTCCACAAAAATTGTGTCAAAATAGTGACCTTCTATACTATAAAGCAATAAAAATAAGTAATATAAATTTTACGTTTCTCTATTGTAAACTGCTCAAGTAAGAACCCAAGATTTGTTCGGCGGATTATTATAAAGATTATTCCGTATATTTGCTTTTGATAACTACTCACACTTTTCCTAATTTATGAGATTATTGAATTTATTCTCGAAGTATATTTCAGGTCTCTCTTCACCTCCTAGGCAACAAGTCAGTGGCACATAATTTGCAAAGAGCTACAGGGTGTCCAATAAATGTGTGATATATGTTGAACTTAAATAAATAAAAACACGGTTTTGCGATAAAAACTAATTGGCAAACCTCTGTATTTTTCATACTTACTGTTTTGTGGTGCTAATTCCAACAAATGGTACATTCTTATCTCCAATCGTAGTTTAAGTATTCACGTTTAAAAACTAAAAAGGGGTCAGTAATTTATTGGACTCACTGTATTATACAAAAACATTGCAATTTTTCACTAATAAAATTTAAGATAAGAACTCACTTAAATGTTACAACTGTTTTAATAAAATTTTGCTGACATCTGATTTTGACATTCACAAAGGGAAACTTTCTATATTTAGATTTGATTGGCAGCTGAGAGAGTTTCTGTTTCAGGAATAAACATACGGTTTATTAAGTACGCAAACGAAAAAAAATCCGAACGATGGCTGTATCTTCGGTTCTAATTATCGTAGAATCTTTTTTCACCAAAATGTTTTGTTTACGAATTTCTATATGTTTGGTGCAAATGTTTTTTTCTTAAGGGGCTGTATACTAAGTAAATATACTCTATCATTAAAAATTTCAATACGAACCCCTATTTTTTATGTTTTTATTCGATATAAATTTTTTTGATTATCCTAGATACCAAATTTCAGTTCATTATGTTGAGAAACACGTCAGTTACGAGCGAAAATGTTTTGGCCGATTTTGAGTGCAATTCAGTCAAGAAGCTATCGTTTTGCGTGCTTCAAGACGTAATCTATTACACTGTCCCTTAAAGTGAGTGCTTTTTTTCTTTTTCTAAAATATTGAGAACCAAAGTAATAGCGGAATGAAAAAAATCTGGAGGGATTTTCGACCATGATATTTTTAATGGAAGCAAAAAAATACATGTTTCTATTTAAAAAAAAAAAAAAAAAAAAAAAAAAAATTAAACTTGTTTTATTAATTAATAATTAATTATTAAAAAACTGTTTAATACAAAAGTTGCATGCTATTTATGTTTGTTCGTTAATAAACTATAATATGAAACAAAAAATGCTAAAATATATTATTTATTTAAGAATTTATGGCTAAAAAAACAAATGTTCTTTTTAACATTAATTTACCATTTTTTTAACATCATTTAAATTACTAACCATTCATTTAAAAATTATGAAATTTTGTATTTAGACGTTTTTTTGGATTCTAAATCTAAATACGGTATAATATTATAGGGTTGCCATTGAACTTTTTAAAATTTGGTTTAGTTTTAATATGTAGATGACCCTTCAAGATAAAAAAAAAAAAAAAAAAAAAAAAAAAAAAATATTAGAGACCTTCCACGATTTAAAAAGGTACTTGACTTGTATTATTTCATCAATTAGAATACAAGATATATCCAACGCTCGAATTTTTTTTGGGTGTTCTGTACTCATAATTATATATGTTTTGCACACTCAAATAAAAAAAAAAAAAAAGGATATTTATATAAGTAGTAGTTTGATGTTTATTTAAGGATAGGATACCCTAAATCATTACTATCATCTCAATAAGTTTACTAGCCAGTTGAATAATTCTCTTACATAAAAAATCATAC
Organism: Linyphia triangularis; assembly: GCA_963978545.1. Lineage (NCBI taxonomy): Eukaryota > Metazoa > Arthropoda > Arachnida > Araneae > Linyphiidae > Linyphia > Linyphia triangularis. The sequence goes on along the minus strand of OZ021722.1, from coordinate 54,075,535 downwards.
TTTTTAGATGTGGTAAATTGAAGGCAAGTTCTAGTTTAGTTTCAATATCATTTCAAAAGAAGAGAGAATCATGGCCTCACTGTATTTAACCTTATATAACATTTTAACGTTAACATTGCTTGCATGTACGAAGAATTATAGTATAGAAAATTTTTGTGCCAGGCAGATGATTAAACCTTATTTTACAGCAATGATAATGTTGATAATAAATCTTAAGTATAACTTTAGTTTAGGTATTTATCTGTTTGTTAAATAAATAATAATAATATAATAATAATAATAATAATAAAAAAAAAAAAAAAAAAAAAAAAAAAAAAACCGCCTTTTCCCATTAAAATTATTTTTCACTTTACTTTCTGGAAATGTTTTATTGTACTTTAATCCTGTTATATGTACAATAATAGAAATGTCTTGAAAAAATTACTGGTTAAATTAGAAAATGTTTTATTGATATAATAAAATGAATTATAAAAAGCATTTACATAAGAGTTTATAATTATATGAATTTTGAATAGCATCAAATTTTGTGCCTGGAATAATTTAAAAAAAAAAAAAAAAAAAAAAAAAAACATAAATTCAATTATCATACCTAATATGTGCAATAACAAAATCACTTAACACTACATTTAAATATTATATCATACAAAATTACATATATTGTTGTTTATTGCTGTTGTGTGTCTTATTCCTATTCTTTTGATTATTTATTTTTGTATTATTATTATTATTATTGTTTTTAATATTTTAAAAATAATAATGAAAATATAATTTTTATTAATTATTATTATCATTGTTGTTGTTGTTGTTATTATTATTATTATTATTATTATTGATATTTTAAAAATAATAATGAAAATAGAATTTTTATTAACTATTATTATTATTGTTGTTTTTATTATTATTATTGATATTTTAAAAATAATAATGAAAATAGAATTTTTATTAATTATTATTACTTAGAACTTTTTATTATAGTCAGTATTATGACTGTCCTTGATAAAATCATATGAAAGAATTCAAGCTTTATGATTTTATCACAATCTGAAAAGAAATCGGGGCCGGATTCCGATGAGAAAAGAGATCATGTATTCCAAGAAAAAGATCAAAATGAATAATTCGTCTTATTCCGAAAAATTAATCGTTGGAATAAGAACATCAGATGACCTTTCGTTCTATTTTGTTTCGTAAAAAGTTATCAAAAGAATATGCAATCGATGGCTCTATCATTTATCACTGGTGTATCGATTTCCTTTTTATTTGGTAAAACAAGTCTCCGTTTTTTGAAATAAAAAATTAATTTGCAGTTTTATAAAACATCTTTTTCAAATGTTTAAAAAAGCAAAAAGGTTTAAAATGGTAAAATAAATGAAAATGTTTCTGAAAGAAAGCTGAAGACACACGTTGGTTATTGAAAAAAGAAAATCTATTTATCCACAGATGTAACAAACCAATAAAATTCTTGAGTTTGGCATAATTCAATGCAGTCTTTCTTTCTAAGTTATTTTTTCCAGGGATGTTTTTGACTATACTTTTCGAAAAATAAAACAAATAACACGAACCCCTTCCTTCCGTTTTTGCATGACACTGGGGAACTATGAAAGCATTAGCATTTCATTTCCGAAGGAAAGTTTGTTAGGTTCTTGGAAGGGGCGGCAATAAACAATTAAATTTGGAGCTGCTGTCGATATCGGACTTTTATTTATAAAAAAGAAAACAGTTAAATTCGACAAAAAAGGAATATTTCCGACGAAGGCCTGAAAATTTATTTTCTCAAATGACAAAAAGCTATTGTTTGCTCATTCTTAATTTGTTTACTATCAACCCCTAAGAAAAAAATAAATTATGGTTTATTGAATAAATTTGAAATTTTCTCATTTCTTGACAAAGAACCAAATATTTGTGGGGTATTATGCAAACATTTTTTTAATGTATTGTAAAAAGGAAAGATAATGGTTTTGCAGATAAATAAATAGTTTATTGACTGTTCGTATAATTAAAAAATGTGTGCAAAATGTTTGAAGTTTATAGAAGAAGCAGAAATTTATTTTTGATTGTTAATAAATTGCCCAAATTAGGTAGCACGTGTTTACATGAGATAAATTGAAAAAATATGACTTAATGATGAAATTGTATTGTTACACTTCCTTTTTTTTCAATACATTATCATCAAAATAGAATCGAAAACATTTCTCTATTATCAGTCAGTACTTCAAAAAATATTGCACTTTAAGTAATCAAGAATTCAATGTATTTATGAAAAGGTTATTCTTTTTTAACTTTACAAAATATATAATATTTTTAATTAATATTTACATTTTTAGCTAAGCAAATTCTAAATGATAAACGGCATATGACGCAAAGTTTAAATAAATTCTTAGAATAATCATCAAATTGATGCTCTGTGTAATAATGTTCCAGCATAAGTTTAACATGTTTCATATTTTAAGGTAAGTAATATATTTTCCCTCTATGTATGCAGGTGAAAATTAGCTGTATTGTACAGACTCTAAATTTCAATAAAGATGAGATAGTTCTGTTCTATGTCGGCATTCCTGGAATACTATTCAAACAAAATAATTACAAGGAATTAATTATTGAAATTTTTTAAGATTAGCTCTTTATTTTTTAAGATATTGCTTAGAGAATAATTGTAGTCAAATGTAAATACTTTTGTTCAATCCAGCACTGCTGTTAAATTATTTTGGATGCAAAACTGTCAGTTTTTTGGCACCACGTGTGTGAACGCGAGAAGCAGAATTTTGGTTGGATCATTAAAAGTTGTCTCTATCTTGTATTGTAATTTGTCATATTGTGCTGTTGCAATTTAGAGGCCCATTTTATTAAATATTTTTCATTATAATGAATATAATAAAATAGACGTGAAGGTTGTAATTGTAAGCAAGTAAAATAGTAGTATATATCATTGTTCAATTATTCATTTATTAAGATATCAATTTAATTAAGGTATCAATAAAATATCAATTTATTAAAAATGAGTTATTTTTCCAATAATTATAGAATGTCTTCCATATTTTTTTTTACATTTGTAACATTTATGTAATGTTATGATTTTCAGTATTATAAAATAATTTAATAATTAATATAATATTTTGTTTTATTTATTTTACTGATTAATTTAATTTACTGAAATTTTTCATTTAATTTTAGAAGATCTTCTTCGTATTAGATATGCTACAGTTTTTAAAAAATTTGCTATTTAACTGAGTACTATGTTGATTTATTGCCATTACAATATGTATAGCTTTCTTTTGAGTTTCAAATATGATTCTTTTACTTTTTCGCTTCTTCAAAAACTTTTTTTTTATCTATACATACACTTTTAATGATCATGTATGGTAGTTGTTCAGTGTAAAATTTTGTAGAATCATAACTTCGTTAAATTTTGAAAAACCTGGGTATATTTTTCTTAACTGTTGATTTAAGATGATGTAAAAGTTAAAAGATGTGAGTGGATATTTCTATTTTGTGAAAATATACTGATACAATTTAAAATTAAATAGGAGGGTAACAATAACTAATATCTGAAGAGTGGTAAAATATGGGCAACCTAACAAATAGTTACGATTGTCAAAAATATTAGGATAATCATTGTGTACATGATACAGCAAGTTATAATAAGAAATGAACAATTTTCCTGTGACCTCAATTGTAGTTTCCATACTTTACTTAAACACTTTTACAGAAGACTTGTTAGTCTTGCCATGAGGTGTTCTTAGGCATTTTTTAAATACGTGCATTGAGTTTTTTTTTTCAGTGTTACAAATTCTACAATCCCCCTTTCAAAGCAAGTCGAAGGGACGAAATATGAATAATAAGTAAGGGTTGGATTTTTTCCACGTCAGATTGATCATTGAGAGAGAAACTTATTACATAATGTGACTGAATTTAGCGAATGGGGATATCTCTCTTTCTAATAGCAATCTGGAGGTGTGGCGCTTGAGGCATTTAAAAATGCAGATTCTTGGGAATGCGATCATCATCTTGCATCTTCATGCTGATCTTCATTTTCATGCATTTTTGATCGTTTGAGCATCACCACCTTGGATCTTGGACTTCTGAGGCCGTCTGAGAAGTCTGCCATAAGCCATGATAGATGTTCGATTGGAGTCGTGTCCGATGTCTTGCCACGAGCCTACTTTTTCCGCCTACACCATTTGATATTCCTGACTAATGGAGAAACCATGCTAAATGTCTGACTCCCTGAGAAGCCAAAATTGCCTGCCGCTTCGATCTCCATGCTACATCTACACATTAGTCTCAGTAGGTGCTTAAATTTCACATACCGCTCAGTCAGTAATACAATTCTTAATGTTAATTCGGTGTATGCTTTGGATTTCGTTGTTTGACTTATATCAATGTCTAGAGGATTTAGTATGTTTAATTACTGCTTATCTTAATAAATCTGTTGATCTGAATAATTTTATGTTTGGTTATTTTGAGTCTTTTTTAATTATTTAATTACTCAACCTTTGAACACAACGTAGAATATTACTTGCTGTGACAAGTATAACTATTTGTACAAAATGATACCACGTAACCTCACAGCAAGTGTGATATCAATATTCATAATAAATTCGATAATCATGATAAATACGTGTTGCATTATAATATAAAAAGTTAATATGTGATTAACATCCACACCACACTTCAAAAAATCTGCTTTATCTTGTATACCAAAAGTGCCCATTGCAAATTGCACTTCGACAAGCTACACTTATAACGAGAAGAATGTTTCTAATCTAAAGCATAATTATACAACCAAGAAACGTCATAAAACTATGAAGTGGGGATATTTACTCTTTTAAATAAAATAACCAATGCTTACAGAATTTTATGTATGTTTCTAATTAATAGGTAGTGATACAACAGTTACTTGGAAGCATTTGTTGCAAATTAAAGCATATGCAGTTAAAATTCCTCCTGAAAATTTAGTAGTAATATAGAAAAATATGTTGATTCATCGAAGAGATTTTGTTCTTGAAAGTTAACTGCATTTCCTCAGATTGTGTGAGATAAAATAAAACTGTATAGGATTGTTAAATACCTCATATTTTATTACATGAAATTGGTTTGCAGAACAAAGTAGCAGTATTTTTTAATATATTTTACGGTTTTTTTTTGTATATTGCAAGCGCAGAAATTGTATACAGTGAATGTGTTCACCTTATAAAATACCATCGATACCTCTTTAAAAATACTATTTATTCGCTTCAACCACTAACAAGTTTAGACCATAAAGTGTGCTTCCGTCGGATCGAAGGTAAAAACCACTTCCTCACATGAGAAATATTTCAGGTGGCGTTTGTTGAAAAATTGCATTCCAAGGTAAGAGAAGAAAGTAGACAGCTTGAATCTGTTTCTCTTTTCGAATCTGCTCTGGTGGAGAATCTCATTAGGTTTAAAAAAGTTCGAGGAAATGTTCCAACTGGGGAAACGTGATAGACTTATTATCGATAGAGTGCAGGGCGGGGCAGTTTGAAGTTTTTAGAACGTTTATTCATGAGGATCTGTAGAAGAACTCTGGGTTTATTGGATGTGAGATACGTATGGATGAGTGGATATACATGCATGAGTAAATGTCCGTTTGGGGTAAATTTAGACGTTGAATAAAATTATTGGCTTTTTTATATTCAGTAAGATTGAAGGACAAGTAGTGCAACGGGAGAGTTGGAATCCTATGTTTTTTTATTATTATTTTATATGTAAAATGCGTATTCGTAAAATTAACGTGGGAAAGTGAAATCAAATTTTAATGCAATGCTTTTTTTTTAATGTTATGAATTTTACACTTGCCATCTAAATTTTCAATATAAATAAAAAAAAATTAGTAATTTATTTAAATTAGGATACATTTTTATCTTTTTCATATAATAAATTCTAAATATATAATAAAGTTTTTGTTTGAAATTGACCAAACATAAAAAATCAATTCCATTTAATCGAAAGAGCCATTGATATTATAGAGAGTTTCCTAAATCGACACTTCAAAATACATTGATTTATAACTAAGTTTGTAAAAAGAATATATTTAATTTAAATTCGCATTAAATATCATTAACTAATAATACACACTGAGTTTGACAGACAGGGTTTGCGAGTGTTAAATTAAGATTAGAGAAGCACAAATGAAATTAAATAAGTATTTTTAAATTTGCTATAGATATGTGATATATTTAGATAATAATTATTTTCATTATAAAATAGTAGAGTATAGTTACTGTCATCTCCGAAATTCCTCTCAACAGTTTATTTCAAAATGAAACACCATTGATAATAACCCTTTCAATAAAGGAATTCTATTCATCTTGAAGAAAGCTTTGAGATAAAAATTAGTGACATTTCATTAGCAGCAATGGGAAGACACGCTGCCCTTATTGGCCTCAAACCGACACAATTTATGGCGAAGCGTGTTGCCCTACCGTCTAATTTAATTTTGAAGCAATTACTTCACCAAGTTCAGCTTATGATCTAATAAACTCACGCCTGGTTGTCTAGGCTTCATTTAGCACCTTCCCGATCTCAACTGCATTGTGCCCAGAGTCATACATTCGCTGGGATTAGGGTAGAAATGTAGTAATGTAGGTGTGAATTATATGGATGAAGAAGGGAAGAGGGTGGAAGTAAAGGAAGTATTAAATCAGCGGTTAAGTTAGACACTCTGTAAACGGCGAAATGTTATTCTGTCCTAGAAGGAATTGACTTCGTAAGCCTGATGCTTATTTTACGGTTTTCTTATTATTGTTATCACAGTTTGTTTAATTTTGTGTTGATGTTAAAGTGGATTAAACATAAACAAGTATCGCTAGCTAATATTGGGAAAATATTTATGTGCAAGAGAGCATGTAATCTAGGTTTTATTTTTAAGAATCTAGGTTCTTTTTAAGTAATTGAAAGTTCATGTATTATATATTCGAATTCAGAAAAGTTTTTAATTCCGCTAATCTAAGATAATGCTCTTAAAAAATTAATCGAACTTCCACCCTATTAAAAAAAATGTAGCAGTCTAATCAGTGTTCTATTTTTCTCAGAAACCATTAGTTTTTTACAATGAATATCCCAAGATTGTTTTGCAATAATATGACCAATCATATTGTGAAATGTAAACACAAACTATTTCCTTTAAAAAAATTTTACAGCTGTTTTTTATATGAATTTAAAAATGTGGTGCTTCAATAATTCTTTAACAATATGTTTACTACTTCTATGTTAAACTTATTTTAAAGCATAAGTCACACTTATTTTCCACACAATAATGAAATATGTAAGCATTTACAATGAATCAGAGATGGGCATAAGTCAATTGCATCGTGAATTACATCATGTGAGATATTTAACTATTTTCAAAGAATTACAAGAATGCAATGGAAAAGTTAAAAACTAGTGTGCTATATTTGAAGAGACCATTTTAAGAATATGACCATGTAACGATTACAACAATTCCTCTTCAGACTTTGATTTACAGTAAGTAATTACTAACAGAGAAAGAGAATTTCATTTAAAAGGAATCCACTCATTTATATAGTATAATGAGTAATTTAAAATTCTGTCGGAAGCTATTGATTGAAAGTTTACTTTCTGAAGTAAGTAATATTGAAGATATTTGGTTAATATGACCAATCATTGAGAAGTATTAATGAAGGTTGTTGTCGATATAAATCCATAAATTGGGACCAATTTAATAAGATTGACAGATAAATCTGATCACCGAAACGAAACAAGTGTAGAAGTATTGGAGCTTTGTAACTTATGATGCAAATAATGAATAACCATATATTTATATAAAAATGAGCTTTCCAATAAAAGTGACAAATTAAAAAACTGCTAATTATAAAGGAATTACACTTTCGTGAAAAATTGCCTGATCAATAGATATAAACCAAGCATATTTTCTTTAGTAATTGATCAATGTGAAGTAATTTTTTTAAGTAATTTTATTGCTTATTGGGTGAATCGTTGTTAAAAAGAGGTAATTTGTATATATATTTTTTATGGTAGCATAATTAAACATGAACGCTTAAAATTTTTTCTTTTAAAACTTAGATGATATATTAGTAATTCTCAGGCTTAGAAGACCTTTCTTTTTAAGAAGAACATATGCAAGTAAGTGATTGCAATCATTAGTTTTAATTGAATATTCTGCAAATCTAACTATCTATATGTCCTTTTAAATCGGGAATCTAATATATAAACAGTATATATTTTCTTGAAAGCAAACATTTATTAAACCTATTTTTACTATATTAAATTGAGGTTCCCTTTACTTTTATCTTAACACACAGTTATTCTGAACTTAAGAGTTATGACATCATTAACAATGACTGCTAAATTGCACTCTTTTATTGACATCATGTATAACTTTAATGGTTGCTGGATTCCAATTAAAGGAAACAGTTACTTCAATTAAATGAAGCCTTATAATGGATTTTATTTCCTTGCTGATCTTGAAACTCCTATCTGATTCCAAATTAATTTTAAATATCTCCACCGAGAGACATGATAATCATATGGTTTTATAGTAAAGGGATTTGATGATGGTAATCCCAGACATGAAACTTTTCTCTTTGAATAAAATATTTAAAATCATCAACTGGCCGGAGATCTTGCGTGTAAATATTATGCATAATATTTTGAGGGAAACATGAATAGCTTTATAAGTCTGAGTTTTAAAATACCGAATAACTAGATATATATAAATATCAGGGTTCAGCTTATGTTTTGGTTAGTATAATATATTTTGCCTATCTTAATTGTTTACACGTCCACTAAGTAAGTTGAGTGGTAAAGTATGTATGTTATGATCTGCTTGTTATTGATATTTGACATTGAAGTGCGTAATGGAATATGGCTGAATATAATATAACTGATTTAATATGAATTTAACTTTTACCTTGAGGTAACTTTAGCAAGATATTAACGTAAAAATAGTTTGTTTAACTCGTTTATTTCTTTAAAATTTGCTGGTTCATATTAAATCTAAAATACATCCGAGGAAAAGTTTTAACTTACGTATCGATGACTATGTACATATAAGTTTATAATATTTTACATCAGCAAAAATTTGTTACCATAACAATTGGATTTTTTAAAAAAAAATTATGAATAATTTTGAAATGAAGAATATTACTGAAAAGTGTATGTCTTGTACTGTGAGTAGGTATGTAGAATACTATAAAACTATCAAATATTAGAATAGATCATTGATTTGTTATGAAAACGTGTTGAAGGAACAACGCTCCATTGTACTATAACCTAACCCTCCTTCATGTAGTAGGTCAAAGTGATGATCTCATTCAGTTCTAAGTATTTAAAAAAAAAAAAAAAAAAAAAAAAAAAAAAAAAATATATATATATATATATATATATATATACACTGAAAATCTTGTAATCAATCCTGCACGTTTTTAAAAGGAGAAGACATTTTTTTATGTTACTTTATCAAAGACTTACAAAACATCAGTTAAGGGCTAAATGTTTTTTTCAAATTTATTATGTGAGATTTTTACAAAACTTATCTACTTAGATTTCAAATGTTATACAAAGGTGATGCACTATTCGAAGATGTACAGCTGAATAAAAATAATGACTGTCCAATGCTCTTTTATACAAGTATAAAATCCTCTCAGTTTCGAGTTTGAAAGACAGATAATAATTCTTCACTGTTTTTTTCGTTTACAACTTCGGATACTAGTGGAAGCGAGTCTCAAAGGACCCTGGTGCCTGGCATCAGGCCAAACCTGGAAGATGGCTCAAAGCATTTACGTTTCTGTGAAATCCTGTTATGTCTCTGTAAAAGGGCATCGATTTTCATTAGGGAAGTAATGGAAAATCATTGGGCTTTGCGTAAATTCGCTACTTGTTTTTCGTTAAAATGAAGGAAGCTACAGATGGTTCTTAAAAGAAAAAAAAAAAAAAAAAAAAAAAAAAACAACGCCAAATTGAGTTTTTCTAACGGCTTTTCGGAAGGTTTCATTACAATAATTGAATTAAATGAAGGCAAGTTGCTTGACATTGTCATTATGTTGAGATTCTGGTTAAGTTTGTGGATGTGGTCCGGCACAAAACTTGTTTTCGAATTGAGAAGATACACTTTGAAACACTGCTTGTTCAGTGTGATTCAATGTATTCAAACGTCAAATCATGCCTTTATGTTTATTTGATGAGAACAGCTTGTTTTTAAACGTTTCGTTTGACTGGAAAAGGAACGAAAGCAATTTGCACTGTATTTTTTTTTATTAAATTTACTCAATGATTTTAATTTGTAAAACGAATACTTTTTAAAAGTCAGATTGCTTAAATGACATAATCGTGATTAGTTTAAATTAGATTTAATGCACCATCAACAGGTTTTTATAAATGCAGTGTGCATACTTGATATTTTGTCGCAAAAGTCTTAGTGAAAGATATTTGTAGTTTGTAATGACGAATTTAATTTTTTTTTTATATGTAATGAGATTTTATTAATGAGTTACGTTAAATGACTGGGCAGTGTTTTACTTAAAATTACTTGCGTAGTTAAAATATTACCTCTAGACTGTGTTTTCTCTCTGATAAAAATTATCAATATTTCATTTAACTTTTTTGAATATTTTTTTTTACTATTAATTTAAGCATACTTTACGACTATTGATGGAAGTTACAGAAAAAATTAGCTGTTAAATGCAATACAAATTTACGACACTTTGTTATCAGTATTTCTACAAATTATCTTGAGACGTTTATCAACATCGTTGTACAACAAAATTTATCGCAAAATGGAAACTCAACAAAAATTATACGTATAACTGTACATGTTTGATTAATATTTGATTAAAATACATAGGTCAAACTATATTTGAAGCGATATGATTTTAGTTATATTATACTTTGTTTTGGAAAAATTATTTTGAAAATTTTAATACTTACAACATTTCAATAATAATTTTTTTTTTCCTGAATAACATTTTAAAGAAAACTCGTAAAAGTATTTGGGATACATTTGCATCATAACTCTTTCAATCTAAGAATACGCAACCATGTTTTTGATACTGAATTTCAAGTTAGCAATATAAAAATGAAAAGAGAGGGTTGGTAAATATTAATTCATTATGCATAGATTTTATATTAACCGAAACGCTAATTTTTGAACTTTTGTGCACAATTCCTTATTAGATAGTACGTGGCGGGGAAAAATAGGAAGAAGGAGAAATTGCGTCTTTCAGCAAAATTTGAAGTTTATTGATTAAGTTTATAGCTCCCCTCTACCTAAAGTAAAGAGTTTTGCTATCTTCTGCCGACCCGTTCCTCGCTTAATAACTCCCTGCGTTCATTAGTTTTGTAAGTCAGTCTTTTAGAACTATCCTACACTCGAGATAGAAAATATCGGAAGATTCCCATCCGCATTGATCCATGGGCATCTGGCAACTTGAAGTATGTTCCAATTACCCAAACTTATTTGCTGATTATTCAGAACTCTTGTATACACTTCGTGTAGGCTGAATTCGTAATTTGGAAGTACGAACAAAGTTAGACTATATGTTACCGAGAAATATTAATTAAATGAAAAGGATGCAAGGGGATACGAAAATTGCGTTGGAATGAGAACCTTTAGATAATATATACGTAATCAAAATTTCACGCATTTCTTTAACGTCGGTAAAGAAACTTTAATATAACATATTATATATTAATCTAAAAAGTTTTTTAGGATGGTTTAAAAGGAACGGTTTACAAATATCTTCATTTGGATTTTGTTAATAATAATAAAAGGTTTTAATTTTATTAAAAAATAAAAGCTTTTTTTCTGATTGAGACCTATATAATGAATTATTGAGAGTGCAATGAATTTTTAGTGCATTAAATGCTCATGACTGAACATTATTTATGAGTTTACAGATTTTATTATTCCTAAAGAAAAAGAAATCGTTGCATTGTATAGTATTTTTTCAGAATTTTTAAGCCAGCTGCGACTTTTTAACCAGTCAACATCTGTCAACCTTAGTCCCGGGTCTTTAAGTATATTTTTATAGCTATTTATTTGGATAACAAAGATAATTATTTTTTGTTATTATTTTATTTACATTTTTTAGTATAATAGAATTGAGCCTCTAATTAGCATTATATTTGGTTCTAATATAGTGTTAATTTAATAATCAGGAGAAACGGATTGATAAAATTAAAAATTTGTTTTGAAATTGCGGTAATGAAAGTTACAGAAAAAATATAAAATAATATAACCCATAAAAACAATGTTTTTAATATAAATCCTTTATATGCATTTCCAATTTTCATGTGCAATGGATAATTCCCTCATTTTTTTAAAAACGTGTGAAATTAATTTATATTTATGAAGAATTTTATCTGATTCCAAATATTCAAACAAAAGTTCTTTAAAAAACTTAGTTATTTAAATATTAAGAAAAAAAAATACCCGAAAATTTCGTACGATAGCAGTCCGATCAAAACGCCGCTTTATATCTGAGACGTCAAAACATCCTTCCGTTTTTATGGTTATCATGAGGTTTCTGCCAAATGGTTGGTGTGTGTTTGGCATCGGTGTTTGGTAGACAATTGCCATATCCCATACAGATTGGCACGATCTGCGAGAAAATTGCAAACCTGGTTTCTGCTGCTACTTTTCAAGCCAAGTTGTTTGAGATGTAGTGGCGTAACATTCGCTTTGAGCCGAATGAGTCGTTTTCTCCGCCAAAACTAACAAGCGAACTTTGATTGTAAATTAAAAAAAAGAAAAGAAAAAGCCCAGTGAGCAGAAATTTTTGTGTTTATGGTCATTTTGAAACATTTAGAATTAAATAAAAAAATTAAAAAAATTATTATTAAAAAAAGGTATTGCCCATTGCAACTTCTTGAGCTTAGATTGAGATTTCATAGTGTCTGACTTGATTGAATACATTTTCACCCACAACGAGTTTATTTGCTAAGATTCAGTTCGATTGGAACAATGGAAAGTGGGTTTATTAGCCCTCAGAACACTTTACTTCATCAACCTTAATAGAGCAAGGTTTCAGTCATTAAATATCACCGAATTGAGTATGTTTGAATTGAGTTTCGTGTCTGGATTATAAAGCATGAGTTAAAGCTGATAAGTCTGACGTAGGGCAATAGAAAAGTGTGTAAAAGCGATCATTGTATGACAGTTCCAAAACTTGATAGAATGCAATTTTATATACAACTAATTAAACGGTCAAATTTCAAGACGATTGGATGACAGCAAGTTGGTTTATTAGTATTCTGAAGACCGAAGTGTGTGTGTAAAAGCGCCCTTTTAGTGACAGTGATACCCCAAAACTTGATATAACGCAACCTTCTTGACAACGAATTTATCTGTTGAATTTTAGAGCAATTGGTTGATGGCAAATTGGTTCATTAGTATTTTGAAGATAGCAGAATCAATGACAGTTCCAAAATTTGATTGGATGCATTGTCATCGGGAAAAAAAAAAGAAGAAACAAAAAAGAATCAGCTGCCAAATTTCAGCCCGATTAGATTACGGCAAGTGTGCTAATTTTGTCTCTGCAGATTTTGTCGGCAGGCAGGCAAGCACAAACATAAATACACCCCCTCACCCGCTCAGCCCCCCCCCCCCTCACACACACACTGTACGAACAAAGTACGTCAATATAAAGAATTTATAAAAGACTTCTGTCTACATAGTCATTTTTTTCTGGCTTAGTTGGTCAGCCGTTGTTGATGGGTAATTAAACAATTTTATTTTCCATTGGAATAATATTTCATGTTTTTTAAAGCAGCTTAATTTCTAAATCAAGGATTCATCTTGAAACAAAGGAATAGTCTTTAAAATAAATTGTGTAATAATCTAGTTGGTACTCTTCCGACAAAATAAAATTATAACACATACTCACTCAAAAGCTTTCTAAACAAATATACCTACTGTCAAGCATAATAACACACATAAAGAAGGATTTAAAATTATTTATTTATATACATTGTATGTATTTCATTTCGCTTATTCTAAAGATTTATCCTTTTTTAACGAAGATGTTTTTTCACGCTTAACAAGTGACAAAAAATTGTTTCATTATTATAGTAACCGGCAAGATTCCTTGCCTGGTGGAATAAGATAAAATTATGAGGGAAATATCGTCAACGTTAGGTTGACATAAAAAGACCAACTGAATATTGGGGTTTAACCAACTAATTTTGCCAGAAATTATAATTTTACAAGTATTATAATTACATTTTAATTTGAATGCGCTTTTAATTTATAAAATACTATAAACATAAAATATAGTATTGTGGTTTCGAAGTACTTAGTTTGAAAAACATTTACCCAAACAAAATCTTCTTTAAAAATCATTCAGCTATTGATCAATTTTTAAATTAAAAATAGGAAAAGAAAGAATGAGAGTCTGAATAAATATTTTTCGAGAAATACATTTATACCTCATGATGATATTTAAAATACCACTGCTCTCTAACTTTGCCTTTCCAACTTGATTAGTTGAACTAAGCTGGATTAATATCGTTACGAGCCAAAGTTATCTGACTTCATTAATACATAATACTCTAATTAGATAACCAAGTTCAAGGGTACCTGGATTCGATCGTAGCTTGCAAAAGCTGAGTTCTGTTATTGACGTGAATGCTTATTGCTTCGCTTTACCAGCTTTAATTAGTAATTATCAAGTTTGAGCTTATTACCCGCCGGCAGTGCTACACTTACAGATGGGAGGACAAGCATAAGTGGGGGGATGTTTGAATGGTGTTCTAAGCGCTACTTGGGACAAAGGACACGTGAAAGGCTTGTGATACTGGAGTTAAATATTGAAATTGAATAGAAAGATTTTACTTGAAAGAACATGTTTTTCTAGATAAATGCAGCGTTCTTTCATTGAAAAGTCGCATTTCAATTTGTTACCAAAATAGTTCAGCAATAATGTTTGCATTTAATTGTTATTATTCATGTTATTTTGTAGATATATGGATGTTTTATGCTGTTTACAAGGAGTCCCCACACAGCTCGGGTCTACTATAGTTAGGGCCTGATTTTTTTTTTGCCATCATGTTTCAACTCTTGAGTAAATGAAAAAGAACTACATAACTGTCAACATTCAACAAGGGAAACTTGCAAAGACAATCAATTAGACAAAACTATAAATGCTACAGACGCATGTATATGTCAAATGAAAGGTCTCGTCGAGAGGAGTTCGGATTCTAAAATTTAACTATAAGTTACTAGCCTAAATACAACAAGTTAAGCCTAAATTATAAATGCTATAGTCATGTGTATTATTTTAGTTTGAAGGCCTCTAATTTATACACACAAAATTTGTTTTGTAACTTTAGAATTAGACCGGGTGTGTATTTTCACAATAACTGTATTGGAAGTTCACATCTTGGCTGCTAAGAGAGATGTCAGTGAAAAACTTAAATATTTCAGTGAGAATATTTCTTGCCAACTTTGTTGTCAAACTCAGTCACTTGGAGAATTTTTTTTTTGTAAACTCAATATTCATAAGGTTTGATGATATGCGGTCAATCTAATTCAAGGAAGATTTCATTCATTACACGTCACCATATTGTAAAACATTGATATCGGGTTCTGATGTACTGCAATGAAAAGTATGCAGAAGTGGTCTTTTAGTGAAAGCCCTTGTCACAGTCAAATTGTTAATCTTTGAGTTTAGACGTATTCAGCCATTTCTACCTGTAATGCACCTGCTAACATACAATGTTGGCTAATGTTGGCTAAATGTTTAAAAATATATTAATTTTGGAAAAGAAATTAAATATGTTTCAATTTAGTTTCTGAGAATTTTGAGGATAATAGATCACGAAACTCTGCACAATAGTATATAATAAGGTAAATGTTTTTACTTTTTTTATTGGGACAGAAATTATTTGTATTGTAGTTTTCTATATTTTTTAACATTAATAATTAAATATTAAGTGTAATATGATAGAAACTTTTATTTTTACTACTTTCGATTTAAAAATGTGAGTTTTTTCCATTTTTGCGTTTTTAATTTTTTTTTCATATGATAACAATGAAATACGTATTTTGGATAGTAAAAAGTCAAACTACAAATGAAATAATTTCCCTAGTCTGAGGTAAAATTTAATCACTTTAATTTCCACTGTCAAAAGTAATACTATATAGATACAATAATTTCCATTGCCAAAATCAAATCATGAACAAAGTTAATGAACTAAACTATATAAACTTGACTCTGGAGGTAAATTTAGTTCTCTATTTGTGTTGATGCTATTTAAATAAAGTATCTGAATGCTCTAGCAGGTACATTTTCATTTGTATTTTATGAAGGACATTTTCTTAAAAAATTGTTAAAATTTTTTAAAGTAAATAATAAACTTTGCAAACAAAGGAATTTTTAACAAAAATACTCAGAAAATTTATTTTATTACACTTCACATTTCCATTTAAAGTAATTGTCTTAGATATTAAATAAATATAATAAACAAAATTATTATTCAATAAAATTGTTGCGTGATGTTTGTTGGTACAACAACAGCACTGTGAATTTTTTTTCAAGTTTAGTTAAGATAATTACGAATATTATTATGAAGGGGATGAAACTAATAAGTTCTTGGAAGGAAATATTATCTAAAATTACCGTTTCACTATAAATTCTAAAATAAAAGCACTATCAAAATAAAAAGAAAGTATATAACAATGAATATAGACTTATTTAAATATGTTAAAAGGAAATCGGGAAGCATGTTTATATACTATATAATTTCTCTTCTTAGTGTGAATTTTAATATTTTCTATTCCTTCCAGTAAATCAAAGGATATGCTGAATTGATATTCTTTACTTTTCTTTCATCTTTCGTGCACTAAATATTTTGAATGAGTATTTTTTTAAAGGCAACCACAGTATAGCACTTCAGTTTTAAAAGTGTTTGCATTGTTTAAAGGGAAAAGGTTCATAAAATGAGCCTTAACATATAGATAAGCATTAATATAAAGCTTGAAATGTTTGCTATGGACTCAATTATTTTTATTTCACTGATAAATTTATAATTCTTTTCAAAAGCAGAAATCTTTTTTTTTAAATTAAAATACACCCTTCAATTCGGCCTGTAATATGCGCTACAATTTCTACCCGTCCCTTTTTTTAGCTGCATTTTCTTCGATATATGCTAACTTTCCAAAAAAAAAAAAAAAAAAAAAAAAAAAAAAAAAAAAACAAAGTGTATCTACTTCTAACTTAAGACGGTTGGATCCCTGCTTAAAGGAAGAATCTCAAGAAATAAATTAAATTTTGCATAAAAACTTGCCACGATGATTACCAATTACCAAACATACTTTGCTCCTTTTGTACACAGCGTGTGAAAACAGCTGCGGCAAAAGTTAATTTAAGGCTGTGGGTTAGGTTTCGGATGGCACCTGGACTTGACGTTTGGTCATATTTCAAATTTCCCGTACTAAAATCTCTTCGATATACACAGGTCTTCTTTCTTCTCCATTCATTTCAGAGAGAGGAAATTAATTTTCATTTTTTGTTATTTCTTTTCCAAACGTAACCTAAGAATAGATTTGAGCGATGTGTTCGTAAACGGTTTCTGAATCGAGTGACCTTTAGTATTGAGTGAAGGTTTTTCAGATATCCAGAAACGGTTTGTTTTGAAAAATGGAGATGTTTGGGACATATATGTGTGATTTCGAAGAACGATACAATTTTTCATTTTGCATTGGCTGTATTTCAATAAAATGAAGATGAAAGTGTCCTTCACTTGTATTTATTATACCTTTATATTTGCTGTATTTTTTCCATAATGCCGTTATATTTAAATATAATGAAATATGGGGATAAAAGTACTACTGTAGTCTTAATTTAGAGTTAATAACGTGAATATTAAGTGTTTTTAGGAAAAATAATATAGGAACCGTAAAATTTATTTTTCGAATAAAGAGTTTTTGAAAATATATTAGTTACATTATTTAGCTTTGGAGAGGGATGATGTTATTTCAGATGTTGTTGGAAAAAAAGAAAAACTAATTTTTTATTAAGTACATGTTTACACTATTTAAAAATAAAGGTTTTTTATTTACTTTTTGATTTATATTCACTTCTACATATTAATCAGTATGATATGAGAAAGGTACCATCAGTATTTCCAAGCAATAGAATAAAGCGCATTTTCCCCCCCTTAAGGGTTTGCTAATTAAATAAAAACTAGTAATATGTTTAGATAAGTTATATGTCTTTTTAAAAGTCACTTTGAGTATTTTTTTGTTGTTGTTGTTGATAAAAGTAACTTAAACCCTGAAACATCGACCAATTAACAACTTTGTTAGAAAAACCTCATTTGCACAACTGGAATAGCTCTAGTTGTACGAGAAGACATGCTTATTATGTCATATAATCATATATTAATTAGTCTTCGAGCGCAATCAGTATTTTATAGATTTTAAACAGTCAGAGAAAATATCATAACTTTTAAAATTTGAAAGCCAACTAACTTATACTCAATGTATAAAATAGAGTAAAATCTAGAGCGCAAAAAGGACTCAATTCAATAATTTGGAATTGAAAACTTCGTTAAGTATGCATGTTGTTAGATGAATATTTTGCTGAAATGTTAGTGAACAGCTGACATTAGGTATTTGTATAAATTTAGTAATGCAAGTTTATAAATTGCCCCATCAACTCGAGAATCGATGATAAATCAGCTGAATCGGAATTGAAACCATGTGGAACCGTCATCGCTGTTTCCGCCAAGAGTCATTAAATCACAATCTTTCCCATTTGGATGAGATTGAATTCCCAAGAGGGAGACAAAATTCTGAAATTTTGATGACTTATTCCTGAAATGAGAGTTGAAGGAGTGATTTAGTTGAGGTTAGATTAATTTCCAGGTTAAATACTTTTCTAGTAGAGTTCACTAGTCCTTCATTCTGTGATCTCAAATTTCGAGAACAAGTTAGTCTAATGTTCTCTTCATTGTGATAATGGCTGCTCTCAAATCTGTTTCATGCAATTGCGTTTTTCTAATAATAATGATTCATCGGCAGGGTTTTCAGTTACTAATAACTACTTAATTTGAGTAGAGAAATATTATTTGGTTGGTTGTATAGGAATTTTATGATGCAAGATGTGCATAGGTCAACACTGGCGTGCTAATCAAGCACATAGGTGGCATTTGCATTTTTCCCCCCAAAATTGAGTAATTGTTACCAAGTAGTTGTCTGTAGTTTGTTTTACATAATAGTGGAGTTTAATGATCGTATTTGCATGGAAAATATTAAAAAAAAATTAATAAGTTCGCCAATAAGTTAGCATCAATAGCAGGAAGTTGTTAAATTTTAAAACACAATTTCTCATTTTGAGCTCAACTGTTTACTATGCTCAGCACTGTAAATTACTGCTCTGGAACATTGTCAGTTCAGGATCAGGGTGAAAGAAGGAATGTCTTCCGGTAGATCTTTCGAGAGGAGATTGTCCGTATTTGCTTCTCTAGCGGGAGAAGACCAGAAAAACTACCACAAGGCAACCTAACATCATGTTTCCTGCCGTGTCTACTCTCTTTGGAAATAGAAACTAAAGCACCGTCAAGCTTTTATAGCGAGATATTTTGCATACTAGTTGAACATTCTGTCTCCTGGACGTGAACGGGTAATATATGGAAAATGGAACCATAGCAGGAGAGTAAAACTTGGAAATGGAAATTTCTTGTTATTTTTACACATGTCGTAAAGCCTGGTCGCACTCACCCTCTGCCCAAAAATACACCTAGATTAAATTAATTAACCAGTTGGGTCCTGATCGTTTACATACAGTTGTGTTGTGTTTTATTTAAAAAAGGTGCCAAGTTTTACGGACATACTATGGCTAGGTTCTTAGAAAACAAAGATTAGCAATAAGGTTCACTACTTGAACCTTAAATTCTCCACATGATCTCAACATCAGTACAATAAAACAATTTACCTGAACTAGAGACAGCATTGACAGCAACAGGAACCTACCTGTAAAGGAAATGAACAACCCGCACCTAATAGCGATTCTCTTACTAAGGAAGACTCCAGTTTGAGGTTAAATTAAAAAACATTTATTTTTCTTGATTAAAATATTAAAGAGACCACACAATCTTTTAGATACACATAGTAAACGGAACGGCATGGTGCTGGTGGTCCAGAGGACTCATTAATTGTTATTATTTAACGATACAAATCGTAGAATTCAATAATCACCCAAACTCTGTTTCAATACCAATTAAGTTAGAATATCCAACTAAGGCAATTAACTCCGTATTAATTTACTCAACCTTTCCATAACACCAGCGATAAAGTTAGCTTTACCTAGAATGTAAGCTTTGACATTTCTCGCTACGCCCAGACTACTAATTATACAAGAAAACTGTCCTCAAGATTAAATTTAAATTAAGTTAACAATTAAATTACATTACGCGAATTAAACTCACTCGGATTTAACTGTGCAAGCATGAACGAATGTTAGAGGACTCACCCATTTGCCGGAACGCTGACGGGACATCTCGAGGGCTCAACCCTTTCGATTCAAACTGTGACAGAGATCGCACTTCGACGCATTTCCAGTCAGCAGACTAGAGGCAAGAGATCGTAGGAAGAGCAGAGAATAATAATTGTCGTGAAGAGCCTTGCACTAGTTTTTAAAACCTCGGTTTCAAAACTATAGGTGCGCTTGGTGTTTTACCTTAGTTAAAATCTCTTCCATTGGATAAATATCTACGTCCCAAATTAATAAGGGCTGTACCCTTTTACCCGGCCAGGTGACCATTGGCTTCTCTGCCGACTTCAACTCTTTGACCTCTGTCACATATTTTTGATCTTACACGACAGACGGCAATGAAATGTATCTTTCCAACATCCGCTCTAAGCTAGCTCAGGACAGCCAAAACCCCCTAACAAAATTTCTTCCCCCAAAACATCTGGTTTTAACGAAGCTGATGACAGTTGGTTGCAAAGAACCGCTTTACATTTAAAAAATGAGTCATTTACCACCTGTGCCTACACAATTAACCTCACAAATTAATTAATACACGCACAAAAAGTGGTTGAAGTGTCTTGGTTAAAAACACTACCAAATACTACTTCACCACAACACAATTACATGAATAGTCCTCATAATCAAAATAGTTCTTAATACTTTAAGAGTAGGTAGTGACTATTGACATTGAGAATCAGGAATAAATGTTTTATAATAAAATAGTCCTAATTTGAAAATTGTTTTTGAATAGAAAAATTCTGAAAATTCAAAACTTCTTAATGAATGTATTCATATTATTCCACATAATATTTTATACGTAGAGTGATCGAAATATCCCTGGAACCCTGTTTTATTTTTTAGTTCAGTTTGCGCAGTTAGTAATGATAAACGTAACAGAAGAGATTGGTTTATTTCGCATGCTTGGAATTAATTTGTGAAGACCGGTTCAGTCAAAGTCTTTAAATTTTCTGTAAAATGTCGTCAATACTAATTAAAGTACAGTTCCGGGAAATTTTAGATCTTTCCATGTACCATACATATAATAAATTAAAATGTATCTGACCACTTGTCTATCTAAATTTTATGTTTTTCCACTTTTAGCTTAAAACTGATTAATTGAGTTTTATTCAAGTGATACGGTTTGTTTACCGTAATAATGACTGCAAAGTTTGTAAATATTTTATATCACATATTTATACCGATGTCTTCAAGATAATAAGAATTCTCACACATGAATTTCACACATTATTGTTATCAAATATGTACTTAAAGAGAGAGAGAGAGAGAGAGAGAGAGAGAGAGAGAGAGAGAGAGAGAGAGAGAGAGAGAGAGAGAGAGAGAGAGAGAGAGAGAGAGAGAGAGAGAGAGAGAGAGAGAGAGAGAGAGAGAGAGAGAGAGAGAGAGAGAGAGAGAGAGAGAGAGAGAGAGAGAGAGAGAGAGAGAGAGAGCAAGAATTTTTTCGAAAGAAATTGTTCTGTTTATGACCAAACCGAATGAGCAACAAAAGCATAAAAATACCATTAACCCCATCCACAATACATTTAACTCCACTCTTGATATTAACCCATCTGAAATTGCCTGACACTCTTTCCGCGTCGTTTATTTACCGTAGGATGGACCAGACAAGATCCACGCGATTTTCGGGTCTTCGAAGGAAAGACGTGCTTTAGACGCGCGTTCACGCACAATTTCTGTTAAGCTAGTTCCCACCTCGAGAAGATTTCCGCTCGAGAATGTAAATGCCAGAGCAGTCTTTGAGATTTCCTCGAGTGCTTGTTGAACAACTTTGGCAGATAGCGGGGAAATTTACCGAGTTTATTAAAATAGCGTATTCGTGACGAGCGCACGGCTCATCTCTGGGAGCCATCTTTGCCCGTTAATGGGCTTTCGGATGGGAAGCTGAAGCGTAAATTTTGAATTCATGTCTATATGGAAGCGTGTCGGTTTCGAATGATAGTTGTAAAGGTGGAGGCTTGATAATAATGGTTTTAGAGTTTGGGCTCGAAATGTTGGACGCAGGAGGTTTGTGGAGATGTTATGAAGCATTCATGGTTAAGTTGTGGTTGAAATCCTTCCATGTGATTTTATTTATGTCTGTAGAGAACTATAGGCCTAATTATGCCTGTATATCTGTTAGAAAATATTTAGTGGATTTGGGTGTTTTGTACTCTAAGAGTTTTCTATTAATATTGAGTTAATTTTTTTTTATTTATTTCAGAGTAAATCGTAATTTTCGCATGCGGTTTTATAGATACAGTAAATATCCAAGTAAATTATTTATCAATATCTAATGTAAATTGAATAGAAGTACCTGTTGTGAATTTAATACAAATTGCGTTAAAATGTGCTATTTGGTTGAACGATTTTTTTTTGTTTGAATTTTTAGAATTCTGGCGATTTCATTCTTGGTTGAATCTGTCTTGAAATTTTATTAAATCTCATATACTATACATGATACTTTTTTTTATTAAAATACTCTATTTAGAGTATTCCACGTAACGCTAGAGTAAAAGAAAGCAATATATTTTATATAATAGACGTGAATATTGTATAACTTTTTAAGAACTTGTTAAAAGTATTGTTCACTAGAGCATACGCAAAGTAATTTCTTTCTATATCTCTAACTGTTATTTTTCTTCTTTCCATACATTATTAAAGACTCGGATTTTGTTTCAAAAATGAGAAGGCCTGGTATCACTTTGGAAAACAGCTTCTTCTAATTAATCGCAACTCTTTGTAAATTAGTAAACTTTCAGTTGAGAAATAATTTTTTTGCTTTACACTGATGTATTTGCCTTTGAAAAGTATTCAAGGTGATTTTGTTCAGTAACTTTTGTATACGAATTATATTTAAACAAGGCATACACTTTAATATTTTTAATAAAACTTTACTAGATATATCTACACAATTTTATTTTATTATAATACTAAGCAGTACTGCATATATATTTTTTTGTAATGAGTACAATTAATTAAAAATTTGACATTAAAAATATTCAGTGATAAGTACATAATCTAGTACTTTTTTGGATTCAATATCAGCATAATATATTAAAAAATAATATATAACAATAAATTCGTCTCATATAACACATAGCGTTACTACCAAATAAAACGGGGCATTTTTAATTTTCAAAAGAAATTAAATTTTATAACTTGCTATTTCAAAAGTCATCTTATTATTTTTCATTTGCCCTATGATAAAAATAAAAATAAAAAAATACAAAAGAATTTTATATTTTCTTTAGTACTTTTCTAACACACAAATTTTCCATAATTTTATTGAATGAAAAAACACCTATTGATTGCTTGCTCAAATTTCCCTTCGAGGTTTATTCAATTTTGTGATTTATTGTGGAATCAAAATGTTTTTCTTAGATTTTCGGTCGAAACCTCTTCACTTTTTGCTATCCCACATCCACCCCCAAGTCGTAAATTCAAGAATGCATGATGACAAGTTTTTCAACGACTGATCGTAAAAGAGATGTTATAGTTTTGTGAAATTAAACTTAGAAATAAAAATTGAGATTATTTTTTTGTGTTTTCCTTATAATGTTCAAGCATTGTTTTGTTTTATTAAAATGTTAGCCATCAGTATTAAATTAAATGAGTTGTAATTTTTTTTTTAAACAATAAATTACGTTAAATTTGATGAACAGTCAACATTATCTAAAAGTGTTTAGGTAAACCTTAAAAATGGTTTTTGTTTGCTATAAGTGTGCTTTCTTAATAAAGCTCATTTTACTATTTAAATTTTTTTTATGGCTTATTCCCTGCTTAGAATTTGTTGTTTGTATTTGTAAGAAATTTTATAAAATAATAGAGATTAAGAAAGCTATTATTTACTTAGAAAGTTGCTAAAATTGTTGGAATTTCCACATATAAATACACAACCTTTTTTATGCAATGGTATAACATTTTGGAAGATAACAAACTGTGTTTAAGTATTTTACAAAAGTAAATAAGATTAAACTATTTAAGAATGAAGCAAAGCATATTAATTAATTTCTATTCCCTAAAAACATTTGCTGATTGTCTTTTATTTACATTCTCTTCAATCTGAAATTGCTATTTTTAATTTAACAAAATTACACGCATAAAATAAAAATTATTACACTATTGAGAAACTTCAATTGATACTTGTCCGTTGTTTGTAAAAAAATAATAACTGGTTTGAAACTGAATGTAATATTTACCATTTAGTAAGACAACTAAACTAAAAAGAATTAACTAATACTCAGAAGATAAACATAGTGTTGATGCCAGATAATTTTTAAATGATCGCAGATTCTTTTAGGCAAACAATCATTGCTCAGGAAGTATCTTTCGTTTAATTAACATGAGTTGACTTTATTTGTAATAACAAGAGTATATATATTTATATGAATAAAAATGTGTTTTATTTTTTACAGTTTTGACCTAAATTAAATTGGAGTAAATCTTTGTATGTGTTTCCAAATGCCTAAAATTAGTTCCACTGGGCTTAATTACAATTTATATAATAAGATTTTAATAAGTTTATTACAACTAAATTTTAATAGATTAAAACTAATTTCAATATGGATATTATAATCAATAACTTTTATAATCAGTCTAAGGTTTACATTTATTTGAATAATTATAAACTCAAGCAATTAAAATCGCATGGAATGCATTTAATGTATATTTAGTAAAACAATCCTGAGGCAAGCTAAGTTTTCAGTTTGAAAATTTATACAAAAATATATTTGCACAAATATATCTTCTTTTTAATTTTCAATATAGGATTAGAAATTGCTCTGTAAAATATTGTTCAAAATGTAGTAAATTCACTTATTTTTGTCTAAACATCAAAAACTTCCACATAAATCCGTATTATCACCTTTTATTTTAGCATAAACGGCTTACCTAAAATTTTAAATTCTGTTACAATGTGTTAAAATCATGTTGCATTTGCTAAAAATGGGTATGCGATTTTTGTCGCCATTGAAAATTGCATTTTAAAAGTAGAGGAGAAATTTATTGACGTAAAACTAATTTCTAACGATTTAATCTTTGTAGTTAATATTATGGCTCCTCTAGGATATTGTTCTTATTTATTTTCTCATATTATAACTGCCGAAGTGAAAATAGGGAAAAAGTACAATATTATAGTACTATTATTATTGGAAAAGATCTGTAGAAATCATTTTGAAACAATTTGAAAAAGTTGAGTTTGCACGATTTTAGTAAAAAAAATATATTGATTATTTAAACACCCATTGCAAAATGCTTTCAAATCTTTTTAATATTAATTCCCGTTTTTTCAATAATATTAGTCAATTTTAAGTATTTTTTTAATCTATCTATACATCACTAACTACTTATTGTCACAACTAATGGAACTTGATGTATTCTATATATTTTTTAAAGATTCTGAACATTTGTATGGAATATTATTATTATTTTCTATTGAAGTTTTATAAGTTCGATACAGTGTGTATGTGCACTCTTATAACAAAATAAAACTATTTACATTTACGAATCTTATCTTTTACGAATTAAAATGGAACCTTGCTCTTCTTTCTCAAAAAAGATGACAAACAAAACCTATAAATAACGTTACAAACTATCATCTATATCAAAAATCTATTATGAAAGTAACAAAATCTATAGTCAACGTTAGGGTTCTCATAATATAGCACATGTTAATTGGCAATGTTCGAAACGTAGGCATCCTATAGAAAACTTAGGTATTGTACGGAATACCTGTCGTTTTTATGCGAAGTTTGAAATATGAGAATTATTATATACTTTCCTTAAGGATTGTATACAATACTTAGGCATTCTATAGAATGACAAATGTTATTTAAGCAAAGTATGAAAACATTACTTTTATTTATAGCTTTTATGATGTTGAGCTTGAAACTATATACTAATAAAAATCAGAACCATATTTTGGTGGCCATTTGGCTCCCAAAATAGTTTATGAAATCTGAGTTTTAAAACGCGGACATCTTACTTTTTCGAGTTTTGAAAGTACAAACTGATATTGGGGTTCAGATGCTACAAACGATTGCCCGAAATTGGAAATATAAGGAGTATAAGGAAAATCCCCTTATAAGGAAATCCAAGTTTTAAATGTATTTTTATTGTCTTAATGTATATGTTACCGGCAAAGTGTGAAATCCAGCATTCTATAGAATGCTTGCATAGAATGTCTAAAAACTAGCCGACAATGTATGAAACGATTCAAATTTCACACATTTCCTAGGCATTCTATAGAATGGCAAATGAGAAACTGGCGAAGTATGAAATACATCTCCAATTCATTTCGAATATCACGTGGCACGTGACTTTAACGCGCACACCTTTATTTTTAGAAAGTTTTACAATATCAAGTAATTAAAAAAAAAGAAGAAAAAAAAAGTGATTTTGAGGGTGATATGCCACAAACGACAGCCTGAAATAGGTAGGGGTATTTTATTAAGGTTTAATTGACCATAAGGCCAACAAAATAGGTTGTACTTCTTCCTTTTAGGTGTGGAAATTCATCCCTAAAATCCCTTTTTTTAATTACTTGGTACTGTAGAACTGTTGAGTAGAGAAAAGTAATTAAACTGTACTGTAGATTAAAGTAAGATGTGCAATCGCTTCGCGCTCTAAATGGAAAAATTACAACCTATTTCGTTGGTCTTACGGTCAATTGAACCTAAAAAAATACCCCTACCTATTTCGGACAGTCGTTTGTGATACCACATCCCCAAAATAACATTTTCGTAATCACTTGATAATTTAAAACTCTCTAAAAAGTAAAATGTTCACGCGCTTCGTGTTCTAAAATGAAAAATTACGACCTATTTCGTTGGCCTTACGGCCAATTGAACCTGAAAAAGTACCCCTACCTATTTTGGGCAGTCGTTTATGGTATATCACCCCCATAATAACTTTTTTGTAATTAGTTTGTACTTTAAAAATTCGGAAAAGTAAGGCGTCAGCGTTTTAAAACTCAGATTTCATAAACTATTTTGGTGGCCAAACGGTCTCCAAAATATAGTTTTGATTTTTATTGGTATATAGTTTCAAGCCCAATATCGCAAAAGCTATAAATAAATCTATAAATAATCGCAAAAGTTATAATATGTTTACATACTTTGCCTAAATAGCATTTGTTATTCTATAGAATGAATAGGTATTATATACAATACCTAGGGAAAGTAAATAATAATTATCATATTTCATAACTTCCCTAATGGCAACAGGCATTCTGCAAAATAACGGCAATTCACACTTTTCCAGTAACATATAAATCTTTTCATGTTTACATTACATTAAAATGGCATTATTAAGTATAAGTGTAATTCTTTTAAAGCTATTAAATTTTTACATACTATTCAATGTCTTTTTTTTTTAAATTTCGTATTTACCTTATTACGATATTATTCTGATAAAAATATAACAATTAAATTTGTAAAAACCAATTTATCTTTCGATTTAAATTCGAACCCCTTTTCAATTCTTCCAAAAGTCATAAGAAATATAGTACATGCATTAAAATTATGTCAAGCAAAGTTTTACCACAAGAATATTTAATTTAAAATTACATGACTTTGACCCATTATACAATACCTGTTTTAAACTATTCTTAACTCCATTAAAAACACCCACATATTAAGAGACCAACTGTAAACTAATGACACAACACTCAAGAACGATAACAATCAGACAGGAGAATAACCGCCTCAGAAATTTCGAAATTTTAATTACTTCAATTAAGAGAAAGATATTATTATTCACAGCCCTATTACCATTTGATCGCAGCGTGGAAACTGAGTCGAAAGGAGCGCTGAGCTATTACGTCACCTCCAAACTGGAACAAAATGATAGGATAGCCAGAAGGGAAATTGCAGAAAGTCAGGTTTGCACTTTATGCAAATTCCTTCATTGCTGCTGGAAAATTTAGGGTGAAGTTTGTTATGTTGAGGGCGTGACTTAATTATCAGTTTGAGTTGGAGACAGAGTAAACAAGCTGTCGGAATATTCGACGTCACTCACAAGTAGGGAAGGGTATTTTGGATTTGGAGAAAATGGAATCTCACATGGCGACTGGAATTCTAAATTAGAATTTGAAATACTGTATTATTGGTGTTGAAATATTTACTATCAGAAGAGTGGACGAGTTAGTTTATGGGTTCTTTTAAATACAATGTTTCTTTAGTTTTTATTTTAAATTGAATATGTATTCAACTTTTTTAATCAAACTTAATGCAGGCGTTTTTGAGATCAATATAATATTTTGGATTTATAAAATTGTTTTCTAGGAAATATACGCCTATCTTATTTTTGATGTTAAAGAAACTAGTTTTCTATAAATCCATTTCTATGTATAACATTATAAGCGGTTGTATTTTTTAAAACTTAAAGGCAGTTTTCTTAGTTTATCTAGTCACGCGAAAGTGTATAGAGGTTTTAATCTCAAAGAATAGAAATCAATAGATAATTCAAAACAACTTCTCATTTAATGAGAGACATTTATTCAACAATGATATGCTCAACCTTCCTTCGTAATATTTTCAATGAGATGCTTTTATTAAAAGCAAGACTTTATTGAATGAGGTTTTTTTTACAAATGCATTCATTTCTCAAAATTGGTATTTATACATTTAAAAACTACTTTTATAAATCCCCCCGACTTATGTCCGTTAGCAAAGTAGCTCTTAAAATAAAA
Organism: Linyphia triangularis; assembly: GCA_963978545.1. Classification (NCBI taxonomy): domain Eukaryota; kingdom Metazoa; phylum Arthropoda; class Arachnida; order Araneae; family Linyphiidae; genus Linyphia; species Linyphia triangularis. The sequence continues at coordinate 54,046,381 of OZ021722.1, read as the reverse complement.
ATCTTTGTGTAAATCAAGATCTAATGTAAATTATAATGAAAAATACAATTGGAGTTTTTCAAAATTTCTTGTCAGGATCTTGAGAAGATTGGAATTATAACTTTATTGCCTTCAATATAAGATACGAATAGTTAGCTCAAATTACAGTATGGTTATTTATTTAATATAATGATTGAGATGGATGTATTGATTTTTTTTTTAATATTTGAACAGAAGCACGTAAACTTTTACTTTGCTCTTAGTTATTTTATATCAGTTTTTATTTTCATCTTTGAAAATATACTATTAGTTTTCTTTGGAACAAATGCAAAAAAGAATGATTTTTTTCTGATTAAAACCTACTTAGGAAAAGGAAACATCCTATTTCTAAAATGAATGAAAATTTTGTGCCCCCCCCCCATTGAAGCTTAAATTTCGTATGATTAGGGATATTCTGAATAATAATGCCTTTAATTCCCTAGAAAATATATGAAGGTAGCATTCCTGTTTGTGTTACGTTCTTTAAAAGAGGAAACGCAGAAACGTTAGAAAGTAATTGAAAAACTTTTTGAGAGAAAATATTTGAATAAATGCCGATACCTTCAAAGAAATATTTATTTCCTTTAGAAATAATCTTTTTTGGCGGATGCGTTTTGCATTCAAATATTATATGTATAACGAATTTTTTAAGCAAACCTTATTGCGCTGTTTTGCTTTCAGCATTCATACAGTTTCACAAAAATTCAGAGAGTTGAATTTTTGTTTTTAGTTCGTATTTGAATTATTGGATACTTTGTTGATATTGCACGAAAAATACTGGTATTTATTTTCGTGAAAAATGTTGAAATAAGTTTGAAAATAACCGAAGATATAAAATTGAAGAAATATGTTTGAGTCTACCAGGTGCAAGAGATAGTTTTTGTACTGTTGAAGAAGATTTAGATATTGGTGGTCCCTGGATTCGATAAACGGAGCTGCATTAAAATGAAGGGTCAAGTATAAAATTTTATACTTTGTTTGTGTTAAAAAAGTTGAATAGAGACAATATCTGTGACATAAAACCGCTTCTACATCCGATATTTAAAATAATAAAATAAATAAATAAACTAAATTGATTTCGATAAAATTTTAAGGACTTTCAAACAAAAGAATTTCATTTTTATATATAGATACCAAGCGTGCCTAACTTAACGATATTTAATGGTTGAAACTTTCCCTGCTCAGGCTGATCAACCGCAAAATACGAATTTATTTATAAATAAAAATGTGCTTAATTTGCTGAGTTCGGTGACAAACTCGATGGTAAGTGTCTCACTGAATGGCTATGTTCTAATCTGATTTCTTTGTTTGGACCCTATAAGTGAATTTTTACAGAGTGGCCGTGGAAGTTCACCCCTCCTCCCCTCTCCCGGATGGAAGCTACGTTATCTTTAAGAGACACCTCAAATGCAATTTCCGAAGTTCATAAAACATTCCCTCCCTAGACATCATTCACAAACATTAGTACTTGGTAAGTCCATGGATTTGAAAGTGCAGAGCTTGTTTAAGTAACCTGTGGTGGAGCTATGTTCATCTCACTGGAAATACAAGGGATTGGAAGTCAGACAGTAATGTTATCTCCCCTCCCTTCTCCTTGTCTTTCCAGCTGAATCATAGGAGACTCGGTGTCTGAGTTAACAAAGAACAAAAAGTGTATATCATATATTTATTTGTAATGGAAAGCCAGACAAGGAAGGATTGATGACACCTATTTGCCACCGCTACTAGTCTCCACTTCACCAACCAGATCATACAGGGGCGTATAGGTCTAGCTTTCTCACTTTTAGTTGTGTCCAATTCAAATTATTGAACACACTTCCCAATAAGTGAGTTTTCCAAAAGTTAGTAAAAGACAAGATAAGAAGACAAAACATTATTATTACTTACTTACATGCATACGGAGACCAGAAAAACTTACTGTCAAGACAGGACAGAGTTTTTCTTTTAACTTAAAAACTCAATTTTTTTTTATCTCTACCGAAAATGGATCGAGTATTTCTACAACATGCTCTATCTGGGATAAGTCTTGTTTACCTGTTAATCTTGTAACTCAATTGAAGTTAATTAAATGAGTTGTTTATATCTTGAACCAGTTGCTGTCGTTCTCTTGACTTTATCCTTTTTAATGCAAATTTGGCATTTAGGACTGAATTAGATCTGGTGTTGTTAAATACAATATTCCACTATACGAAATTTACAGGTTTCTGGCAGAGAGAAATATAAAGATGTAAATATTTAATTCAATTTATGTATCGCAGCCTGACATAACCCTTTCGGTATTTCAGTGAGATTGAACAGTAAATGACGAAATTTAAAATGGAATTATTTTGATTTTTGTAGTATTATTTGAAGAGTTTGAGATTTTATACATGAACTTAAGTTTCTTAAATGGACAATGAATTTGTGTGAAAATAATAAATTCGTAGAGCATAAAATCTATGACTAATATTGCTGATTTTTATTGAGATGTAAAGGGCATAACATGGAAATTTATCTGTAAAGCAATTATACATGTATGTGACGCTCACAAAATTATTTATACTTAGTAATTACACACAATTATTTATATTTAATTATTACACAAAATTATTTATATTTATTTTTATACGAAGTTTTTTATATTTAATTATACAAATTTATTTAATTTAATTAAAAAAAAAAAAAAAAAAAAAAATTGTCGAAAAACATATGACTATCAAAGATAACTTCTTTTTCAAAAATAATGGTAGATGGGCTAAAATATATACTAACTTTCAACCATAACGTTAAGTCACAACAAAAAGTAGTTTGAAAACAATATTTGTATTTGTATTTGTTGTTTGAAGTTTATTAAATGCAAACATTGTTTGAAAACAACTATTATAACTGACAAAATTAGTGTCATTTACCCAGTAAAAGAGAGATTTGCAAATGTTATTTAAAAAAAAATAAAAAAAATCCCTAAACAATAAAATTTTAAATACAAAAGTGAGAAAGGCAAAGGTTGTCGAACTTCCCTCATATTAACAAAAATTGGATTCAGGAATTTCAAAATAACGCAGAACTTCCTCAAAAGTCGTAGAAACTCGCATTACTAACATTTTCAATTTAATCCTTCATTTAATATATCGATTTTTAAAAATACTTTTTCCCCTTCACTACTACATACCTCAGAATCATCCTTCAGTTCTTTTCGCGATCCACATTTTCAGCGCAATTTGAACTTAATGTCTTGAGACATTTTTATATTTTCCTTGTAGGAATTCTTTCAAAATAATATCCGAATTTTTGTCGTAGCTCAGTGTTTGCAACCAGAACCATCTGAAAATATTACGCAGTTCCTAGAAAAGAAAAGTTTCATTGACGGGCTTTAATGCTTTCTTACTGAAGATAATCATTTTTCCTTTTCACATCTTAAATATTTTCGCGGATAATAAGATTAAGCTTCTTATTCTACCGCTATATGATATATTTCTGAGCAAAAATTCTCTTACGAGCTTCTATATTTTTTTCCTTGGTGGGTCATATTAAATTGTAGTTATTCGTTGATTACATAAAATGCATCCAAAGTATTTATACTATTATTGATTTAAAATTTTCATCTATTTAGTTTAATATGTATTTCTTTTGAAATATATTTTATTATGTTTCTTTCACAAGCGTTTGATTCTTGATATAAATGTGTATTTATAGCAATCATGCTCCCATCTATTTATTTGTCAGTAAAGTCATAAAGTTTGTTATTTTAAATGTACTTAACTATAATTGATCACTTATTGGAACTTAATCGTTTCGTTGCATAAAAATAGAGTATTTTTTATGTAACAAATTAAATACTTATAATAGGTTTTAAGGTAAATAATCATTTTATGTAGATATATAGTTTAATTTAAGTTACATTATAAGTAATAAAATTAGAATATAATTCCAACAAAATGCGATTCCAATACGAAACTTTTACTTGTGTTTTTAAAATATTGTATTTAATTAGATTAATTAATTAATTTAATTAGATTAAATTTGATTTTTTCGTTCATCAATAATGTCAAAATGTATCACAATTAAAATAAATGTCTATTTTTGACATTGACATTGAATTATTTTATATTGGATTTGTTGTTGTTTTTGAAATGTGATGGGAATGATGTTGGGGTGAAAAACCACCTTCATCACAGAATTAGAAGGCAGAAATTTGTACCAATATTGCTGCGTTTTTAACTTATTTTAGGATAATTAGTTTCCCATCGCAAAGTGCTATTGTATTACTTACTTCAATAAGTTATGATTCGACTTCATGGTGAATGGATTTACCACAAATGCCTCAAATACAAAGCCCAAAATAACGGAGTGATGTTCAAAATTAAAGGTTGGCGAATGTTGTAAGATATCTTTCCAATTATGAGAATAAAGGAACATGCAATTATATTGCCAGTAAATAAACCCGTAAATGTTAAGAGTTTTGTTAGAGTTAAAGTTTCTAATATAATTCAACTTTAATGTATTTTAATTAAATATCATCTTTTCAAATGGAAATGCATATTAGGTATTAGTTTAGGTTAATAAATACAATCTAAGTTTAAATAATGGATGTAGACACTATCTTTTTGATATTGAATGTTTGTTCATAAGTAAAGTTATTCTATTAAGAGGAATCTGGAGCTTGTGGAAATAACAGATTTTCATAGCTCTTTGGTACTAACTACTGACATCACGAGAAAATGAATGAATAAAAGAACACTTAAAAGGTTCCTTCTTTCAAGGTTTCCAAAGGTTAATCCTTCAAATACAATAACAATTGAAAAAATTCAAAACTATTAGGTTGTTTTGCTTTCGCCTGAAACGTCCATGCAAAACTTTCTTGAAAAGGTTCAGCAAGTACAAAAATGTTTGTCTTTAAAGTGCCGTAGTTCCATCTTGTTGGCAAATGAGTATGATCTCATTTTTGCTTCTATCTGCATACATCAAGTTACCATAGTCTAAATAGTAATGTATTCTAAGTGTTGATGTATGTCATTTGAACATGCCCAAGATGGTACTGATAAGTTAGACAAACCAATTACAGTACCAAGCAAAAAAAATTCAAGTTTAGAATGTAACCGTGAATTTACAAGGGCAAAATTACCACCTACATTATTATTAAAAGTGCAATATTAATTGTCTTTTACACATATAGTATAGTTCTCATTGTTGCTTTCATATACGGACAGTTTTATGCATATAGCAGATAAAAGACAAAATGTTTGGTGTTGAGTTTTTGGTTTCGTTTAATGCAGTCCGGCAATATTTAATTTTCTGCTGTGATTTTCTCTAATATGAATTATTTCATGACTTACTAACGCTGATGTGTAATTGTAACTTCTAGATTGTTCATAAGCGACTCCTTCTCTGCAAGCAATTGAATCAAATTGAAAAGGTGCCATACTGTTCCCCCTCTAATACAGTGTATTAGGCTGAACATGGTTTCCAACCTACTCTAACTAGTTTGAGGGAGAGTTGTTAATATAGATCGATATGGTAATTGTTAAGCCTTCTTAGTCTTTAAATCAATATCACAGTACGCACTGAACTGAAGTTAGAGATAGGCAGTTACTAATAGAGCGGTTAAGAAACACTCAATGTACACTTAAAAAAAAACCCTTAAAACATATTTCCACGAAAATCAGGCAATCTTCTTTTACCTGGTATTTACATAACGCCATCATTATAATGGAACAACCTTCTGCAGGTTTTGGAAAAATAATTTTCTCTACATTTATTAAAAGCTGAAATTTATTTCAAATGAATGTATAAAACTTTTTATGAAAAATCAACACATATGATTAAAATTTAAGACCCATAAAATTTCCAAATAATTCATTAAATTTGTTTAAATTATCTGACACATGAGGACGAAAATAAATTGAGTACTCCGATTTTATCGCGATACTCTTGAGATCAGCGTTTCTCACGGCGAGGGTAATCAACAGGAATTTGCAAAGTAATCAAGATTCAAACTGATAGGTTTAGTGGAGGGAATACGAAGTCTGTTTTATCTTCGTTGCCGTTTGATAGCTAATAACTTATTTTCTAACAGTTGGATCTCTCTTATGTGCAATTTATATTCATGAAATAAGAATGAAAGTCACTTTAATATAATATCGCCTCAAAAGCTCAAAATCTTTGGCAATATTAAAAAAATATCATTTCTAAAAATTTGAGAGTCATGAAATATTTATTAACTTATGTGACAAACATTTTCCGAGTCTAGAATCAGATATTTTATAAAAAACTAAATCAATTCATGTCAAGTTTACAAAGCTTAAGTAATAAATTGTAAGAAACTGTAAATCCACCTGTCAGAAACTTAAAAAATTGAGTAATTTGAACATAGTTTGATAAACTAATAGAAATTTAGAATATATAAGGGTGCTTTGTGCCCAAATGATCTGTGAGTGTTACTACTAACTTGTTCTTTTTGTATATATACGCTTTTATGGTTGGCTAATCTTTAAAAGTTAGGTTATGTTGTTAAATAATCTATTTTTGGAGAGCACTAATATGTATTGACCAATTAGGAAGATTTTAATAAAATACAAGTCAAAGAATTTTTTTTCGCATTAAGTAAGATTATTATCCATGGGTATTTTTATGGAGGATAAGGATAATCTTCTGTATTCATGGTTTGTTTTCTACTGATTGTTTAATTTTGGAATGTAGGAAAAGAGATTTTTAAGAAATAATTTAGACATTTTAGTTCATATTTTTACAAATTATTTTGTCTGATTTTGAGTATATTTTTTACACCAAACGAAGCAAAATCTAGAAAATAATTAAAGCCTCATTTATTAACTTTCATATTGTCAATCTGCTCAAAATCTTAAAAATTGACTATCTATGTGAATGAACTTGTACAAATGGAATGCTCATAAATACACGAAGAAACAAAAAAACAAATTATACCATGATATAAAATTAATTTTTCCTTTTTTTTTTAATATCATATGCTATGAAAACTCCTAAAGAAAGACATTTAACATATAAGAGGCGTTGAACGCTAGAGCATAATTTGATTTTTTCTGTTCTATTTTTACCCTGTTTTTCATAGCCATTAACCCTAAAACTAACCGAATGTGGTTTATCTAATTGTCAACTAAGTTTAGTCATTAGATAAACCACATTTGGTCCGTTCTGGAGTGAATGGTTTTGAAAAAACGCTAGAAATGGTAAAAATTAAAATAGTGGGGTGATCTGTTCTGGCACTCATTGCCTCATATATGGTAAATGTTGAGCTTGAAGCGAATTTGTTTAAGCTACTTTAATAGCCACATTTAAAATTTAAATTTACTCTCTCTCTAAATTTAAATTTAATCTGATATTAAAGAAAAGTCTATTAAAAAGTTTGAAAAGTGCAGTATATGCATAATTTATGGTTTAAAATTATTAAATTATCTTTACAAACGTGTGAAAAACTTGACACACCTATTTTTTTCGAAACGAAATGTTAGAATTTCAAACATAACGTGGAATTATACTAGCCCACAAAAGTATGCTCTGAAATGTAATTTTATTTATTTTTGTTACTTTGTCGAGAAAAATTCAACTTAAACTTATTTCAAAGTTCAAGTTTCTAAAAAAATAAAAGAGGGATGTATCACCTGTATCAATTAATATATAAAATTATTTTTTTTTGGTATTATTTTTAAATTGATTGTATACAAATTATGAATTTTGTAGGGTGAAACTTTATTTTAACATTTCCTTAATATAATACTTATTTTTTCTAAAAAAAAAGTTATTATCTTGTGTTGAAAATATTAAATTCAATTTTTAACAATGATGGATTTATCAATTTTTGCCATGTTCTGCTCCGACTGATACCTTACATTTTTTTCTTTTCAGACCACCTTTTTGAATGACATCTTAATATCCACAGACACATAAAAAGATCTGTACTTTTCACATACAGATTACAGAGAGGATGAAACTTCTAGTCCACACATACACACCAACTATTTCAAAATCAATACAAGTGAAGAAAAGAGGACCTCGACAAAATCGGTATAATCGTTTTCATCCCCCTTTTTTTGACGTCCCCTGCACTTTTCTCTAGCTTTTTAGAGTGGGACAGAACCATCTCTGTTAGTCTCTGGAAAATAGAATTTTCAAATACCACCAGCCCGATTCCATAATGTATACTCTACTCTAGATGGAATAGAATTAGAAAAGAAGCCGCAGGCTCCCAAATTCCCTTCAAATATTTTCCGCCGTGTAATGCTCTATTTACTCGGTTTTCTGAATGTGATTATAGGTTTAGCTAGGACTTGGAAATAAGTATTTTATTTTGTAGCGGTTCAATAATGCTCAACAAGAATGGATATTGGGCAGTTTGGATAATAAAAATGCTAAGCTTTTTTTCGATTCTTGAAACCTGAAATTCAATCAAATGGTTAGGAAAACTTTTTAAAGTTGAAAATGCATTAGGGATAGATGCATTCTCCTTCTTTAGGCAGTAAAGAGAATGGGATAATTTCAATTTTAGGATTTAAAGCTTATTTTTTTTTATCTAATGGTGAATGTCAAGTCAAATAAGCTTTTCTATCACACTAATTAGAACATTTTTTATATTGTAGACACTCTATTGCAGACAAATTTGAATTTAAAAGGAAATCTTTTTTTTTAATTTTATTTTTTTGTAGTTTTTAAAAATTTAAATGTATTTTTTTATTTGTAACACAAGTCTGCGATAAAAAAATTGTTTTAAAAATAATTAATAAATTTTACAGTTTTTTAATGCTAATTACCGGACATAGAGTTTTGAATAGTTGGAGTAAAATTTTTTGATTAATCCACAAAAAGTTTTACTTCCACTGCTTCAAATAAAATTATGCATTCATTTTAAAACAATTTGTTAATGCATTACCAAAAGGAGTATGTTTCAAATACTCTTGTGAGTTCCTCGGTTCATCTGAAACAGCTTTTTGTAGAACTGATGTAAAAAAAAAAAAAAAAAAAAAAAAAAAAAAAAAAAAAAAACTTTGAAGAATAACATTTTGAGTACACTACGGAAAACCAGGAAATCTTTCAAAAATATTGATAAACAGCTTTCTTAAAAACTAAAAAGACTCAAATTATAAATCTATTCCAGAAAATATGTTAGTAAATTTTAAAATATTAGAGTTCACGAGCATAAAAGTTCATTTTCTCCATTCTCACCTGGACTATTTCCTTAAAAATTTAGATGCAGCTAGTGAGGAGCAATGTGAATGGTTTATCCAAGATATAAAGAAAATGAAAGGTTATATAAAGGAGGGTAGAATATCCGCATGATAACCTTGACTATTGCTGGATGTTGAAAACGCAATATACGAAAGTCCACAAGGAGAAAAGTGGAAAAGAAGTTTCGAGAAAAAAGGGTTACGCTACTATAAAGATTTATAAACTCTTTTTCACAAAACCATTTATCATTTAAATTATGACTGATAGATCTAGGGTATAAATGTAAATAAAGTATTTATGTAATAATAAAATAAAAACCAAAGATTAAAAATATTTTGATTAGAATTATTTCCCTCAATATATGAAATTGTTTTGTGAAAATACATCACCTGATAAAAGAAATGGATTTCATTTTTTCAATTAGCTTTAAAAAATACTATGAAAACAAATTACAAAAGCATGAATAAATTTCAAAATATATTTTTTGTGCACCGATGTAATTAATAATGATGTAAGGAATAATGCATTATATTTTACACTATCTACAATAATAAAATCATTGCTATACTATTCATCTTATGAATTTTTTGCCAAAGTAGATTGTGTTTTTTATTGTTCATGTCTCAAATACACTGCGTGAAAAAAGTAGAAGGACACATGATTTTTTTTTATAAATAAAAAACACTGATTTTTTTCCATAATAATTTAATGAGTAACACTATAAATTACTAATTACAAACAGATAACTGTATCTGAAAATTGAAAAAAAAAAAAAAAAAAAAAAAAAAATACAGGTCAAGTACAGCAATAAATCAGTTTTGACTTCATCATACTCTGTGAAAAAAGTAGAAGGACACTTCTAAATAATGCAAATGAAAGTCTTATTAATAGGGAATTCTTCCACCATTGGCTTTGATTACTTCAAAAATTCGAGTTGGCATCGAATCATATAAAGTTTGAATTTATGTTTGGCAGAAATTGTCCCATACATAATTCAAAGTTCTCCGAAGCTCAACTATAGATTCAAACTGCTTGCCTTCCGCGTAAACGCGACGAACAATCATTGCCCATATGTTCTCTACAATGTTGAGGTCTGAGCTTTTAGCAGGCCATGGCAAAACCCGTACATTATTTGCTGCAGACCAATTTTTAACCCCATTAGCTGTGTGAATTGATGCTCCGTCCTGTTGTAAAATCCAGTCATTTCCGCCCAGCTCAACTCCGTAGGGAAGGAGATCTGAATTCAAGACTTGGATGTAATCTGTGTGTTTCTGCCTGCCACTCAGGAACACTAGGCTTGTTCTTCCTCCTTACCCGACTGCAAACCAAACCATTAAACTCCCTCCTCCCATCTGTTGGGTAGATTAAGTCTTTTCTTCAGTACCGAGACAGTGCCAATAGTATTTGTAGCCATCTGGACCGTCTAAATTAAATCTTTTCTCATCAGAAAATATAACGGAGTAGGTCCATTCTGACGTCCAGGACATGTGGTTTTTAGCCCAGTGCAGTCGGTGTTCAATGTGCCTTTCATTCCATTTGGGATGGTGCTTCCTTTTTCGGAATACGAAATTTTCGGACCTTTTTATGTAGTTGTAGACAGTTCTTCTTGAAACGTGTGTGATACCTGCATTATTTTGAGCTTTGGCAATACTTTCACCCTTTTTTTTTAGTTCCCGAATGATTTTTCTTTGATCGCGTTGAGTCAGTTTTTTAGGTCTGCCAGTCTTCTTTTTGGTTCCCTGACTACTAGGATTTCTTATATAGTTTGAAACAGTATTTGGACTAATATGTAGCTGAAGTGCAATCTCTCTCACACCTTTGCCATCGTTTTTGTAGGCATAAATTTGGCCTTTTTCAAACTCATTTAAATGTTTTCCTCTAGGCATTCTAAAAAGATGAAAACGACGGATTTTCAATAAAATAGTATGTTTTTCTTAACAAAAACAGTTAAAAAGAATGAAACACCTACCTTTGAGGTTTACAAAATTCCAAAACAAATTATTTTAGCACGTGTCCTTCTACTTTTTTCACACTCCAAAAATCGTTAAGTACTGTTTTCCTTAATTTTTACTAGTGGTAGATAAAATTTACTCATTTATAAAAAAGAAAAAATAGCCAAACTACATAAAAAAAGAAATTTAGATCAGGAGGATCGAAATACAAAGCATAAATTACAAAATATGACTGTCCTTCTACTTTTTTCCCGTAGTGTAATATGATATTATCAATTAATATGTATAAAGTATAAAAGTCTAAGAAGATAAAGTAAGGTGCAAGAAGCACGATGAAAGAAAAATTGGTTTGAATTTTTTCTTATAGTTTTGGAATTTTATTCAGTTCTGTTAGAAAGCATTACAGTAATTTTATAAACAGATTTATATCAAACCACTGCTTATAACATTAAAGTTTTTGAGCAGTGATCAATTTGAAATTTTTGGAAATCTGTTTTATTGCACACTACTAACAGAAAAAAATAAGACATCATACTATTTTGCACTTGAAAACAACCTTTTCTTAAAGAAAAGTTAATTAAAAAAGTTTTTATCAGAGGCTTTTCATAAAAAAATTATCACAAAACTTAAGTACATAGTCAATAATAGTTTTTAAGTATATAATACTTTGGGGCACTTGAAGACGTATCAAAATACCCAACAATGAAAATTTCAAGGTGTTCCAGATGCTCTATTCCTTCATTTAGAGTAGTAGTGTGACGAAAAGTAAAAGCAAAGGACACATTTTTTAAACAATCAGGTGACTAGTAAGTAAGGATGAATTGTTAATAAAAATTACATATATTGAATACAAAAAATACACATAGAAATTTACTTTATTCCTTGAAATGCAGTTACTCTCGTTCGATTCCAACAAAAACTGATGTCGATACCAAATTACGTTAACATGTAAAGAAGTAGACTGCAACACTATTTCTTGTAAAATAGTGAACTGAGATATATCATATAAAATCTATTTCATTGTGTTCCATCAACCCTAAAATATTCATTTGTTGCACACTTTGCAAAAAGTGAGTTTTATTTGATTAATGAATCATAAAGAATCTTTTAAGAACTCAAAGTAATACAAGATTAGAAAATATTTTGGAATGAGTGAAATACACTTTTATAAATTCATATAATTACATTAGTTTTTAATTATTGTCTTTAAAACTTATTTCAATGTAATATTCATTGATAAATTATAATTAGTGTTTTTTGAGCTGTCTTTAAATTTGTCCGGTATGCCAAAATTTTCAAAGGTACATTTAGTTCAGTTATATTAGATGAAAACATCAAACAAATTGCAACAAAAGGTCTTGAAGGTTTTTTAGAGCCAGAAAAATGTGCTGAATAACATATCAAAAGTCTAGAAAAATCTAAGTGGCGGAAGGCCGTCATATTGGCCACCATCTTGAATTTCTGCCGTAATAGGAAAATGCCAATAATTAATGCTACAGGGCTCAAATTTCCTTCAAATATGTACCAAATGAAAGGGTTTTCAATGTTTAATCTTTCAGCTAAGAACACATCCTATTTAAATAACATTTGATAGTTATAGTATTAAAAATATTTTTATTTGCTTGTTTTGATTGTAGTCCAGTCATTTTAGAGCTAAAAAAAAAGCCAAACATCAAATCAATTGCAAGGAAAGGTTTTTTTAGACTCTGAAAAATGTCCTGAACATATTAAAAATATACAAAAATATAAGTAACGGAAGCTCGCTATATTGGCCATTTTCCGCCATTTTGAGTTTCTCTCGTAGTAGTAAAATGTCTGTAATTAATGCTACAAGGCTCCAATTTCCTTCAAATATCTACCAAATGAAAGGGTGTTTAATGCTTAACCTTATCAACTAGAAATACTCCCTATTTAAACAACTATTTCATTGTAATAGAATTAAAAAGTATTTTTATTTCTTTGTTTTGATTGCTTTTTCAATCATAAATTTAAAGTTTTCTTTTTCTGTTATTTATCATAAATTAAAAATTTATTTAAAAAATAATTTGAATAAAAACACAAAATACATTACATTTTATAAAAGTTTTATTCATTGAAGCCAAAAACTACTCATATCACCAACTTAGATATTTAAAAATAGTAGTTTGATGCAATTTATAACCAAAATATGCAATGGTAACACAAAGAAATTTATTTTCATTCAAATTTTTTTTTACAATTACTCCTTTCAATTGACAATTTCTTTTCGCAGTTATTTCAATTGAACCTTAAAGTAGTGTAGTTAATCTTGTATTGGCTTCTAAAGCAAATACAAGATACATATCCAAGACATGTCCAAAAGTTGGAATTCTGCTGTTGTTGTTGTTGTATTCAGATTATCTGGCGCCGTCAGCAACACGAGGGCTATAATGCGCCGAAACATTTCGTCATTTAACAAACCAACTTACATTTACAAACACCCATGCCTACACGGGACTCGAACCCGCAACCTCGCGGTCTAGAAGCCAGCACGCTAACCACTATACCGTTTGGTCGGCAGGAATTCTGCTGATTGGATGTCAGTTATTATGGGTATAAGTTTATCTCTTTGTAATGTCTAATCTAGTCATGAGCTACAAGTGGATTTTAGGTTTGAAACGAGTCATAAAAAAGTGTTGATATTTAACAGTTGGCTGCTGTAAGAGAAATGACTATTTTTGAGTGTTGACAATGTTGCAGTAAACTTTCAACCATATAGGGCATATAAAGTCTTATAGCTTTTATAAGTTTTTTATTTTCTATTGTAATAGCCTGTGAAATTTTTTTTCGATGAATAGAGAGACCAAACATTTTTACCTTTTATAAATATATGAACTGATGTCCAATTGCACAAAGGTAGATCAAGAGTGAAGGGGTTCCTTTTATTTAAAAAGTCAAGCTTTTCTTTGTATCTTTTTAGTTCTTTTCTTTACCTGGTGAAAGAAACCTCTTTGTATTCGTTAACGAGTGTGACACATGACACTAGTCAATACACATATGGCGTTAATGACATCTGTGCATGGAATCATAGATTTAATCCTAACTCGTCGCTGCACTTCGGGTATACCTGTTCTTTTAGTTAATCGTTTTGTTCCTGTGATGGTTCTTAATGGTTCAATATCATTTTTATACCAATGGCTAGAATTTCCTAATTCTCATACTATGAAAAAAAAAAAAAAAAAAAAAAAAAAAAATCAAGTATATCTTTTTGAAAGAATTTGTGCACGATTAGATGTGAGAATTATCGACATTTCCCTGAGCATTCTGATCGGAAATACTTCTTTAAACGTCAACCATTTTCACGCACTTAATCCAGAATCAAATTTTAACTAATCAACTCGTTCACAAAGAGTCAATTTTATTACTTACATCAAGTAATATATGATTCAAAAAACATTATGCCAATTCAAGACAATATTTTCTCATGCATATTTTTTTCCTAGGAGTAATCATATCTAAGGAAATAATAGGTTAATTACATCTAAGAAATTTTGTTGTATTTAGTAGTAACTCATTACCTGTCTGCTTGTTTTTAATTGGTGAAAATAGTCTATTGAAGTGGCAGTGATACTTCCAAATAGACTGAGACGCGACTGAAATTTTTGGACCCCATCGAACATCATTCTGAATTTTGTATAGAAATTGGAGAAAAGTGAGTAGATTACGAATCCACTGGTCTGCAGTGGCAATAATTGCCGAAACTGGTCCGAAATCAACTTTTAATAAGTTGAACTAAATCCAATTGCCAAATGCACCATAACTTGCCAAATAATCAGCATTTTTTTTTTATTTGGTAACCCTTACTCTTTAATTTTCAATCAAGAAGGTTGCAGACGATTCAGATGTGTGGCTATGGCCTACTTGCATCTTTCACAAATGAGCCAAATTGGCAATAAACATTACGTCACTGATGACGTAACTGATGTCGCCAATTTGGAAAACTTTTAAAAGATACAAGTTTTCCTAGCCACAGATCAGAAATCGTTTGCGCTTTTTCTCATTGAAAATCAAAATGCAGTGGGTTGCCAGACGAAAGAGTTTGTTTTCTTTTTGGCAAGTTATGACATATTTGGCAATCGGATTTTAGTTCAACTAATTCCAAGTCGATTTTTGATCAGTTTCGGCCATTTTCGTCACGGCAGACCAATGGATTCGTAATCTACTAATTTTTCTCAAAATTCTATAAAAAATTCAGAATGATGTTCGATGGGGTCCAAAAATTGCAGTTGCCTCTCGGATTAAAAGCTAATTGCTAATGTATTCAAGGCAGCACGTCTAAAAATATATGTCCTCTTCTAATTTGTGCTACTGCCATCTTACTAAGCTTACAGACCACTATAAAGCTGCGAAACTTTCGTTTAATAATTTTTTTTAGGCCAAATTGGGCCATATGATGACCAGTGCATCCCAAAATGTCCTCCTCATTATGTAAATTACAAAGTATTGGGACTAAATCATTTAAACTATTTTCTTGGTGTTCAACTGAAATAATTGAGAAAAAGCCGATTGAAAACTAAATTTCTTTTATGTTATACCTTTACCTTTTTTTGTAAAAATTGCATCAAACTGCTTCTATTTTTAAATATTAAAGTTGATATGAGTAGTTTTTGACTTCCATGTTTAAAAATTTTATAAATTGCAATACATTTTGTAACTTCAGTCAAATTGTTTGTAAATGTAATATATTTATAATTCAATAAGTAATTGAAGTAAGCAAATAAAAGTATTTTTGAAACAATTACTATCAAAAAGTTGTTTAAATTGAATGTGCTTCTAGTTAATAAAGTTAAACATTAAAAGCCCTTTCATTTGGTATATATTTGAAGGAAATAGGAGCACAGTAGGATTAATTATAGACATTTTACTATTCCTCAGAAATTCAAGATAACGACCAATGAACAATATGGCTGGCTTCCGTTACTTAGATTTTTCAAGACTTTTTATATGTTGTTCTGGACAATTTGCTGAGTCTAAAAAACCTTTCCTTGCAATTTATTTAAAGTTGGCCCTTTTTACCTCTAAAATGACTGAACTACAATCAAAACAAGCAATAAAAATATTTTTAATACAATTACTCACAAAAATCTATTTTAATAGGATGTGTTTCTAGTTGATAAGGTTAAGAATTAAAAAGCCTTTCATTTGATACATATTTAAAGGGAATCAGAGCCCTGTAGCGTTATTATGGGCATTTTACTATTACGACAGAAATTAAAGATGGCGGCGTATATGGCGGCCTTCTGCCACTTAGATTTTTCTAGACTTTTGATATGTTATTCAGGACATTTTTCTGAATCGAAAAACACGAAAAAACCTTTTGCTGCAAATTATTTGATGTTCGGCCATTTTTGGCCCTAGTTTGACTTTTATCAGGAGTCATATTTGTTTGTTTAATGAACTTGTATAATGTTGAGAAGTTTTTAAGTAGTTCACAGAAAAATACCTATCGAAAAAATATTTCTCCCATTCTATTTCATTAATGTAGATGTATATGTATTCCCAAAACAATGCAGTGTTTTCCTCCATATGTTGCCTATAAGTCACACTCACGCTTAAAAAAACACGCCACTTTGTTAATTTTTTATAACACATATATGCAGAACTTTAGACATTGCCACAGCAAAAGAGTCACATACCTACGAGCAATGCTATTAAGCACATTTGCTTTTTTATTCGACATAATCAGGTAAAAATTGCTTAGAACAATCATAAAGTAAAAAAAAAAAAAAAAAATTCTAATTAGATAAGTTTTGATTTCGAATGCAATTTATTTTCTCTACTTTGCTGAACTATTTATATCAAGATAAAACATGATTATAATTTCATAAAAGAAAGCTGTAGGAAAGTTACTTTTCCTAATCCATAGCAACAAAATTCATTCGCAGAATAATTATGCAAACGCTAGAGAGAGAGAGAAAGAGAGAGAGAGAAAGTGCACAAAGAAAATATTTTGTGAATGAATTAAAATGAATAATTGTATCAAAGTTTCAGTTCCACGAAACTTTGTATATTTTACTTGCCAACAACTCAACTCAATGTAGAATGTTGCTGATGATTAATGCTCAGTGACTTAACGTGTGCGTTCTTTTCACCATTTTGTTTGGATACTTTTCTACATTATCCAAGGTAAACTTTTGCTTGGATTGAAAAACTAATGGTTTAAAATATAAAATTCTGACACATGCTTCGAGTCACCTGCATTTTTGAGTTAGAAATTACATTTTAATTTTAGATACAAGATACTACTTTAAATATTATTACTAAGAATGTTTGTAGTAATAGTAAATATGGTGCTTTTATAGTTGTTTGTACATTATAATTTTTAGGTTTTCATATGGCAGTTGTAGTTAAATAAATAATAACTGTACTAATACAACGGCAAAATATATGTTTTTAACAACGGCTCAGATGATAATGACTTATAAATATACACGAAAGTCTTAGTTTAATATAAACTGCTAATTAGGATTAAATAAGCAAAACCTAATAAATTATAACAGATAAATAAATAACCTCATGAAATTTAAATAATTTTTTTTCTTGAAAATGCATTGACTCGGTATAATATATTTTTTCATTCTTTTAAAAACTCAACGAAATTAAAAAAAAAAAAAAAAAAAAAAAAAAAAAAAGCAGATAACGAACCTGATTTTAATTTGAATAATTGGAAACAACTACAGAGATTCTGCAAAGCGTAATTAATGGGAACATTGAGGGGAAATTCTTTATTAACCAAATGTAATTAAGAAATTGGAAAATATATGAATAACGGTGAGTGGGAATACCATTAATATATTTTAAATTAAAGCGCTACGTCATCGAGTGACGTCGATGTTTAATTTAAAAAGAAAATTTATTTCTTTAATGGTTATAATTTATGACTAAAGCCATTAAAATAATGAGTTTTAAAGATTTATTTCTCTTTTTGACAATGAAACGAATTCAAAATGAACATTTGATGGTCCTCTAATATTATTGTTAAAGTGGTGTAAACTTTGTTTTATATAATATACTTATAAAAAGGGCTTCAAGAATTGATAGAAACTAGTTTGTTTTCAAATTGTTATTAACATTCATTGGAACATTAATTAATGCCTAAATAATTTTATTTCCAAATTTTTTTTTTTAAAATGAATTTTTAATCTATCGTCCGTAATGTCCAAAAACAGGAGCAGTGAAAATCGGATAACTTTATGGCAAATACTTTAAATAAAAGTTATGCAGCATCAGAAAGATAGCAGATAGTAGTTTGTAAACCTAAAGTGTAACTTAAAACCGCTTGTAGTAATACTAACAATTAAAGTAGCATATTATCAATTCCAGATAAAACGTTCATATTTTTGGTTGCCAATAACATAAAGAAATGATTCTCTAACAGTATTAATGTCAACTTTAATTTCAAAGATGAATAACAAAGAATTTTTTAAAAGCCTTTTGAATAACCTTTTTTTACTATAGCATAGAATAACATCTTTTATTTAGTTATTACACACGATTTCTTCTATTCCTATTGAAAGGTTATGTACTGTAATTTTGAAAAAAAACATTTTATCGCTTTTGCTTACTAGATAAATGTCGTGGTTATGTCGTTAACTGCAATAACTACTATTAATTAAAATGGCCAAGATTGTGATCAAAGGTTCGTTTAGATTGAGTCATGGAAAATAAAGGAAGAGTACCATTAAATAGGATTAACAAAAGTGTATTACACCATTCATTGTAAATAATCATTTCACTAATAATTAATCATTGGTAGCAAAGTTACTTTAATGCATACTTAGGGATTGAAGAGTTGAATTATTGCTAAGAGAGGAGAGTTTGACTTACTGCTGGAGCGGAAGCTTACTGCTGAAGTGGATGGCTAAATCGGTTAGCTTGGGTTTTCTGTACATGATGATAGGGACCACCTTGGGGGTTCTGGACACAAGTTGTGCTGGTTGATGGTTCAGACTCCTTTGTAGTAGGCTGTCTTGGATTGTTTTCCCAGAGCTGGGGATACAGTGGGCTGCTAGGCTTGATATGATGAAGCTATGTTCATGGAAAGCCGGGAATTGCGATATTTTCTGACCTTACTCGTGACCGGGTAGACAAGCAAGGAAGGATTTATGACACTTAAGAAGCCACAGCTACAAAAGTTGCTTCACCTACCAGATCATTGGGGGTGTATGTGCCTGGCCCTTCTCATTTTTAAAGTGTATCCAAACGAAATTATTGAACACACCAACCCTCCAACTATAGAGTGAGTTTCCGAAAAGTTGAACAACATGGTTCAATCCTCAGACAAGACGAGACGAGACCATATAAACTAACTGACAGGACCGGATAGAACTGAACTCTTGATAACTAAAAAACTGTAATGTTTTGTTATTGATTCCGATCGAAATGGGTAGAGTAGATATCCAATATACCCGATATGGAGTAAGTTTTGTTTACGTGTTATTCTTTTAACCCAATTGATGTCAGATTAAATTAGTTGTTTAGATTTGAATCAGCTGCTTTCGCTCTCTTGAGTTTATCCTCTTTAATGTAATTTTTGGCAATTTAGGATTGAATTAGATCTGGTGTTGTTTAGATATTATATACCACTATACGTATTTATGTGTTTCCAGGCAGAGAGAAATTTAAGAATGCAAATATTGATTTTTTTTTAACGTAGACTGCCTTCATGGCACTTGACCGTTTGGACATGGGTATAGGAATCAACTGGAACGTCTAGAAACCATCAGGAGAGGATTGGGAGCCTTCGATGGCGCTTTCTTGCCGGATACTTTATAGTCTGGACTTTTTCTTGGTTACAGTAATGCCTTATGCATCTCGCTTTTGTCTGCGCTCTCCGTTCGGTTGTAAATTAAAAAATCCCGACATGAATTAAAAATTTACCACCAAAAAGATGGAGAGAAGAAGTGGACCCACTTCCCTTGAGATTTTGTTCATCCTTTTTACTCCAAATTAGATGTTCCCTATTTTTAATTAATAACCAATAGCACTTGAGAACAAATCAGTCACCCCATCTGCTCCCCAATCCAATCTCCATTAGGATCTAAATTGGGTCCTGACCTAGACTGTCATCCCTCAAACAAAATCCAGCCAGCAAGTGTTGTTCCCTCTCGTAAAAATTACCATTTCATTTGGGGTAGGTCCTTACTTGATCTCTCAATACATATACAAAAAATTGTGTTATTGTAATCACATTATCACAATTAAGTTAATAGAATATTAAAATCTTAAGAATTATTACTTCATGCCAAAACATTTCTCGAAAAACTAGCCATTGGGGAAAAAAAAATCTAGCTGTGCAATATATCCAGCTCTAAAATGTTGGCTACCGTGAGACTGTATTTTATTGGGCTATTTTCTGTTATTAAAGATTATAACGAAAATCTCGTTCGCAGTCCTTTTTTGAAAATATCAATGCCTTTTGTAGTGTCTTGTTATATCTGTGAGTAAAATATAGTCGATGGATCATTTATTGTCAATAATTATGTATATAATGATACAGTATTATACTCTCCAAGCTAATTGACTTGAAACTTTAGTACATAATCATCCACTTTATTTGTCAGCCACGTATGCTAGAGTTATGCGCCAATTTAGATCTTGACGAATCACAAGCACGTAAAGCGTCGCCAAATCATATATCACCAACTTGCAAAGATTTCTTTTTCTAATTGGTATGGAAGAAGTTCGTAGTCCAAGTCAGCCTACCTTAATGAGGTCATATTTAATGGTGGCAACCCGTGCAGAGGCTTTCTGTGTTGGAGGTGTTGGGTGAAAGGACTCTGTAACGTTTCTAGAACCAAATCTTTATTGGCTAAAAGAAATTTATTAGAAGATGCTTAAAAAAAAGGACAAACTCCAACTAATTTCATTCACGCTATTTTGAAGATTTTTTTCTTTTCATTTAGAGTGATAGAACTAACCTTATAGGTTTACGTTATTATTATGGCTAAGTCAAGTGGGAATTTTTGTATAAATAGGAAATAATAAGAAACTTAATTAACTGTTTTAAAAGAATTCACGGGAGAAATAAGCAATTTTTTTTTAAATTGTGAACATTTTTATCCTCAAAATAGGAACTCATTTTTTGTGTGTGCAAAAGAACTGAAAAGCATTCTTTTTAGAAGGATATCGACGACGAAATCTCTTTTGTGACAGATGACGTTAAAATGTTAATTTTTTTTTTTTAAGGTACACGCATTTTTTTAGAGTTTTGGTAGTAATGAGCTGAACATTGTCAGTTACAACTGATAACAATAATTAGTAGCAAGTAAAATAGAGGTGCATTCAAGTAAAAAATGCACATGGAAAATGCATTCCCTGTGAGAATACTTCCCATTCCGTGCATGTTCATTGTGACAAGTTTGAAAAATGAGGACGTGTTTTGTCAAGTCTTTTATATGGAATAAAAATGTGCGTATTGTTACATTTTTGATGAGTCAAAATGCCTTGTTAACTATAATAGTTTATCATTTTTTGGAAGGTTAATAAAATATCAAAATAATAATTATATTTCTGGAATGTCCTTTTGTATCGTGCTAAGGAATGGAATTTTAATGCAAATTCCCTCTTTTTCTTATTTGCATTTATCTAGCAGATCGTCATGAACCAAATTTTACTTTGTTGAAATAATGACCATTACATTTAATGGCTT
Source organism: Linyphia triangularis (assembly GCA_963978545.1). Classification (NCBI taxonomy): domain Eukaryota; kingdom Metazoa; phylum Arthropoda; class Arachnida; order Araneae; family Linyphiidae; genus Linyphia; species Linyphia triangularis. The sequence goes on along the minus strand of OZ021722.1, from coordinate 54,024,568 downwards.
GTTTATACATTAATCCTGAGAAGGATTTTCGGATCAAACTTGCTCTGACTAAAAGATTGAGGGCAAAATTACGTTAAAGGTATCAAATATAGAATTTAGGCTAAGTGATTGGAGAATCCATGTATGTTTTAAGCAGTTTTAATAGTGAAAGAGTGGTAAAGTTCCTATACTTCCCAATGTGCGGAACACTAAACTGTAAAGGATTATTACTATGATTGTTTGAAAAGGCAGAAGTAGAGGATAATATATTATTCAATTGACTTATTACTATAATAGATATGAAAATGTTTTTTTTTTCCTAAATAAACTTTTGAGTAAAAAGTTACATAGTGTTTGAAAAGAAAGTTTAGCATTAATGAAGATAAAAAATATTTTCATAAAAATCTTCTCGTAAAATAATTTATAATTATTTGATTTTGAAATATTTGATAGAAATTATCTATATATCAATATTTGAACATTCAAATTTTAGTATACCGTTTCTTTTAAGTCAAATATAGAGTGTTCAGACTTGTTCAGCTAAAAATTCGAAAAAGAAATCTGAAACATTATGAAGTCTAAGTTTGGAAAGTAAATTATTTAATAAAAAAAAAAAAAAAAAAAAAAAAAAAAACTGGTTTAGCATGCGTTTCTAATGATTATACGCAAGTTGCATTGTGATAGCAACTGAAATAAAAAGTTCGCATCAACACACATTTCTACTGCTGTGTATCATGTTCAAATAAAAAATAGGGGTTGGGAACATAGCACAACTTTCAATTACATTATATTACACTCACTGTATTTAAATTTGACGTGGATTGATGTTATATATCATTTCCATATTTTCATTCATTAAACACAATTAATAGTTTGGCAATATTTCTGGCAATAATTCTTATACTAGATCACCTCTCACCCACCCAAAAAAAAAAATATAAAAAGTCCATTTAAATTTTCCTTGGATTAAAGCAGTATACTTACTGATTTCGTTTTAATATTTTCGTTAATTTGAAAGAAAATGGTCAATTTTGACGATATTTTGGGCCAACTACAAAATGTCAAATTTGGCGAAATACTTTTCGATAATTCTTACATTATCCTTTCTGTTAAGTGAAACAGAGGATGAAAAGTCATTGATGGGCAATGCTCAAGAGAAGAGAACTTTGTGTTAAAGACATTCGTTTTAAAACTTTTGACGGCTGTGCACTTGATTTCGCATTTGTGCCTCAAGTAGGAGACAACCTGACTCACCCCTCACCTTCTTAGTTATCTTGAGATTACCTTCATAATTATAAGACACAACCACCACAGTGAGTATTCACTTTAAAAACAAGGAGAGCCAAGCAGGACTCGACCCTTAAACCTCATTCATACTAGCGAGTATCTATTTATGGCGCAACCGATGTGTGACTTATTTTTATGATAGTCACAAAATCTAATCAATTGAGAGAAGAGCTCTTACAGGTCTCGATTGCGAGACCTCTCGCATACAAGCTCCTCATTTTTGCCTCCAGGGAGTGAGTGACGCTTATAGAAGTTTATTTACAGTATCTTAGACTGAAGTCTTACTTATGACTATAATGGTTAATAATTATTGGCATAATCTAGAATCATCTTAAGTTAATTAAGTTTTTCGTAGTCTATTTTATTTTACATTATATTAGATGCTTTTATAGAAATTCTATTTTTTGATAATAATTTTGAATTAACAAGGAAAATGTTTTATCAAGGAACAAAGTTTACACAAACTATTTTCATGACCCTAAGGTTGAATGGAATATTTAAGCAGTCAAAACAATGTAAGAGTATAAGCAGCATCAAAATTCAACAGTAAACCAATTTTAAAATTTAATTACTGTGAGTTTCTTTTAAAAGGTTGCAGGATCAAGAAAATATTATACTTCGAATGGGCTCTTTCTTAGATTAAGTGGAGATACAACTTGCAGGGAATTATTGCCTGCGGCATTCCTGAGAAAACTATTCTTGGTTGAAGTTTTAAATTAACGCTGGAAATTTGATTTCAAAGTTTACCAGAAAATTTTTTCTGAAAGATATGAATATAAAAGAAAATATGTAAATTTATTCTTCGAAAAAATATTAAACAACTAATATCTAGATTTGTTATAAAAAAACCCATGTGCTTTCAATAACCAGAGGGGAAGAAATATAACTATTTTTCTTGTATTCATTTCAGATCAAACATTTCAAACGAATTGAAAGAACAATTATACATGTTTACTATTTCTAGTTTTCACTAAAAAACTCATTTTTTTAATCAATTCAATGATTCAGTAACTTAACAACCTTGTAGTTAATAAAGATTTTTGCTTTAATTAAAGTTCTGAGAGGTTAAAGATTTTTGAAAATAAATTGATGACTTCTGAATATGATGGAGTAGAAAGATATGGTTTCATAGAAATTCACAGAAAATATCAGATTTTTCTCCACAAAACCAAATGTAATTCCTTTTGTTTATCATTAGATCGAGCATTAAATCAAAACTTGATAATTTAAATGTCCTAAAATTCTTACAAAATACTGAGCACTGGCTTACGCATACTTACTGCACCACTTGTTGATAAAAAATTCCAACTGTTTTCATTATTGTAAGAGAATCAGACCTTTTTAAGGGTTTACTCGAAAATAAATCCCATTTTCTTGCGCTCAAATATTTGTGAATTGTCGATATTCCAACTGATCTGTTATTTTCGGATTAAGCTTTAGTTTTAATTCCTATAGTGGTTTCAGTTTTATCTGGAATTTTTTTAAATCAGCTAATGAACTGAAGTAGAGATGCAACGAAATATTATGCAAATAGCACTTTATCAATTTTAAGCTCTGCAATAACATATTATTTAAGCATTTGCGTATTAACAAAAATATTGGTTTTATAACGATTCTGCAAATATTCAACTCAATATTATTCATATATTGCTGCATGGTAAAGGTTATTTTCGTAAATTATATAATTAGTGATTTCTTTTCGAATGAAGCTTCAATTTTTTTTTTTAAAATTCAATTTACTCTTGCATAAATAACTGCTTCTCATACTAAGTAAACATACATAGAGAACGATATAGAAGTTACGAGAAAGCAATTTAAAGAATACCATTGAAATATATATTCATTGGTATTTGTAAATCAGAGTATTATGTAGTTGTGTTAAAAATGCTTAGAATTTATGGAAGTTATATTCATCAATACAACACACTTCTTGTCTGAACGGAACAAAGAATGGATTTAAAAAAAAAAAAAAAAAAAAAAAAAAAAAAAAACTGAGCCATTTACATTTTAACGGTTTTACTTAAGACGATTTTTAACTTGGTGATAATACAAAAACTTTTTGTAAACTTTTTTTCTTCTTTTGCCTTATTATGATGGTATATCTTTAGATTTATTACTGTAAATTGATTACTGAGTTTTTTTAAAATCAATTGTAAATGAAAATTAAGTTAAAAAAATTTTATACACTCAAAAATATAACTACCACAACCTTTTATTTATAAATCTTTTAAAGTATATTGAATTCTTCATGCAAATATACTGTTTATTAAAAACATTTCGAAACAACACAGTTCATAAGAATGTTCTTCGCTAGAAAATTCAAGTTTCAAGACAAAACTTCAGTTACTCATTCAAAATAACAACTTCAGTTAGGTTGTGAAATATGCGGCTATTTTTGAGATTTACTACTTGACATGCTGGGCAGCAAGAAATAGCCTCTTTAATGGTCTTACCTCATAGTAAATATTTTTTCGCTGTTCTTGCTAACCCTTTCTCTTTTTCGAAACGCGAGACCAGACATAAAAGCCTATAAATGGTGAGAATATATCAAATATTTTATTTTCCTCAGTCGTTTTGAATGGGGTGTAAGATAAAGCAATATAGGTAAGAGGGCTTAGTAGCTGAAAGTTTGAACGTGATGTTTTTCGCGACAAATAGTGCGAAAGAGGTGTAGTGCATATATTTCAAACGCAAACACGATGCTCTCACGTAAAGAGTATAAAGGAATGAGTGGATCCTCAGGAGGGTTTGGGCAATTTTCAGGTATTGGAACTGAGAGTGGACCTTTTGAATAGAAAATTGCATGACTTATAGTGTATAATATAAAACAAATAATAGTTTACTGTACATTTGTATAAAGTAAGTATAGCAAACTACACTGTATAATGCAATTTATTCGAGCCATATACTAAAAATAAACTGATATTAAATATTCGAATGATTTTTTAGATCCTTTTAAGTGACGAATGGGGGGGGGGGGGGAAGTGCAGGTGTCAGGAGATGGTGAAATATAAAGAGATGTCGAATAATGAAAACATTTATAAGAAAAGATTGGAAGTTTAATTTTTTTTACGAATTAAGAATTAAATTAATCATATAAAATATGTAATGTGGAAATCTGAAATTTTAGAAAAATGTGATATGTACAAGAAAATTAATAATTAAGAAAAGATCACAATAGTCCTTATTTTGGACCACAATTTCTGCCGAAACATTGGTTTAAAACAAATGAATTTTTCTTAGACAATTTACACAATTCCGATTCTTAGTTGATATTCAAGTTACTTTAGCATTTGCATTTTTTTTTTTACTTTGGATTAGAAATTTTGGTACAAACGTATTATCCCATCGATGATTGGCAACACAAATGTTTGCTAATTGTTGAATTTTATTCCTATTACCAATATTTTTTGTTTACTTGTAATTTTAAAAGTTTCTACAAACAGTCTTATAAAATCTTTTTAAAATGTACAAGAACATTAGTTATTTTTCAAAAAGGTTTGTCAATTTCCTTATTATTATTATTATTGTTGCTATACCTGGTAGTTTTAATATGTTTTAAACTAAACAATTTGGAATTTATTGTGCCCCGAAAATGAAACAATATGAATACTGGGCAGGATCAGGCTGATTTTTTTTTTTTTTTTTTTTTTGTAACATTGGGGTAAACAAGAGTAAGTTCATACACAAAATACAAGTACTACTTTACTTATATAAAAACGAAACATTCCATATTATATGGTTTATATTATTATAAATATACTAGAAAGTTTTATCAAATACGATTTTTTCGGTTCTAATATATTTTACGCAAGAATAATTTTGAATTATAAAGTTTATCTGCTTGAATTCATTAATATTTTCTTGTAGCTGAAGCATACGAAAAATTTAAAGGAAAAACCTTATTTTAAAATTGTGCTGACTGTGCATTAACATTTAAAAAAATTTGTGCGTGTCTTACTCAAAATTCAAACAAATACTTTTGAAACTATTACAAGTACTACATTTTTACTTGAAAAACAATGCATTCTACTTATTTGTGAGTTCTCTGTTTTAAATGTTTTGTTATAGCTTATACTATTTACAAAATGTAACATATATTGTAAAGAAGTAGGAGTGATAATGTAAATAGAGGTGGTTAAGTGTTGTTCACTACATTGCGAACTTAAGGAGTGCAGACACAAAATGTAGTTTATAAGTATCCTCTTGTCTCCACAGCTTAAGTGAAGAGTCAACGAGGTGTCCACATCCAAGCTAGAAGTAGACGCAGTGTCTGTATCTAAACAGATCTCTAAGAGGGAATACATATCTACTAGGAAGTCTTCTAGGAATTAAAAAGAAACTCTATACTGTGGGACTGAAATGTATGGGTAATTAAAAATTACTCGCTCAAACTAACTTTATCCAATTGATATTTCATGAGGTTAGAGTTCCCTTATTTGACTCTCGAAAGTGATAAATTGGATGCAAACGAACCCAACCGCAATGGGTCGTGTAATTTTCAATATATATATATATATATATATATATATATATATATATATATATATATATATATATATATATATATATATATATATATATATATATAACAGAGAAAGATTGAGAGAGAGAGAGAGAGGGAGAGAGACATTTTTCATTGTGTCTAGAAGTTATTTTTTACAAAAAATAAATAAATATATTTGTTTATTCAAAACATCTTAGTGAGTAATCGAATAATCAAGAGCATTCAATTAAATTCAGCATAGTCTGAAAACTTTAGTTCCATTGATAAGTTAGCAGTTTTTTCGCCGGGGAATAAAAATATAGCTTTTCTAAAAAAAACCCTACTTGTTTCAATTTCTTGACTTAAAAAAAACACCCCAACAGATTAGAATAAATGACATCTGTCACAACGCAAACAAAACAAAAAAACTGTGACGCTTTGCCTTTTTTTAGAAAGGATTCGGTTCAGCGTGCCTCTATGGAAATGCTTTCACCCGTTTCTTTTGTAAGAAATAAATTATATTGCATTGCTTCATTGTTTCGAGCGTAGATGCATGAAATCGCGCGTACGAGTGTGAAGCAGAGAATATGTAGTTTACATATTTTATCTGGGTGAGCGCATAGAGATATATGGATGTTATTTCTTATCTCGACTTGCAACAAATCATTTGAACCCCGCTGGAAGTTTTGGAAACGGCTGCTGCTTGTTCGGTTGGTGATTCGATGCGATATTGCAGTTCTGATTCGCTGTATATCAGAAAAAGTTTAAAAAGTTAAAAAACTGAATTTTATTTTTAGATGTGTTTTGTTGGATTTTTAGAACAAATTGGGAATAAAATTATTTTTTAAACTTGAATAGAAGATTTAGCAATCCATTTTTACAGCACCAATAAATGACAAAAATTATATTTTCCATCCTGAAGTTTATTATTGTTAATTTTAAAATACTTAATATACTTTTAAAGGTATTTAGGATGATTATCAGTTCATTATTCAAACGTCGTTATTTTTAACACTATTTTAAAAATATTTCTACAAGCTTTAAACGGTCTTGAGTAATTTATATATATATAAAATACCTTGTAGTATCAGCATTGAAATATTTCATCGTTTAATATTTCTTTTAGCAAAAAGGTATATTTATCAGTCTTAAAAGTTAAAGCATTAATATTTAAATTATAAACAGAAAAAAAAATAGCAAGATATACTTTTATTCTTTTATTTTGTCAAATTTTTTTAAACATAATTCACATTTTTAACTCTTATCCTACATTAATATTGAGAGATTAGGTATGTATAGGCTCTGTTCTTTCGGGCATTTATCTGTTCGAGGTCCAAATTACCCGAGAAAAGCATAAATGCTATATATGAGATTTGTAAAATTAGAACCTCATGAGTATGATCACTGCTCAAGTTGTTTTTTATTATATTAAAGATTTTTTAATGAAGTTTAAACTAAATATTGTAAACTTAATTTACTAAATGTCATACTTTTTTTTATCATAAAGCCTATGGTTAAATTATATCTCAGTGGCTAAGTCAGAAATTAAAATCTGATCCTTAAAATGTTTTAACTTATATCCCCCTTCATAATTTAACACACATGGAGAAAAAAATTCAAAGTAAAATAGAATAAATAATTAAAATGTACTCGATTAAAAATTTACAATTAAAATTACGAAAACTTAATTTTCTTTATCAAAATCCAGTTTTAAAATAGATTTTAAAGATTACGAAATATTATTTTTATACATACATTTTAAAATATTTTAAGTAAGAAAAAACTTAACAAGTCTGTTTCATTTTAAATAACAGTATTTTCTAATAATGCGATCAACTGAGCATACTTAATTTTTCTATTATTCAAACTGAATCACTCTCCTGTTTTCCTAGTATTTTAGATAAATGCTTATTAAAAAATAACAGGACTTATGAAAAATGAGAGCTCATGAATATTTTTAAGTTGAAAGATCCAGTTTTCAAAGAAATGCTTAGGGGTGAGGGGGGAAATTGGCAAAAATACTTTTTTTTATCAATTGATAGCACTTTAGGTATCTATGAGCCACTGTCTAATGTTATTCAAGTGGATTGTCACTGCTAATCATTAAAATTTTGATATTCAGTGGAATCTATTGAGAAAAAAAAGGGGGGGGGGGAACCTATGTTTTTCTATGTGCATAAAAAACTTTTTTTTTTCTAAATATTTCTTTAAGATGTTATCTTCCTACTCCTAATGTTCAAGAATTATCAATTTTTTAAAAGTTATGTTCCTTTTGAATGCCCAATATTTATTTTCTCTATCTCTTTTCTTTAAAACATCTGAACACAAAAATCATTATTCTAATATTTTATTAATTTTTTTTTTTTTCATTATGGTCGACCATTTTGGTAGAGGATATTTTTAGAAGATAGCATTTTGGTATGCCTATTCAGAATTCCATTTATTATAGTTTAATTAATATACATTTTTTTTACTAAGCTACTATTTTTTGCGAAAATATTTTTAACTGTTAGAAATATAATAATTCCTTAAAAGAAATTGAATTTTAAATTTAAATCGGATGGGTGTTTTTAGATTCAATTTGATATAATTTTAACATAGGTTATGTAATACAGTAACATTATGTTAAAAAAATTCTTGAAGTATATGTAGTCCTTAGTGTAGTGCGATATAATAAAAATAGAGTCTATTACTTCTATAAGTAAATATTGTTGCTAATATATTTATTATATATTTCAATTAAAATTAATGTTTAATTCTAAAATTAAATGTATGAATTATAAAATTAAATGTATTAATTATAAAATTAATATTATAAGTTATAAATTTAATGTTATTAATTATAAAATTAATGTTATTAGATATAAAATTAATGTTATTAATTATAAAATTAATGTTAATAATTATAAAATTAATGTTATTAATTATAAAATTAATGTTAGTAATTATAAAATTAATATTATTAATTATTATATTAATACTATTACTTTTAAAATTATTGTTATTAATTATAAAATTAATTAGTTATCAATCGTATTTTAGATTGCTGTCAAAGTTAAATACTATCGTAATTAATAATGTAAAACACTAGTATTTTTGTATTAAATGTATTACTAATTACAAAGAATGTTTATCACATAAATACATAAATTATTTCCAGTTTTAATTAAGATGCTACTTTGAAAGCTGTATATACTGTTTACTGAAAATAAGTTTTAAGACTATTCAAAATTGCATAACTCAATAAATTAATTTCGGTCAGCAATTTTATTGAATACATATTAGACTGAGAGGCGACTGCAAATTTTGGACCTCATCGAACATCACTCTGAAACTCATATGGAATGTAGAGTTATGCTAGCTGATTAACAATCGCGTGGTCTGCCGAAGCGCATTTGGCCGGAAGTGTCCGAAAAGCGTGAACGAAAGTGCAATTTTTGGAGCCCAAACTACCTCATCGAACATCACTCTGAAATTCACAGAGAATGAAGAGAATTACTTACCGAGTAAGAATCACTTGGTCTGCCGAACCGCATTTGGCCGGAACTGTCCGGCAGACCAATCCGAAAGTGCACTTTTTGGAGCCCAAAATACCTCAACGAACATCACTCTGAAATTCACAGAGAATGAAGAGAATTACCTACCGAGTAAGAATCACCTGGTCTGCCGAAAAGCATTTGGCCGGAACTGTCCGGCAGACCAATCCAAAAGCGCAGCTTTGGGTACCTAAAGACGTATCGTATATCACTTAATTAAACTAATTCTACTTACTATTTTCGGTGATATGCTGTTGTCCAATTCATCTTTATATTCTTTCTTTAATGTCATAACCTTTCGGTAACATCGTAAATGATATCCAAGATCTGGAGACAGAATAATCTTTCCATGCTTGATCACAAAAAACAAACACTCATTTTGAGACATTAATTTGTATTTGAAAAGAAATAAGAAATTACCATAGAAAAATAAGACGACTGCTTAACATAACAATGTAGAAAGTTCTGATCAGAAATATCGGCATACAATCATTCAATTTTTAGAATATGACTTTCATTTCAGCAAATGATTTTGTAATCCTTAGCCCAAATGATATATGTATATATTTTTACTTTCAATTACCCATATGTATATATACGTAGGATAATAAAAGTACAGCATTCGGTCAAAAAAAAAAAAAAAAAAAAAAAAAAAAAAAAAAAAAAAAAACGCATTTCTCCACGTTTTGAAATATCCTGATTTCAAAAAACTTATCTAGAAAAATTTTCTATCTGTGTGTGTGTGGTCAGCATGACTCCCGAACAAATTGACAAGTGATGTTCAAATTTGATATGAGGGTTAGTGGCGGCCATGGGACCTACCATGAAGGTTTTCGTCAAAATCGTGCATGCGCATAATGTAGCTGCCATTGAAAAAATCATGTTTTTCAATGATTGCTAAAAAACAGCTCTAACGATTTTGATAAAAATCGCTGTGCTAATGCCTCTTAAAGTGTTCTAAACAACCCCACCTCCGAAATTCCAGTAAAAATGTTTTAATGGCGTAAAAAGTTGAAAAATGTATGATTTCAATACAGAGCTCTCTTTCCTTGAGCAAACCTAATCAACGATCGTTGATTGAAAAGTATATCGCCAAATTCACAATTTTTGTGATTATTATTTTTTTTTTTCAAGACCCATACAAGAAATATCGCCAAAAATATTGCCAAACTGGTCCTTTATTCTAAATGAAGGATGAAATTATAAAAACGGTAAATGACCCAAATCCATGTCAGTATTATAGTGTAATTGGAAGGTGTGCAATGTTCCACACCCCTATTTTAATAAGCTTCATCATATGACGTCCATGATCGTCCTTTATGATATCATATCCAGCAACACTCCATGCTGTCTTTGCATCGATCATGCGGGAGCGTGTTTGATTGATATTTTTAATTTATTCCTTAAGTTGGTTATTTTGTTGCCGGACAGTTCCGGCCAAATGCGGTTCGGCAGACCAAGTGATTCTTACTCGGTAGGTAATTCTCTTCATTCTCTGTGAATTTCAGAGTGATGTTCGATGAGGTATTTTGGGCTCCAAAAATTGCACTTTCGGTCACGCTTTTCGGACACTTCCGGCCAAATGCGCTTCGGCAGACCACGCGATTGTTAATCAGCTAGCATAACTCTACATTCCATATGAGTTTCAGAGTGATGTTCGATGAGGTCCAAAATTTGCAGTCGCCTCTCGGACTGTATAGTTTTCATTAAATGAGCTGAGTTCCAAGATGATAATAAATCAAACTATTTAGTAAATAGCTTTCTGTCTAGAAAAAATGTAACAACAAAAATATTACAATAAAGATGATATTTTAATTATTGGGCAGTATTTTAAACGTTAATCAGAACAAATCTCACATAAAGTAACTTAATCTCAAACCATGCATATTACTTTTGTAGTGAATGTTTTGTAGGATATGAAGTATTGTAGGTTATTAATAAGGTATCTTTGTTTTCTCAATTAATTCAATGAACATTATTTTAATTTCATTTTAAAGAACTTGCATGAACAAAGCGAGAGCATATTTTTTTTTTAACAAAGAACATTTTGTGGGTTAATTTAAGTAATTTGCATAGATTTTCATTGCAACTTTACAGGATTAAATAATGTATTTTTTTTTATTTTTTATTGCAATCTATAAATATTTTGAATGCTATTTACTTTTACTGTGCTAAAAGGTACGATATATAAACAAATTACATATTACTTAGGAAATAAAGAATTTTGATTAACCAGGATTCTTGAATTTGGGAAAAATACAGGATATTAAAAGGCGTGTGCATTTAGCGATTGTTGAAAATTTGTAAAACACAAATTATTTTTGTTATAAAATATTTTCTTACCCATAGTTTTCGAGGGAAAACGTAATACTTTTACCTTTAAATTTCAACTTTTTATGAGGACAAAATAAAAGTTGATTATTATTACTTTATTTTTTAAAAAGATAATTAACGAAAATGGCAGAAAATATAAAATATTAAATATTTAATGAATTTCATGTTTTTTTAAATTTTTTTTTTGTAAGCTTTCGATAGTTTCTGATAGTTTCGAGGCATAATATATGTCCCTAGTCCTTTCAATTGAAATTTCTCTTCTTCATGTAATATCTCTTTAAAATTCCATTTTGAGGTTTACACCTTATTTGATATCCTTATAGAAGTTGACCGCTATCACTTTAGACTTGTACAACAACTTCTGCGTTTGGATCTGAATATTTCTAATTTAATATCAGAAAGTAATTTCGCGACCATTACAAAAGCCTTTACATGACTTATTTCTACGATACAGATTTTTAATATAAGTTCCGAAGACTTCCCTTTATTAATTTGCTCGCTCGTGACTTTGCTTGTATTTTCTTTGAATATTTCCAAAAGATATTTAATATTTATTCATGAGACAGTATTTCTTTTCAACTTAATGCATTCTCTTTCGATGTTCATTACCTTTTATCACGAGATTTAAGGATGGAAATTCTCTCAATAGAATTGTACAGCCCAGTGGAAGAGACGCCATTTTTTTTCTATTATTCGAATAAACGATTCGCGGACAACATATACTAGAAGACCTTTTCTTTAGTTGAATATTCAGTCCCTCTCTTATTTGCATCGCACGTTTTGGCTCTTCAGTGGCTAACGACCTAGTGTAAGTGTAGCTTTTACCGCTTCACAGGCGGGAAGACAATTTTGAAGCGTTCTTTTCGGAATCACTCAGGAATGCGAAATTCCATTTAAACTAAAAATAGAATTTTCATCTTTATCCGTCCCTCCCGCTTAGGGAATAAAAAGGGATATTTCAAAAGATCCCCGGAAAATGGAAGATCTTCTTTCTAAATTTCACTTTAAAAGTCGGCTCATAATGGATTTGATTAAAATCGTAATTTTTCCGAATATTTTTTTCTTTCAGGATTATAGCTGAATTGTGTTGTTGGTAATATGTACCTTTTGCATCGGATGTTAGTTCTGACATAGCTTTTTGCTTCCCACTGAAAAAAGTCCGAATTATTTGTCAATTCATTCAGAATAAAACTAAAAGCTACACAAGCGATGCATTTTAAATTTAATGAAAGGGAGTATTATGATAAACTAAAATTAAATTTTTTCTTTTGTAAAACATGAAAGAGGTCATTTGTAAATTTATTATTTTGCAATGCACTTAAAAATAAATTTTGTGAGAGTTCGGTCATTTGTTCAATACAGTACTGAATTCTTTTTGTACCCATAATGAATTGTCTTTTATAATAAAATATAATACACAATTAGATACAAAGGATTATGTGTAGGTAGTAGAAAACATTTTATAAGCCTTAAAATGCAAAAAAATAGAAGCTCTTAATATATTTTGCATCTCTTTATTACTTCAGATTTTTTTTCATGAGGTTCTAAATATTGAAATTTAATATCAAATTACATATATTATGCATTTTTAAACATATACTCTTAGTTGTTTTTAGAGTTGTAAACAAGAACTTTTTAGGTACGTTTATAGTACTGAAATATTTAGAGCTATTGATATTGATAAATTATGTTCCAAGAATTTTTGGGAGATTGATTGAGTTATGTTACATCTCGTGTGGCCGTTGTGGTTCAGATGTCAGCCCACTACCCATTTTGGGTGGATGGCATTACAATTAAATGTTTGTCTAAAAGTATAACTTGGTTTTTCAAAAAAATCAATTCAGTTTTAACAAGTTATACATTCTCTAACTTAGTGGAGTGCAACTTAATTCGAGCAACGGACTAGCAACTCTCAAAACAATTGACTAACGTGCTTTACCAGACAGCACATATCATTCCCAAGACACTTTTTTTTGTTGCCTTAGACGTCCTAATTTGACCTTAGGTTGAAAGAAAGAGACCAATTTCGGATGAACTGGGAACATCTGAAAAGGACTTCAAAAGGAAGGCAATACACGCGATATCCTGTAGGCATCACATTCAGACTTCACATGGATGGGGGAAACATGATGTTCTGAAGACGTTCAATGTCCTCGAATGAACTACAATTTCAGAACGACCAACTTCTTTAAGACATTGTACTGTGGTGAAGTTACCGAAATTGTCTATTCCGTTTTCAGTGGTCAGCCAGAAGAGTTTCTTTCAAAGATTTATATTAAGCATCTGTGAGAACAATACTAACCTGAAGGATTCAAAGCAGCTTTAGTACTTGAAGAGCTAATTGAAAGGTGATGCTTTAAGAATCGAGCATTCATTATCTATTACCAATGCTAAATTCCTTATTGCTTGGGAACTTTAATGTGAGCGTACTCTAAAAACGAGACATGTTTTTTTTTTTTTTTTTTTGCTGAAAAGAAACTAATGAGTCTGCCAGCATTAAGCTCAGAATGTGTAAATTAGATTCTAAACATTGTGAATTTTACCAAAGAATGTTATCACCGAACAAAACAAGTTAGATGTAGCAACTAGAGGTTGGTGGGAGAAAATTTTCTAAGACGGAAGTGTTGCGTACTCGGCTGTAAAAGTGAATAACTCACACTGGAGAGAAACAATAATTGTCTTCGTTTATCTGTGTTGGGCAATTTTTTCCTACTCATTGGAGATTTTCTGTTGCAAGAAAAAGCAATTTCGATACTGTTACAAAACATTCTTTGAGTAAGTGTGAATTAGAAGCCTTTCGAGCGGCTTTTCAATGGAAAAGTGTTCTACATTTGCGTAGTCAGTTGTAATAGTTTACAACTCACACTGGCCAAGCACACTCGAGTAAGTGTCTTAGGGAGGAATGCCTACGGGAGGTTTTGCATAGAGAAGCTTCCAAATTTGCTTAGATAAAAACCACTAAATATATTCGTTTATCTGTGTTTGATAATTTATTGATATAGAATTTTAAGTGAATGCATAAATTTCTGGGTGGTAAAAAAAAGTATGTAGTATTGAATGATATTTGTTTCTATCATGTGAAATTGATATATAATTCTGATATCACTCATCAAGCATGATCATTTCTCATTTTTGCTATTGTTAGTAAAATGTTCAAAATATTTGTATTAGATTTTATTTAACATTTGAATTGTGCCTGTGTTATTCAATCAGTCTATAGATATACATAGTTTAAAAAGTACCAGAATAGGGGAAAGAACGAACCTTATTGAAAATCATTCTGTAAAACTTTAGTAATTAAACCTAATCCCACTAACGGTTGATTTAAATTGATACCCTATAAAAATTACTACACACATGACATTGAGAATATCTTGAGGCTAAAAAACACATAAAGGTCATTAACGTCCAGGTAATCCGTGGGATATACAATTGTCCATTTGTCTGAACCTTGATCTTGAGAGGTCAGTAAAGGTTCAGATAAGAATCATAGTCTCTAACATATCCAAATTGTGTCAGTAGTGACATACTTTGGACTTTCTGGTGATCTTTAATAACCGGGCATTTTAATGTCCTGGGGATGTCATGTTGATATCGTTACATCAAATTTGAACATTCTGGAGATGATACCATCTTCTGGAAGTGGGAAAAAATATTTAGACACATTGTGTTTCAAATTGTGCTGTTTGAGTTGGTATTACCTACCCCTAGTAACTCAGCTGTATTGGCCAATGTCTGTAACAGGGGTTTGGAAGATAGGTCAATCTTGTCCGAAACTTGAGTATCGTTCCAAAAACGCACGATTTAAAAAAAAAAAAAAAAAAAAAAAAAATCAAGTTATAAACATCTCAAAATATTTTTCTAGTCTTTCCGTGCTTTCTTCAAAAATATATTTCAATTTTGAAATTATACATCAACATTTGAAAACTTACAGCTTATTTCATCCAGCATTGGGCGAGATTAGTCAAAATCCGTTATAATGGCTAGTTTACAACGGTCCACATTGGGATTGACCAATGTCGAGTGATATATTAACCAGCGTATTTGTGCTGCTGTGGACGCAATGTATGAAACTATAGAAAATTGTCAAATTTTCTAGCTGTTTATTTTTATTCAAAATATTTAAATCAAACGTCCTCTATTATAAGCATTTAATTTTTTTGCAAACGTTTTTAGACAGAACTAAAATCCATCTATCAGGTTGGGCAGACACTTTAATAGTAAATATTAAGACAATAAGACTAATTTCTAACTATCTGTAGAACATATTGCAATAAAAATAGCTTGATGAAAATAGTGGTTAAAAAACCTATCGTTGAAACTCATTTCTAGATGCCAACGCACTTAATGTGTACGACGATGACAGTTTGGACATTTGGCTAAAGATATAAATATTAAAATAGAGCCTAAATTTTTTTTAAAGGATTGAACTCGATTTCTTTTAACAAAGCCCATACTCGAAAATAGTATTAAAAGTCGACATCATAACCCGTGTTTTGCAAATTTTTTATTTCATTTGAACACAAAGATTACATTTTTAAATCAAATGACACCCAATAAGATTCAAAAGGAATTTCAACCATTCACTTTCAACATAGAATTCGAAACTCAAACGACTTCTGACCAGACACTCACAGGACATATTTTAAGCCTTCAATCCAGTTACCTTGCCTTTCTCGATTATAGCTGTCCAGTCCGATTTTGGTCAAACTGTTCTTGAATTTAATGCCGCGTACGACGTGGAATAAAACAAGAGATAAAGGCTTTAAATCTCCTTCCACCCCCTTTAATACGATGGCAGGGTTCTTGAAGAGTGGGGGTCGTTCTCAGCATTATGGTCTCCATAAATTCAAAAGAGAATGTCAAAGAAGGGAATTGAGTCTTTTATCTTTCGAGCGGAGAGAGGAAAAAAAAATCCTCCATTCTTCTACCGGAGCACCTGGTAGTATTTGCAAATGTTCAGAATCCATGCACCCGTGGCTTGCCGTGCGTATCCAATATTTTCGCAGCTAGTTTTATGAAGACGCATGGATTTTCCGTTTGTGGAAAAAGCCTAGTTGGCGCCCTAAATTTCTCTCGGAGTCAATCTTCCGTAAAGTTGGACAACGTTGCATAGTCAGGTATCCCATGATATAAATTTGAGGAAAGAATATGGTATATTTTCGATAAGACAATTCACTAAATTTGACATTAAAATGTTTAGACCAAGTTTTATTTAAATAAAAAACTTCACAGACAAATATGTAAAGCTTTAAGAAGGAGATATATTGTAGTGAATAGCAAAAGAATCTAATTCAGTTAGAATATTTTGATGTAACAAGCAACTGGGAATCTCAATTTAGTTCAGAAAGAGAGGGAGATTTATAAATATAAATCCATAAGCTATTTCATTCCTTGAATATGAATATTATTTAGATATAACTAGAATTTTTACTACAATGGCATTATTTTATTTTGGTTTAATATCATCCACATATATTGACTCACATTTACATTTTTACTTTACATTTTACGAATAAGTACTTGTGGAATAATATTTCGAGTGCTATTTTAAGGTATTTTCTTTCTTCCTTGACAATCTATGATGGATTTAAAAGTTGAGGTCAAAATCACAAAGGCAAAGATACCTGTGACGCTAGTGTTTATAAGATGAAGATTTTTCTAGCTATAAACAAGTAACTACATCAATTTCAATAAATTTCTATTTTATCTGTTTACATTATATAACATTTGTAAATGAAAATTGCTTCAAACATTGGCAAGCTAATTTTATTTCAATAAATACCTTAATTTATCACTTTATATGTAACTAGAATGAACGAAGTTATTGAATGCTTTGAATCGCACTATATTTTCATTAATGCATTAAGTTAATTCGAAGAAAAGTATGAAAAAAATATAAATAAGCATTGTTACAATTAAGTAATAAATAGAGCTGTTTACCACAGGAAAAGCTATTTTTCTGTGAAAGACATTTTTATGGCGTACGTATGTAATTAAAAACTTTCAATAAATATTTCATTTCGAACTAGGATGAATATCAATGCATAAGAGTTTCACAATTTCACTACAATTCATAATTCATGAATTTTACTGAAAAAGCTTATTTTTACAGAGTGAAAACGATGATTTTAAAGCAAGCTAAATATATGTTAATATTTTTTTAGATGAATAACAGAATTTTAAAGATTTTAGAGTATGGAAATTAAAACGTTTGATATATTAACTGCAAGCAAATTGCAAAGTACAAAGCTTATCAACAGAAAAAAAGAATTCCAGAGAACTTCAATGAATGCAAAATTTACACAACTTTAAACTGCAATAAACCTTCCAAGATAAAGGATTTCAAGCGAAAATTCACACGAGCTTTCACCGATATTAAAAATAGATTGAGGATGATTCTGGTACTTCACGAAGTTTGCAAAGTTTCTCTTGATGAAATTTTCTGGAAGCTAAATCTTACTTAAACGTTTCAAAATGTTATTTACGCTTTCAGAGATTGATTCTAAGAATGCATAATTAATAGTTTTAAGTGTTATTGCAAAATGGTACTTTCAAAGGAAATGACTCGGGAATTGTTTGAAGTTTGAAAAATAAGATAATATGAATAAAATTGATACTCGTTTTATTATTTATAAATAGAAATGAAATTAGTTTCATTCAAAAAGAGATGAATTCGAGTATGAAAGTATGCTTAGTACTCTAATTTTTTCCTGTGTATTGGACAACTAAATATGTAAAATGTTTTTTAAAAGAATCCATTTAACTACAAGAAGATAATTGTACTAAGTTCAAAAGAGGAGGTGTAATATTGATTGTGAATTAATTTGTTCTTTAATATATAGATTCAAAAAATTTCTGCATGTTGTTTCTTAAAAAAAAAAATCTTTTACCAATTTTTGTTAACATTATTTTCTGCTGAATTTCTCTGCTCAAACTTCTGCTTTTTGAGTAAATATATCTTAGGATTCAAATTTAAAGAGAAGAGTTTATAACACTTTTAGGTATTAGGTTCCTTGGGTCCATAAGTACTTTTCTTATCAGAAATTAGATCAAGTTTCTCAACCGTCAAGTAACTGGTCTTGTTGTAAAATGAAGTTTTGCTCTCAATAATCATATAGTTATTAAATAATTTTATAGAATAAATGAAATTTTTTGTATTAATAAACGGAAATTGTATTGCTTATTCAAACGCTATCACATTTTCTAATTTTACCTTTTACTGTATCCTACTGAAAGATTACAATTTTCGTTCTTAACACTGCCCCTACTCTCTCTATAATTTCTGCGTTATATAATGCGATATTTTAGAAAACAAAATTTCTAATACGTACTAGTAAGATGCGAAATGATGAAAATTTTGAATTTTATAGTATGAAATCATATTTTTACTGTAATACAGAGTGAGAAAAAGTTTTAAATTGTCCCTTCCTTCCTATGTCCATTCTATACTCTTTACTTTCTATTGATAAGGTCCTTCTTACTTGCAATTTGGGGATTACGATAAACTAATAAAAATATACAGTTGATATTTCAGTACTGCTTGATTTATTAAAATTTTTACAGTTTGCTATTGATAACATGTTTAGTTAAAAATTTCATTCTTATGAGAAGAAACAAACATAACTTTCTAGCCTAAATAGTTCACTTACTGGAGAATGCCCTATATAATCAGATTTAACTTATGAATAAAGTTGTTCATATTAAAATTCACTTATAATAAAGTTCAAGACTATTTTTCTATGAATATGAAACACATGTAATACGTTCATTTACTAAAATTATTTCAAAACTTTAAGGTTTTTAATACAAACTCCAATTATTACCTCTTTATTCGATCAAGAATACCTCACATAATTCGAAATTATAAAATTTCAATACTTTATGATTAGATAAACAAAAATGTGTTTTCAGGTTATATTAATATTACATGAAATTTACCGAGGAAAGCCTATTGTCGCAGTGGGGGACTTAAGCGTTTCATATTTGATATACAACCGCAATATAACAATGGTTTCACTAGTATTGTGACAATCAAACATCAAAATAGAAAGACATTTATTTCTAGGGTTTTTAGACGATAATTGATCTACCATAGAGGCAAAAAATTGTTTCTATTTATATAATTTTAAAGGTCATATCATTTAACCATAAAGTTCTCTATTATTTATGATTGACCTTTAATAAAAAAGCGTTTGAAACAAAAATTAATGAATCAGAATTTTTTATAATTCCACCACCATTTTTGAATTTTTATTCAGATTAAATAAGTGGATGTCCCCTTATGAGAAAAATTTTACATTTCAGAAATTTACATCTTACTTATAATGGCACATTTCTTTTTTTATTCAATTAGGACTAACAATTGAATAAGTATTTGTATTTACTACTGTACAACACAAGTAAAAAAAAAAAAAAAAAAAAAAAAAAAAAAAAAAAAAAAGGCATTGGTCACTAAATTACAAGGGACACCATAGCATAATGAGTATGAAATGAGTGAGATTAACTCTAAGGAAGCCACAAAATCTGATTTAGATAATAGTTATAATATTCCCCAATTTAACTTCTTTATTCAATTACGTTGGCTTTTTTAAAATGTGCCGAAATTAAATTTTGAGATATGGACTTCATAGAATTTAGTGTTAAATTTATAACGGTGGATTTCTAAAAGAACGATAATCAACTTCTTGAAAAATAAATAGTTCTTAACAAAAGATTGCTATCTGACAAATTCTGGGTACTAATATTTGAGACCAATTTTTATTTTTAAATGCTTCATTTGTGAATGAATACCTTTTTAATTTATATAAAATATTTAAGATATTTACAATGCTTCTTAATATTTTAAACTCAAAGCCTAAAACAATGCACCCTTAATAAGGTTTATTCATATATTTGAATAATAATAATAATAATAATAATAATAATAATAATAATAATAATAATAATAATAATAATAATAATAATAATAATAATAATAATAATAAAATAAAAATAAAAAGTACATATTTTACTGGAAGAACTATTAACTTTTTTTTTTCAATGTTAAGTACAATAATTTATTTTTGTTTTAAATAAAGCATACTCTTTAGATGCTACTTCAAAAAGAAAATTTAAATTTCATAGAATAATTCAGTTTGATGAAAATCGAGTTTACCAATTCAATTGGGTCTTGTGAAGAAAGTTATTGTCATAAGGAAGTTGAAAATAGAATCTTTTTCTGATTACTTTTGAAAATATAATAAACGATATAGAAATAAGAATAATTTATCAAGTTCCATTACCTTAGTTTTGTGAAGGCTACCATTTCTTAAATGATCAGATCTTTGAACGACACACAGATAACCCATTCATATTAGAATTCTCATCAAATATCTGAAAGAAAACTGGACTCGATCTTCATAAACAGAAATACAATTTTAATGTCAATCATTGATGCAATATATAAATTGATTCACTTCTTTTTTAATTTTTTTAAAAAAAATTTCTATTATTAAAGAAATGTAACTATAGTTGTATTTTGAATTGCTTAGTGTATTTTAAGGCACTAATGTTCACATGAGTAAAAATAGAAATAAAACAATATAGATGCGTATGTTAATTATATGTTAATTGTAGAAATACTACAAATAATTTTTCAAAATCTTTATCTTGAACTTTAAATTTATAGTTTTTTAATATTTGGATAGATTTAAAGAAAATATATATATAAAAAATTAAAAGTATTTATCATAATTGTTCAAAATATATATATTTTTTTTATCGGAGTTACAATATTTTATTTGTTTTAATTTGTTAAGATATTTTGACATTTAATTTTATTTTAAGTTCGAAATTACATAGAAGCTTAAACAAAAATCATTTTTATACAATTCAGATTTCAGGGCTAGAGGTATCAGCATTCAGTTAGATAGAGAGTGGGACGCACAGATTAACTTATTTTGAAACATATGTTTTGATGTATCTAGATTTTTTTGTTAAGTGAATAGAATACTCTTGTAGACTAAGAAACTCACTCTGGTAGATTAAGCAAGTTTTAATAAAAAGATTTTATTTTTAACATTCAAAATTTGTATCAAAGTAATCCGTATGGTGTAAATCAGTTTAATAGTTATAAACTAAACATGTTTACATTCTATTAAAAAAAATATGTATGTACTTAAGAATTTATTGATAATTTGGGACTTTTTGTTACTTTTTTTTTAACTATGATTAAGTTAAGTGTATTATATAACTTTACCTACTCATATTTTAATATGTGAGCCTAGTTTTGTGATTTCGGCACATGTGGGGAGGTTGATGTTGGGTTAAAAAGTGGGAAAACGGGATGTTATTTCGAAACTTGGAACACTTCTAGGTTTATATATGAATATTGGTTTTTGAACCTTCCTAGAGCATTGGGTATGGAAGTAATAAAACAAGATGATCATGACAATGGCTAGTAGATAAATATAAATGTTATTTAAGTTTTTAAATAATTTCTTATTTCGTTTTTAGTGATCAGATTAAAAGAAGACATGCAGCACATATAATGTAACTTTCATGCTCGTAAATGCATCCAAAATATTAAATTTAGAATAACTTGGGAATCAGTTGCAATTTTAAATGATATATGGGGCACAGGCACAAATGCATACAAAAAAAAAAAAAAAAAAAAAAAAAAAAAAAAAAAAAAAAAAAAAAAAAAAAACCTTTTAAAAATTAAATAATTCGCAGAACTTCCATGTTAAAAGATTATTTTGAATTGTATTGGAAAGAAATTGTGGTTGTAATTTTTGATTTAGAGAAATTGCATTAAAAAGCAATCTCAATTAGCTACAAAGAAGAAAGAGAAAATGTAACGGATTAATTTTATTATGAGTAGATATAACATAGGACGAATATTTTAGTTTAACATTCCTTTATATTCAATCATTCAAAGTTGATTGTTAATCAAATTTCTCACGTAAAATATTATGCAAAATTAATTTATTAATGTCGCATATCACAGCATGCTATTTGCCTGATTTTTCTTGAAACAAAGGCCATCAGTGAACCAGATTAACTACACTTTGAACAAATGACTTATAAAGAAAATACCAAATCTAATAAATTGTACACACTACAGCCAAAATATTCATAATCTTGCGCGAAAAACAGTACTGCATATCAAGGCAAGCTATTTATAATTTTATTTCAAACAATACATTTTATTCTTGACATTGTTCTTACCTAACTGGTATTATGCGGACGATTGAGCGGAAAACCTTCAAAATATCTCTTCTAGGGAGGTCTTAATGATTAATGAAGGTGTGTTATTAATTAAATTCTAAATTAGGACCTAGTTGGCTTGGCTGGCGATGTATGAAAGTAACACGGATGGCATTGAAAAAGAGTCTCAGTCGTATCTTGCGTTCTGTAAACAGGAACAATAAAGAAGATGTGTGTAGGAGAGTTTGAATTTAAATGTTATCGAAAGTTTGCTGAACATTTTAACCCTTTCTTTACTGACGGGACTTATAAGTTCCATCATGGTACTGTATTTATCATGGTACTTGGTTAATTTAAACGCTTTCAGACCCATTGGAACTTTGAAGTCTGCTTATGTTCTGCTCTCTCTTTGAAGTCTGCTCTACTTCGTTCTTCAATTCTTGGATGGCAGCACAAGCTTATTTCTCTTTGGAAAAATCAGTTTTTAAAATTCTGTAAATTAAGGGTAAATAACCATTGAGTACTGTATATCTTAAGTTTTTTTTTATTTTAATTCAAAATTATGAACACTTTCTTTTAACTTAAAATTCACGTCAAACTTGTTTTATAAATATACATTAAAAATATAATTATGTTAAGTAAAAAATTCTTTTTGTCATAATTTTTATGATTACCTTATTTTGAATAGCCTTACCTTATTATTTATTTATGTTTACCTTATTATTGAACTGCATACAAGTATACAAAGGACTCTCAATAGATAAAGTGAAAAGTTACTTATTTTTTTAAATTTCGTTTAGTAAATCATTCTCTACTGAAATATTAACAATTTATGTATTTTGAAATTTCTTCTGCTTTCTATATTTTTTTGCCTTCTAAATGGATAGTCTTTTAGCAAATTAAATTTCTTTTAAAAGTATAGAGAGATAAAAAATAAAATAATAAACTTGACATTACTTTTATGTACAGAGCCTTTTTTCTGTTTAAGAAGCTATAATGTACTTACCTTTTCACATTCTCTTAAATCAAACTAGCTTTTTCAATTGGATTGGATGGAAAATGTCTTTTCTTTCTGATTGATGCTTCTTACGATGTATTTTCTTTTAATTTGTTTCATTTAAGTATTTTTAAATTCATAAAAGAGCTACTATTAAAAAAGAAATATCATTGTCAGTTTGCATAAAAACCTGGTCAAAAAGAAATCTTGTTTCTGTTTCCAATTCTTGGGAATTTTCAAAAGGATTTTACGAAATTATTCATGGTCGGATAAAAAGAAAACTTTAAGTTTTTTACGGGATTTCTGAAGTTAAGACGAACGTGGATTAAACCTTTTTTGGGTTTCTTTGTTTAATAATAGAAGTTTATATTTTTTGCATTCAATAGAAAAATGTATTTAAATGCAGATAAATTGGATTTTAAAGATTTAAATCCTATTACCATTGAATGGCGCATTTGACAAAGTAATAAATTTGAAAATACATTTACTGAAAGACAAAGTACAAATTAAACTGGTCTACTTTTATAAATGTTGTTTAGATTCTATTAATTTTTTTAAATAGGAATCTTTCATTAAAAAAAATTGGAAAAATGGTTTTAAAAATAAAATAAAAAAAATGGTAGGCTATATCATACATTTTGCATAAAATATATTTCCATATTTAACACAAAAATTTACTGTGAACCAGAAAAAAAGTGGACTTTTTAAATGAAGATATTTTTTTAAAGTGGACCATCCAGAGGAAAGAATGGTTTGAGTTAAAAAGATGGTGGTGGTAATTTGAGAGTCCTTATGTTAGTGTGACGAGGGTGTGAGTGAAATAAGTACTCAGTTATTCACCTCTTCACCTAACCGATACATAAATTACGAGGAGAGTTCCACTGTGATATGCAGTACCGAAGTAAGCAAAGCAGAATCCACCTTGCTAAATAGGCAATACACATCAAATTAAATGCAGTCAAATGAGTTTCTATTTTCCTACGAATTAGAGCAGAGATTTTTTTTGATTTAACCAGATTAAAACGACAGTTCCTTATAAGGGAAATTATCTTTTTATAAATTATTTCTTAATGGTTCATGATTCAACAAGTTCTCATGGTAATAGTGCCGACAATGCAATAACAAGCAGTTTTTTTTAAAGAACTGATGGTAATTTTTTTTTACTCTTTTTATAAAAGTTTTTGTGTTGGATGGTTGTATTGGAAATTTTCCGATGTATGAGGTAGATGAGGCTACACAGCGTCGAATCATTGTTAGAGCAGAATCTGGATTACCGAGAGAAAAAAATTAATTTTTTAAGGATATTTTTGTACAGTTGGAATTTTGAAGAATTGGAAATTCACAAATATTTGAAGTAGAAAGATGCGGTTTTGACAGAAATGCTTAAAAACATGATATTTTGCTACAAAAGATAAAATATACTTAATTGAAACAATACGTAACTCTTTCCATAATAATCTTAATGATCACAACGACAATTTACATAAATAACAATGGTCAATGGCTCAGAGATATCAACAATTTTTGTTTGAAAAAATACGATTTTTTACTATGTTTTTTTTTTCATTTCTTTCATATTTTCATTTCTGTTAAAATTGCGCCTTTTTTCTTTGATACGTTCATGAATTTATAATTTGTCAAAAGTTCCATGCAACTATAGGTAAGTCATGACTCTTAAACACACTCTAAAGCTGTTGATCATTAAACGATTAAGGGAAGTTTTAACAACAAATTTTTCTATATGCAAATCTAATATTCTTCAAAATGTTAAAATTCACACAGAAAAAGTATTTGCACTTTCAGCTGTTAATAACAAGAGTCTTTTTATTATACGAATACCGAAAAAATTCTAAGAATTACTAAAAGTTCTTATTTCATATAATTTCTAACTTTTCCCCTGATTTACCTAAAATTCCTAAAATACTTATATAGTTGAATGCATTATAGATATTGAACCGCACAAAATAAATCGCACCATCGGAATCATACTATAATACATGAGTAGGTTTTACTTCTATGAGTATACCATGCTCATTTCGTGAACAACTTTTTATGATGGAATTTATGCATGAGGAGAATATTCTAGAATTCCTCATGTTAAGCATGCGTATGGACATGGGAATTTCTATTCTGCATGCAACTGATTTGTTCCACTAGATTTAAACTTGTAGTTTATGGTACTGGCATCTCTAGCAAGGTGATTGTCTTGCAGCCAACAAGATATAAAGGCGGTCTTTCTTTATTGAATCTCTCCTATATTTCCCTCACGTTTTCGACCATCTACTGCTCTTTCCTTATTTTTTAACGACGCGTTGCTGGTACGACAAAGTTTCCAAATACGTGACCGAGATCATTTATTTTTACTAAAAATTTATCAGTAACTTTTATTTATCTATTTCAGACGGCTTTTGTAGATTTTCTGAGCAGTGGGGGTGAGGTGTTTGAAGGAATTTGTGGGAGCGCCGATATTATTTGTATTTATTCATGTCTTGATACATTGTTTCGACATGCTTTAAATTTAACATTGGGGCAAAATTAGTTATAATGAACATAACTATTTCTTTACAGAGAAAAATCTACAATAATTTCTTGTGTATTAATATACTATGGTATGAAGATTTTTGAAATGTATTTTTGGAACTGTGATAGCTTTCGAAAATAGAACATTCTGCTTTTTTTGGACATTAATAACATTTCTATTTATGTGGTAGACGCCTATTTGTTAAAAATATGTGTAAAAACTTGATGCTAAAATATTTTTTGGTACTAAGCCTATTAATAATAAAATTTGAAAAATATGTACAATCGGTATTTTAAAATGGTGTCGAGGTTTATATTGGATCTTCTGCTTGTATTGTATTTATTATCATATTTCAGGAATCTTAACTTCAATATATTTTTAATTGAAAGTTTTAAAATGTAGTGTATTGAAATTCTCCTGCTCAAAGACATGTTTTGCTTAATCTATGTAATTTATATTGATAGGTAGTGATTGAAATAAAAAAAATTACTTTTCAATTGTGTTTCTTAATATTTTTCTTTCTAACATACATTCACTTACCAATGAAATAGAAATACCCGAATATTTATTGAAAAGTATACAAAGTGTGAAATTAGGCAAAATTGTACTATTACTTATGTGACAAATAATCAAAATTATGGAGCAATATGCTTTCAATTTTAAATTAAAAAGAAATGATGTAGAAAGAGGAAAATGACAGTTTTGTTTTTCGTAAAACAAAGAATTATATTTGAGGTTCGTTTATATTTTGACATGTTTGCTAAGACGAAATCACTTGACTGAGTTTTCAAAATCTGTGATTTTGAATGTGTTTAAAATTTGAAAATAAAACCCATAGTTGTCTGTATTGCAACTGACGAAATATTTAACCACAAATTTGAATATTATTACAAGGTTCTGGTGAGTTTTTTTAAGCTGTCTATAGTGAGGTTCTTTTCATCTGAGATCACAAGTATAACAGAATGCATTTGGCCTACACTAGTTCTTTTTGATAAGTACTATGGGTTGTATATATTTTAAATACATTCAAAATCTCAGATTTCAAGAAACCAGTGATAAATTCTGGTTGAAGCAAAACAGGTTCCCAAACAACTTATTTTAAATTTTGATCTGGAGTATTCTACATTCTGTTCCGTTTTGGGTTCCATAAAAATCCATAGAATCTATGTGATCTATAAAAATAAATTTATAAACATATCGATTATGAATCCACTAAGTCACATTAGAATC
Organism: Linyphia triangularis; assembly: GCA_963978545.1. Classification (NCBI taxonomy): domain Eukaryota; kingdom Metazoa; phylum Arthropoda; class Arachnida; order Araneae; family Linyphiidae; genus Linyphia; species Linyphia triangularis. Next base: position 53,997,008 of record OZ021722.1, on the reverse strand, counting down.
TTAATTAACCACGCATGTTTTCAAGGTTTGCAATAAGTATTCATGGGTATATTTTTCATTCGAGAGTGTGTTTACAAAATTATTATAAAAATCCATCATTCAGAAAAATGACTGATAGTTAATTGCATATTATACTGTTTACTAATTAGATAGATAAATTCTTTCGTGAAATTTTGCTAAGACTTTTTTCTATAAGATATTTTAATTGCGAAAAATGTTCGAAGTTATATCTTAAACAAAAGAATATTACTTTTCACCAATTGTCAAACAAAAAAAAGGACATATTGTTTAGATATAAAGCTTATGAAATTTTAACATTTTTATCAAAATAAAACCTTAATACAGAAATTAAAATAATGCATTTCGACGCAAAACTAATGTCGTATCATAATTAACTTTCAACATTTAACATTTCTAAATTACACATAAATCAAAATCATAAAATACAAAATGTCATCCCACCACAATGCATATACTCCCATCCGACAACTTTTATAAGCGATTATTTGATTGAGCCGAAGAGATGCGTTTTCAGTCAGCGAACGAATAATGTCTTTGAAGTTCGAGAGTGCCTGATTAAACAAGTTCTAGAATAAATAGCCCTTGCCTAAACTCGTTCCGTTTTCGTAAACGGATAAGGACCGTATACACTTCTTAGAGTAAGTAGGAACATTCCTTTCCTCCCTGACGAGTTCCGCTGAAGATGAGGAGACTTCCATGTTGTCTTGACTGTAATGTCATTAAGGTAGGAAAGGGGTCGGCGTCTTCGAGTGAAAGACGGCAAATGTTCAAATCCCTCGGGCAAGATGGCAGACGGAAATCAAAACATACGTGATCTATTGCTGGAGAGAGCGAAAAAGGAAAAGGCCAGACTGAGGTCGAAAAAGGTTTTTAAAGGAATGCTTGAACATCAAAGTAATTGATTTTGAATGTATTGAGCACAAAATATATTTTTATATTAGTTTGGGGTTTATTATTATTATTTTTTTTTTTTTTTGGATATGAAGTCTTTTTTTATTGCATAGAACTAAATGTTATTAATTTAGTATTTTTCACTATAATAGACTATAATTTGAATAAAGATCAATCGGATATTGAAGACAATTACTTTTGAATTGCTGTTTCAGATTTGGCTAAAGTTTTATAATTTTTGGGTTTGGAATATTTTCCACTCGAAAAAATATAAAGCTATATTAAATGTTAATTATTCAATTACTTTACGACTTAATCCGTTCATTCATCAAGATATAAACACAATTCACTCAACATGGGGAATATTTTCTCCGAGGGCCGTCTATTTACAATCATACTTCATTTCAAAGATGAAATACCAGCATTTTAATAACACTAAGTGCTAGCTATTCCATTACTCTTGACACATTACCAAATTAGCGAAGCATGGAAAGTGGCGTTGGACCAATTCTCAGTGAAAATGAATATCCTCTCCGATTTCCAGAACTCCTGTTCCTTTCATACCATCAAACATTCCATTACATAAACATTTCCATTAACTCTCAGAGTCCCATCACTTCTGAGTTGAACAATTTACGACTCAAATTACTCGAAGGGAATCTCCGTTAGTCCATTCGATACTGCACTAAACTGCAGCTATTGCGCTAAACTGCACCTGCTGCAACCACCGCCAGTTCGCAATGGGAGGTCAATTCCCGATTGGACAGTGCGCGTGATGGTTAATTGTGCTGGACTGTTATTTTCAATGGGAGAGGTGCAGTAGAAACAATTTCACTTACTTTGGAATGATGCGAACAGTGAGTGAGTTGGAATGGAAAAGGAATATAATGAGGATTCTAATAGCTAGAATCATTTTTAAATGTAATGGGTTCTGGAAATTATTTATGAACACTGAAAACCATTTGTATTAATTTCGAAAAAGTGGATATACAACTGCCTGCGTCTTTGTTTAAAATGGACAGAATATTACCTTGGTGAAATTTAGTTGAGTTACATATTTGTGAAAGCGCCATTTAAAACATTTGAAAAGAAAACAATTTTATTAAATGAATTTTTTAAAGTCAATGTGTTGAATAATGTGCAAGATGAATAATGTGCAAGATGGTTGTTATGAATAGTTGCGTTCTTATTGATTATAAAATGGTTTTCATTATTGTTGTTATTCAGAGGTGTATCGTGTTTGAATGTTAAATGGTGATTAAAAATAAGGAATTAAAATTATCATTTTAAGTCATACTATTTTTAGAATACTAAATGTTCTAACAAATTATATTTAATCGAAATAACATAATTAAGAAGATACACTGAGATGGAATTTTTGGTTATTGGGGAATGTAGCATTATACGTATAATTATATAAAGTACTAGTACAAAAATTAACTGTAAAGTATTGTGATGAAGCTATGTTTATCACATTTCAAATTTATAGTGATAAAGACCCAAATAGTAATTTAATGACATTCTTTCCTGCCTTTGCAGCTTAAGTTGTAGGCGACTAAGCTTTGGTCATTATAAAAAAAGAGTAATCCTGAAAAAATAAATAGGTTGTTGCAGAAAAACCAGATGTGGAGATTGTCGTTGAGTTTTCTCATGAACATAAAGACTATAATTTCAAAAGGGTATGAAAATTTATTGCACTTAAAAAACATTACTGGAAAGTTCTTTATCCAAGCAGCTTTACTGGGGTGTGTTGCTTTTTCCTTTCTGACTTTTAGAAGTATCGAACTAAGAATTATTGCACACACTTCTTTTCCTACTGAAAATCTGCGAAAACCTTAAGAAAACAAGACCTAGTGCTTGACATTTAATGAGAATTTTGCAACGTTTCCCTACTCTGGCTGACTTTTTCCTGCTGAGCTCCCATCTCCTGTTCCCATTAAGATTTTGATGCTGATTTTCCGGTCCTGTTCCCCGCTCCTGACTTCTCCGGACGCTAGTTACAAATGGACACTAAGCCAAACAAGATTCTTTTTTCAACTTCAACATACAATCGGATCAAGTAGTTGTACTACGTACCCAAAATGAGATAAGTCTTATTCTTATGATAATCTTGTAACCCAGTGATTGAATTAAAGGATTTAAAAAAAAAAAATCTTTGAACCCTTTTGATCTGTCGTCTTTAAGTATATTGTGATGAAGTTATGTTCATCCCATCGAAAATTCAAAGAGTTGGAGACTCACGACCACTCCCCCCCCCCTCCCTGCGTTGCCCTCTGTACCACCGGAGACTCAGTGTTTTTAGTTAACAAAGATCTAGATGTGCTGATTGTAAATTATTTGTCATAGGAAGCCAGATATGGCGACTTTTTCTGACCGTTCTCGTGACCGGGTTGACAGGCAAGGAAGGATTTAGGACACTTAGAAGCCACCGCTTCAACAAACAGCTCATACAGGAGCGTATGGGTCTGGCCCTTCTCATTCTTAAGTGTGTCCAATCGAAATTATAGAACTCACCTCTTGCCCTCCAGCCAATGAGTGAGTTTCTGAAAAGTTAGAAAAACGAGGGTCCAGTTCTCAGACTGACAACTGACCAGACGTGACGACACCAGAAAAACTGTCAAGAATTCTTTATAACTTAAACACTTTAATTATTGATCTCAACAGAAATGGGTCGAGTAGATGTTCAACATACTGATATGGGGTCTTGTTTGCGTGTTAATCTTATAACCAATTTGACGTTAATTAAAAGAGTTTGGATTTGAACCAGCTGCTGTCGTTCTCATGAGTTTGTTCTCTTTAATGTAATTTTTGGCAATTTAGGAATGAATTAGATATTGTCTTGTTTAGATACTATATTCCACTATACGAATTTACAAGTTTCCAACAGTGACTTTTTCGAAGCCTGCTTTCATAACATTTATTCTCACTTTATTGTGATTGTGGCAAATTTAGGATTGGATTAAATCTGGTATGTAAAATACTTTACTACTAAATGACTTTAAAGGTTGCAGGTAACTAGATGTGATTTGTGACACAAATATTGTTTAATTTATTGAAAGATATTACCGGTTTTATGAATGACTTCTTTCTTATAATCTAGGACATGTTGATTAAATATTATTAACGTAGCCTAACATTACTATAAGTATAAGTGACAAAATATTCGTCAATTACAATTAGATAAGTAATCTATTCTACAACACCTGCTAATTGGCGTAAAAATCATTACAATTAAAAAAAAAGAAGAAAAAAAAAAAAAGAAAAAAAAAGAAAAAAAAAAGGTAATTTTAACCGTAAAGATCGATTAAAGGAATCAAATATATACCTACGGATATCTTTTGGTTTTGAGTTTATGGATGAAATTATTTATCACCCGTTCTCTCCTTTCTGATATCAATTTCATTTAGGGTTAGTTTCAATACTCGTCCCAGATAAAAAAAAATGTAGCATTTAATGCATTTCAAATAGCGCATTTGGATTGTGCTTAAGGAATAAATAGGATGCTGCTTTGCAGGGAAATCACGTACAAAGACTTTTATCGCATCTATTAACGCTATCTGTTGAAGCGAATCACGTATTTTTTTCAAGCGCCAAAATACAGCTATTCAAAAGAAAGTCACGTAAATACCCGTTTGTAAATATTGAAATCAACACCGGAATAATTTTATAAAAGAAGGCTCTTTAACTTCACAAAGAAAGAATGAATGCAGTAGATACAAAAGGTTTTTTTTTTTAAAGTTGAAATTTATTTTAATGAGGTTTCAAAGATTTTAATGCATTTAATTATTTTATATTTAAATGATAGGGATTGAAAATAGATTAAGAAAGGAGTTTTTTTTACTGATTAAATAGATATCAGTTAATTTTATCTCATATATGGAGTGATTAAAATTAGCCTCTCTGGTTGAAATAATCTGCAACTTAAATAATTATTGAAATAAAAGTAGCATTTTGTTCTTAAAATTTTTTAATCAATGTGGATCGGGATTTAGACCATGAGTAGACTATGCTTAGAGCAAAAGTACTAGTTCCTGTTCGTTACTGAAGTCAAGCTTCAAAGGACGTGGTAAAACGTAGGAAGGCTAAGTCGTGTATTCTTCAGCAGTACAGATAAAAGGTGAGTCCAAGTGAGTAGGTAAGGTGAGTATAGTTCTATCATTCCCTAAAATAGAAATTATGAGACCGTAGTGCATAGTGAGAAAAGAAAAATGAGCTGCGTGAATTTGAAGTTAGGGGACAGTCATTTCTTCTCCTTCAAACTATCGAATCGAATGTTTATCTGAATACAGATCTGCCTCTATTAATTCATACGAATAAAAAAAAAATGGCGTATTACTATTAATGGTTTGAGATAGTCACAGTCCAAACGTAGAGAAGTGAGTGGACGATGCTTGATTATAGCGTACTATGACGTTACATTGAGTCTTGTTAAATTTCCCAGATAATGATACTTCTGATGTTATATATGGTAAATTTTTAATATCGGAAAGCTCAATTCAGAAAGTTTATTCCATTTAGACAAGCAAGACATTGAAAGTATAGCATTGGGAAAGATTTATTACTATGAAGTAATAAATACGAGTTATGGCGTTACATTTAGGTTTCTTGTCAAATTTCACAAATAATGGTGTTTCTAGTACATTTTTAATGTATGAAAGCTCATTTCAAAAACCTAGCGTAGGTAGCACATGCTAAAGAATTGGAAGTATGGTACTGGAAAAGACTTATAATTCAAATATATATGTAACATTCAGATAAATTTCTTAATTGGCTGTTAAACAGATGCTGGTAGTATGTTATTATAACGACCATATTTAATTCATTAAACTCAAATTTAAATTGCATCTTGTCTATTTCTTGTGACATGCTATACATATATATCTATTCATATTCAAGAAATATATTCTTAAAATTTGTTTGGAAGTGAACAAAATAGTTTTATTTTTGTCATCCAACCAAAATTAGAATTTCAATTAGAAAACAAATGTATTCTCTATATGGCTATGCCATTTCGTGGAAGAACTTTGTATTTGTATCACGCTAGCTATAACATGCGTGGTAAAGCATATCTTTAAATTTTAAACATATTTTATCCTCTATTTCTATTTCCATGACAAAAAGAGGATTGAAAAAGAAAGGAAAGCCATGGGGCAATGAATACAGAATGAAGCTTTGAGTATAAAATGATTGTTTTTAGACATGCATTCGAATGAACACAGCAGATGTAAATGATAAAACAAAAGAACAGGTCTTTTAAATTTGATTTTCATTCTACGTCGTCTTCGATTTGTTATTTAGTTTCTTTCTATTTCTACGTAAGAAGCTTGAAGCTATTTTAGTGATTGGAATTGCAGAGTGAGAAATTGTTATTTTGATCATTTAAATACCAATATTTCAGGAAAGATTTTACGCTAAGCTTTTTATTCTGCGTGGGTATTTCCGCTCATCTTCAAAAAATTTAAAACTATAACAATATCATCTAACTTATATTTTTATGTTCTTTTAAAATCTAAAGTACACAATTGATATTATCATAACCTTATTGAGATTTTTGAACCCTTAACTTGTTTGTTTATTGATTGGGGAAATCCACTGTAATAAGAAACTTACTATTTATGTTTATATTATTTTATTTCTGATATCCGAATTGAAACGGTAATTTTTACTTTAAAATATCTTGTGATGTATATGAGAGGAAAATTTTAAAATATGATGTATTGTAATCTTCGAGACAAAATAGCAAAGTGTTAGATCATGCGTCGATTTTTTATTACATGAAAATATATTAATAATTTCGAGTATTAATGCACCATGTTTTCTATACCCGAACATTGAGTTTTTAAGTATTACCTTATTAACCGAACACAGACCATTTAATTGGTGTTATAGGTCCATGTGTTAATCACAAATGGACCTTACCCAGTGTGATAATATCAGTTACTTCTATAGTGAATTGGTAAGACCTGGCCTTTATTTATTTATTAGCTACTCGATAATAATGTAGTTATTATTAGAATTAATTAGCAAATAATAATTTAATTGGTAATATATTATTAATTAAAAATATAATAATGAATTTAATCAAGCAATTTTTTAATTTTTTTCGGCTACAGCTTTTCGTACATCGAAAAGAAGGCAGGTTTCTTCTAATACTATTTAGATGTTTCTTCAATGAAATTTCTAAAAATGTATATATGATATCTTTAAAATCATATTATCAGTACCTTTTATTGATTATCAAAGCAGTAATTAAAAAAAAAATACACCCTGAAGATTTCCAAAGTAAGTAACTTGTGTTATTATGTATCTTTTGAAGTCTAGGTTAATTATGACTTTTATACTTGATCAGTTACATAGAATTTATCTTATCGAGAAATATTATTAATTTAAAATTATTCTATATACGTGTACAAAAGGATTTATTATAAACTTCCTCCTGATTTCTTGGAATTTAAAAAACTATTAGCAGTATTTAATATGGTACTTTAACTTATAATTCACCTCATCTACATTATGAGTTTCTTAAGTAAATATTGCTGAGATAAATTTATAGGTAAGGATTATACAGGGTGTATCAAACTGGACTGATGGTTTCAAAAATTATTTAAAATAAACCTGAGAACGATAAAAAATAATAATAAAAAAGTACTGCTTGAGCATTCGATTTGGAAAAGTAGAGAATAGTTTCCATCCATTTTCAAAAATAGTTATTTAGTTTATGAATAGATGGCGCAGCTGATTGATAACCGAAAAACGGCTTGAACATTTGCACGAACAATGCTTTCAAAATAACCTCAATTTCCAGCAACATCTTGATACGATTGCAACATCGTTTTATAGTTTCCATAAATTGTTTCAACAGTGTTTTTGTCACAGCGCCATCTGCAAGTGAGCTTTGTAATTACTTTTGCAAATTGGTGGATACAATTCTGTATTTTCCCAGTAGAATACAACAAATTGTAAATTTCCATCATTTTCTTTCTTTCTATTTTTTTTTTTTTTTTAAATTCCTTTTTGCAAATTGTTATTCTATTTTGGGACACCATGTAGTTAGCTTAGATTGTTAATGTAAGCGAATGTATTCAAGTTATATTTTAAATTATAAAACCATGCTGTATTCTAATTTTCTTTTATTCTTTATTTTAAATATAAAAATTCCATCGTGCACAATTAAATATCAGAATTGGAGATGTAATGGTTAATGTTTTTTACTATAATTAGAAACATTAATTGTTATTCAAATATATTATATTTTAAAATAACGCTTTGATGTACTGATTTCTGCATTAAATTTAACATATTTGGAATGGATTCCTTATGTTATGGCAGTATTTATACAAATAGATAACTCGCATAGATTACCCTAGTTTGCATAAAAATGATTTTTGAGTAACTAACAATTATGACAAATCTTATTTTTTTATTATTTATTTGAGTTTCTGTTGGATAAACTGTGTTTCTAATTTCTCGATCTAAAATATTTCAAAACTAAAATACATTTCTTAAATGTTACAAATTAGACAAAAAAGAGATCAAGAGTAACTCTTTAATTTTGAAAGAAATACTTTTTTGTTGAAATAAAAATGACAGTCAAATAAAAGGACACTCATATTAAAGAATTATGCAGAAGATAAAAAAAAATTAAATTCTTATACATTCGAAAGAGGGCTATGGAGCTAAAACTCATTATCAGTACTGAATTATCTGCCATTTTAAATACATTTTTTTCGGTCTCAAGGGTCATATTTTCTGATCTTCTAAGCATTGATGAGACTTCAAAATCTTGCTTCTGTAAGGCACTGATAAGACTAACCTTTTGTTACGGTTACATACCATAGAAATAAGAAATGTTGAAGGAAAAAAAATGTTAAAGTAGTTACAATGAAAGTAATTAAGTTTCACCATATTTTTTTTTATCGAAATACGCCAAGTGGGAATTTCCAATATATAGAGTTCGGTGAAATATTTTTCTTAACTAATTTTTTTAAAAATTTGTTTTCTAATTACCGCTACAGTATCAAGTGTCTTTTAACAAACTCAGTAAAATCTTTTGAATTTTAACAAAAGTACCTTTCGTCTTTTAGCTAGCTCAAGTATTTCCATCAAACTGAAATGAATTTTATGGAGATATTGTTTATTAAATGTTTAAACGTCAAAACATGATTTTGAAGTATAGCAGTTACTTTCCTTAAAAAGAATGTCTTATTGATTACTATTGCTCGTGAATACTTAAAATATCAGACTGCTTAGGATGAGGACTTGTGTTTTAAAATGGAAACCTATGTCAAAAAAAGAAAAAAAAAAAAAAAAGAAAGAAAAGGAGATAGTGAAAGAGGTAGATGCATTGCTAATACAAAATCATATCTATTCAAGCTAAGAGTTTATATCTGAAGATAATTCCAAATATTCAGTTTTTTTAAAGAATTTTTAACTAATATTCAAAGCATAGAATTAAAAAAAAATCTTTAAGTGTAAAATTTTGTTCATCTGTTTAGATTAATGACTTGTGTCTCAAGATGGAAACCAAATGTAAAAAAAGTTATATTAAAAGATGAATTGCAATTAATTAGACAGTTTATTTTCTGCTGTTTTATATTGAAGAAATACAAGTCTATTCAAACTATGAGTATAAATTTGAAGATCAAATACTGATTTTATTTACAATGTTTGACTGATATTCATCAATACTACATGAAAAAATAGTATTTAAGTCTAAATTTATGAAATTTTGGCTTAAATATTTAAAATTGATTTATATCTTTTTTATTTGAAGGGCGGATATTACAAACATACTTCAAGATATTTCAAGGAGAGGTACAACTTATGAATTTAGGCCCCATTGGCTTGGTGAGTGAAGGTTGGTTGGTTGTTTTCAGATTATCTGGCGCCGTCTGCAGCACGAGGGCTATAATGCGCCGAAACATTCGTTATTAGACAAGCCAACATACATTTACAAACACCCATGCCTAACACGGGACTCGAACCCGCAACCTCGGGGTCTAGAAGCTAGCACGCTAACCACTATACCTGGTGAGTAAAGGAGTTGTTGGACTCGTGAATAGACGGTTCCGGGTTCAGTCTAAGTTCTATCGAGGCTGCATTATCTTCACGTTGATGTGGAGTACATTTTGGAGAGTGCGATGCAGGATCATATGTCATCATCGGGGAGAATTTTTAATTTAGCGTCAAAAATATTGTGGCCGCAAGTAGCTCTAACACTTCTACCAAATAAAAAATTGATTAAAAAAAAAAAAAAAAAAAAAAAAAAAAAAAGCATATAATTGTGAGCGAAGCAATATCTGTGTGATTGCCCACGCAAAAATTGGAGTAGCGTCATTATTTAAATATAAGAGAGAATGAATTCAAAGCTCACAGACGTCATCGATAGACATGCTTGTCCACAACCCAAATAATAACCTCAGGGATAATAATACCTAGAGCCTTTTATCAATTTTAACTATACAATAGTTCAATAGGTCACTACAACTAATCTGAACTTTGGCCTTATTTTGAATTTGCTGTTCATGTTACTTTATATTCATCATCTGTGAAATGTAACATTCGCTTTATAATTTACTAATAGGATGCATGTCAATCCTGGACAAGCATAAGTTAATTTCAAATAGCATTTCGAAATCAGAGTCATCAGTAGCATTGCAAATATATTAACTTAATATTTAACTCATTTTATGGTTAGGAAAGTCATTTAGACTGTATATTTTGCTATTGAATATGAAGATTAGAGCTCTTTTTTATTTAAATTACCTAACATAACTGAACACTTATTAAATATTCTTTTATAAAGTCTTCTTTAATTCGTTATTAATTATTCTTTATTTGTTTATCATCGATCATTGTTTAAATCAAATGGATTTTGCTTTCTTTACTTAAATATAATTAAATTACAATATTTTATAAAGTGTTGGAAATGTATACGAGAAAATATTTAAGAAACAAGTTATATTTCTGCACTCACTGTCACTAAAAAGCCGCTTCTATATACATGTGTTTCAATTGCAGTACTTCATTTCTAGATACTAAACAACAAAACGCAAAAAATCAGAACGATGGCTATATTTTATATTCTACTTGATGTAACAAAAATGTGTCACTGTAATTTGTGGAAGGTTTTTAATAATTGCATAACAGTTATTTTTATCATGAGGGGTTTTTGTATGTATTAAAACTAGAGAAAATTCTAAAAGTTCAAGGGCAATTACGTAATATTATGCCATATTTAGATTTAGCATTAGAAAAAAAGGCGAAATGTCCAATTTTATAATTTTCAAGGAGTATTTAGATATTTAAATGATAATAAGGGAATGACTAATTAATAGTAAAAAGAAAAATTAATTACTTAGCCGAAAATTATTAAACGTGTAATAAATTTCTGTAATTGGGTTCCATGCTAAATTGACCAGAAGAAACAGATTTCGAGACACAATCCCTCCAATTTTTGTGGAATTTCGTATGAACCCTTTTATTATGGTTATTAAGACAAATATCGAATATTTTTTGGTTATTCCTTCTGGTTAAAACTTAACCGCAGCTCAAAATTTGTGAATTTGTCAAAACGGAAATTCCTGAAATTTAAAAAAAAAGTGAGACATGTAAGGGAAATAATTTTTTCGCAATAACTATTGATTATGACTGTAGTATAAGAAACATCCCGAGAGGCAAAATTCGGGTACCTTGTGTGAGAGAAGGCTATAGTATAAACAAAATGAAAGATAGTGAGGCGGGACCTGACAGGGGTAAGACGTGTCTTTTCTCCGCTCTGTGAGTTGGCTATGATTTTATTAATGTTATATTTTCTTTGCCTTGTGATTGTGTTTAATTAGTAGAGTTTTACGTATAGTTAGTTTTGTGAGGTGTCCTTGTGATTGTTGTTAGAATAAATTGTTTGTTAATTCATGATACCCTTTCACTTAACATACCAATTAAAATCGAACTAGACATCACAATGATTTTTTTTATTTATTTTTTATTATTCAATAAAATTATGCAAAATTCAGGAAAAAATGCATTGTTCACAAAACATTATCAAATTGTTCATACTCGATTTTTTTTTTTCTGAAAAAAAAAAAAAAAAAAAAAATTGCGCATGGATTCTTTACAAATTATTTTTATACATGAATACTATTGAAAGAAAATATATAGTCCACTTAATAAATAAAATTAATGTGTTGTGGCGTTGTAGTAAAATTTTCGCCTTTGTATTTAAAAAAAATATTTTTTCTTAAAATTAAAATTTGAAGCATGCTAATATTAAGAAATCTAAAGATGTTCAACGTGTAAATGACTGTAAATGTATGTAATAGCTTCATGAAGAATAAAATCAATAGATATTCACATCTTTATATTTAAATTTGCAAATTTTGCTTAGTAAATTTCATTTTTACAAATATAAATATACCCTTTGCATAATTTAATAGAGCTAATATTGTACGATTACTTGGCATTTTCATATTTAAGGACACTCTCAATTTTTCTGTTTCTACTGGTATCCTTATCAGTACGCGAGTCATAAAGTGTCACTGGTAACGTTTGAGTAGAGGATGATATGTATTGCTTTCAAAACGGTTAAAAGGAGGTTGTTTATTCCAAATCTACGAACCAATTGCGTTACTTGGGTTTTATAGATTGAGTATGAAAAACACGAAGCGAAACTCAAACGACGTCACCCCGAGTTAAGTGACGAATCCCATGTGGAATTGCAATGAGATGGAGAGATGGATATAAAACACTGCTGAAGCTCATTCGTTATTAAATTGACTACAGATGGGTTTTATACTTAAAATTGAATATCCCAAATGTAGTGTAGGAGAGTTAACTGAAAATCAAAGCCATAAATTGACTTTAATTCGTAAAACAGAAGTAACGACAAATGAAGACTAAAGTATAAGAGAAAGAGAACTTCTGACCTTAATTAACAATATTGTAGCTGGAACTCTGGAGAATATTTGCTTTCATTACAGAACAATTACTTTATGTCAATAAAAAAATGCTTACAGAAAGAGGCAAAACTGAATCCAGAGGGCGAAAATATGCATAAATTGCAGAAAACCAACTTTTATTGATGAAGGGGAAATAAATTTTAGTGGGAGTGCTATTTAATGACCAATTTGAGTTCCACTATGCACATTTAGATGAGAATCCCATCGTTCTTGGAGAAGAAGTGATAGAAAAACTCAATACATCTTTTCAAGAGGTATAGGACCTTTACGATTACATGGTTTGTAATCGTCGATCACAGCATGACATATTATAGAAAGTAAAAAATTGGAAAAATTCCAAGAAAATGTCCGAGAAAACTTTAAAAAGATATTTGATGTAGACATTATAATTGAAGTACATAAAAAGAAGAAAGCATTTAAAAAAATCTGATGAAATTTACAAACTGGTTTAACTTCTACAGAACAGCTTGGAAAGGGCACCTAGAATGAAACATATTCGAATGCTTACTATATCAACTTCCCTATCATGGTAGCGTAAAAAATACAATAAACTTTTGATGTGTCAGGCTATAAAGTTTGACAAGCGCAGAAAATTACAAATGAAAATTTTAGCTTTACCTCCTGAAGGTATCAAGAAGGTAAAAAATTTCTTTGAGAGTGATGAATATTCTAAGATGATACCTAGAAAGTATAGCATTATCGGGAGGTAATTTTTTTACTTGTATTTTATGTCTTTTAAGAGGATTACTAAAGGCTTTCTGAAGAAATTCAAATTTCTTTAAAAACAAACTTTCGTGGTGGAAGCAAATATTATTCAGAATTTAAGATTCGACATTAGTTTTGCAGGTTAGCAGTTCTCTTTCTCTCACATTTAAGTCTTCAACAGTTTTCAAGTTAATTTATGGCATTAATGTCCAGTTAGTTTACTTTCCTAGACTACATTTGGAATATTTAACTTTGAGGATAAAACTTATCTCTAATCAATTTAATAGAGAATAAACGGTCAGCAGCCTACGAAACTTTCTCTAAATCTTTGCAATTAATATTGACATTTATATGTTAAATTAGAGTGTGGTTTGAGTTTCTCTTCTTGCCTTTCATACCAAATCAGTCAAACTTATCTAACGCAATGGGTTCTTAGTTTTAGAGTAACAACCTCTTTTGAGTAAAACTGAGGATATTTTTCAAAAGGGAAATTTCAAGTAATCATACAATCAAAATTCAAAGTGATGAAATGATGCAAGATTCATTATACATCAAAATTAATCCATAATGCAGTTGAGTAGAGTTTAGATAACGAGAATATATATATATATATATATTTTGTCAAATATTTCTAAGCGTTTAATGGTAACAAAATCATCATTCATTTATTAGGAATTAAACACAAAACATACATTTTAAATTTAATTATTAAGTTAAAAAAAAAATCTCTTGCTCGAAATATTAATTCAGGATCCATAATATTGAATTGCAAAATATTTGGATTTTAAGGATTTCAGAAACATGCAGAAATTTTAGATTTCAGAAGTAAATTTTCAAATACAACTAGAAAAATAATTTATTTTTTTTGTTAAATAGAAACAAATTTTGTGTGCTTTTTTTTTTAGATATATCATGAGTGAAAACACCACAGATTTTTTTTTCCTTCTTCATTTCGACGTTTGTTTTTCAATATTGTAGCAAAAAAGTAAAAATGTCTTTTATTTATTTACGCACAGTATACTAGATAGCCGTGGACCGTTTACAAGATAAATTTTAGAAATTGTACACTAGATTATATTAGAAATTAATTAAAGTTCAATTGAAATAAAAACAATTCTGTATAAAAATTTCAAATATTTGTTATATCTTTTCAAACTGTCGGAAACACAGGTGATGAATTGTTATATTTTTCACTTTTAGATTCAAACAGTCATAAACGAATATTGACATATATTATACACATTTTGCAACTCACTAAATTTTGTAAGGGTGCATCAAACTCACACTTTTGAAAATTCTATAAAGTTATCGAAAAAAACTCTTAGATCAGAGTATGATAAGTTCTTGAAATGTTAAAAGACTCCGGTTAAATTTCCAGCTTAGGTGTTACGTAATTTCTGCTTTCCAAAATAAGTAGACACAATGGGAATTGGTCTTTCTAAGTAGGTGTTTTGAAGATTTTATGGTTATCTCATTCGATACTTGTAATGCGAAGAAGTTTCCTTTAAGGGACTATTCTCTAAGGCATTCTCCCTTGAAATTTTATTTTGTCTAATACAAGAATACAAATTTCTCACTGTATAGTGTAGTTAAAATAAAGGATTATTTCAACACTTTAGTAAAATATGATGAAATAATTTTTTTTTTTTCAGTTCTGAAATAAAGTTAATTTAAACAGATTGTTTACTAAGAGAAGTATATACTAGTATTTAAAAGCTTAAAAATTAATGAAACTGATTATAAAAAAAGTCTTTTATCGCTTCAACCAATGTCTATTAAAAAACTCAATTTAACCGTAGAACAGTTTTAAATTTATGCAAAGAAAAAACTGAAGTGCACAATTAATTTTGATTATTATAAGTAATCGGCATAAAATTAAATCAGAGAAAAACAGCTAAGTGGAAAAAGCAATTAAAATGTATCACTTTAATAACAGTTTTATACACTGAAAGAAATTAAAATACCGCTTTAATTGAATTTTCAACGAAATCAAGCAAACTTGATTATAATTCGTTACGGCCTAAACATATTTTCTCAGCTTTACAGATGACTTAATCGGTTTTAAGTTGCTTTAAAGAACTTTGTTTTTGCTAACGGTTTGAGGAGGCGAGAATTTTCAATTACCTCTACCTCTTTCAAATAATACAAACTCTTTGTGTGTTGAAATCAACCGTTTGGAGCTTTAAGAAAGCTATTATCTTGGCTTAAAAATATTTTAAAGAAAACAATAGAGCGCATTCTTATATTTATTTTATGAAAAAGTTAGTTTTACTTAACTACATCATTATAATATAGAAGTAATATTATAAAAACAATTAAGAAAGATAAGCACTGCCTTTGAAATAACAAAGAGAAAAGACGGAAAATATTAAAAAAAAAAAAAAAAAAAGTCACAGCAAGTTTAATTTAGAAAATATTTACTTACTAAGAATGTAATTAGGAATTCTAGGTAAAGTTTAGTATTCTCTTGTGCATGAGAAGTCGTGACTTAAAGAATTGTCAAATGGATTGAATGTTGTCTTCTGACTACAATTAAACTGATATTTTTTCATGCACTGTTAACTGTATTTAAATTATTTTGCAGTGAAATATATAAACTTTTTTTATTACTTCAAAGTCCAATTTAGTTTGAAAGATTTAAATTTCAATAAATGCAAATATTCTTATCTTTGCTTTTATGTTAGAAATCATGTACAAACATACAAGCATTTTCTCAGAATTCCATGATGGAAAATTTGTTCAATTATGAATGCCTTTAAACAAATCAAGAATTTATCTAAGCAATGTCGAAATTAATTATATTTTAAAGGCACTATAAGTCAGAGAAAAGTTTTTTACAATAGAAAATTGAAAATAGATTAGTTTTAAGAAAACCAAAAATTAAATTGTTACTAAAAAAAACTTTAATGTTTAGCTTTTTTAATTTTTTTTTTTTTTTAAAATCTTAACATTTAGGGAATTGTAAATAAAATTGAAATCATGAATGTATATTATATTTGGGAAAATTCATTACTGTGACATTCGTATCAAAATAATTGTTTCTCATCAATTATCATATAAGTTGAACACCCCTTCTTCAGCAACCAATGACTACCTTTAATATATACAAATATTTTAAGAATGAATGCCTTCATTTTAATTACCATTCCTGTACAGTTTTTACATTATGATTTGGCATGCCGTGGCAACTCTTAGGTCATGGCAACAAGATGGAATCGACATGTCAGTGAGATTAAGAAAGCAATAATTCAGAAGGCCGATTATGCTTTTCTATAAATTAAATAACATCTGTATCAATAATATAATTTTCTCATTATATGAAACCTTTTAATATCGTATAGTAGTTCAGAATAACTTAAAACACCTGGTCTAATCTATCCAACTTGGCTCCAGTTACAATAATTGAGAGAAAATTCATAGGCGACAGTAGCTGGTTAAAAGATAAAAGACTTCATTTAGTAATTAATGCATAGGTTACAAGATTAAAACATGAATATGACTTACTCCAATGCGGGTATTTAGAACAATTACTCGACCCATTTGTCGGTCGGAATTAGAAATTGTCATGCTTGGCAAGTGTCCAGTTGCATCATTCTAGCTGTCCAGAGATTCCCCAGAAGCGGAGATCAGAGTTCAAGATTTATAATAATAGTCAGAATGAAATCTTAATTGGATCTTGTCGTCTCTAAGAATAATAATGGTTACTGAAATCTAGGCACTCTTTCTTAAAACTTCCATAGTTTTATAGTCATTGGTTGCAGAAGATGTGTGTTTGTTAAATTTTAATCAGCATCATCGAAGAGTCCTAGGGCCATCATGCCGCTGCAGTGTTGATTGGTTAGCAGGACTTTGAGACGGTGATTTTTAAGCTCTATAAATTATAGTCCTTTTGTACCATGTTTTTTTGTGTTCTCTGTGAAATCTCTCGACCTATACCGCGTCTGGGTTTTCTGTGACAAACGATTTCTTTGTTTCAACCAACTTTTTTCTTTCATCCAGACACAGAGTCGACCTTCCACTGCTGCATTCAGGACAGGTCAGAGGAGACATGTTAATTACTGATTTGAGTCTTCTCTCTTTTAAGTTTTCAATCTGATTATTCCTCTCAGTTTGCAATGGGATTTATCTCACCTGGTATATTTTTACCCCAAATAAGACAGGCTGCTAAAAGATAACATGTAAATACACATAAGTCACCAAAACCTACGATAATGGTCAAAAGTAATGCTATGGAAAAAACTTTAAAGACTGTTCATAATGTTGTAGTGACATTTAATTCGATATCGCTTTTAATTAGTTAGTGGAATTTTTTTTTATTATCTTCTGTGCTTAGCTATTCTTGTCTTTAAAATGTTACTCTCTATTTCCTCCATATAACTCAGAGGCGTATTCTAGATCTATGATCACCATGAGTTAGCGAACCCATCCTTCATAATTTACTTTTTACTCCAAGGTGATCTGTAAAAACCTTAACACAATTTGTAGAGAAAATTGAGTTTGTCTAGGAATAGAAAATATTGTTTAGAGCTTCAGGTATTGTCTTCTGACAGGGTGCTCCAAAACCCATATATTTTACACATAACTTGAAGTAGCAGATCCATAACAAACTATTAACATCTGAGGTAAATAAAGTTAAGTACTTTGTGTGTTTTAATATGCTGATATTTTATATACATTCCGCATTTGACTTATCCGTATAACGAACAATGCGCAATTTCCATGAAGTACATTCGCCAATATTGGTTTGAAAGCTGTTGCAGTGATTGATTTGAATGTCAAGGATAAGTTAGTTTTGATTTCACTTACACTAAAATTTGCTCGTATGTGGAACTTCACTAACACCACGTGTGCTCTCGAGTTTACATTCCAAAACTTTCGGTGTACACGAGTATATTAGGGTTTCAAAATATATTTGTACAGGCAGTTTCCAATTCTTATATAAGATATATTTTTAGTAGCAATTTCTATCTTATTCTTAGTTTTTAATTTGTTTTATGTCTGCATGCTTGTTATCTTATTTCAAGTCTAAATCCTAAGATTTGCAGTGTGCACGTGCATGTACGAGATATAAGTCGGAGTTCTTCAACGAGTGACTCAGAATTCTCGGAGAGTTTTGGCTTAAAATAACTAATTAACTAATTATGTAATATGAGAAAACATCTTTATGATACTTTCTACTATTAAGTGCAATTCAATTTCTTTTATATCTGCATGATTTTTAAAGTGAATTTACGAAAGTATGCAATCCTGTTACCTGGATTTTCCAATCGATAACATATCAACAATGTACTGATTACATTTGCACTGTTTACTACATCCTACAACTTTTCTATCTAACGAATACGTAAATGCACTGACTAGCTGACATATAGTAGAAGGATGGAAAAAAGTAGTAACGAAAACGAAAATTCCTTCCTCGTAGTGAGTGAAATTACGTCCCAGCCCATTTTATCAGACACCAAGCGAGCGATAGGACAGCGCCGCCATTAGTTGGTAGTGGCGAAATAGCAAGAACCGAGATCGTTAATGGTTGGATATGACATGATCGTTGCCTCCCTAATTATAGTTAGGGCGGCGAAAGAAGATCCTCTTTTTATACGAAATCTCTTGTCAGACACTTCCTTTGGAAGTTTTCTTCTACCCTTATCTATTGGCGAGTTCAGGTGCTTTATTCAAGATTCTTGCCCATGATGGAAGGTCCTGATGTTCAGGAAATCCATTTTTTATGCCACTCTTTCTGTCCCTCGTCGATGATCGGAGTTTATTGGCTTAGAAGGGATGCATTGAAGTGGAAAATGACAAGAAAACTCCGGAGAAACTAAACTAATTTATATCGGAAATTTTTCTTTGGGCTTGAAAATGTCTCTTGTCGGTGAGAAAAAATTATTACTTAATGTGCGCTCTCACCTAATTGAATACAGCTTAAGTGTTGTTAAGAATATTACGATCAGAAAAACTAACTCAATTTTTTGGATATTTAGGAATTCAAAGCATATGAAACTTAGCTTGCGAAAAACTTCGTAGATTCTATTGATGTTTACTTATAGAGGCATCTTGAGGTCGATTTTGGATTTTTAGTTTTTGCAGTTATGAATGCAAGTAAATGTTTTATCAGTAGTTTGATATTTTAATAATGATTTTTCTATTTAGACAATATGCAGTTACGAATGCAAGTAAATGTTTCATAAATAGTTAGTTATTTCAATAAAGATTTTTATATTGAGTCAATATGCAGTTTTGAATGAAAATAAATGTTTCATGATTTGATATTTGATTGCTTTTTATATTTAGACTACTGATCTCTGACTACAACTTCTGGATAGTGCATTCTTGGTTACTGATTTTAAGGTAAAGAAGACTTAACATATTAAAAATTTCCACCAAAATAGTTAAAATCTGTTTGTAATCCCGGCCAACGTATTGCATAGAGTAATGGGGAAAGTATTAAATTGGCTTCATCTGCTTGCAAAGCAAAAACCACTCATAGGCTACAAAGAAGTTGTAGTAAAGATCAATAATTTAGAAACAATGCAGTTACGAATGCAAATAAATGCTTTATAAGTTGATTGAATAAGGTTTTTTTATATGGAAATCGACGATATATTTAGACTGTACCTAAGCACTTATCTTATTTTTACAACGTGAGTAGAAATCAAGTTGCACTAATATTAATCAATAACTTTGCAAGTTTTTGTTGTAGAATACCTAGTATCATTATGTATATGTTACAGTTCTGAAAAATGCAATTTGATTGTACTCAAAGGTTTCAAGCAGATATCACGGCAGAAGGAATGCTTACCTAGCAGGCGAAGTTCACTGGGTCCAGCTTTGTCACTACTCCGCAGTCTTTTCAAGTTACACATGCACGGCGCTCCACCTGTCGAAATGTCTTGATCTAATGATATTATGCATAGTATAGCCCTTGCATATTTCTTGAGCCAGAAAATATTCAATACAGCCAACCCAAGTGTTTCGAAATTAGTGCAGTCTGTAATCTGCCTGCATTTTACGTTTTAGAAAGCCTATGTTTGCCAGTGAGATTTTATCGACTATTTTCTGAAGCAAGGTATAAACGAGGACTATATTTTACAATGCTATGATAAATGGCGAAAAGTGAAGAACGCTATAAGGGTACAAAGACAGGGCCTTATTCCCCATAATTCCTCTAATGCCTGTGCCTAGGGCACCTTAATTTCGGGAATCCCCAAATTGTCTGAAGAATTCTAAATTAATATGTAACTATCAATATTCTGTTCAGTGCATGTAATCAATAATGTCATGAAATATGAAAGCAAATTTAATGATTAGTTATTAAAATATTAATATCTCGACATTAATTTAACCAAGAAGGTAATAGACGGCAATCGAAATTGAAATTAATATTTAAATAACACCAACAATTGTCAATGAGGGCACTCTCTGGCTATGTTGTCCTATAGTTAATCGATTTTATAAATCGGGCTGGATATTTTTGTGCGGTGAGAATATGGGAATAAATGTTGAGTAACTATTGTAAGAAATTTTTATATAGTAGGTAATTTGTAGGTGTTTATAAAGCTATGCTATGAGATAGCAAAAAATGGGGCTTTGTTGGTACCCTTAAAGTCATGCGATTGTGGTTCTATTGTTAATATTTATACTCTTTAGTTGGGACTAATTTCAAGGGAGATTTTAGTTCGAATATCCATGGAAGAAATATTTTCAATGAAGTCTTTTAATGTTACTATTAGTAGTAGAAAGAAGTCCATATGGCTTGTTTGAAAGTAGTATTTACTTGTAAATAGGAAAAAAGGAATTATTGATTCGAATTGAGTGTTCCAGATATACGATATCTGTTAATTGTATTTGATGCAACTTCGAAGACATCCACTCTGAATTGCAGTTGTTTTTTTCACTTCCATCATCGCGTGACCAGGAGTTTTAAAAGATTAAAAAACATTTTTGGTGGATTAATAAAAATTTCGTGCAGAATTTCGTGATAAATTTTGTCAGCAAATTGCCATAGTTTTCTTTTTTGAGTTTTTTTAAAATGTGGAACCAAGAATTGAAACTGAATAATCGCAGCTTATATAAATATAGTATTAGAGTTTTCAATTTCCACAAAATCACCCCTGGTTAAATTTAACCATATTCTAATTTATAGAGTTTATATGCAGGTTATAATTTTGATTCTTAATATATAATTCAAATTAATTGCATATATATTATCTTAAAAAAAGATTTTAATATGAATATAAAATAAATCTATTAGTTCTGCACATTTCTGAAATCTAAATCTAAATATGTTTATTACCATGATTAATTTTCCTCGGCTAATTTGAGTAGCATTTAATAAAAACACAAGTCAATTGATAATTAGTTTTCTTTGTTCCTAATAAACAGAATAGCTGTGTCTTTTCTCAAACTTTTAAGCCCCCTAGTCATAAGC
Organism: Linyphia triangularis; assembly: GCA_963978545.1. Classification (NCBI taxonomy): domain Eukaryota; kingdom Metazoa; phylum Arthropoda; class Arachnida; order Araneae; family Linyphiidae; genus Linyphia; species Linyphia triangularis. The sequence goes on along the minus strand of OZ021722.1, from coordinate 53,975,006 downwards.
TGTTAACGAGTTTTTCTTTTTTAATTATGGCACCCAAATCCAACTGCTTTCTGATTTCCAGTAATATAAATTTCAGCAGTCTTTTTTTCTTCTCTCGAAACCAGCATCCATCTTTTCTAATTAAATCTCACATCTTTTTATCGTGATCTCGAGAACGCGTGGATGAGATTTAGTCTGATAATTAAATTTCACATTCAGATTAAAACTTCTGAGAATACGCTTGGCAGAAGAAGAGGTAATGACTAATTTTCGATATGACTGACTTGGCTGCTCTTTTTTATGAACATGGTCGACGCAGTTTTCTTTACTTAAGCCACTCAACACTTTCGAACTCAGAGGGAATTAAAAAAAAAAATAATAATTCCACACAGAGAGATAAGAACTTATCTGTCGTCAGTAATTAGTTAGAAAAAAGAGGGCATAATGCCATTACCATTAAATTGAGTGGTCTGAAGTAAATGGCCCTCAAACTGAAAAAGCAAATGCAGGCTGCGAGAGGAAATTACGAACGGAAATTGAGAATAGTTCGTAGTTCAGCTTGGCAATCTGTCCTGAAATGAAAATTCGAAATGTCAATCGTAATGAGGGTTTGAGTTGAATGGAGTTTGACTTTGAGAATATAAACTGATATTTAATAGATGTCTTGGATGGGTTATTTTCCTGTTGATTAGATTTGTTTCGTTGGTAAATTAAGCAAAGGAAACTTATTTCTATTTACACATTATTGTTTATTTGAAAGTGAAGTTGTCTGATGTAATTGAGTAGGAATACTTATTGAAATAAAAAATAAAATTTTACGGTTAAACTATATTAAATCATATTTTAGAAGTTAGTAAGATTATTTATTTCTTTTTTCAAACTCTACCTAGTAAATTGCGGATAAATGAAAAATTGAGACGTCAGCTCTGATGAAAATTAAGGTTCAGCAATAATACGGCTAGAGAATTGTATATAGTTTGTTAAAATACTATGGAAATGGATTATTTTGTTGGTTATCGTATTCTTTGGTGGTAGTTCATAAATGAAAAAGCAGCTGATTTCTGTTGCACTTTATTAATTTTTTTCTCCCCTACTGAACATGTTATTTTCTGAAAGATAACAATAGTTTTCCAAAGATTAAATTTTTTTTGTTTGGAGTGCTCCTTAACCACAAATAACTGTGGTATAGTCCCCTAACTGTGTTTTTATATTATCTAATAATTTTTGCATGAACATCACAAAAAAGTTCTATTACAGAATTTGTTGAAAAAAAAGTTCGAAAAACAAATTTCATAAACTCAAAGCAAGGTTTTATGTATCTTTATTTATTAAGCATTCTTTACCCAAGGGAAATTTCATAGTAACGCACGATACAAATCTAATATTTTCAACTTGCAACAGTAGAAATTTGTCTATTATACATTGCAAATGTTTCTTTTTTGTAAATTTTTTACTAAGATATATTTTTAAAACACTTTTTAAAAATAAATTTGTGTAAAAGAAATACATTAAATTTAAATGTTTAAAAATATTTTAACTATGCAAAGTGTGAGAGTGGGTTTGCTATGTACTTTATTCAGTGTATTATTAAAATAAACAAACAAACAAACAAACAAATAAACGAACGAACGTACGAACGATTGATATATAATCAACAAAAATATTTTGAATTTAAATAGACAGTAAAGTAAACCTTTTGTGTTATGCACGAGGTATTTTATTTCAATTTTCTATTGCTATCTGTCTTTACAAATAAGTAGTAATGAGGACAATATTTTTATTATAATTTAAGAATGTTTTAACACTATTTTATAAAAAAACCCTGATATTTGCAATTATACTTTTAATTGTTTGGCAATTTTTCATAACCTTTAGTCTGAATAAAAATGGCAACTGCATTGAAGCACTAATTTTTTTTCTTATAAAATAATATTAACTACGTTTTTTGATTTTTGATGATTCATAAAGAGTACAACTAGAAAACAAATAATTTTTTTTATGATGTATACACAGTTTACCAATGCATTTTCCTTGATGGGGATCATTTTTTGTGTTATTTGACACTAAATATGGTATGAAAATAAGATAACGAAAAATGAAATGCAAATATTACGATATTTAATATAGACGAGGCACGGCATTGAGTTATTCAGAAAACAGAATAGGTAAATATTTTTTTTTTTGAAAAAAAAAAAAAAAAAAAAAAATCCGAATCCAACATAATTTCATTCAATGCATTGAGAAATGAATTGAATTTTACAACTTAATTGATTTAGTCTTTTTGAGAAAGACTAGTAGTTACTTGTGTGAAAATGTTTTACTTTTAAATTTAAAGTATTGTTGTACATGAATCATTCTAAGGAAAATCAGGAATTTGTGTAACCGGTGTTTATTACAAAAAGTATACTAATAAAAATACTTTTTAGGTATAAACAACCTTAGTTTGACAGGTATAATTAATTTCAAATTTAAATTGCATTAAAATATTTTAATTAAAAATTAAATTTTACTCCCAAACAGTGAAATGTTACATCCGTGGAGCATCAACACATACTATTTTGATTATTACCAGGGACATATCTTATAAATTAAAAAAGCTTAAAATTCTGTAGATAACATTTTTAGGTTAAAGAAATGCCCAAAAACTCATTTCTAACACTTATAAGTCAAGTGTAAGTTTTATGTTATTTTTTTTCAAGTTTAATTTCTGTAACCAGTGCAATAGGTCGCATCCTTGTAGACCCAAAAAAGTACCATCAAATCCTTGCAGTTGGTAGTAATAGACTGTTTTGATAAAAAAATCAGATGTTAAGCAGACGTTTTGCTTAGATGCAAATGCAATTAACTTTTTTGGCGAATTCAGATGAAGACACAACTTTTAGATATTCTGGCAACATTTGTAAACCCTTTTTTTTTTTTTTTATTTATTTATATTCGATTCATTTAAAAGAAAATAGAATTATGTTCATGAAAGTAAATAGTTGTGCCTTTTTCATTCATTCACATCGCCTAGCACGTATTTAATATCGACGTAATATTGATATTGTTTTTGTAGATGTATTTGGTTTTTTACCGAACACCATTCAACTAAATTTGAATTACAAGTATATAATTACAGTTATGAATTATGCAATCACACAGTTGATCATTTAATTGTCTTATTACATAGTTTGCAGAATTTTATTAACAGTAAAAATATTCAATATTTATAAAATATAATTATTAATTTTATTTTCGAAGTAAAGGGTGGTCATAAAAAAACCTTTGCCGATATATGGACCTCTTGCTTCCGTTCCGTTCAACAGATTGAGATGATATTTTAGGTATAGTTATTCAGGGATTCTCAAGATTCTGTGAATGGCAACAAAATGAAGCTCACGGTTACGGTTATAGTTACAGAAATTCGAAATTTTCGAATGGTAACACCTACTTTTTCCTGTTGCAAACTACTCAGTGCATGTGAAAACCCTAAAGAACGTTGGAACTGTACGTGTATCACAAAAAACAGCTTTGTGAACGGCTGACAAAAACGCGAGCGGGGCGGACGGTGAAAATTTGCTTATGATAGAGGCCAAAGTTCACATGTGTGCCCTCACAGGCAATTTTATCGTTTTCTATGCTCAAATTTCCTCCGTGTGCCCCGATCGTGTTTTTGTTAGCCGTTCACAGAGCTGTTTTTTTTGTTTTTTGTTTTTTTTGTTTGTTGTTTTTGTTTTGTTTGTGCGTGCGTGCATAACGCGTCCGTTTTTTGTCATAACCGTACCGTTCCAATGTTCTTTAAGGTTTTTCAATGCCCTCAGCATTTTGCGATAGGAAAAAGTAGGTGTTGTCATTCGAAAATTTCATGTTTCTGTAACTATAACCGTAACTGTGAGTGCCATTTTATTGCCATTCACAGAATCTTCGAGTTCATACCTCTGAATAACTATACCTTAAATCCCATCTCGATCTGTGGAACGGAATAGAAACTAGAGGTTCATATATCGGTAAATTTTTTTTATGACCCCCCAGTATAATTATTTAGTTTTAAACTTGATTGAAGAAGAACAGCATAAATCATTCATTGTTTTTAAAGTTTATCTAAATTTACATAATTTAAATTTTTATTAATCCTTTAATCATTCGCAATTACATTTAAAACTAAAAGGCTATAAACCGTTCGCCTTAAAGATTAGTTTCAATTAAGATATATGTATTAAACAAATGAGCATGCATATAAGTGTTGATCCTCGCATGTATTTATATTGAGACAATAAAATAAAATAGCATTTCATGTTAAAAAATTCAACGTTTTATGTTACAACAACAATACAATATTTTCAAAAATACAATTCACATATTTCTTCGACAATATAGTTCTGAGACAAAACATCTTTCTAAACTACATCTTACAAAACATTGTACAAAAGAACACAAAAACCATGTGAATCATTTACCTATTTCACTAAACATTAGTTAAATCAAATCTGTGCGTGAGAACAAATTACCCCAAACACTATTTCATTTTCCAGACAGACTGCTTTCCTCACATATTCGTGAAGATTGCAGATTACTATCTTAACTATTTGTGGTATGCGGGCTGGATAATGACTATACCGCACGGAAAGCCATGTTGATGAGGAGACATGCTATCTAGTGGCTGTCGATTGTGTGTTATACAACTGATTACACGGCTTCTAAATTGGATCCCTCAGGATCAATGTGTGTCTGGCAACGATGAAGTTTCGTGGTTCTCTCAAGACGATGTTGTGATATGCAACGATGACAATCGTTGTCCTGAACATAAGTGACGATGTACGTGACATTTGGTGAATTCCGATACGAAGGATCTTAGGAAGTAGCTCTGTTGTTTAAGCGTAATTAGTGGGGGATAATGATTTTCGTTTTCTGTTTTTGGGTTAATTAGTTGAGAAGTTTTATGGTACCGTTCTTTTAAGAGGAGGATTAAGACGTTTTGTGGTTTAAATAAAGAGAAACATCGTCGATCTAAAACTTACCAATAATATAATTTTATTAGCTTAAGAGAAATATTTGTTATTTTATAGAGATAATTATTTGATTTATTCATTTGAAAGCAAATTTAAGCAAATGAACTATAGCTTATTTATTATACTAAAGTAATGTAATTTTTGCAAAGAATTTCGTAATGAAAGAAATATTATGAAGAATATAAATAATCATTAAACCATAAATTTTTAAGTAATTGTATATTTTGTATATTATAATAAGTGTATTAAATAAGAAAAGTAGTATCAAGTAAATTCTTCTGCCACTATCACAAAAGTTGTGTCTAAGTGAAATAAAAGAGCAATGCGCTATCTGATGAAACTACATATAACACCAATTAGCGACAGGGTGATGAGTTGATTTAATTATCTCGAAAACTATTCATACATGAAAATAGCATGCATCATTTTAGACAGAAAACTAAACTTTTCTTTTTTATTAGAATTGTTTAGCTGAGTCTAACAATTCTAAATAAAACAAACGCAATTGCTATTATGAGTATAACATCTACCAATACTTGACTTCAAGATAAGCAAAACATGTATTATAATATTATATGGTCAGTTATTAATACATAATATGAAATATTATATTATACTAGCTGCGTGGCCCGTCGTTGACGGATAAACTCAGTTTTTGGTACTAAATAAAAGTAATATAAAAGTTTAATAAATAGAAAGTTTACAAAGCATGCTGTAGTAATATGTATAAGTATATATATGTAAAAATAAGTACAATAAAGTAAGTCTGTTTATAATATGTTACGAAAATAGTTTTAAGCACTATTTGAGTTTAAATCTTTTACAAAATTACATTATATTGTGTCTGCTTAAAAACACAAAAAAAAAATTATTTCGGAAATTTTAAAACTCAATTAAAATTAAAAATATATCGCCTATTTTACTCCTGGTCGTTTAATTAAGCAGTATACCAAATTTCATCCTAATCCGTTAGGTAGTTTTTACGTGAAACGGTCCCCAAATCCGTGTGACAGAAAGTCAGTTTTATTTATATTTCAGTTGCCATTCAGTTGCCATTCAGGAAATACTAAATTGTGTCTGCTTAAAAACACCAAAAAAAATTATTTCGGAAATTTTAAAACTCAATTAAAATTAAAAATATATCTCCTATTTTACTCCTGGTCGTTTAATTAAGCGATATACCAAATTTCATCCTAATCCGTTAGGTAGTTTTTACGTGAAACGGTCTCCAAATCCGTGTGAGAGAAAGTCAGTTTTATTTATATTTCAGTTGCCATTCAGTTGCCATTCAGGAAATACTAAATTGTGTCTGCTTAAAAACACAAAAAAAAAAATTATTTCGGAAATTTTAAAACTCAATTAAAATTAAAAATATATCGCCTATTTTACTCCTGGTCGTTTAATTAAGCGATATACCAAATTTCATCCTAATCCGTTAGGTAGTTTTTACGTGAAACGGTCCCCAAATCCGTGTGACAGAAAGTCAGTTTTATTTTTTCGGAAATTTTAAAACTCAATTAAAATTAAAAATATATCGCCTATTTTACTCCTGGTTGTTTAATTAAGCGATATACCAAATTTCATCCTAATCCGTTAGGTAGTTTTTACGTGAAACGGTCCCCAAATCCGTGTGACAGAAAGTCAGTTTTATTTTTTCGGAAATTTTAAAACTCAATTAAAATTAAAAATATATCGCCTATTTTACTCCTGGTCGTTTAATTAAGCGATATACCAAATTTCATCCTAATCCGTTAGGTAGTTTTTACGTGAAACGGTCCCCAAATCCGTGTGACAGAAAGTCAGTTTTATTTTTTCGGAAATTTTAAAACTCAATTAAAATTAAAAATATATCGCCTATTTTACTCCTGGTCGTTTAATTAAGCGATATACCAAATTTCATCCTAATCCGTTAGGTAGTTTTTACGTGAAACGGTCCCCAAATCCGGGTGACAGAAAGTCAGTTTTATTTATATAGATGACAAATAAATATTTGTTCAAATAAAAAATAGAATTTATAAATAGAGCATTACAAAGAATGTAAAAAAATATAGAATGTATCTATATTTAGATTGTAGGTAGATAATAGACTAAATTGATTTCTAATCTCAGTTAGTTTAAAAGTTATTTTTAAAAAACATGCTAAAACTTGCAAATTTTTAGTTTAAAAATATCTCATTCCTCCCTCCTCCTGTGTGATTTGGTTAATTTTAATTTTAAACCTATTATTTTCCAAATACTTGCAATCGAGGAAAATAAAATTGAAACAAAACAACATACATTATCATTATATAAATAAAAGTCCAGTTTCTAATGTCATCCCACATTTTCAATAACCTCCAAAAAGCTTCTCTAGAATATAAATATAAAACGTAATAAACGTTACTCTTTCAATCATCCTAATTCATTTCCATTACTATACGTATCAAAATATTTCAAACTGGAGTATTTATACGGCTCAGAATAAAATGTGAACTATTACTACATGTATCCTTTATACATTCCTCTTATTTATCCAATGTGTGCGAACACGAAACAACTCTTAGTGTCGTGAATAACGACACATTTTATAAACCACTGAATAAGAAGATAGGTCAATTCATCAACATAGGCTCTATGACTGATGGTCCACGACGTCGAAATACGAGATGATTTATTACCCTAGGGATGTAAATGGACCAGCCCTATCTTGACATTCATAGCGGTTGTCTCGTCTTGTGTCGGCTGAACAAAGGAGTAGAACTGTTTTCGTAACATTTCTTTCATCATTTTATGTCATTGGTGAGGCATTGAATTGTATATTTAGAAATAGGTATTTTTAGACCCTTTTTGTTAAGTAAAGGTAAATTAATCTAAAATTGCAGTGAACGTCGATGAAATTAATTTAGAAACAACTGAAGAGAGATAATGAGTGAGTGCATGCATCTTATGAGTAGTTTTGTAAACTAATTTAAAATTATGTTGTCTTGTTTTATGACGTATAAAATTTTTAATTTGTTTCTAAAGTTTAGTGTTAGGAGGATATTTTAATACGGTACACATTTTTGTTTTTTACTTTATGTTATAATTAAAATATTATCCAGATTTAAGAACCAAGTGAGAAGAGAAAAACAAAGAAAATATTCAGCAATTACAAATGCATCCAATGTTTCAGTATTCTGACTGATTATTGCAGCTATTCAATTTTTTTTATTAACTTTACTTCATTTAGGATTCTAACATTGAGTCAAAATTGCGTATTTTGGAGAAATTTTTGTTATCAACAACATACTCCTCAAGTCCCCTTTCCTTTATATAACTTCAAACAGACATCTACAATTCAACAGTACGTTGAATTTTTCAAGAATAAGAAGCATGTTATTTAAAAAAAAAAAAAAAAAAAAAAAATGTTTATGGCGTTTTTATAGTGTGTGCCGCATTTTTCATCGTTAATGTTTCGAAAATAAATATTTTATAACATTCATCGCATCTTTTCATTATCCAAGTGAGTCGCAGTATGAAAATAAATTTATCGGAATAATGAACCATCTATACAGTGATTGGGAATGGATCTTTCAATTTATCGACCGAGAAAATGAATGTTGCCTTTAAATGTAAATGGGCTGCGCACAAACTAATAGGTATTCTAAGACAGTAAAAACACTTAACTTTTTTTAATACTTCTATCTCATGGGTTTTGGATGATGATATTCATCAATGTTCAGCTTGAGTTTAATTTCGGAAATTGCCTACATCCACTTTAATGTAACACCCAATTTATTCGATGTTTTTTCAGGTTTTTCTTTTTCCTCCTCCTCCTCCTTGATGTTAATTACAATAGCCGACCACCTTTCCATACATAGAGAAGAATAATCAGAAGAAAATGTGTCTTCAACTTAATGACATACGCAAAAAAAATCATCTCTATGACTTCTAGTAGATACCCATAAAAGGAGTAAAGTAATTTTTATGAGAAATCTTTTTCTTTTCTTCCATCCCATGCCCTAAATTACTTTTTGAGCCTTAATTATGGATGAGGAACTCTTAGGAATGACATTGAGGTTCACTAGAAATAGCATCTGAGTGTGTGGCGCATTTATTACGAGGGGAAGTATTCCCAAATGTTAAGACAATCCGTGGCGTCATTTGCGGCGCAAATTGTACCATTAAGGCTGAGACTTCCCTTTAAATCTTAAGAAAAAGAATCTTGCTAAGCTGTTGGTTGTGAGAGTAGTTAATTCTTTGCGCAAATCGGTGTACTTCATAATATGCTAATTGCCTGGCAGCTCTCTTGAATTCTTTACAGAAAGCTATTCACTCTCTTTTGTGGCTCTGCGTTCTCACTATTTTTAGTGACGAGAATTTAGAGATGTGTATATTAGCAACCAGGCAGGAAGTCTTACAAAAATATGAAAGCATTTTTTCCCTTTTGTAAATGAAAACAAGTAAATTATGAGATTATTTAATGAGAAAAGATTTTTTCTGCTCTTAATTTATTCAATCGTAATTGAAGTTCATAAAAAATAATTTTGGCGGGTGGTTAGAGTTTTTGAAATATTTAATTGTTTTTAGTGTACTGCATCTTTTAGTGTTTCCTACATAGTCATGTACATCAAAAAGTATAAAAATTATTATCAAGTAATTTTTATTTGAATTTAATTGGATTTATATAAACTTTTATTCGGCATAAAACGATAAATGCCTGTAAAAAATACTTTTTTTTCTCATATCAACCATTTAAGTAAAATACCCCTCCCTCCATTCATTTCTCCGATAACAAGGTTTAATATGAGTTTAGATTTTTTTATATAGCACTGTATTGCGGCCGTTCAACTACCAGGTACCGTTGCTGATGTTAGCACAGTACGCATGAAAATCCGATCGCTGGTTAGATCTTTTGAGATGACGAAAGAAAAAGAGTAACTACTGTTGTATTTCGTGGTGAGGTTATTTTACAAATATAACTAGAATGGTGTAAATTTAAGATTGTTTTTATTAATATTAATAATTAATTTATAAAATATATAACACTTTCTTAAATAGAAATGCATCTCCTTTTGACTCCATTAAATTTATCATGTTTTAAAACCACTCACTCATGCTGTCTATTCTGTCCTATGATTTCAACTGATTACTTCGTTGACATTTGGCGAGACAAAAACTTCATCAATCGCTCCAGAAGGATGCCTTGTCCACCACTTAACTAAAGTATTCCAAGGGAAAGTCCCGATGCTGGTCCGATTCAAACCAGGAAGGCAGGCGGTTGAAATTTCTTCGCCAATAAAAATTTGCCAACTGTCGACAGGATAAGTACCTCAACAATTTTATTATCCCCAAATAATAAGATTTAGTGGCACTCTCGTGTGTAATTTCACACCTTTACTTCATGACACAGGAACCAATCTTCATATAAAATTTTCAACTATAAAACCCGAGCCTATAAACTTTTTGATCACCCTGTATAGCTTTATTCGCTTAAGCTGAAGAGTTGAAACGTGTTAAGTATTCGTTAATTTACTTTTCCTCTATAACTTTAAACTGTGTTTTTTAATACTTATATCTAATCATAAATACATTTTTGCGCAGACACATCTTTTCACCATTAAAATAATGAAATATTGGAGTTAGTGTAAATGAAGTATTCTGCAAAGAATGACATTGAGATAAATTGGATTCCTATTGAAATGTTCAGAGATTTTTATTAAATAAACTCACTGGTTGGATGAGGTTTAATGGTTCAAAAAGCTCCACGATGGCTATACTGCACCCTTAATAAACTAGCAGACCATCTCTTACTATTGATATTTTTAAACAGAACTATAGAAAATTATAAGCAATACTCATGGGTGATCACTGCTTTTTGTTAACACTTTTAGACCTAAAAATGTACTTACCATTAGATTTTTTTTTTCACATTGTTCCTGACTTTTCTTATCAGTCTTTCGCCTCTATTTGTGAATGAATCTTAGACCAGATTAGTAATTGGAAAAGAGGTATTTTTTTATCAGCTTGATGACTCAATATGTTTTATTGAGAGCTGAGTCTCCTTTACCAAGAAATAATTTCCGAAGTCTATAATTATACCAAGTCAATATTAACATGAGATCAAACTTTTTAATTAATGTTCTTTTATTAATTTATAAAATATTTTATAATAAACTTTTTATATATATATAAACTTTTCCAAAGGTCTCTCGTTAGTTACAATTATGAAAACCCATTCAACAATTCATAGTAATCAATAAAGATATTTGGAATATATGTGAGAAATAGGGATACTTCATTGAAGGTTCTGCAATACTTTCATCAATCAATATCCTAATCTTTACGAATTAATCGGATTTAGCTTAGTGCTCAGCAGTATAATACCCCTAGATTTATCGTAGGAACTTTTAGTTCCCTAAAAGAGCTTTTTTTGATTTCGGTCGATAGATATGTATGTATTTTTCTAAAATACATACTTCTGTTTATAAAGAATTAAATATATTGAATGAAAGTGGTTTGTTTATCTAGTTTTGGATAATTTAAGTAACGACTTTGTATTTAGAGAAAAAGTTTTCAAATTTGTTGCGAAAACACGAAAAATCAATGCGCTAAGTGAAATAGTGTTAAAATTTAATTCTTTGTACAGTATTGTATTTTTTTCATGGGGGAACTTAAATATTTTCAAAATATAGTATGGATATAATTTTTGTCAATAAAAACAGAGGATATTTTAAGACAAATGCTTAAGTTTCTTTTTACTTCTTTTTTTTTTTTTTTTTTGTGAAAATTGTTCAATTAATAATTGTTCGATCGTTACATAAAACTAAAAAAAGTTAAACGATAACCGTTATTCATAGTTGAGAAATAAATATCAATTAGGTCTCAAAGCATATTTACCTTAAATATTTCAAATCAACAGTTTTTAGGCAAAACATTGCAGGAAAAATTGCTGCTTCATTATGTATTTTAAAAAAAAAATATGGAACAAAAATGAATCGTTCCTGTATTGTATTTTCTCTCTATGGTTAAGACTTGGCAATCTTCTCGAAGTTTGATATTCCTCTCGAAGAATTCTTAAACGAAGAAAACCAAACACTGACGTCTGACAATGGCCGTAAATCTTTCTTGAAGATTCTTTCTCAACCGCAAAATCACCTACGATAAATTTGAAGCACTGGAATCTCAAACCCTTTTCACTTCCCAATAAGGCAGTTGACCCACGACTTTAACACTCAACAATGGTTTAAGCGAAAAACAAGCAGATGTACACCGATATATAAAAAAAAGGCAAGGTAACTCACGCCTTGTGTAAAAGAACTGCTCCAAGCAATTCTTGAACTTTCGATACTTTGTGAGAGAAAAAAAGTTTTCCCATAAAAAATAACATTATCCCATTTAAGAGTCGTGATGGATGGACATCGTTTCGAATCCCGGAGTCCTCGCATCTTCAGGAAATTTTCAAGACAGGAATTTGTAGCCAATCGATCTTTGGATGTTTTTGCTTCTTTTTTTTGTTTTGTTTTTTTGTTTTTGTTTTTCATCCCTCAGAGAATCAGTTAATGGATAAAAGAAGATTTCAATTTCAACATTTTTCATTTAAAAACACTAGAGGTATATAGAAGTATCTTATATTAAATGTTTAAATGTCACTTTAACACTTGATTATTAATGTCCCATAACTTGTTTATTTAGAGGTAAAACGCAATATATATATATTTTGAAATTCTTCGTAAAATACCAACATATATTGTTAAGAGAATGGTATGATCATCTATATATATCTTCTAGACTGGATAAGTTGCTACAATGGTAACGGATAGTCACAGAAATTTTCGAATGGAACCTGTTTTTGGGCGGTTCGTTGAATAAGGTTTCGCTACTATAATCAGATGTTATTTGAGGGGTGAACTTGGAATCTGCAAGAGTAATCAGCACACTCCCAATGAATTCAGAGTATATTTTAATATAGGATTACAGCTTCTGGCTACATTTGTCCTGTGCCCTAGTGTGCGTACAGCCAGTAAATATAGAGCCAAAAATTTTATATAAAAAAACCAATCTTAAATGATAGAAACAGTGAGATAGAAACCATGAAACAATTATAACATAAGCCTGATTTAATTTTTTAATCTTTAATAAATATTGTAGAAATCAAGATCAAGAAACAAACGCTGGCTCATGGAATTTTTAAGTGCACATTACTTAACTATAAAAATTTATATTTTCTTGTTGTTCATAATTTTTCAATTCATAAAGAATTAAAAACTGTTTTATGACAACTTGTAGAATAGAACTCATGCTAAACGTTAGTTATGTAAGTTTGCTTCCTAATGTTATTTGAACAGTTTATCAATACTTTAAAATAACAGTTTATATCAAAGTCATTCGATATATAGTGTTCATATACTTAGATAAAGTTTTAAGCAGTTATTGCTTATCTACTAGCACTAAATACTTAAACCCTACTCCACTAGTGAGATATAATTTTCTAAAATATGTTAATCCTAGAGTAATTATAAAATCAGTTAATATAAATCCAATCTTTCACTGGAGTTTAATACATTACTGCTGATTTATCTGCAGAGTTCACGCATTAGAACATATCTTAAGAAGCTTAAATTAATTAGATTTTCCCTCTCAATTGCTTTTCAAGAGTTACACATTTACTAAGATACCACAGCATGAAGATATAATAAAGTAACATATATCCGGTTGCTGTTATTTAATGCTTGGGTGCCATAGCATAAAATTTTCAAAAACTATTCCCCTTTGTGTATAATTTGCTCCGGATTTATACTCTGGAGCCATTTCTTAATTTTTCGCTTCAGTAAATCTCATCAAGCAAGACCTTTGATTGGAGGAATTATGCTTGTATTTCAGAAGAGCTTCATGAGAAAATGGGATTTGATGTGTTAAAGGGTAATTTGTATGAAATATTTTACAGATAAACTGGTAGGGAATTATGGTTAGAGTCCAGAGTTTTATTTGAAGCCCTTTAAAAAGCTATTTCATAATTGTATTATTTATGATTTTCAAGAGAGAGAGAGAGATAAAAAAAAAAAAAAAAAAAAAAAAAAAAAAAAGGGATACATAATTTGCAGTGTGTTGAAAAAGGCTATTTATTTAAAAACGAATTAGATTAAAGTTTAAAGGAATGAGGTGTAACTGAACAATAAAGTTTTGATTGTGCAAAAAATAAAATATGAATTTTCATTGAAGTATTCTCATACTAGAAATTTATTAATTTTTCTTTATAATGTATATTATTTATATTTTAAGAAAATTTGTTTATTTCTGTTTCAAAAGTAATTTGAAATCTGTTGAAAGAAGATTGCAATAAAACTTATTTTTAATTGGAGAACCAAAGTTTGACAGTTTATAATAATTCTGAAGTTCTGACGTGGGATGCTTTTTTTTTTTTTTTTTTTTTTTTAATTATCTTATTATATAAAATAGTTTTTGAAAGAAATAACAAACTTGGCAACGAAATAACCATTACATGCTTTAAGAACAAATGTATTTGTTGTTTAGTTTTGAAATATGAAATAAGCTGTTTTCCTCTTTTATTGCTTTGAATAAAATTTTGCTCTAAAATTTACAATGATAAAAATATAATAATGTAACGTTTTCAAATAATTTAAGAAAGTTTTACTCTTTATTGAAAATGTTGCATTTACAAGTTCCTTTCATATACGCGATCTAAAATACAGAGTTGAAAAATAGATTGCTACGGAAAGTAGATTATTCTATGAGCTTTAAAAAAATAGTATTTCGGAATACAAGCAATTCTACTTTTATTTATTTTAGTCTGCTTGTAAGTTATTAAGATCTCAAAATTGTATTTTGAAATTGGTAGAAAGAGTACAAGCGTTTATTTTGTATTCTATTCGTAAAAGAATGGTATAGCGAGCGTTTTTTTTTTATACAGGCATTTATGTACTTTAGTAATGAAATTGATTTTTGTATACTAATAATTTTATATTATAATGCCTTTACTATATTTAAATAATAATTTGTGCGAGAAAGTATATAATTTACATAGAATGACTTGAATTCGTTTATAAATTGATATATGGTTTTCTGCAGATTCCCTTTTGGATTCTGCAAAAATCTTTAAGCATTAACATTACAATTACAATAAAGTTTACTATTTAATTAAACGTTTGAATTAAAATTGCAATGATCACATATCTATGTTATATGTTTTTGGTTAGTATAAACAATTCACTTGCTTACACTAAAATATACTAACAACGCTATTAAACAAAGTGCTCAACAACGTTTTCAGGAGCTGGAATGAATTCATATTGTAGTATTAATAGTGCCAAATTATGAATAACGCTTAGTATGTTTTGCAGTTACTCAAAAGTAACATCTGAAAATCTCTAACCACATTAAGGGTACCGAATGGTTTCCTTGATGTTTGAGTCACATTTATTCAAAAGAGTTGAAATGTAAAATCAAAGTGAAATAGATCCAAATTATTTGAAAATTTACTTTCTGTGTTGATTATGGGATTAACTTTCGTTTTCAGTAGATATCCTTTTTTATTGTACATACAAAATATACCAAAATTTATGGTTGTGTAAATAAGTTGTGCAAAAACGGTATAGTTCATTTGTAATTAGGAGAACAAATCCCAGGCGATTGAAAATTCTATGAAACAAACTTTCAAACTTATATATTTTAATTTTCAATAATTTTGATTTAGTAATATTTTATTTTCAATAAAATACACATTAATCTATAAAAGTTAATCAATTCGCTTAAATAATGAATGCAAGTACACGGTTCAAATTCAATCGGAGGTATTGTTACTAAAACTTTATAGTTTATCTATTTGCAATAAGAAAGTTCATGAAAGTCAGATTTACTATTTGTTTTCCAAGGAATACACGAATCAGGAAGAAATCTAACTTGAGCGTGCCTCAATTGCATTGATTTGTCGCAGTTTCCTATCATGTCTGTTGGAACGAGTTTACCTTTGTCAGAAGTTTTTGTTTCACAGAAACTTTCTCGTGATGGCAACTTTATTCTTTGAGTTTCTTTTTGTATCTGTTTCTTTTGTTATTAATATGATAGCAGGTTTGTTCCTTCAGTTTATCTGCGGATTCGGGTATTCTATATTAAGTTATTCCAGTTTTTTTGGGGTATCAATTGTTCTACAAAAAGACAAAATACGTTGCATTTCTCTAAGTAACTGGGTTATTGCTTTATTTCTTAAGACATTATCAGTAAAAATATCTCGTGTTTTCATTTAAAAAAACAATGAATATATTTAAATTTAAGTAATTATTTCGCTTTAGTTATATTAAATATAGAGTAAAGCTATTAGTTTTAATAATAATAATATTCTTATTATTTTATTGATATTAAATTTTGTTTACATTGCTTTAAAGAGTATTTTTATATTAAAACAAAAGAGTGCATTACAAAATATTTTCAAATTAACTGTATATTTCTCAGGTTTTTCCTTGGTCCAACACCTCGTTGATTGAAATTTCCTTTACTTTCTGTAAACATTCTTAAATGAATAGTTATAATCACACATTACATTATACTTTTTAAGAATAAGAAATAAATTAGCAAATTAAAATATTTTATATACTATTAAAAATACATTTTATTTTTATAAATATAAAAGTGTTATGTTTTTTTTTTACTATGAAGTGTTACGTTTTCAGTAACGTTCGTATTTACATTTACGATTACGTTTCCGAAACATAAACGGTTATCGTTTTTGCAATAAGTAAAAACAGTAATAGGATTATCGATCGAAAAAATGAGTGTGGCCTTTAAATGTTAAAATGCATTTTACAGCCTATTAGGTAATCTAAGATAGCAAAAACATTAAACTTTTTTTATGTATACAATTTAACAAATAAATTTTAGATTTCATTAAATACACTATGTTTTGAGCATTAAATCACATGTGATTCAACTTACAAGTTGTTGAACATAAATTGAAAACTAACATGAGCTATATTTACCATATTCTAATTTTTGACAGTTCCAGTAGATGTGAAATGTAAGCAAGATAATTACCTCTTGTGCAGTGTGTGAAAGATATTTCATCAAAATGAATTTGAATTCCGAAAGAGTTATTGACTTGTTGATTTAGTCATTAACTGGAGCAAGAGCAGCTAGCTATACTAGAGATATGCTGTGTTGAAATCAATGGAAACGCCTCCTGGGAGTGTCCCAAAAGGAAACTTCAACACTTTCGTGAAATTGGAGAAAATTAAGAAAATAAGGATCTCCAGGTAGACTGATAATTTGAAAGTTCAGGGTTAGTTTTAGAAATTTCATTCGTGTAATTTCGATCTTAATAATATACTGAATCCAGTAAGGCAAACTAAATCCAAGGCTACCAAATAAAAGCATTATTGGAAGTATGCCTAAAAATGCAAAGAAATAGCTGGGCCCGTTCCATTACCCATATGTGGCATGTTGCTAAAAGGTTATGAACCAAAATTAAAGTAAAACTTAGCTAAAAAGCACGAAACAGAATTTTCTAACAAAATCAGTGCATGGAGAAAATGGTATTAAGTGAATTCTTTGGAAATGGTATTGCAATGGAATGGCTATTAAACTGAAATATTAGATAAAAACGGTTGAATTGAATTTGTTCATGTAGCAATTACAATATGTGTGTATTTTAATAAAATAGGAAAATCTAGAACTTGTTAATGGAAAAGGTAGGAAGTATTATTAAGAGAATACCAAACCTCACTCAACTTCAATAGTTCACACTTCATTTTTTTAAATATTTTAAATAATTTGTCTTTATTCGCATTTCAGCATAATACTAATTATTAAAAACGAATATTGTGTTAAAAATTGTGTAGACATATTTTGCTATTTACATAGAAATACTATAAAATTGATACGTAAATTCATTTTCCTTGAAAAAGCACTGAATGATTTTATTTATAACTAACGTAGGCCGAAAATGCGTTTTCCTTTTAATTGATTCCATTTAAACAATAATACATTTTGTAATATGAAGTATGCATTGAGAAATTATAAAAATAAATATGATTGCTGACTTCTACAATTGACACAATTTTATTATTACCAATTTTGAAGAACGAATATTGTGTTAAAAATTTTGTAGACATATTTTGCTATTTACATAAAAATACTATAAAATTGATACGTAAATTCATTTTCTTTGAAAAAGCACTGAATGATTTTATTTATAACTAATGTAAGTCAAAAATACGTTTCCATCTTAATTGATTCCATTTAAACAATCCATATTGTAATATGAAGTATGCATTGAGAAAATATGAAAATAAATATGATTGCTGACTTCTACAATTGACACAATTTTATTATATTTATTTTGTCGACATAATAAGTAGGCTTAGATTGTAAAATATACAAGAAAGTATCCGTGTTAAATTATGTGCATTAAAGAGGAAGTTGTATGTAAATTATACTTAATATTTTTTTAAGAGTAATTATTTTCTATAGGATGCTCTTTTGAGTGATTCAGTTTTGAATCAATCATGTGTTTTCAAGCCAAACGTTTCATATTAAGAGTTTTTAAAATTTTAAAAGTATATTTCACAAATGTAATCTACTTATTTATCCATTAAAACTTTATTTTGTACTTTATTGTAAATCCATGCAGCTTGGTATAGTTCTCTGCGAGTTTTGAGAGGAAAAGAAAAGCGAATTCAACATGAAAAATATATCTGTAGGTGTAAAATCTGTGATGGATTTAGATTCGAATGACGAATTTTTCTTACCTAATGTTGAGTTCGCCCTTATAAACATTACGAGAAGTGAATTGATAAATTCTGTATAGTTTTTTTAATGGAGAAATGAAAATCGTCTACATGAGTAAAAATAAAAAGTAAGCCTTAAATGGTAATTTTATTGTGCACACAATTTACTTGAAACTTTATACTTTGCAACATACTGCTTAAGTATTGACTTTTAACTCAAAGAAATGAAAAGAAACTATTTAAAATTTGATTGAAAGAAAAAAAAAATTAAAAAAGGGGTAAGCTCAATTTTAATCACGTTGTCTCATCTTTGAATATATATATATAAAAATAACTCAATATAACATATCTTCGGCTTGAAAGGAAATCTCTGTCTTTGTCTAAACAGAATAAAAACATATTTTACTTGTCAATATTCCGTGGTTTGGAATTGAAATTTCCATTTTGTGAAACTTCGAAAAGACGTTAGAAATGTGTTCTTTACTGTTTTCCATTGAAATATTTTCAAATACACTTGAAATGCTTACATTTCTATAACCCAAAATATCTATTCACTTCAAATTTAATTTTATATATATACTTAAAAAGTTGGAAATACTAAACATTATCTTTTACCAAATACTATCGGATATGAAGGATGTTTAATAAGTTAATTAAATATTCTTTTTTGGTTTTTGTATATAAATGGGATTTATGGTATCTGCATCAAGATTATTTTTTTAAGATTCTAAAAATATTTCCCCTGGAGATTAAATTTATCTTAACTGAGTTTAAAAATATAAAGCTGAAAGGATACTATTGAGTTTTAATAAGATATGATACTAAAAAGTTTTAATCCGATTAATAATTCACAAAAATGGAAGTAAGTTGCCATTAATCTTCAATGCTTATTAAAAATATCATACAGTTTATTTCATTTAAGTTTCAAATATTCTCTGTTTTCTTGGTAGCTAGGATTACAAAACAGTTTGTAACTGTAACACTGTTGTTTGAAGTAAAACGTTTTTGAAGAACATTTTCTTTCTTGAAGCCTTACTTCAATAGTATATACAGCTGTTTGAACTTATTTTTTTTAGATTATTCATTCGTATAAAAAAAAGAAAAAAAAAAAAAAAAAAAAAAAAAGAAGGGATACCTGTTATTGTTATTTTATTTTTGTTTTAGTTTGTTTTGTATTGTAATGTATTTTGGGATAAATTTACATTTTATAAAGAGGCTTTAATTATGAAGTATCCTTCTTCCACAATTCGATGATAATCAAACTCAAGTAAGGGCAAATTATTTTTCTTATGATATTTATATAATAAAATATGAAATAGTTTATCGTAATAAAAGAGCCTTAAAAGGCCGGTACATTGAAAAGGAAGCAGTTTATCTTCCGGTTCGTCAGGACTAAAGTATCCATTTTACTTAATTATTTAAATTATTTAGTTATTAATGTTTATTGTTTCTTAGTGAAACGTTTAAAATTAGTTGAGTGCTCAATAAAAATGCAGATTTACAAATTAGTTTTCGTGTTTCAATGTTAAGTTAAAAGTGCACTCGTGAAATACTATTAAATGATTATTTTACAGCTTTTAAGCAGTAAATCAATCGAAGTAAAGCATTAATTTTTTTTGCATAAAATGAATCAATCATGTTAAATGGTGACTAATATAAATACTACAGTGTAATCACCAATGAAATATGTTGTCCATATGGGTTTTAACTGATTTAGAGTAACTTTGTACCATAACTTAGAGTTCGGAAAAATAGGGTAGTTCGAAAAAAAATAATTTTTAACTTTTGAAACGCATGAGGTGAAAAAAGTTGATACACATCTTGATAAGAAAAACTGTAAAAAAAAATTTGAAAAAAAATAATATCTTCTGATCGCGCATTCATCTCAAAGTTTGGAGAAAATACAAAAAGTAACTATTTTTCCTAAATTTTTTAAAATTTCTAAGCGTTATATATTTGAAAGGCAATAGTTTGCAATGTGTACTGAAAGGGTGGTATAACACAGAAAAAGATTATTTTATGCATTTTTAAAACATATATTAATAATTAAAAATACTCAAAAGTAAAATTTTTTGTAAGAAATAATGATTTTCCTGTAAAATGGGTATTAATGTTATTTCTTAAATTTTTTATATTTTTTTTATTTTAAACATGGTATTATTCATTTGGTTCACTTTTTCTCGAGCTTTCTATCCCAGTGATGCACTTTGAAGGAAATTTTTGTTGAAAAGTCGGGCATTATGGATTTTTAAAAAAAAAAAGTGTTGTCCTAACGTCTTTTGAGTCAGCGCCACCCACTTTTGTCTTGTCTCTACATAAGCGTTCCACAGCTTGTGAGTGACAAGGAAACAAGTTGAAGTCTGATTTCAATGGTCCATAGTAACACAGATACGCTGGCCAATTTCCCCAGACATAGGCCAATCCCGATGTGAAACGTTGTGAATCGGTCGTTGGAAACAATATTAGCCAATCTCGCCCAATTCTGGATAAAATATAGAAGAGGTTTTGATACGAGGATGTGCAGTTTTAAACTTGGGATATTATATTTATGAGAAACAAAACTATGTGGTGGTTTTGACTTGTTTGTTTGTTAAAAAATCGTGTATTTTGGAACTATGCTCGGTCAGACTAGTCAATTTTCCAGTCTTCCCTCTTTCCACCAATACAGCTGTGCTACCTCGGATGCGCCAGTCTCTACTAAGTAATGTCCGTTTGTTTCTCTTAACAAAGGAAGGATCCTATTACGAGCATTCCAATTAATTATGCCCACTCCATGCAGACAGGATACCTACAATAAAGTTAAGTTTAGTTGTCTTGAAATGTCTGATAGTCTTTCTCTAGGAAAGTTCTCGCGATTTCAGAACCTGACGCCTCATTTCTCTTACATATCTCCTTGCGTACAAAATCATTGCCGAAATGAAATTTTTTTGAGTGAGGAAAGGAAGCATTTCGTCCAATAACTGAGTTTAAAACTTGCAGTAAATATTCAGGGAGGTATCGAGACATTCGAATTGCCACATATATGTTCTTAGTTCCTTCAGAATTTTTTTTTAATGCAATAATATCAAGAAGATATAACTGAGTTGTGTTCAGTACTTTCATCTCAAGTTGAGGAATTAAACATTCAACACGTAAAAAATCAGTCAGGGGAAATTTTTCAAGGTTCTTTAATTTTTTTATCTCACTGAAAGATGTTGTCCAGTTGTAGTACTATCTAAGTATTTAAATAAGTGTCTGAATGGTAGTTCATTGGAGTATGAAAGGCATATATCCCAATGTAGTGGTCTCCCAGCGTGCAATTTGGTCTGTCAGATTATTTCCAGTCAGTATTCATGGCAGATCCAATCAGAGCTACGTGCGTTATGATCCAATGAATAAGTTAGGATGCGTTTTGATCCAAGTAAGTTTATGAGCTTCAAAAGAAGAGAAGGCACCACGACAAAGGCCACCCAGATTAAAACCCGCCAAAACACAATTTTTATCAATGTTTCAAAGGTTATGCGCGAACGATTATTATTGAATAATTACTAATTTCATCTTTTTTTTCCCCAAGTTCTATCTACTTCATTCCACACAATATAAACTAATGTATCTCGATAATTTAGTGATTGGTGTATTCTACAAATTGATGGAAAAAGGGTATTTTTTATATTTATTCAAAACTTTGAAGTGAATGCTTGAAGTAAATAAAACAATTTAAAAAAAAAAAAAAAATGTAAAAAGTAACGTTAGTATCAATTTTATAGAAAAATCATTTTTTAAACAAAAAAATGTATTTTTGAATATTTTTAATTATTAATATATGTTTTAAAAATGCATGAAATAGTGTTTTCCTGTGTTATACCAACCTTTCACTATGCATTGCAAACTATTGCCTTTCAAATATATAACGTTTAGAATTATAAACAAATTTAGGAAAAATAGTTATTTTTTGTATTTTCTTCAAACTTTGAGGTGAATGCGCGATCGGAAGATATTATTTTTTTTCAAAATGTTTTTACAGTTTTTCTTATCAAAATGTGTATCAACTTTTTTCACCTCATACGTTTCAAAAATATATATATATATATATATATTTTTTTTTTTGCGAACCACCCTTATCTTTAAATATATGATAATATTTTTTTAATAAGTCGATAAATATTTGCTTCAAAAAAGTACAAGTCACATATGAAAAGAATAATAGTGGGACCGTAGAGTATAAAATATTACATACGTTTTGATTCATGCAATTACAAAAAATCTTTTAGGAAATCCATACTTACTGATTGCTCAAATAAAAAGTAAATAAATATTATAATCAAGCATCAATCGCTTTTTCAACAGAAAGTAGAAACAATTTAAATGTGTAGACGTCTTTTAAGTTGAATTTAAAAGATCTAAAATAATAAATTTCTTCCTATACAAGGTGTTTAACATACTGGAAATATTGAAATAATTTTTTTTACTGCGAGGGATAAAACATTGGAAGGATTTTAAATAACTTAAATTATTGAAATACAAAATGCACGCATGATATAATTCAAGCACTTTATTGTTTGAAGTATAATGCTATATTAATCAAAATGCATGTAAAAGTTTAATTTTAAGAGCTAAATCAAAAATAGTAAATTAATATTAAAAACGTTAAATATAAATCTAATCGGAAAATGACAATTAAAATGTGATTATCTATGCATAACTCGAGGTGAGTTATGATATATAAATATGTATATATAAATATATACGGTACTTGATTTCTGTTATTTCATCAATTAGAATACAAGATATTGCCATCGTTCGGATTTTTTTTTTTGCGTACTGTACAAGAATATATTAAAAGTTAATTAGGAAAAATAAAAGTGTTTCATTTCAATACTCTTTCATTAAGGAAGAGAATTCTCGTAAAAGTGGTGTAAGGAGTTAAGTTAATAACTTTCGAAATACTAAACCTATTTGAACTTTATTCTTCTATAATTAGACTAATCCAGATTATCGGAAACACAATTTCTTTCTGATGTTTCGTTGCTTAGATGTTGCTATTGAGGGTAAGATGTTAACTCTTTGTTTACTCATGGAGCTTAATATGGAAGTCTATTAAGTTTTCTAGTGGTAGTGTATTAATTTATACGCTTTTAGACCCATTGGGACATTGAAATCCAGCTCTATGAAAAACGTTCTTCAATTGCTGGATGTCAGCGCAAGCTTATTTCTCTTTGGAAGATTTCTAGAGACAAATATATAAGACGATGTAGCGTAAATATGGGTGCTTATAAGATTTGAAATCGTCCATGTGTTTGCATATAAAGATCAATAAACTTGCTCTGCCATCCGGCAATAGAAGAACGAATTTCATAGAAGTGAACTTTAAAGTTTCAAAGGATCTCAAAGAATTTAAATTAATACAGTACCATGAGAAAACTAACGGGACTTAATAAGTCCCGTCAGTAAATAAAGTGTTAAGGGTTCCTAATTTAATTACTAACTGAAGCAATTTAAGCCGTTTTTTAAAAGCATCGTGACTAATTCTGGTAACTGAGAATACAGATGTTTTGCAATTATATGTGAGAAACGACTAAAGGTGTTGACATATTTTATGTTCATAATTAGTACAATCGCAATAACTTTCATAATTTGTGATCTACAACGATGTGAACTGTTTTTTTTTCTTTATATATCTTTACTAATATAGATTAATGGGAACACAAATTTTTCGTGTAATAAACTTCTTGTTGCAAATTTGTAATGCACGTGTTTATAAATTAATGTTTTTATTCAATAAAGGTGGTTGTCTGTATTAACATTTGATATTTCTCAAAGTTAATTGCATGTCTTTATTAGAATCTTAATTTTTCAAAATCTTTATATAATGTCACAATTTCATTGCTATTCACTACCATTCAACGCCAGTAATGCAGCTAGTGAAGGATAATTTCCTACAATGATATTTCTTACAATTTTGCCAGAGTGAGATAAAAATACTAATATTCTTCTGTATATACATAAATACTGAGCATGAAATAAAAGTCAATTATTCTAAAAAAATATAAAAATCTCTACCTATAAAATCTCTAAGCAAAACATCTAAAATCTTTGCTATATGAATTAATTTCCGACAACGGGTATACATTTATTACGATGAAAAAAAAACACCCTAAAATATCCTTTTCCCTATGGATTCATACAAACCATTACTGATTTCTGAGTGAAGATGCACTTAATATTGGTTTGTGTAGGGACCATACAGTCCTCTTGAGAATTAGACGTGCCACCGAAAAAGCTTTCGCTATATTTTTTTGCTTATGTGTGGCTAAAAGAATCGCACCATCTGCACCTAATTTCCTCCAAATGTTATATACGTGTTCTTTCATCATAATTATCAGCACCAATGATAACTTCAACAGGCTCATGTTGGAATTATTAATAATCATCTTAACATAGCAGGAATTTTCTTAACATATAAAGATTGTAATTAGTAATATCTGGCCGTTATATTATATATTAAATAAGATACATCACTTAAAAAGCTGGAAGCCATGTAAAAATTTCATAGGATAAAATATAGCATTATCCTCGGGATATTGAAATTAAAATGTATGGGATATTCGCAGAAGCAGTACAAACATAACTTTCCATCATCTTAGGGTCGGTGACAGAATTTGTATTTGAAAGTAAAGGGTGAAAATTTCCCGCAATTATTATAATCAGTGGAAAAGTGGGCCTTCTTACAACTAATAAGTACTGGGGAAGTGTTCCGAAGAAATGAGAAATGGTGTTGCATTTATGTGAATTTTCTATGGTAATGCTGGTTCGCTACTTATGACCCTTATCCATGTTTGAAATCTTACTTTTTATCTCGATTGTGACCGTGAGACATAAACCTAGTACATGTGAAGTGTTGGAAATTTTGGTAAACAAACAATTTCCCAATTGTTGGACACATTTTGAATTTGTGGTCAAAATATCTACAATAGTCTAAAATTGATAAAAAAAAAAAATTATCTGTAGGAAACATACCTAGAACTATCTTATATCTTTATCTCTAGAAATTCGAAATAGCTATTAACACCACACCAAAAGCGACAAACTCACTCAAATTAGTATCTCAATTCAATTGTTAGGAGTAAAGAAACATTTAAGTATTTTTTCCGTCTTAGTTAACATATCACTGCAATTGGCGCCGACACCATCCACAACACACTATTAAGTATTTTTAATATTACAAAGATAGGATAATTCAAGTGTTATAATAAATGTGGAAAGGTGGAGGTTATTGGTGGCTGGAAGTTAATGAGTGTTGTTAAAAAACGAGAGCACCCATTTCAACTCAAGAACAAACTTTCTTAATCAATCATATCAAATGTTCAATCAAAACTCTCATCGCGACAATGGCAAGCTACTTATAATTAACAAATAAAATTATATTAAAACTCATCACAAGAATAGACAGTTACTTTAAACCAATCAAAATTTAAATTTTAACATAGCTGCTATTTTGGTGGACACTTCCACGACAACAGATTAAAGTCTATGAAGAACTTACCATTTTAGGCCGAATAGGGAATAGAACACTTTCTGTTCTCGATGTAAGAGTTGATCCTCTCTTTTGACTTTTGGAGCAGTAAGTTTCAGGGGAAGGGTTTTGGTCGTCGTAATTGCGATTTTGTAAGAGGTGCAACAGTTTTAAAAACTTAGGTTATCTCTTAATTGGATAGGGTCATTCCTTTTTCTGGTACTCAGACCCTCTATTAGTTGTATTTTCACGTCTCCAAACATAAGTGCTTAACCCTTTTGCTTGCAATGACGACTCACTGGCAAGCCTTTCTTTTTTCTCCCCTCCTCCAACCTACGTCATATTAATATTTCAAATCCGACCATCCTTCTAAAGTCTGTTAAGAGACCCTGGACCGGAAAGCAGTGTATTTTTTCTCAAATACACTGCTTTCCTTAATATCTGTTGTTTATTTCAAAAATGTATTGGCTGGGCCTAAAGAAACAATAAAAATTAAATTTAACTTCTTCAACCATCAATTGCTTAGAACTAAATACTTCAAAATTTAAATTTTCCTCAATCAAAGTGGTTGGAGTGTCTTCTGTATATAGAAAATTACTTCATCGAATCAGCTCTCCACTCTGAGAATTAATCAATTCACCAAATCACCGTAAATATTTTATACTTCCTGCCTGTAACCAGATATTTCTAACAATGTACACTGGTGTGCAAAACTTAAGCAACAGGTGGGTTTTTTGCCATAACTTCACGAGAAATCATCTGAGAGACATGAAATTCAGATATGAGAGAAAGTATTATGTGCGTAAAGGATGACGAAAGTATCGGCGCTGAAAAAGGAACACAATGCATACGGTATGGAATCAAACAAAAACAAGCTTTATTGAACGCATAGTGTCGTGACTCATGATTGTCTATCGAAGAGGAAGAAAAACAAGCAGATATTCCTTAATATGGGATATGCCCTCCCCTCACTGGAATGGTTGCTTCGCACCGTCTCCGCATACTCAGAACCAGCTGGTGCAACATTTCTTGCGGTAGGAGCCCCCATTCCTCAATCAGCATCTGTTTGAGTTGTTGGGTGTTCTCCGGAGGATGTAAGCGTGCTGTAATGCGTCTCCCCAAAGCATCCCACACATGTTCGATGGGATTTAAATCTGGGGAGTACGCTGGCCAATCCATTCGAGTGATATCTTCACTTTCCAGTAGCTCCTCAACAGCAAGAGCCCCTGATGTGGCCGTTCATTGCCATCCATAAAAATGAAGTCTGGGCCAATGGCACCTCGGAACAGACGCCCATAAGGAAGGAGTACCTCCTCACAATAGTGATCCCCGGTTACAGACACTCTGTCGAAAACGTGGAGCTCAGTTCGCCCGTTCAGCATAATGCCTCCCCAGACAAGAACTCCAGGACCACCGTTATGGTGTCTTTCCTTGATGTTACTGGGATAAAACCGGGTCCCGACCTCTCTCCAAATCAAAACGCGTTGAGAATCGCTTCCGATACTGAACCTACTCTCATCCGTAAAGAGGACACGACTCCATTGATCAGTTCTCCAGTTTTTGGGCTCTCTGCACCAATGTAAACGGTGGCGTCGATGGCCAACTTTCAAAGGGAGGCAGCGTTCAGGACAGCGGGTGAATAGGCCCCCTCTGTGAAGGTGTCTGGCACCGCGAAGACTGTGTAAACCGCTACACTTGTCGCCCAGTTGCTGTACAGAGTTGCTGAGCAAATTCGCTTGCTGACTAATGTCGGCCTCTTTTCGCCTGCAGGACTATTTATCGGTCCTCCCCTGCAGTTGTCGTACTCGGGCGGCCACCACCAACCTTTCTAACAGCTGTACCTGTGGTTTGGAACGCATTCCAAGCGCGCGAAACAACTCTTTTGTTGATTCCGAACTCTGCAGCTACACTGGTGACAGTACGCTCTTCTTCCTGCTTTCCGATCATTCTTCCACGTGTGAAGTCATCCAGGTGATTTCTTCTTGCCATATTTCACGAACTGACTCACTGGCACTTGCAGCGAATATGTTGAATTGCGTCTCCGTCCTTCCTTTTATTTTACTGTTGAGCTGCGAGCGCCGACATCACGCGTTTTGCGTACGCTCACGTCGCCCCTGACGTTTCGTTCCTGATATTTGCATACGCATGACATTTCTACTGACTTACGTGTTCATGGTACTGATCTCCAGACGTCCTTTTCTGCAATTTCATGGCTATTTGCTAAATTTTTACATTGTTGCTTAAGTTTTGCACACCAGTGTATTTAAAAGTTTCTTATGTTCTGGATTTTGATCACTCTGCTCGAGAATTTTGAGCAATTAAATTGTAATACTTTCATGGGTATATCTGAATAAATTTGATAATCTGATATTTATTGAAAACTGGGTTTCTTCTGTTATTAAAATTTAAGTGCTGCTATTTTCAACATATGTCTATACTACAGTAAAAGTGAGTTTACTACTCACTGATTATTTTAATTTCATAACTAAATATAGTTGGGATTAATAATTTCTGCTACATATAATTTGAAAACACTATTTAAATAAGAATGTTACCTATCGTATCAAAAATAGACTGAGAAATTCCTTGAGACACAACAATCGTTTTTCACTTTAAACGATTTTTTTACTTTCTCATCTATCACAGAAGATATGGTAATCGGCCAAAAATTCGACATCAATTCTTAGACGTAACATAATATGTTTCTAAAAATTTAAAAGTCTAGAAAGTATCTGTCTGTTCCGCTAACAATTGAACCGTTTATAAGACGGAATATGATGAATAGATTTTAGTTATACCTGAAAAGTTAACTATTTTGGTGCTGTTCTTATCATATAAATGCATCCTAAGATGATCGACATCAATGAATTTAAAAGACAACAATTGAGGAATAAAAATGGAAAACGACCTAAGTACCAAAAAAAAAAAAATCGAAACTCTTTTTTTTAGGGAAAAATGTCCTAAAGATCAAGCTAAACAAAATGGAGAACGTCCAAAGTGCGAACTCCAGTAGCAATAGTGCAGATTCAATCTGAAGTATGTACTTAACCATTGCCTTAAGTACCAGATGCGATCATTTTTAGGCTCTACTGAAATTTTTTCTTTTTTGGACTTAAGTCGTTTTCTATTTCTAGTCCTCAATTCTATGACAAATTATCCAAAATATGTTACAGAAACACAACTAAACCAAACACTTTATTTCCCACACCCTCAAAAATCACTCCTCCCAAATCATTCCTAATATTATAGGTTTGACATATTTTAAAATCATTATTAAGGATGTTTTTATAGTTTTTAATTTTTTTTATTTTTCTATATATTTCTCTCCACTTTCTCTTTATCTTTCTTTCTCCTTTTTTCTTTTCTGTTATCTAGCAATCTGCTTTTCGGATGAAATCGGTGAATAAATCTGTTATATCTGCATAAGTCTTTGACAACACGAATCACGAATAAGGCTGCCTTACTTCCACCACACATAAGGATAATTTATTGCACTGTGTTGGTGATCGTTGCCACATCTGGACACCGTGTCTAAGGAAGAGAATTTCTTTATCGAACTTCTTTTTCGAAAAATAGTACACTGCAAATCTAATATTACTTGTAATTGCGCATCACTGATACTTCCATCTGATGTATTTAAGTTCTTGTTAATAATGCTTCCCCATAAAAATCCTATAGTCCATCTAAAATCAAAATAAAACTCATTCTTTTAAATTTAACAAAGATCATATCATTTTTTTTTTTTTTGACAAACTCAAGTTCTATAGGGTTTTAGTTATTTTTTTGTTACTCATACAACCAAATACATCTTTATTTCAGCTTTTCATTAAAATTCAGTTTACTTTGCATGCCTTTTGAGTTGCGCTAATATAATTTCGTTTTTTTTTTTTTTTTTTTCAGAAGATATAATTTCACCTGTAAAAAAAGGCCAGTGTTGTAAAATAGGTCAATATCTTCTTTTAATTAATCATATAAACTAAATATTTCCTTTAAATATCATTTACAAAAAATTTTAGTTTTCTAAAGTAGGTAACTACTTTGCTATTATATGTTCATAAATTTATGGATAAAACTATCAAAATAACGAGTTTAAAAAAAAAAAAAAAAAAAAAAAAAAAACCCACACCCTGAAGCTTTTTTTATTTTTGAAATAAATAGCTTAGTTTCAAAATGATCTGAAATTAAAACTTTATACAATATTAATCAACTTTTGCAAACAATTAGTTGCAGAATATTTCACTAAAAACTTGTAGAACTCTAAATTAACACATTTTTCTAGATTAATATCGTATTAAATTGATTTTTTTCATTGATATAAGTTTAATGTGTTTTTATTTTAACAATGTAATTTTTTTTTTAAAAAGTTACTTTGTTAAAGGGAAATAAAACATTTACGTCTTACTTTTAAGATAGTTATTTATAATAAAACTTGATAGTCACTTTTAAAGTTTTCGACAAATAATGTTTACGTTGAGAAAGATTCTAATTCCTATTCCAGAGCAAAGCCTTTTCTTGAATTTTATGAAGTTTAGACAATATTTCTTAGCCAAAATTAACCGAGTTATAAGCACGTGAGAAACACGGCATCATTGATATTTACCAGACCGCACAAATGGAGCCAAGTTTAAGGGTAATTACGCACGGGTCCTTTGAACTCAAAGCCATTAACGTTCTGAATTAGTGAGAGACATTTTTAAAAAAGAAGTAAAGTTCAATTAGGAAGTCACTTAAATATCACTCAAATTACCCTCAGTGGACATATATTAGTATTTAACTAGTAAAATTAGAAGGCTTTCACGATTCATTAAAATGACGAAAATCTCCTTTACCAAAATTGGAACAATTTGTTTATCACGATCTATTTGTAGAATGAAAATACTCTTTTGAGAAATAAATGTAATTTCAATAATTGGAAGTAATTACTGATTTTTATTTACTTAGTACAAATGGAATACACTTTAGACAACTAAGGTATACATGGCCTGAACTAAGGTAAGAATCCTGGTTTAAAATGGTTTATAGTAAATATGATGAAGTACGTTGTCGGGGAATTCCATATTAATTTGACTTAAATTAAATTCTTAAAAATTGCGGTATAAAGTATATCGATATAAAATTTCCATAAACATATTATTTATCTATTTCGATTTGTTAAAACAGTATAATTTACAGTTGCATATTAGAGAAAATATATACGTGTTCTCAATGATGCCATTGCCCATACATCTTAATGGTTTACAATTGCTTCATTTAATCGCAATTACCGAATCTTTACAAATTTTACTTTCGAGAACATTATTTAAATTGAAATATATTTCCGATTCAAATGAACTGGCAATGATCTTCGGTCAATGCATGGTGCCAGAAACCCGGTGCTGCAAATATTTAAAGGAAAATTTCTCACGAGTGAATGGTTTGGAAATTAGTGCCATTTCTATAAAGAATTATTTTGTTGATCGTATATGACGTGAACTTCAGGCCATGTATGTTTTTGAGAGGTATATAGATATGGTTAAGAGATATCGAGATGGCTTAGAGATACAAGAGAGGTAAAGTCATTGAATATTTCATAAGAATTTTCTTCAATAATTTAAATCTTATCCCATTACATGAAAATACTCTTTCACATAATTGGTTTTAACTCTGCGCGATACTACTGTTATTAAATTTTGTTGCAAAATTTATTAAAACATTTATGACTTTAAGGTCGTTATTAGCTTTCACTTTCCAAACTAAAGTATTCTTCTAATTTTCGATTTAAACTTCTTAATTCTTTAAAGCATTGCCTAGGGATGAGATTTAATGTTAAGTGAATGAGTGGTTTTTTCTGCTTGTGTTTCTTATAAAAGGAAACTTTCTCCCAGATACTACTCTTGGGTTTTGCTTTAGGTAACCGGCAATTGATCAGAAAACAAAAATAAAAACAAGCATAAATACAAATATGTGTGTGTGCGTATTTTTCAATATATTTTTTACTGTTTGTGATTTATGGTGTTAAATGTTATTGTGTGTTATTAGTCAATGTTATAACCTGTACAGACACCAAAATTTAAAAATCATGTATATTTCGAACTATGTAGAAAAATATTGTAACATATCGCTAAATTTGTCAATAGATTTTCAGTGTGCTATGAAATATATAGTAAAAAATAATAAATATATTATTGGCAGCACTAAAAATAAAATTCGTAAATAAGAAATGCATATTTTTTAAAAGATTTAATTTTATATTTCCTTTTACTTTACCTCTTTATGCAATTATCTTTTATGACTGAAGGTAATTGTCTTAGGGATAAAAGAATTAACAATAGAAATTCAACAATATATGTTAACTTCTAGATATGTTTCATTCCTGGCTGATGGATATGAATTACTCAAATATTAGCATCATATAAATGAAAGTAATGTTACTACGTTGTTCTTTGTTTACATGTTTATAGTTCTGACTGACAGTCATTAGATGCCAGCGACTAGCACCATGTAAATGCTTGATACCAGTCATTGTATAAAACTGTTTTCCATTGCCACGTCAAAAACTACCACCTTCCAGTAGATCAAATATTTCTATTTGTTGTTGCACAGTGTTCTTTCGTGACCACCTACTGGCCTAGTAAAGTGAACTGGTGGTACTGTGTGAACAGAAAGTACATCCAAACTAGAATTCGAATAAAGCCCATTCCAGTGGCTTCCCAATTAACTTATTAAGCCTTTAAAATAACCGAACTTAAGATATCGTTCGTTATCGTTTATGCAGACTAAGTTTAATTTGGGAGTGTTTATCGTAACAGTAGAAGAAAAAATATGCACAGGATATTATGCAGTTTTAATTGTCGTTACTTAAAACTTTAAGAATGCAAATTTTATTTAAAAAAGTAAGTATGATAATATAAAATTTAATTGCAGTGAATTATAAATTGTATTAAAAGAAACGATTGTAATATTTTACTAATTTGTCTTATTATTTCAATGTCAAATTAAAGCAATAAACGCCACTTTCAAAATTATGTACATAAACTTTTCGTAAATATGCCATGAATTGAAAACAATTGGTGAAAAAGAAATAGCAACAATCTCCAACAATTAAATTAAATATTCAATTGATAACAATACAAGACATAAATGGTGATAAACGTGAATTAATATAAAAATGTATCTAAAATAATGAATTGACATGAACACTTACATGTTACATGTAGATTTAAAAAACTGCATAAGGCTTTGAACACCATATCATGTGATAGGATACACATTCTGTATATACACGTTCTTTTTGCATTATAAATTTTAGTGAAGAACAGAGAGAAAACATACGTATAATTCATCTATATATGTAAATAATGTCGATAAATATTTCATATCTTGCATAAAAAAATTAGTTCTTATTGCAGTACTTCAAAATAGCTCTTTTATGAATCATTTCCTGTACACTGCTCAATTATTCAGCTTGTTCATATCAATTTTTCTGCAAACTCTCATCTCGTCTATGTTGGCTTTTTTTTTTGTTTTTGTTTTATAGAAATAAATATTTTAAAGCAAGGGATTACTTCCTAGAAAACTATTTCCGTGAAAGGACGAGAAATAAAGAAAAGTGACTTGGATGTCTCCCAAATGAGAATTCAACGAGTAAAGGCTCTTTAGAACACTTTGCAGAACAAACAGCTTAAACACGTTGCTACCTCCGGCATAAAATATTGACGAAAGCTAACATGGGAAATTCTTTCTGACGTCTGTTTTTGAGTAATAAATAAATGAATTGCGGTAACTCACAGAAACCCACGTACATGTTTCTAAAAAGTGTTCAAACTCTTTTCATTCAAAAGTAGAGAAACATACTTTTTGTAATTATTATTCCGTTGAAAACACGTAGCAAGTAGTCACAATATTGGTTTATTCATAAGTCCCATGATGCTTTAGTGCATGATGATTTAGTTTTCCTTTTTACAAAGTTAAGTAGAAGTATAGAACTAAATTAATTATTGAATTTTCTAAACTATGTTTTAAAAATCATAACAGATACGGTTAAAATAATTTAACTTTGCATTTCTTTCGTTTTTGAGTTCTTTTGTTGGTATGGAATATTAAAATATTTATATGCAGTTTTTGCTGAGTACATAATAAATTAACTTTTTATCGTTTTCTCAGTTTTTTCGATTGTAAAAATTTTAGTTATAATGTGTTTTAATAATAAACTGTATTTTTTAAATTAATTTTATCGTAATTTCTATTTAATAATTACCAAATTTTTAAATAATTAAACTACAGAAATGTTTGCTTAAACCCAAAACCGAAACATCACATGTAATATATGCTACTTAAGTAAATATATAATATCTAATAACTGATTTTTATAATGTAAACTAATTGGTTGGGGTGCATTTATTAGAGGGAAAAAAAAAATTAGTTTTTGGGAGATGTCGATTTCCTGCTCTGATTAGAAAAAAAATAGAGTCTAAGAGTGTTTTACTTTTAACATGGTAGAAAATACCTAAATATATAGTTTCTTCTGGAACCTAGATATATACAGTTTTTCTTTTCTTTCTCACGTAAATTTCTGATTTTTATCTTACATTACGAGAGAACTGATGTGGTAAGGGAAACTGAACTACAAGAGATATAGCTGTACTTAAGGACATTACCTCTTACAAAATTGGAATATAATGAGATTTCACTGACGGCATGTGAGCAAAGCATTAACACGAATCCGTGTTTTCAGCGGAATCACTAGTTTAGACAAGTTGATGGAGCTATTTTTGTTCATTTTTAATGTCAAAAGTAAGATGTTTTTGTTGAAGTTTTCGATTATTTACTTGTTGTAGTTAACAGTAAGGAAATTGAGTGTATACATTCTTTTTACCACGTATCTTGAGTCAGTACTTCAGTATTTTACTTCAAGCTTGTGACACCATCAATATCTCCTATGCAATTCAAAATGACTAGAGAGCGTAACAATGGAGACCTTAAGTCGTCTTGCCAAAGGATAACTATAAATCGGAAATCAATATTTATAGATAACAACATGGATGAGTGCAATAATGAAGCATACAATAGAATTTCCAAATTACCTGCTCTTACAGTGGTTGGTGACACTCTCCGAAGTTAAAATAAAATTTGTATAAAATCTAAATGTAGATGCATCTTTTCCTTCGTGACCTGATTCCTTTCCCTGGATTCGTCAACTTCTGTCCAGAAGTGGGGAAAGGAAGCTGTATTTAAGAATATAGGACATTCGGATTGGGTTTAGTATATTATTCACTCTCATTATAACAAAGCGAAAGCATAGAACTGTATAACCAAATAAATTTTCTTTAAAAAAAAAAAAAAAAAAAAAAAAAAAAAACGACGGAATTTGTATGAGCCAAAGAAAAATCTAGAAACATAAAAATATAGGAGCGTACTTTTGTTAGGATAACAAACCACTTTAATATACACTTATATGAGGGTTTTAATTCTAGTACTTTATAGTATTTGACTGCTACTTGTACACTAAGGTGGATTAACAAAAACCTTTTTTTCAGAATGTATGTCGTTACTATGTTCGATAGTTACCATTTAGGATTTAAACTGAAAGTGTAAAATTTGAAGCACTTGAAAACATAACTTAGGATTCTACAAAGCTACTTAAAATTAGAATTTTAATACATGACACAAAAAATTTAGAGATTTTAGAAAAATATTTAAAATACAAAGAGATTTATGTGACACTGCGTACTGTTTTTTGTAAAGTGCCTTAAACAAACATATAAAACATGAATTATATAAATACATAATTTAATGATCCATTAAATAATGTATTTTTGAAATTTCTACGACTTCTAAATTAAAACCTTTTCATGAAAAATGAATAAAATATTAGATTTTCTACAATTATTAAAATGGTAAAATTATGGAATTGTAAATGTTACCATTCCCAATGTTCATTTTAAAGGGCTCAAAACTGTATACAAAACTTTAAGTTATGTGAAGTGCTATTTGTGTGTTCTTTAAATCTCTTGAAGCTTAAATTTTATCATAAAAAGTAAAAAAAAAAAAAAAAAAAGTTTTTTAAAAAATTCGTTTAAAATAAAGAATTATAATTAAGAAACACCAGTTTTATTCTTAGAGAAGTATTTAATAGTTTAATGAATTCAAAAACTAAAGTGCCTATGCACTGAATTTTTAGTCATATACATTTTAATGTATTACTTCAACATTATCTCATAGAAAAATTTGATCATAAAACAACAAGCTCAAGAAGATATACTTGTGCAATTGTAAAAATATCTGCTAAAAAGTTTAAAATACCTAGTTTTTCAATCCAAATAATTAACATTGATATGACAAAAACGTTAGAAACTTTAGTACTGACCAACTGTAGCTATAAAAAATTTGCCAAGCAATTTCTGAAGGAAACTTTTCAAACTCGAAAAAAACAGAGAACTTGGAAAGATTTTCAATTCGTGATGGTTCACTTTGGAAAATTATATTATGCGAGTTTGAATTGCAAATAGCCGATTAAAAATATTAAAAATAAATGAATTACAAAAAATAATGTACAGTTTTAAACATATATAATATTTCGAACTAAAATCATCAACTTACATGCAATGCAAAGTCAGATCTTACTTTCATCAAATAAATATTCTGTAAAAATAGCAGTACCATTTTCGTAATATTTTCAGTTTGTAGGTAGAAGCAATCAGTAAACTTATTTCGCAAACGGACTATTTCAGATAGCTCTGTAATATTTCTTTTGTATTATAGGATAAGCTTTCTTTTGGAACAAATGATGCATATATATATATTACTGGAATTTGATTCAAAATGATTGTCCCAAATTATACCATAGTTTAAAATGAATCCTCATTTTTATAATGGTTTCGGATGAATATTGTTTCCATGTATGGAAAGATTCCATGATTTCTATTTCATATTAATTTCGAATCGAATTGTATTTTCTTGAGTAGATTTTCCACAATTTAAAGCGTAGATTGTTTTCCAATTAATTAATTCATTTATTTGTAGCCGTATTTTGATGCGCTTATTGTAAACTACAAGAAAAAGATAATGGATCTGTAACAAATCACTATCACGTACCAAAACTACTTTTTCAAGAAGTAAATACGAAAATTACAAACTAGCGAGACAAGTTCAACTTCTGAAAAAGACTTTCTTACCCAAAAGAAATGTACAAGAAGTTTGTTACGTTCCTTTTAAAACAGAAAACGCATTTGAGATCATTAGGCTATCTTTCAAAAGTTTCATTAAAGTAAAACTTGTGTTTCATACAATATGCATAAAGAATATGAACCGGTAGAGAAGGACAGGTTAAGGATTTATTTACTTACTAAAGAAATATGTTTTTGTTAATATGTTTTAACATAACTTACTTTCCTTCACTTTACTTGCGTTTTCAGGGAATGTTTTAATAATACTTTCTGTTTCAAATGTATACATAAAAGGGCATAATGCATTTTTACTATCATTTAAGCATATGTTAACATACGGTAATAAAAATATTGCATTTGGTCGATTTTTTTAAAAAAACTTTTTCTTTAATTTCTTCACTTTTGGAAAGTACTGTGCTAAAAAATGTTGCTAGAATTTTTGTTGTCTGTGTGTCTCTGTCAGCATAACTCCAGAGAGGAATGACCCACGGTATTCAACTTTTGCAAACAAGTTAGTGGTGGCCATGGGACCTTCCATAAAGGTTTTCGTCAAAATTTCACCTGTGCATAAGTTATCTGCTATTGAAAAATTACGTTTTTCAGCAATAATACGGCTTTAACGATTTTAATCAAACTCACTGTGGTATTCGCTCTTAAGGTATTCTATGAAATATGTTTATTAAATGCAAAATAGCTATATGTCGGCTCTCTAAAGCATTCCTTCTATAATTTGAAATATATTAAATCGTTAAGAATGATAAAAAACAAAAAAGATAAAGTTCAACCAGAATCAATTCAAATATTGGTTGGTACTTACCAGTCAAGCCATAAGCAACCCCAAAAGCTTGAGCTATATATATAAAACACACTGTTATTTTATTAGATGTACTTTGTAATCGAAAGTTTTAGAAAATTCGATATCTGTAGAGTTTATGCAACTATTCACATAGTTTTGTTATTAAAATTCGTATCACATTTTAAAAGTTGATGCTGTTTTTTACAAATTTAATTTTGTAAAATTTTGGGTTAAAATTGTAACTTATTCAATATTCTATTATTCTTTATATGGTATTTTTAATAATTTTCCCAAATAGTATGTTTTTGTAGCATTTTTAAAAAAATATATTTTCCTCTTACTGATGCCAAAAACTGAGTTCGTAAAATTTCCATCGGATATACTATCAGACATTTATTTCTAATTTTACAATTCATTTGAACATTTTTCTAGACTTGTCCACATGCATGGGTCGATCCAAATCGAAACCCATATACTTCGTATTATAAGTAGTAGTGATCTATTTTCGGCTTAAGTCTCTACGTGATCCAAAGGTTAGTATAGACAGAGTTAATTTTAGAAATTTAAAAGACTTAAAATTCTATAAGTCATTTATTTGTTCAAAATATCTTACATATTAGAAGCATTTAAATTTACCATCAATGTTGCTTTACCAGGGAATGATCCACCAATTAACTGTTCCGAATGTACTTTGTATAAGTAACTGTTGGTTAACTGGTGGTTCCGGTTATGAATACGTTTGAATGATAATGAGAAATATGTATCTTCATGTTTTAGTAATCTTTTATTTGCAATCTCAAGATTCGATAACGTGGATTACAATCCAACTTTTTCGACAAGCGGTGACTCATTCCATGGTACAAGTATCCCTGACTGTCAGGATGTAAATGAAAGTATATTTCTTATCAGAAAATATCAACTTTAACATGTGTTCCTACCCTCACTGAAGAGTATCAAAATGTTCCTCTAGCTTATTCACTGGCTAAGCAGCCAACATTTCCTGTTGATTATATTACTCTAGAGTCCATGACATTTGAAAGTAAAGTTGAAAGATAAGTATTACGGAATATAGAATTTCTAAAAACTTAGTTGACGAATGTGGCAAACAGAACATATCATGGTTGATAGAAAGTGAAAAGAAACGTAATAAAATTATTATCTGCATTTCTCTTTTTTCCAGAAGAATCGAAATCAATGGCAGTGCTAAAGCATGTGATGAACACCATAAGTCAACGATAACTTTATTTAACCAGAAACAAGTACTTGTGATCATCGTGGATCATCATCAGCAACTGTATACTTTAGCAAAAATGATTCAATGTCATTTTACAGAAACATATAGTGCAAATAAATTCTTTTTTGTAGTTGGTTCGTTGCATATTGAACGAAAAAAAGACACTGCTTTTGGTAAACATTGAGCTAAAAATGGTTGAATAGAAAAGCATTGGTAAAAGAAAATGTTGCTATATCCGGAGCCACACATTCTTGCACAACGGTCTCTAACATTACAAAGATGAGATTGGTCGACTATATTACATAGTAAGTAATATACCAGTTTATTATTAATGCTTACAATAAAAAATAGATTGTAAGCAATGTGGTGTCAATAGATTTTGACAATTGAAAGGTTAATACAGCAGCAAAAGTTTCAATGTTTAAAACCGAGTACTTGTCTCAACCTGGATTTTCTCATACTGCTTGTTTATGTTGAATTGCAAGAGAAACAATATGAATTCCCTTTTAAGTATTATTGCAAGATATTCTGACATAAACGAGAAAAAATACACTTGGTAATTTCGTTGTTGTTAACAATATGCAATGTAATTTTGATTACTTCCTTTATACTAAAATGTACAATAATTTTTTTTGTCGGTAATGGTTAAATTAAAATGTACTTAATAATAATGCAACTATCAACATCTCGATATATATATTATTTGTGTAGATGATATAGTTTAAGCATAGGGAATTTATTTAAAATGACAGCTGGTCCTAATTTTATGATCTGTTAAAAAGTCCAATCATGTTTGAATTCTAACATTTATTTTCAAAATTATTAAGCTATAAATTCAACATAGATCTATTGTATGTACTATTTGTAGTTTAATTGGGATAACTGGTTAAGACTTCAAATTTAAAGCAATATGGAAGCCAGTGGCCAACAAATCCTGATTTTAGTTTTTTTTTTCTGAATTACTAAATACATTTTTCTGACAATGTAAATGAGGAGGCTTACAGCTTGTTTCATTTATAAGTTTTGATCATAACCTAATTGAATTTGATTTTCAGCAGTTAACTTCTTAAATTAGCATGTGAGCTAACTTATGGTTAGAATTGCAGTCACTTTCGGATGAAAATTGCCATTTTAAATACAGCATAACCATCTTTACAGTTTGATATACAGAACATGTGTTTTAAACCTGATACTTTTTAATACTTTAAGCCTAACTCAAAAGAAGTCTGCATCTCAAATGTTTGGCTGCTTACTCGTCTTAAAAATATCAGAATGGTCTTTTGTATCGATGTTGCTTCACGAAGTACAGTTTTTTCCCCTTCTAGTTACAGTACAAGTAATGTAACACAATACTTTTCCTTGTACAATAGTAGATATTCTTTCTCGTTTTTAGCTGTCCACCTTTTTTAAATTCCTTGCAAAAACTGATACTCGACCCACTTGCCTTCCAAAAACGATACTCACATGTTTAATATTTTTGCTTTGAAAATGAGTGTAGGTACAGATAAATACAAATAGCTGACCAATGATCAAGTTTGTATTACATAACCCGTTTTTTTTTTATTTTTTTTTATTTTTTTTTTATATTTGAAATAAATATATTGAACTCATAAAATTAAATATTTCTAGACTCAAATTTTCCCCTGTTCAAGGAAATACTTTTTAGTTGAGTTTTAAAAAGTTTTATCACTATATAAATTTTTGTATGATGCAAAAATCT
Organism: Linyphia triangularis; assembly: GCA_963978545.1. Lineage (NCBI taxonomy): Eukaryota > Metazoa > Arthropoda > Arachnida > Araneae > Linyphiidae > Linyphia > Linyphia triangularis. Next base: position 53,933,956 of record OZ021722.1, on the reverse strand, counting down.
AATTTCTTTCTTGTTATAATAATGAAAATTGTTAATTGATACATAGTGTTGTAACACTTTTATATTTTTTCAATTCATAATTATTCCGTTAAAAATATAGCTATTTTTTTAAATGTGAATAAGATCAGTGTATTTAAATTTTAAATTAATTTAATTCAAAATTAAAGGTCACTGTTTCATCAACATATTTAAAAATATTCTGAATTACTAAATAATACCTTTCATGAAAACATTCTTGAGTTTTATCATTTAGAATAAATAATAAGTAGGTTTTTCACTTTTAGGTATATTAAACAATGATTAAGAAATTTTATTATATGTTAAGTGAGTCTTTATTTTAACTTTATTGCATTACTGTTATACGACGTACTAAAAATATAAATACACATTCTTATTTAATTTGTAGAGTTGATATTCAATTTCATTAATCCTCCACTTGATGCATAAATTACACATTGGAAGCTGAGGTAATTTGTCACGATATTTTTAATTTTTGTCTAAACTTTCCCACAAAGTTCCGCTTATCGAAAAGCAGATTCATTTATCAAATGTGTCTTTATGTAAACCATTCTCTCTTTCTTTTCGTCTTTGCATCATCTCACGTTAAGAAGACTTAAATAATGATGCTAGTACGAATATTAACTGCGTCAACTCAGTCAAAACATCGTGCGTGAGTGGCATCATTACCCCGTTTAAGTATGATTCTTTTTCAAACACTCAGGAATCTGCTGTTTAATGTTCCAGATTCTCTCACGATTGTGACGAAAAGTACAAATTTCATAAGTATCTTGCATGCGTAATACTGTCATGCAATTGCAAAAGTTTTCCAAATATAATGTGAAATGCAAGTGTTATAAAGCTTGATATTCAAAAGACTTTTTATTTTTATAACTTTTTATCGTTTATAAACTTATTTTATTATATAGTAAACTATGACACTATTTAATCTTTTATGATTTATGGCCATATATTTGTCCAATATAGATTTGTTGGATCTTTTTCAGTTTACTATATTTTAATGTAAATAGGTATGCAAGTAATTTTTTTATAAGATATATCGATGATTTTGTTACTTCGTATTTATAGGCAATATGCGTGGTTTTTAAAACATCATATTTACAATTCTGAACAAATGTAAAAGGTGAAATGGTCAGTGTTAAAACTGTTAGTGTTAGTTTGCAACTGACTATAATATTATGGTCACTATTAAAATTTCTGATGAGATATAAAAATTCACTGATGAGACATCTGAGGTCATAACATATTGCTCCCAACGAATCATATTGTTCAACAACATTTTGAATGTAGAATTTTATTTCAATGGATTCTTGCACCTGATAAATATATTGATATTTATTTTCACTGTATATTTTCTCACTGTATATAAAAATTTGGAAATTTATTTTATTTTTATCTTTTGATGTATAATTTGGAATGGTTTAAGCATATCATATATCTTTTTCAATAATATATTAATATCATTTTAATACTTAAACAATGCCTTTTTTATTTTGAAATTCCAAAATAATTCCTTAAAAAATAATTATTCGTAGTTTTCTAAATAAGTTCCACTTTTAATAGTTCAATAAGAAATATAAAAACAAATTAGACTTAAGCGCGTTGACTTAAAAGCAGTGTAATTTAGAAATCTCAGCAGTATTATCTAATTTAATATTTATTTTGTCATTTCATTATCCTGTTGTTTACTATGGAATTATTTTGTCTGTGTTTCACGTTTTCGAAACAGCTGTATCTATATTTATTATACTAAGTACGGTGACTAGAAAAAATAACTTCTATAATAATCTCAAATTGTGTTTCATTGAAGTATGTGAAAATCTTTGTACTCGTACTATATAAAATATTTTGAAATAATACCCCCAGTAGCACCAATACGCTGTTCAATATCTCTAAACACCAGCCAATCCCGATGTGGACCGTTGTAGACTGTCCGTTACTACGGAACTTGGACAATATCACTCAGTGCTGGATAAAATATACTGAAAGTTTTGAAATGTTGATACAGAAAATATTTTTTATAAGAAAAGACGGAGGTGTAAAAAATATGTTTTTTGATGGTTTTGACTAGTTCATTAAAAAAAAAAAAAAAAAAAAAAATGTATTCTGAAACGATGGTCGACATGGATCAGCCCATCCCCTGTAACGACTTGGCCAATATCTCTGTGATACATGGGAAGTTTTGCAGGATTTAGGAAACATAACTTATGTAATAATCTCAATTTATATTCCATTGCTGTATGTGAATATTTTAGTAGTATAAATAAAATCTTTTGAAATAATATTCTAGCCATACATATTTTTCTATTTTTAAACTGAATATTTAATTCTCAGTATTCTTAAGACGCCTGATTCAAATTAACTAAATTTATGCAAAATTGCTTGATTGGTGTTTGCATCATTCAATATCTGCTTTTTTAAACCAAAATACAATTCAGCACCCCTATTGAATCGAATCATAAACTTAACCACCATTGTACGACAAAACGATAAACACACAACAACACGATTTATTGCGATTGTTTTTCTTTCGCACAACCATAAAACACAGAACAAGTTTCTATGCAGAATAATAAATACACCACAAGCTCAATATTTTAGTCCCCACCTAGATCGTAATTAACGTATGGCTCCCATAAAAACAACGCAGTTTTATAAAAAGCAAAAACAAATAAACGATCGAGGGATATTATAGTGTTGAAAATAATCACGCTGTAACAAATGAACGACGTTATGCTGTAGCTGGGATTACTACAGTCATAACTCGACAGGAGCTCAAGACTTACTTTGTCGATGGATCATTTCGCGATGAAAAATTCCAAACTTTCGTACTCCGACAGTGAGATTGTTTTATTAAGGTGTTTTTCAAAGGATTACAGGATGGACAAAAAATAGGTATGAAGATTAGGATATGTTTTTTTACATGGGGGTTCGTTGATATGATCACGGACGAGCGGTTAGAGTTTTTGTTGTAAGAATTGCTGGAAAATCAAATGTTTTCATTGAAAGATAAAGTTTGCTTGTGTTGAGACATTTTTTCAGGAAAAGTAACTATTTTTAAAGCAAGAGGTAGTTTTTGTGTTAATGTGTTTTCAATAAAAAATATTTAGACTTTGAATTGCAAATGAGAAATAATTTGTATGAAGTGTAAAGTACTTGTAGTTACTTCAAGAGAAGAGTATGGATGTCGAATTAACGATTTAACTTTTAAACTCATTAAATCTTAAAATAGGCTCTTGATTAATAATTATCACGCAATTGACTGTGCTACAGAGTTAGTTAATTCTTATATATAAACTACAAATTATTATATTTGGTTTATTTTAGTCCCATTTTTTTATTAGATTATTTTTAATTATATAAAAAGGAAAAATTTAAATATAATAAATATAGCATAAACTAGACTTTTTTAGTTTGTTTAAAATGTATTTTTTATTTGTATCACCCAAAAAAATATTAAGGAAGAAACTAAAATTTATTTGAATATGTTTTCTGTGCTTTCATATTTTTCTTTAGTACTATTTCATTAATTATTAAACCAACGTAAATTTTTATTACCAGGGAACTGAATCCTACCATAATGAGTCAACACACGACATAGTTAGCACTGAAATCCTTTTGCTAACAGAAACATATAATATAAATGCATGCCAAAAAGTATATGACTGCCCAATCTATTTTCATTCAAATTGCTCTTCAGTGTTACCTAAATCACTCACAAATTGTACGACCGCCTTTACAATATTCATACAATCTTGAATATAAGCTAATGAAATATTGACATCAAATGGAAAACCGGTGACGCCTTTCAGAGAACATACGGGATGTAGCTTCACATTTTGCTTGAGAATACTTATTCAGAACAAATTATAAAACTAAGTCATTTCACTTTCTCACGCAAGATTCCGTGAAAATCTTCTCTCGATCGGAAAACTAAAATTCACTCTATGGCCGAGAATTTCAATCATTGAAATGAAGTGGTGAGTATTGATTTCAGAGAAAAGCCGTAAAATCAAGTTCTGTCGGAAGAATATTGGAGTTTTCACACTTATTTTGCATTTGCTAGCAGAAAAGCCAGGCTTTTGATATGAAACTGCTTCGATTATTTTGCAAGATGCAGAGTTCATTGTTGAGGATTTTGTTGAGCATATTTGGCATTTTTACCGATAACTTTTCCATTTGTGAGGGGTTTTCGAAATAGTTTAAAGATGTTGGAATACTGTGCTAAAAATTTTGAAGAGATTTGTCCTCGGGCAAAATTTTTTATTGATCTTTTGATCTAGAATTCAAAACTAAACTCTGAAAAATTACATCTTTTTGTTATTATATACAGACTTCGTACTTTTTCAAGAGAGCTTATGGGGGTCCGGTAACGAAAATAAAAAAAACTTTATGTATGTACATTTTTATGTCAAAAATTTATCTTAAGTACGAGATACTATTTATATATCTTTGAGATAATGTTTTCTTAAATATTGTGTTTAGTTATTTTTAAAAAAATTACAAACCAAGGAAAATCCATAATAATTGATTTTTGCGTATTTTGATATAAGTTAAGAAAATTTTTTTTTTTCAAAGTGAAAGCTTTCTGTAATACATAATTATATAAAGAAAATTTTGTCTTCACAGAATTTTGATAGGTGAATTAGAAATTTTTTTAAAAATTCTCAAAGTTAAAATATTGAAATTTTTGCTTTTTTTATGTAATTCTTTATGCTAAATGTTATATTTTAAAACAGAATTAAAAAAAATAAAATTCTGTGAAGACAAAATGTTTAAAACTATATAAATTAAATGCTCCAAAAATTTGAATAGCCAATTGTTAATGGTTCTGGAGATATATCGATTTGAATATGCAACATCTGTGAAAAACACTAGTGTTCGAAAAACGCACTTTAAGCAGACGCTTCAAGGTGGTACGACCATTAGTGATGTTTAAATCATAGGTAATTTTGAGGCGTTCTAATCACCCGAAGAATAAGATAAAAGCATCATTCTCTTCAGGAATGTATGAACTACTTTTTAAAATCAGAAAAAAAATTAGGATTTTTGATGAAATTTCGGTACTGGACCCCCTTATGTATAACAAGAGATTTTATGCCAGTTTAAAAATTAAAAAAATAATGAAAAAAATAAATAAATAAATAAATAAATAAATAAATAAATAAATAAATAAATAAATAAATAAATAAATAAATAAATAAATAAATAAATAAATAAATAAATAAATAAATAAATAAATAAATAAATAAATAAATAAATAAATAAATAAATAAATAAATAAATAAATAAATAAATAAATAAATAAATAAATAAATAAATAAATAAAAAAATTAATTAAAATGAGGATTCACTATTAAGTAAAAAGTTAACTTATATTATTTAGTAAATTTCGGTCCCCTAAATTCAGTTTTCTAATATTAATTAATACAAATGTATCATATAACAACGTCTCTCAATTAAATTGTCAACTACAGCTAATTCACTAATTGTTTGTTTAATCAGATGTATTGTAAGTTCTAGAGGACCTATTCCGGTTGCCTATTTCTGCCACATTTAAGTGTTTAACATAGTCAATTACAAACTCGTAATTTTAAGTCGGTTAGATAGCGAGATCGATACCTGAGCTAGCACCTCTCTCTCCTACCTCATTTCACCAACAACAGTAAGTTATGTTCACAACGGATTTAATGTGTAGCAGCAAATTTAATGAGCACAAAAAGTTGTGCTTAGGTTTATCAGAAAATTGTAATTTTATTTTTACACTTTAATGACAAAGTTACTCATTTTGCAACAAATAGTTTCTATAAGATATCTTAATTTTAAATAAAAAATAATATATTTAAGTTATTCTTATGCTGTGTTCAGATTTTGAAACTATTAATTTTACGATAACAGTTTGTAACATATCTAAGTATAACATGCGCAATTACAATTTTACATAAGAGGAAATCCTAATAAGGATCATTCCCTATACTCGCTATGTTACAATCTTCTAGCCCAGTGCCTTTAGAAACTATTTTCTATGAAACCTTGACATTTGGTGAGTAGGTAGGAAAAAGATCACTTAATAAAAAGACATAAATTGTTTTCATTTAATGTTTATCTACTATAAATGAAAATTAAAATAGCAAAAGTTAAAACCAAGTGGAGCAACTGCTAATACATTGGCGTTAGGATTTGAAATGTAAAATAAAATATATTAGACGCTATTTCGAGTTTTTGGTTTATGTCATTCCATTAAGTGATCATTTTCGTACATATTCACCAAATTTCAACGTTTTATACAAAGTAGTTTCTAAATGAACTGGGCTAGAACATTGTAACATAGCGAGTATAGAGAATTATCCTTAATAGAAATTCCTCTTGATTCCCTATTTGATATATGTTGACATTTCCATGAAAATTTGTTATAACAAAATAAAAACTATTTATTTTTCAAGATTTTCCAATCAACAAATCATTGCACTTATTTTATCATTCCTAAATTCTTCAATTGTACAATTTTTACATTGAAAGGTATACATTTGGTCAGAAACATGTACTTACCTTTAACTATAAAGTATAGAAATGGTATAGTTAGAAAACGACTGGCTTTATTGAAAAGTAACATGTCATGGTTAAATCGGAATTAACTTCACTTAGTAAGCAAGAACGATAATGAAACCCGCTTAATTTCTGCTGTTGAGTAATTAAACTAATAAACTAGCCAGTGTTCCTCCATTCTCTTTTTCGAGTAAATTTGGTTTTAATGAACAAAAGAGAGGTCTGAAAAGTCTTTAAGAGATAAAGCTTACTTCACGTTTACCTTCTTTTTCGAATTTTGTCATAAAGACATTTAATGGTGAAATTAAAACGAAATGAAGTGTACGAAAGGAAATTAGAGGCAGTGTGTAATGGTTTAAAATAATTGCTGCTATTCTTCCCGTAATTGGGCTATTTTCTTTATTTTTGTTTTTTTTTGTTTTCTTGGCCCCTTTTCTTGTTAAGTCACAAAGGAAATAATTGAAACACTGAGATTGCAGCCTTTTCAAAGTAAGTTTAATTAAGTTTTACATAACGTGGAATTACTTATTTCACTTGTTTTTAGTTATTTTACTGAGAAAGGAAATTTTTATTTAAATTTTTGGGTTTCTTATTTGAATGAAGTAAGGTTAAAAGTCACATTTTCGTTCATTTTTGTTTCTAAGTAAGTAATGGGTAGTAGTGAATTACATTACAAAACGATGAAATTAAAAGGTAAGTGGTACCAATTTAAATATTTTTGAAGAAAATATAACCAAAACATGATAATATTTTAATCTTTTAACTGGTTTCACCTAAATTTCGTTTTCATATTAAATTGCACCATATTCATTTGTAATTGTAGTAATAAGTTAATAATAATAATAATAATAATAAAAAAAAAAAAAAATAAAAAAAAAAAATAGTTATTGAAACACACGTAAAGTTTCAATGTGTACAATTGAAACTATAAAATATAATTTATTAATAGTTTTAAAATAATTTACAGTTTTAATGTCGATTGGGTTCCATAACTTTATGATTAACAATCTGAACTCAAATTTATTTACATAAAAAAGAAATGTAATTAATAGAAAGTGGTAAACAACATAAAATAATAGGGCATTATGATTAACTTTTATTAAACTTCGTGCTTCAATACAAGCAAGTAAGTTTTGTTCTAAAAATTGAAACCAATTATCAAATTTTTTTATTATTATTATTTTAATTTGTGTTCGCTTCTCAAAACATTTCATTACATATTTACGTTAAAATGCACAATATACTAATACCAAAACACCTTTTGGCTAACCTATACAATAAGGACTAAATGTTGAATGAAAGTAAAAGCTCAATACTTACACAAGTTATTTCGCATCTATTTACTGATTAATTCTATTATGATACGTGATTTGATATATTGAAGTAAATTATCTATCTGATCATCCTATATACTACTTATACTTGGGGCGATGTGCGATGCCTGCTAGGTTATTATTTCAGATTACGTTTCATTACATTCAATAAAGGTTCTGTCAAAGTATCTTAGGGTGTGTGTTGATACACCCCCATGCAAACAGAAATAATAATGTGTTAGTTGTTAACTAAATTATCAGTTTTGAATTGGCATTTGTATTTGAAATAAAGATAACCTACCATGTATTATTTTTGTACAATAAATTAGATGATCTTTTATGCATTTATTTAATAATCTATTTAACAGAAAGAATATTATTTTCTCTTATTTCAAGAGGTTAATATTCTAAAAGTCATTTTAAACTTTGTTAGATATTTTAAATATCATACTTTTGTCAATGGTGTCAGTAGCAATTATAACTTTTAATACTAAAATACCTTCTTTTCTACAGAGAAACAGTTATAAAATATTTAAAACTAAAAAAAATGGGATTTTAAAATCCTCATGAACTGAAAATCAAGTTATCCCAGGATAAACAAATCAGCTGGGCTAACACTGGTTGACTGACTGTAACCATCACCTGAATTGCTGGGCTGTCAGAGGATGGCCTTTGCTTTTTAGTGCATAAAAGTGATCGTTTGGCCTAAAGTAGGACCAGCAGTTATTTAACTGATGTTGCCAGCATCGTTTAAACAATGTCCCAGAACCGGCTTGCCTACAAAATTGGCTTGCCACTAGCGAGCCAGCATTACTTTAATTGCAGCTAACCTTATTCATATGGCAATGCGAACAATCGTGCATTAGATAAAATAAAAAAAGAGAATGTGTTCTCACTTAAAAACTAGCATTTTGTAAAGATAAATTGAAAACCAAGGCAAAAACTAAACTCAGTGGCGTAACAGCCTCATGAGACCTTGGTTACATAGAGATGAAAGGCTAAGTAAACCTTGCCCAGTCCAGGGATCGAACAGCCGACTTATAGCAGTAGTAGCGCAATGCACTACCACGAAGTCACTGGGCTTCAAAAACAGAAATTAAGAGAATATTATTTAACTTGACTCTTTCATCATAACTGAATTTTACTCGGTATCGCGCCTTCGATACATTCTTCTTCAACGGTTTATAAACAAGCGTAGTTCGCGCATGAGCGAAATGCATCACGGCTAATCTGTTGAGCCAGAAATGATTAATTGGTGACGAGCATATTAATGGGCTATTGCTGGCAACTCACTCCTGGTTCACTGACGTATGCCAGAAAATAAACAGAATGCTGGCCAGCCACAAATAGGCCTACATTTAGCCAATGTTAGTAAAACGCTGCCTACTCTTAGCCACAACTGCCAGCATCCAACCTTAAAGCGGCCAGCATTGGTGTTTTTACTGTTATTGTATGACATTTAAATTACCAATGCAGAAAAAAATTGACATCTAATCAGAGCTATAATAATGTTGCTCACAATGATTCGCTTTTCAAGAATTTGATCAACTAGTACATATAGTAGAAGTTAATACACATGGCTTCGACAAAAAAAAAAAAAAAAAAAAAAAAAAAAAAAACACTAGATAAAAATTAAAAAAAATTAGTGAATTTATAAAAATATATTTAGAAGTAATACAAATTGACTTAATTCCATAAGTTTAACGAACTTTATGGAATTAGGAATTCACAAATATATAACTATTAAAGTTAATTCACTTTTAATTATTCATGGAGTGTCAGCAAGCATTCAGTGAACATACTCAAATGAAGTGTAGACTGATATATGCCATGAAGGAAAGTTCAATATACTTGAATTGCTTAAAAAGTTGCAAAATATCGACAATAACAATATAAGGTTTTATAATCCTACTATATTGTTTAGAAGTTTAGTGATCATGATAAAACAGGCCTTAAAAGAATATTTTGAAAGGTATCGAACAGTTATAAGTATCCCATCATGTCACTTCGAAAAGGATTAAGCATCATATCTTCATTGACAAAAAAAAAGAAAAAAAAAAAAAAAAAAAGTAGGCCTTAGTCTTAGACCAATTTCGAAGATGAAAATGTTTCCCGTAAGCTTGTTCAAGATCTCACAAACGGTATTGGATAACATGAACCAACAAAATCTGATTTTTTTCTAAGTTGAAATGAAATTCTATTACGTTCCACGTACATCAGGGAAAAAAAAATAAATTCGTTGATGAAAAGAAAGTTTCCCCACAAAGGCGGGGATTTTCCGTCCATTACATTTTCTGGACAAATCGCTGTTTTTTCGTTCTTGTGTCTTCGTTGTAAACTAAAAGAAAGCCTCACTCTCAACAGATATTGAACATTCGTACAACATGACATTAGAAATAAAAACCCTTTGATGCAGAACATCCTTCCGGTTTGATTCGGAGTTTCTTTCACTACCATGTTTCTTTTTCATTTGTTCCGAAATAAAGTTTTTGTTCTTTAAAAATTCCCTGTTTTTCTCTTAAGAAAATTTCTTTCGACGTTTATTTCTAAACTAGTATTTGTTTTTTGCCCATTTGAAGTTGCTTTAGAACGGAGGTTTTAGCAGATATTAAAAATATACCTTGTAACAAGGATATCTATTTACAAATTGTATTAAGACTATACAGTACTTTTTCCTTTTTTTCTCTCCTCCATTAATCCCTATCGTGTGATAGACTTATGGTACAGTTGAAGGGAAAAGTGATGGAACTGAGACTGCTTTACACTGTATCGACTTTTTATTTTGTTAGGACTATGTGGGACAGAGCAACACCTCCTTATAAGAAAGCCTATGCACTGACTGCGTGACGTCACATAGAGTAGTCAATCGTCCTTCGCATTGATAGTAAAGGAATCATCCTTTTCTTAGTTTTGCTAGTTAATTTGAATTGGAGAGCATTTAGAAATTTTTTTTTTTTTTTTTTTTTTTTTGACAGAGATAATTTAATTTTTTTTTTAATATTTATGTTCAACTTACTTATTTTGAATTTTATTCCGAAATAAAACACCAAATCTAAATAAACTATTTTTATTTTATTCACAAATCATAGTTATTATTAATCAATAAAACATTTTGAAGCAAAATAGTTTAGTGTTGTTATTTATTAACTTCAAAATTACTTTAATATTTGAAGTTTTTTTTTTTATTTTCAACATTCTTTTGCTTCAACAATTTTTTTTCTTGTAACAGGTTCTCATTTTGTTGCCTACAATAGCTATTTCGATATATGTTTGCAGCATCCCTTAGAATACTTTCTACAATAAATTTAATATTATGTTCTTTACATTCATTCGGAATGTTATATATTTCTTTACCATTAATAATATCTAAAATTAAACTTGTTGAAAGTAATCTCTAATCTTCAAAATTTCTAAAACAACTTCTCATTTATTACAGAAATGAACTTTTGAATTACAACATATAAATATAAAATAACATTCAAAACCTTAAGCTTTGGATAGCATAAACCATCTTTATCCAGATTCAAAATATAACTATTCATGTCAAGAAAATCAAAAGCATCATCAATGTTTTCAAGTGCCAAATATTTTTAGAGCTAGAACATTTTCTGAATTTCACAATGAAATGGTCACAATAACCGGCACTGTAAATTAGTAATGGCAATAAAATCTTCTTCGGAAAGTGTAATTTCTTTAAAACAAGATATGTCGACTTTTTTAAATTTGACCACATTCTTTTAAATCAGTGAATGGCACATTTCAATCCTTTAGAGTCCGTTGGATAGCTTTACTGATACTTTGTTCTTTCGCTATTCCCATCTTTTCTGCAGGACTTGAGTCTTGATACTGTTGCTTTAGACCTTTAGACATTTAGCCAGGATAGCTTTCAAAAATAGAAGGAACCACTCCATCTCTCAGCTTTGGAAAGGAAAGGGGTACCATCTTCATAACACCAGATGAAGAATCCATCACCTTATGTCTTTAATGATTACATCCTTAGAAAAATGATGCCCACAAACCTAGTATGAGATATACAAAGAAATTTTATACCAAAATAAAAAAAATAAAAAGTGCAGAAAATTTAATTGAAAAAAACTTAAATTTACGTATTCAAATTAAATAAAGTTATATTCAAGTGATAGTATTTTTATAAAATTAAGTTACTTTACTTTTATTCTTCAAGAAGGAAAAAAAAAAAAAAAAAGATTTTTAAAGTTGTTCAGTGAGAAAACAATAGTTTGAAATAGCTGTTGCATTGATTTATTTAGAAATGAATAAATGGTACCCTTGAAGTAGAAGTAACTACGAAAACTTTTCTCGAAACAGCAGTTATCCATCTTCTTTTAAGTTAATTATCTGTGGGAAATATAAATACCGGAGTTCTTGCCCGTTTTTAAAATTTTCTTTGGAGTTTACCACAGAGCATTAAAATGGCATTTAATATAATTTATAGCACTCTTAAGGCAGTAGTCTTTACGTTTTCGGAACAGAAAATACAGCAAACTATATGTGTTTGAAAAAGAAAATGCAACAGACTTAACGTATTCAGTAAACAAAATGGCGATGTTGATTTTTGCTATCGTCCGTCGTACGCCAGAGTTATGCGCCAAAATATATCTTGACTAATCTCAAGCACGCCAGACGTCGCCAAACCATTTATCGCCAAATCGAAAAGATATCTTCTTATTTGGCACCCCGTATGGAAGAAGTTCGTAGTTTTCAAGTTTGACTGTTTTAATGACATCATATTTAAAAGTTAAAAGTGATAATCCGTGCAGAGGCTTTCTTATGTAGGAGGTGCTGGACAGAGGCAGATTTCCCCTTAAAAAGTATATCAGATCAACATAAATTATTACCAACCTGATAGTTCGAAATTTATGTATCTGTTGGACAAACTAAAGCAAAAAAAAAAAAAAAAAAAAAAAAAAAATCTTTCATAAAAAAAAAAATCAACTGTTACCCAAATTGTAAAAAAATTCTAAATCTAAATATTCACATTTTCTTATTAAAAAAAAAATCCTTTTTTAAAAAAAACCTATTGTGCATTGAATTTTAGGATGAGTGCATTTAGAAGTTTTAAGGTGCAGTACTTGAATTGATTAAAGTATAAAGTATATAGCAATAAGATGTATTGCTTAAAGTATATTCTCCGGGTCTAAGGCATAAACGATATTCTGAATTTCAAGCAAGTTTGGAACTCTAGCAATTTTATATGTTTGAATTAATATTGAAAATAAGGGTTTATGTGAAATTTAATTGCTTTTACCACAATAAAAGCCTAGTTTTTCTCTCTTTCCATAATATTTCAAAATTTTCATTGCTCATTCCAAAGTATATAAGTATATGTATAGGAGTATTAAAATAAGGTATTTCTGTTGGCGGTAGTGTTATTAAATTTTGCATAAATACGCCCTACCATCCAGTAAATATGTATGAGCCTTTGAACATATCCTCGCAAAATTTAGAATATCAAAACCTAAGTAAACGAAGGTAATTTTAAATTATGCAATATCACACAAAAACTAGGAAACCCGTTCGAAATTTCTTTTTGATTATTTGAATATTTTCATCCTTTAAGACAGAATAATGTTAAAATCAAGAACGCTATAAATGCAAATGTAACGTTTTATATATGCTTCGATGGAAAAATTGATCCACCAACTTTGATTAAGACTAACGCATTTTCATTTAAAAGAAAACACATTTTCGAATAATTTAAACTTCATTGGAAAGGTTTAAAGAAATTTTGATTTGCTTCAAAGTAATATTCCGAGAATGAAAGGTTAGGTTTTATTTTGATTGGTATTGTTACGAATTTTTCCGCTGAGGCAATGATGGTACAGTTTTCACGGTATAAAAATATTTATTCTCTCTTCAGAAAACTCACAAAATTTATTTACAGGCAACAGTTTAATTACTCTCAAGCTTCAACACAAGCTTCAACAAAAATAACTTCGAATTCAGCGATTATACAAGCTCACTCCAATGGGTAAACAAAGCGATCAGCTTTCAACGAAATCCGAAGTCAATCTGCAAACTTCCCCGTTCTCCAGTCTTTTATATACAAGCGCGTGAGACATTCTCGAAATTTCCAGCCAATTCATCGGAAAAGAAATTTCTCGAAACTTCTCGATTACTTCAGGTGTTGCCACCTTTTTCTAACTTGTATAATCGCTATTAATTACTAAATAAAATTGGATAAAAATAAATTACAATAGAATTTTGAAATAATACGTCACTATTTACAATATATACAGACAATTTGTGCATCATTTCCCCCTTCTTAAAGACTGCACGTCCCGGGCAGTGAAGTCCTTAAGAGGAAAGGCAATTCAATCACTTCTACTATAATATGGGGCTAGTCTATTGTTATGTACAACTCTAGGTTTACAGGAGGGTGTCCTTTGAATCCTTACCACGACGTCGTTGATCTTCTTAAGGACCACATACGGCCCTTTCCAGTTCGTCTGGAGCTTAGGGGAGAGTCCTTTCCGACGTTTAGGATTCCATAACCACACCTTGTCACCTTCCTGGAACGAACGTTCCGTGGCCTTGGCATCGTAGCGGACCTTCATGCGCTCTGTCATGATGTTGATTCTTTCTCTGGCGAACCGATGTACGGCTTCCAAACGTGCCTGGAGATCATCTAGATACTGGACAGGCGAGGAAGGGGTGTCCGGTGGTCGTCCAAAGAGGAGGTCGCAGGGTAGTCTAAGGTCTCTTCCGAAAATCATTTGAGATGGTGTATATCCGGTGGTGTCGTGAGTAGCACTTCTGTAGGCCAAAAGGAACAATGGAAGTTTCTGATCCCAATCTTGCTGGTTCTTGGAAACAAACAAGGAGAGATGATTCAGAATCGTTCTATTAAATCGTTCCACCATTCCATCGGATTGTGGGTGCAGGGGAGTTGTACGAGTCTTTTCCATGTCGAGCAAGTCACACAGCCCAGTGAAGACGGCAGAGTTGAAGTTCGTCCCCTGATCGGAATGTATCAGCAGGGGTACGCCAAATCGGGAGATCCAATTCCGTACGAGGACTTCTGCTACGGTTGTGGCTTCCTGGTCCGGAATCGCGTATGCTTCTGGCCACTTGCTAAAGTAGTCCATGACAACTAGGATGTATTTGTTGCCATTAGTTGTGTGAGGTAGGGGGCCTAAGACGTCCAAAGCAATTCTTTCGAATGGTGCTCCTACGTTGTAACGTTGCAACTTTCCACGAGTTCGGGTCTTCGGTCCCTTCCGCGAATTGCATGCATCACAGGACTTGCACCACTTCTCTACGTCGGATTTTGCTTTGTCCCAGAAGAATCTCTCCCTGACTTTCTGAAGAGTTTTCGTGACACCAAAATGTCCTCCAGAAGAACTGCTGTGAAGTTCTTCTAGAACGTTCGTAACTCTAGAACTTGGAAGGATTAATTGCCACCGGAAGCTTTTGCCATCATCGGACTCCCATCGACGGTAGAGTACTCCATTCTTCAAGTGCAAAGAGTCCCACATAGCCCAATATCTCTTCATTGTTGGGCTATAGCATGCAATTTCCTGCCAACTGGGTTTTCCGGTAGCCGCTTCTAGGAATTCAAT
Organism: Linyphia triangularis; assembly: GCA_963978545.1. Lineage (NCBI taxonomy): Eukaryota > Metazoa > Arthropoda > Arachnida > Araneae > Linyphiidae > Linyphia > Linyphia triangularis. The sequence goes on along the minus strand of OZ021722.1, from coordinate 53,918,499 downwards.
GAGAGGTTTCAAGTCCTGATCTTCGACTTGATTTTTCCGGACATTCTGGTCACTCCAAGGGTCCACGTCTGAAGTAGTTGACTTGGTAGTTATTTTCCGAACGGCCAATGTGTTAACCCCAAACTTAGACTCGGCATTGGAACAAAATCGACAGTTCTCCGGACATGGTCTTCTAGAAAGAGCGTCTGCATTCCCATGGAACGTTCCTTTTCTGTGATGGATATCCATGTCGTATTCCTGCAGGCGCTGAATCCACCTTGCTATTTGTCCCTCTGTATTCTTGAAATTCAGCAACCAAGTCAGAGACGCATGATCAGTTCTTAAAAGGAATTTTCGGCCGTACAAGTAATGATGAAAGTGCTCAACGGCTTTTACTATTGCCAGTAACTCCTTTCTTGTGACGCAGTAGTTCCGCTCGGATCTTGACAGGCTCTTACTAAAATAAGCGATGACTTTCTCCTGTCCTTCAATTTCCTGGAAAAGAACGGCGCCCACTCCCTCATTGCTGGCATCTGTATCCAAAATGAAGTCCTTGTTAACATCGGGAAAAGCCAAAACAGGCGCGGATGTTAATGCGTTCTTCAGTTGATTGAAGGAGTCGTCACAGTCGGCAGTCCATAGGAACTTCTGCTTGCTCTCTGTTAGTCGATGCAAGGGTCTGGCGATCTTGGAGAAACCTTTCACGAATTTACGGTAATACGTGCACAGGACTAGGAAGCTTCGCAATTGATGAACGTCTTGCGGTCGAGACCAAATTTGCACAGCATGGATCTTGGCTGGATCTGTGCTTACTCCATCGGATGAGATGATGTGTCCGAGATAACTGACTTTCCGCCTAAAGAGCTTACATTTTGATGGGCTAAGCTTCAAGTGGGCTTCCCTAAGCTTCAAGAACACGTTCTTCACATTTTGCAAGTGTTGATCAAAACTTCGCCCGGTGATAATGATATCGTCCAAATATACCAGACAGGTCTCGTAGGAAAGTCCTCTAAGCACAGTCTCCATTAGTCGCTCGAACGTAGCCGGTGCATTACACAAGCCAAACGGCATAACTTGAAACTGCCATAATCCTTGGCCGGTAGTGAAGGCAGTCTTCTCACGATCGTCGGGATGTATCTCCACTTGCCAGTATCCACTCGCCAGTATCCACTCTTCAAATCTAAAGTCGAAAACCACTGGTTCCCCGATAGAGTGTCCAAAGTGTCATCGATTCTTGGCAGAGGGTAGCTGTCCTTTTTCGTAATTTCGTTCAGCTTCCGGTAATCCACACAAAACCTGGTGGAACTATCCTTCTTTCGAACGAGTACGATTGGAGAGGCTCATGGACTTGAGGAGGGTTCGATAACTCTATTATCTTCCATTTCCTGTAACAGTTTCCCGACCTCTTCTTGTTTTGCGAAAGGAAGTCTTCGAGGATGTTGTTTAATAGGTAAATGGGTCCCAGTATCGATTCGATGTTGAGTAAGCTCTGTTCTTCCTACATCTTTCGATGACATGGAGAAAATGTCTTGAAATTCTTTTATAAGGTTTCCGACAATCTTCTCTTGCCTTCTTTCCAACCGAGAGTCTTCGAGAAGCTGGTCCACTAAATCCGCGGGTGGTGCGGTCGGAAGCTCCTTCGATCCTCGTTCGATGCTTGTAACAGGTGTGCAAGTGGCAATTTCTTCTCCTTTCTTGATAACTCTCTTAGAATCACCGATGTTGGCCATTCTCACATGCACCACCTCTTGAGAGAGATCCACAAGCGTCGCTCCTACTACCACTCCTTTCGGGACGCTATTCGATGATGGGAAGTCCGTTACTCCAAATCGGAAGGCCTTCGGGAGCTCTGTTGAACCTTTTACAACCAAATCTGTCATGGAGGGGATGGTGATGTCTTCAAGAGCTACTATTCGATATGCACACGGCTCTTCCGAGTCCAAACTGAACAATGGAACTTCTTCTTTCCCCGTTTGAAGCTCGCCTTTCTCGAAATTCAAAGTAATTCCATTTCTCTTTAAAATGTCCAATCCCAGAATACATGAGTCAATAATTTCAGCGACGTAAACGGTGTGAGTGTAGGTGTGAAATCCAAAAGAGATGTTGACATTTATTTTCCCATGCACAGAAATTTTGTTACCAGTCACAGTCTGTAGTGAAACTGAAGGCGCCGTGTAAAGAGGTTGGCTGTCCAGGCGCCGGGCTACTTCCGTCCGTAAGATGGTTACATTTGCCCCTGAGTCAACTATTAGACGACAGGGAGTTCCATTGATCTTGCCCTCCACGAATAAACCATGGTTTCCTCCTTGAAGGGATGAGATGTGATAGAGGCTGAGTGGGGCACCACCTGCTCTACACGGCGACCTCCGCCTCGCGAGATAGCCGCTCTTTAGTTTAACTGCTGAGGCTCGGACGAGGGTCTGTCCCCTCTCCTGTCCAATTCAGGGCAATCACGTCTGAAATGTCCTTCCCGGTTGCAGAGCCAACAAACCACTCTAGTTTTTCGATCCTTCGAGCCAGGAATATTTCTCATAATTCGCTCCATCTTGTTTTCCAGTTCTTGAAACTTCTTCGTGAAAAGTTCAGAGGAATCATCTGCCAATGCTCCACGTACGAAACGCCGATCTTTTCTAGAAGCTTGTTGTGCCGCCTCTACTCTCATGGCATAGACGAGGGTGGATTTCAGATCTTTGCTGTCGGACATCCTGGTAGCTTGCTGTATGTCGGGATCTTTGATGGCATCCACGAAATACTGAAGAGACAGGTTATCTCGTACGTCCGAGGGACAGTCTGGGAATGCGAGGAGCGACAGTCTTTCTATATCTGACGCCATTTCTTGAAGAGTTTCATTGGCCTTCTGCTGTCTCACTTTCAGTTGCAGTCTGTTGTAATCCTTAAGATGCTGCTCACCAAACCTTAGCTCCAACGCAATCGCCAGCGCCACGAATTCTCCCCGCTTCTCTTCAGGTAGTGTTTGTAAAATGTCAGCAGCTTCACCTCGAAGAGATGCCGCGAGATGGAATGCTTTCGAAGTATCGTCCCAACCATTCGCAGAAGCAATCATTTCAAACTGCGTTTGATAAACGCGCCAAGACGACTTCCCATCAAAAGGGGCCACTTTGATGTTAGAGCGCGGCGCCATGAAGGGGATGGAAGCGTTATCCCAATTAGGTGACGCTATGGCCAGAGCTTCACGCGTTTCCATTTTTCGCAGCCTTTCTTCTACAACGTCAATGAATTTATCTTGCTCTTCCTTTAAGGTGGAAACTTTTTCTTGCATGGTGGAAACTTTTTCTTCAACTTCATTTCTCACTGTCTTAAGATCTTCTCTGACATCCAAAATATCCGCCTTCATTGATTGGAGAACACTCTCTGTGCGCTCCATAAATCTATCAACGGACGCAGAAGATGATTCTTGCTTGGATGCTAAAGCTTTAATATCCGATGATGTAGCTTCTTGACTGGCGGCAATCGTAGCGAGAAGTTCGGCTTTCATATCGGCTGCGGTGGTTTCTTGGCAGGCTTTCATTTCGGCTGCGGCGGTTTCTTGGCAGGCTTTCATTTCGGCTGCGGCGGTTTCTTGGCAGGCTTTCATTTCGGATTTTATTTCGGCGGCAGTGGATTCTTGTTGGGCCTTCATTCCAGCAATCATTTCCATCAACTGCTTCATTTGGTCTTCCATCATTCCTCTAGTTGTCGGCATTCAAAATTACGAGATCCCACTTCTGACACCACTGTTACGAATTTTTCCGCTGAGGCAATGATGGTACAGTTTTCACGGTATAAAAATATTTATTCTCTCTTCAGAAAACTCACAAAATTTATTTACAGGCAACAGTTTAATTACTCTCATGCTTCAACACAAGCTTCAACAAAAATAACTTCGAATTCAGCGATTATACAAGCTCACTCCAATAGGTAAACAAAGCGATCAGCTTTCAACGAAATCCGAAGTCAATCTGCAAACTTCCCCGTTCTCCAGTCTTTTATATACAAGCGCGTGAGACATTCTCGAAATTTCCAGCCAATTCATCGGAAAAGAAATTTCTCGAAACTTCTCGATTACTTCAGGTGTTGCCACCTTTTTCTAACTTGTATAATCGCTATTAATTACTAAATAAAATTGGATAAAAATAAATTACAATAGAATTTTGAAATAATACGTCACTATTTACAATATATACAGACAATTTGTGCAACAGTATATTTAAGTATATTTAAAAGTTTATTTACCAATACAGTGCTGATAAACTTTTTTTTCTCTTTAATTTTAACTGCAGTTTTCATTAGTCAAAGAATATCAGATAACAATTTATACTTAAGTGAACTACTTAAACTCCACCATATGCTTTATTTATATTAAATAATATGAGCAATGTGTAATATTATGAATTTAAAATTAGTTAAATTTTCCAAACTATAACACTTGAAACAAAGTTCGTGAACGTAATTTAAATTAAGATACATTTAAACCAGCCGTGTCCAATTCTATTCTTTTTTTAGTTCAATTTATTTGTTATTTCGATCCATTCTGAAACTCTTTCATTCAATATCTTTGATTACGTAAATAGAACTATTTGGGCTAAACCTCAATAAACATAAGAAAACACACTATATATGCAAATTTTGTTTGGTAGCGTCTGGTCAGAAAATTCTGAGACTGGAAACGAATTTAACTTAATGCATTTCTTGTTTAAACTTCAAGAACAAAGATAAGGTACCTAAAAACCTATGCTACTGCCACATACAAATCAATGCAATCTAAAGCTCTAATTTTAGTTCTATTCGCATCAAAGAATTAAAATGAAAAAGTGTTTGTTCAGGAAGACAGTAGCTCGAAAGAGTGTTTCATTAATTAAAGTAATGTATTTTTTTACTCTGATAGAGTGCTTTGTGAACTTGAAATGTTTGGTTACAAATCACAGAAATTTATATTTATTGACTTTATTGATTGATTTTAAACATATTAATTATACTTATTGGATATCGTCTTATAAATTCATACTTAAAATAAAAGTGTGAAATGATGATAATATACAAGTCCTTTTAGGTATCCAATACCATTTAAATATTAAAGCAAAATCTTATCAATAATAAATAATAAAACACCTATTTTACATTTTATTATCGAAATCATATAGTAAAATTGAATTTGTAATCATGGAATCATATAATGAAATTGAATTTGGTTCAATATTAATGACGTGTTTTTTTATCAATACAATTTTGAAAAATACATAGGAATAATTTAATAACTTAATATGTTACATCAAAATTTTAATCTTTTTCATAGTTAATTGTTTTGTAATTATAACACAAATGACTTGTATACACTTAGAATTTTGATCTCATATGTATTCGTGCTTTATTGAAATGATTGGATTTTAAACATATTGTTGCGTGGACGGGTTCGATAGATTTGAAGCCAAAGCAGATCAAAACTTGCAGAAATTTATTCCAAAAATAACTCTTTACAGTTATCTTACAGCTCCAGAATTTCTCGTTCTAGTAGACACAATACAGCTCTTTTCACCTCAATAGAGCACAAAACAGCAGTTAAAAACTTGACAAACAACTGCTAAATCGCCGCAAAAGTCAATGCAAAACAGTTCGCTTTAGAATGCTCAGTATCTCCATTCAACTAATTCAGTGACTCAAAATCCAAGAACTACTCAAGTCAGGAATACAGCTCTCACAATGAACGTTGAGAGACAACTAACTCCATCACCCGCTCTCCTGAGCTTTTATAGGGTGACCTGAGAACATACGTGAACCTTCCAGAGATAGACATTTGGAGAACTTTCCAGATTGGAGTCGAAAAGTCCTTATACATGTACATGGGATACATGTACCGAAAATGTCGCCAAATGGTCGCCAAGTTTGGCGACATTTAGCGATTTCTCGCCAAATTTGGCGACACAAATTAGTCGCCAAAACCGTCGCCAACTTGGCTCTATCTCGCCAATTTGGCGAGATTCCCATTACCATAATGTTAAATGCCCTGCCCCTTGAAACTCGCTTCCCAGAGTTACCTCTGTAAAACCCGTTATCAAGCGTTGATATTCTCACTGCAGGGAAACAAACCACTGCACTGCCTTATGCGAAATGTACAGAAATTTATCTATTTGCAAAATTAACACTACGAAATATTTACAAATATACAAAAATTCGTAACATTGCCCCCCTCCCAAGGACTGCACGTCCCGGGCAGTACAGTTCCCGGAAAGAAGGCTCAAGCTCTGCAATAGCAAACACTCTGTGTTCATAACTAAACTATAAAACTTACTAAACTTACTAATTTAAAGACAGAAACATTATTGAATAAATAAATAATTAAATAAACAACGTAAAAATTTATATACACATGTGACCATGGTCTTAATAACTATATACACTTTGGACATTAGGGGGATTACAAACTATGGGGATTACAATCTATGGCCATAGTAAGGGGCTAACATGTCGTAATGAACGACTCTAGGTTTAGAATTTGGTGACTTACGTATTCGGACCACGACATCATTCAGCCGGTTGAGGACTGAGTAAGGACCATCCCAGTGGGACTGAAGTTTGGGAGAGAGTCCTTTTTGTCGTTTCTGGTTCCAGAACCAAACCTTGTCACCTTCCTGGAATTGATGTCCTGTAGCCTTCGTGTCGTATCTGGTCTTCATCTTGTCCGTCGCCAAGTTGATTCGCTCTCTGGCAAAATTGTGCACATCTTCAAACCGTGCCTGAAGATCCTCGACGTACTCCTCTGGCGATGAAGGTACATCTGGAGGGCGGCCAAACAACAGATCACACAGCAGACGAAGGTTACGACTGAAGAGCATCTGGGATGGGGAATAGCCGGTAGTCTCGTGGATAGCGCTGCAATAGGCCAGAAGAAACAAAGGTAACTTCTGATCCCAGTCCTGTTGGTTTCTTGAAACCATCAGTGGGAGGTTATTGAGGATGGTTCTGTTAAACCTCTCCACCATGCCATCCGACTGTGGGTGTAAAGGCGTCGTCTGTGTTTTGTCAATGCCAAGTAGATCACAAAGTCCTTTCATTACAGAAGAGGTAAAATTTCTTCCTTGATCAGAGTGTAACTGAAGAGGCACTCCAAATCTCGAAATCCAGCTCTGAACCATTACCTCTGCAACGGTGGTAGCCTCTTGATCAGGGATAGGATACGCTTCGGGCCACTTCGTAAAATAATCCATGACAACAAGGATGTATCTGTTGCCGTCAGCAGATCGTGGTAGTGGTCCCAAGATGTCAAACGCAATCCGTTCAAAAGGAGCTCCCACGTTGTAACGTTGCAGTTTTCCTCGACTGCGTTTCTTCGGTCCTTTCCGGGCTGCACAGGCATCACATGATCGGCACCACTTCTCCACGCCAGCTCTCGCTTTACTCCAGTAGAACCGCTCTGGAACTCTTTGCAACGTCTTCATTACTCCAAAGTGGCCTCCAGTTGGACTACTATGAAGTTCTTTAAGAACGTCTGGGACTCGGGATTTTGAAAGCAATAGCTGCCATCGGGATGTCTTTCCGTCATCAGATTCGAACTTCCGGTATAGCACGCCGTTTCGAATATGGAGGGAGTCTCAGAGGGCCCAATATTGCTTCGTCGTAGGACTAAAGATGGAAATGTCCTGCCAAGTAGGTGTCGCATTCGAAGACTCCTTTAAATCGATTATTGGCTTGATGTCAGGATCTCCCAATTGGTCTTTTCTGACTTCTCCGTCACTCCACGGGTCTGGATCCGATAATGTTGAAGATGTAATTTGGCGTATTACCGGATTGATCAGCCCATAACTCGCTTCAACCCTGGAACAGTATCGGCAGCTCTCTGGGCATTGTCTCCTAGACAGGGCGTATGCATTTCCATGTGATGATCCTTTCCGATGACGGATATCGATGTCATACTCTTGGAGTCTCTCTATCCATCTGGCTATCTGACCTTCAGGATTCTTGAAATTTAGAAGCCAGGTCAACAATGCATGATCCGTACGGAGCAGGAATTTTCTACAGTAGACGTAATGATGGAAATGCTCTACGGCTTTAATTATGGCGAGCAACTCTTTCCTGGTGACACAGTAATTCCTCTCCGGTTTAGATAGGCACTTGCTCCAATATGCTATAACTCGTTCTTGGCCGTCTATATCTTGGGACAAAACAGCACCGACACTCTCGTTGCTTGCGTCCGTGTCAAGAATGAATTGTTTAACACATTTAATGTGTAGTTAAGTTAATAGAAACGCAAATACACTGAATAATATATAGAACTTATGTTACTTTAAACTTAAGGTTTAATTAAATGTTCCTTTGATATATTTGAGCACTCTTTTCACCATTGACCAATGTTTGTGTTCAGCTTTATCCAAGAATTGTGAGTAGTATGAAAAGCAAAGGCGATATCTGGATGAGTAGCAATAGCCATGTACATCAGGCTACTAACAGCTTGTCTGTAAGGAATCTTTTCAGAGTCAATTCCTGCAACAACTTCCCCTGAGAGATTGCCCTTTTCTATAGGAATAGAAACAGAATTAGCATCCTTCATGTCGAACCTTTCCAAAACTTTATCAGCATAATTCTGTTGACTGATAGTAATATCTCCACTTTTCAATTTTTTAATCTCTATACCAAGATAATATTCAGCATCCTTACAAATTACTTTGAATTCACGTTGCAATTCTTTAAGAAAATGGTTCTTAAGCAGCGGTGTTGTGGCAGCAAGTCCATCATCAACATGCAATGCTAGTAACCACTTCTGTTGTTTGTCAAGCCTTGGATCAGCATAACTCTCCTTCAAATCATACTTTTCTGGAAATTCTTTGAACCTATTTTTCCAACATCTTGGCGACTGTTTCAATCCGTTAAGACTTTTGCTCAGTCGACACACTCGACCCGAGTTGTAATCATACCCTTCAGTGTTTTCTGATAAGGACTTTATCCCCTCATACATAGCCTCTTGCCATTCATTTGTATTTTCTGATTTAAGTACTTGATTATAATGTTCTGGTTCTAACTGTTCTGCAATACAGCATTCAATGAGGCGTTCAGGTGCTTTCAATTCATTTCTGTTTCTCAATTGTCGATTGCATTGCATATCATCAGAAGTTTCATCTGGATCAAACTCAGTTCCAGTGTAGTCAGAGGTAGAAGTATCATCTATATTGGGCTGTTCTGGCTCAAGTGAAACAATAGCTGATGTTGATACCAATTCAGGAGAAAATACTACTTCTCTTGTACGTTCTATCTTTCGTGTGCCTTTGAACCATACACGATAACCATCAACATCATCTAAATATCCAACTAAGATTCCTTTTCGACCCTTTGGATCCCATTTTTTCTGTTTCTGCTTAGGAGTATGAACAAAACACTCTGTGCCAATAATTAGGAGATGACCAAGTCTTGGAACTTTGCCACAAAAAACTTCACGAGGCGACTTTCCTGCAACTGCTGATGTTCCAGAACGATTCAATATATGCACAACAGCATTCACAATTTCATCCCATAAGGATTTTGGCAAATTTTTAGCAATCATGATTGATCGAGCTAAATCCACAAGAGTTCTGTTATTCCGTTCCGCAGATCCATTCTGTTGGGGGGGTGTAAGATGTACTGTAACGAAATTCTGCACCCATTTTCTGTAGCAAACCTTTGAAATCTTTGTTGTTATACTCTAATCCACCGTCACTGAGAACTGCCTTGATTGGCTTCTGTGTTTGATTTTTGAAGAAAACACAAAATTCTTCAAATTTACTAGTAACTTCTGATTTATGTCTAAGGAAATATACTTTTCTATATTTGGAATAATCATCAGTAAAACACACGTAATAATGAGAACCACCCATTGATTCTTCTTCCATAGGTCCACAGACATCAGTATTTATAACTTCTCCAACATCTTTTGCACGTTGTTGACGATTTTTAAATGGTAACCTATGTTCACCTAATATGAATGCTTCACAAAACTCATTATCATTAGATACTATTATACCTTGAGAATGAAGAAACTTTTTCACATGCTGCTTATTCAAATGTCCAGGTCTCTCGTGCCATAGTTGAAGAGAGTTTAATTCAATCAATTGAGCTTCAGAAGGAGACACTGTGACAATGTTTTTTACATTGTTTACTTCAGGCAAAATAACTTTACATAGCAATCTAAATAAGTTACCTTGACGTATTCCCACAGCAACAACACCTTTTGGCTTTACAAATTCACATTTGTCATTAGACATGTTGAACTTTGACCCATGGTCTAGTGCTTGGCTGACATAAAATAAATTTCTCGAAACATCTGGGGTATATAGTACATTTTCCATTACACTGTCTTTCCAGAAACTATGTACCAACATTTTCATAGATATTTTGCCATAACCATATGCTTTCATTGAAGAACTGTTTCCAACTCTTACTTCTATTGGGCACTCGTATTTTGTAAAACTTTGAAAGCAATCATTTCGGTTAGTCATATGCTGCCTTGATCCTGTGTCAATGACCCATGTGTCATCACTACTAGTTTCTAGGCATTCTGTAATGAAAACCTCTTCATCTTTAAACTTTTTATCTTGCACGTTACTTTTCTTAACAACACAGTCCTTTTTCATGTGGCCCCTTTTTCCACATCTGAAGCATTTAAATGGCTTCCCCTGCTTGTTTACAGGTTTATCATATCTTGCTGTGCCACTATGGACTTTATCCGGATAAGATTTGGCAAGTAAAGCAGTTGATTCAGTCTCTCTTGAAAATTGTGACATTCGTCGCTGCTCTTCAGCAATTAACAGGTTTTTCAATTCGACTAGTGTTTGTTGCTCTTCAGGTCTTGCACACCAAGCCATTTTCAGTGGCTCAAAGTCATTAGATAAAGTTTCTAAAAGTTTGCTCATTATGACAAAATCATTTGGCTTAATATCTAAATCAGACATCCAATAAATTAAACGATCCAATTTTGCTATGTGCATAGTCATTGTATTTGTTGGATCTCGCACAAAAGATGAAAATTGCATCTGACAGGCATACTGAGCTTGCGTATTTTTTTGTTCAAATAGTTCATGCAGCTTCAACCAAATTTCTCTGGCAGTTTTACACATCGATACAAGATCGCATATTCTGAAATCTAGTGTCCCTGAAAAAATCCATCTAGCTGCTCTATTACCTTTATTAAAACTGGCTAGGTCACTGTTGTATTTATTTCTAACATCCACTGTAGCATCTTCAGGAACCGGTTCCGGTTTCATGATCTCGCCAGAACACAGCTCATACGCATTTTCTTTTTCCATAAGTAGACCTTCTGCCATCCATTTCCATCGGACCCAATTTTCAGATCCAAGAAGTTTATCTGTCACGTTAAGTTCCATAATTACTTCTCAATGTATCAACCAAAAAAAAAAAAAAATATTAAACCACTCTTTCGATTCAGGTTTCCGTTTGGTTAGGCCTAACTTTCATTAACTCTAGCTCTAGTGCAATGGGATGCGAATCTGGGCCCATAACCTGCTACACATTTAATGTGTAGTTAAGTTAATAGAAACGCAAATACACTGAATAATATATAGAACTTATGTTACTTTAAACTTAAGGTTTAATTCAAAAGAAAATAAAACAACTACAAGCTACAGTGCAGAAAAAAAAGCTAACAGCATCAACATGATGCCACTCACAAAAAAGAAAACCATGAAACATATGAATAATAATAATGAAAACAAAACAGCAAGTCAATTCAAGTCCACTATATCAACAATAGGCACTTGCTCCAATATGCTACAACTCGTTCTTGACCGTCTATATCTTGGGACAAAACAGCACCGACACTCTCGTTGCTCGCGTCCGTGTCAAGAATGAATTGTTTATCGGGCTGAGGATACGTCAGGATAGGTGCAGATGTTAAAGCCTCCTTCAGTTGGTCAAATGCATCCTCACAGTCTTCCACTCACAAGAATTTCTACTTGCTCTCTGTCAGTCTGTGAAGGGGTCTTGCGATGTAAGAAAAGTCCTTCACTAATCGTCTATAGTAGGTGCAAAGCCGCAGGAAACTCCTCAACTGATGAACATCTTCGGGGCATCTCCACTCTTTAATTGCCGACACTTTATCTGGATCTGTGCTTACACCCTCGGCAGAGATGACATGTCCGTGGTAGGTCACTTCATGTCGGGATAATTTACATTTGGCCGGACTTAACTTCAGGTTGGCGTCTTTTAATTTCCGCAGCACCTTCCTAAAATTTTCAAGATGTTCCTCGAAACTTCGCCCCACGATAATGATGTCATCGAGGTAAACGAGACAGGCTTCGTAGGAAAGACCTCTTAGCACTGTTTCCATGAGGCGTTCAAATGTTGCTGGAGCATTGCATAATTCAAATGGCATCACCTTGAACTGCCAAAGTCCTTGTCCGGTCGTGAATGCTGTCTTCTCTTTGTCATCAGGGTGTATCTCAACCTGCCAATATCCACTCTTTAAGTCTAGTGTTGAAAACCACTTGTTTCCAGAAAGAATGTCCAGAGTGTCATCAATTCTAGGAAGAGGGTAGCTGTCCTTCTTCGTGAGATCGTTCAACCTCCGATAATCGACGCAAAATCTAGTTGAACCATCCTTCTTCCGAACCAGGACGATGGGAGAGGCCCAAGGGCTGGCTGAAGGTTCAATCACGTCGCTATCTTGCATTTCTTTTAGAAGACTTCCTACCTATTCCTGTTTAGCAAACGGTAGTCGTCTTGGGTGTTGCTTGATAGGTGGGTGGTCTCCTGTATCAATTCTATGCTGCGTCAAACTTGTTCGTCCAACATCCGAGGATGTGCGGGAAAAGACATCTTGAAATTCTTGGATGACCAGTTGTGCAGCACTTCTTTCTTTGTTGTTTAACGGTGCATTCTGCAGAAGCTCTGATGTTAAGTTCTCTGAAGACACAGTAACTGGAGGATTGGTAATTCGATTTATGCAAGTTACTGGAGTACAGGTGGCTAACACTTCACCTTTATTTATGACTTTCGTTTTATCACTAACATTGGCAACCCTCACAGATATGGCAGGCCTTGAAAGGTCGACGAGAGTTGAAGCCACCAGTACTCCTTTGGGGCTGTTGTGATTTTCAGGGTACTCCATTATGCCATATCGGAAACTTTTATCTTCATCTATGTATCCAGGAAGTAATAATTCTGTTCTTGCGGGTAATGTGATGTCATTTTGAGCTATTATTTGATGTACGGATTTAACTTCACTATCTTTGATTCCAAATAACGCTATGTCTTCAGAAACTGAATGCAGTTCATTGTTTTTAAAGTCCAAGGAATAGTTATATTTCCTTAAAAAGTCCAGTCCGAGTATACAAGTGTCCATAATGTCCGCCACATATGCCGTATGAGGATAAGAAGCACTCCCGAACGTGATGTTGATATTCAGTTTTCCATGGATGTTGATTTTATTGCCGGATACAGTTTGGGGGGTAACGCATAGCGGTGTCCAGATTAGTCTGCCATCCAGTTGTTGAGCCAAATCTTTCCGGATGATGGTCACATTGGCTCCAGTATCGATGATCATATTGCATTGAACTCCATTTACGTGCCCCATGATGAAGAGTCCATTACTGCCGCCACTCATTGCAGAAATTTGCAGAGCTCTAAGATGGGGCTTCTCAACAACTGGCAACCTCCGCCTGGAGAGATGGCTTCCATCCTCCCTTCTGGGAGCGGTCTTAGCTCCTGTGTCTTGGCGGGATCGGCAGTTTCTCCGTATGTGGCCCTCGCCTCCACAGTTCCAGCACTTCAGGCTCTGCTTATATTCCTGAGTATTTCGTCTCAAGTTACTCAGTTGTCTTTGCAATTCATCCAGACGAGCAGCAATTAGGTGTTCTGGCTCCTGTATAGTAGCAGTCCTGATAGGATTGCGTTCTCTACGAGTTGCTTGCTTTTCTTCCTTGTACTTCATGGCATATACTAAAGCACTTTTTAAATCCTTGACATCTGCCATTCGCAGGGCCTTCTGTATCTCAACATCCCTGATGCCATCGACGAAGTACTGTAGAGACAGGATTTCTCTCGTTTCAGCGGGTCAGTCTGAAAAGGCGAGATGGGAGAGCCTTTCAACATCCGTGGCGAGCTCCTGGAGTGTTTCGGTAGGCTTCTGTTAGCGAGATTTCAACTGCAGCCTGCTGTAGTCTTTCACACATTTCTCGCCAAACAGCAGTTCTAATGCACTTGAGAGGGCGTTGAAGTCCAAGCGTTGCTCTTCGGAAAGCGTTTGTAGTATATCTGCAGCTTCAGCTCGCAGAGATGCAGCTAACTGGCAGGCTTTTGTCACCGAGTCCCATCCGTTGGCGTTGGCGACAATTGTGAATTGAGTTTTATACACTTGCCAGGAAGATTTTCCATCGTAAGTCGAAAGCTTGATTGAAGGTCGGGTGGTAATTGGTACACATCTCAAATCATCCGAAATAGTTCTGCTCGTCAGTCTCTTCTCTAACATTTGGTCTACCTTTTCTTCTATCTCACCCAAATTTTCTAATAAATTCTTCTTTTCCAGAATCTCTATCTTTTTCCCTAAATCAATAAACTTCTTTTCGACATTCTCGAATTTGCCTTCAAATTTGTCTTCTATTTGTTTCACGCTTTCTTCCATAGTTGCTAAAAGATGACCCTTTAATTCCTCCTGTCCGGCAGAGATCGCAGAAATATTCTTTTGCATTTCCTCTTGGGCCGCTTTCATTTGTTCTTGGCTCGCTTTCATTTCTTCTTGACTCGCTTTCATTTCTTCTCGCCCTTCGGATATTTCCTTCTTCATCTCTTCTTTGCCAGAGAACGTCGCCAAATTCGATCCAAAATCGTCGCCAACTTGGCTCTATCTCGCCAATCTGGCGAGATTCCCATTACCATAATGTTAAATGCCCTGCCCCTTGAAACTCGCTTCCCATAGTTACCTCTGTAAAACCCGTTATCAAGCGTTGATATTCTCACTGCAGGGAAACAAACCATTGCTTTGCCTTATGCGAAATGTACAGAAATTTATCTATTTACAAAATTAGCACTACGAAATATTTACAAATATACAAAAATTCGTAACAATATTTTGGGCAAAAATAAATAATATAGTATACTAATTTAAAAATGTTACAAAAATAAAAACATAATTAAACCAAACATATTTACTTTCTACTGGAACTTTTAGGGCTTTACTTCCATTTTTTTCGAATTTGAATAATCAAACTAAATTCAGCTATACAGAAATTTCACAATAAAAATTGTTTAAATCTGAAATACAATAGTTAAATATGCCAAGAGGTTCTAAATATTGCATTTAAATATATGTAGCACTCTATATTAGCAGTCGTGCACCGACTTCACTTACCACTTATCATTAAGTAGCTGTAAGCGTTTGGTCCAAATGGATTTATGCACAAACTTAACGACAAAGATTTCATGATAGTTGTTTCTCTTTCATCCATAGCTGATGCAGTAATGAGTTTCGTCTTAAGTTAGCGTTCGTCAAGGGTCATATGGGAGTTGGCATAGAAAAGTAGTGATGTTTCCAGGGACCAAGAGGCCAAAATTCATCATCTAGTGATATAGAATATAACGTAATCTACAATTTACATGACGTAAATTGTGCAGCTTAAATATTTATTTCAAGTAAGATGTTGTGTTTTCTAAAAACTGAAAGTTAAGACTGTCAACTCAGAGTTAAGTTGTTATATGACCTGTTCAATGCTCTAATATAAATTAACTGATTTATTTTATTTTGATGATACATCGTAGTTTAAATATTTTTTAATTATAAGTAATTTTGTATTAAATGAATATTAATAACAGTGAAAAATAAAGGAATATATTGAAAATAGAAACAATAATAGAGAGATAGAGACAGGGTGATCAAGTAACATAGATATATAATGGAAAAGATAGAAAATAATGGAAAGATATATTAATAAGATTTATTTCTTTTAAAAATTTGGAATAAATTATATACTTTTATCAATTAAAGGAACATAAATTAGAATGGTGACTATTTGAATCTAATGAAATTAATAATTATCTGAAAAACGAGATACCATTTTTGAATTCTAAACAGTTCCAATGAATTATATATCTCTATTTTATTTATTATGGAAACGGGAAGAATGAACTGTTAATGGTATATAATTTGATCCTGATCAAGATCGTTGGTGAGCAAAATCTTTTCATTTTCAACAACTATTTTGTGTACTATTTTTTAACGACCCTTGGACAGACAATATGCATTTTTCAAGCGTCGAAACAGTGATAGTTGAATTCTTTTTCCAGATTTGAACCTTTATTTCTGCCTTATTGGAGGCTTGAATAAAACATATAGTTTTCTGAAGCAATGGTTTTTATAATGAAAATGAGTATACATATTTTTTTAATGAAAAATAAATGAATCATATAGTTTTATGAAGGAATGGTTTTAATTACGTCTATATGTATAAATATAATGAATTAAAAAAAAGAAAAAAGAAAAAGAAAAAAAAGAAACTTTACATCGCAACATTGTTGCAAATTTTGTTCCACCTTGCACAAAGAATTTTTTTTATTTATCTGCAACCACTACTTGGTGCTTCGATTCACGACTTAATGGTGGTGAAACTAATCACCAAATGCTGGTTGCATCTAAATGGGAACTAATTTTTAGTGCAAGGTGGATCCAGATTTTTAATAGCAAACAAATCCATGTGATGGATTTTTAATACTGAACAAATCCATGAATTCTCTTGCAAAAATAGCTCATGATTGGCTCTATGTATGGAAGAGAATTGAAAAACAATTTTTTAAAACATAAACAATTTTCTGATATATCTTCTTCATAAAGGTATTACTTAATTTGGTGAGAATACGGTTAGAAACTGTATTTCTTGATAATGGTATCGGTTTTAGATTGTTATTGTATTTTTCAATGCATAATCGATGTCATTTTAAATGCTGAAGGAAGAATGAATCATTTTCTATTTGTATATAGTGTCACATTTTCTCATATTAAATATGAAACTTCTAAGGATGCCCGTAAGCCTTCTCAAGAATTTTTGCTTATAGTTTCGAAAATGCACTTTGGTTTTTCATACTTTCAGCTATTGCTTAAACAAATCAGATTTTTTTTGCTAAACGTTTATGTTTGGTTGCTTTTTTTATGTATAATTGCATTTCGTATACAGCGAGTATTCTCTATCATTAAAAACATAATTTTTAAATTCCTATTTAATAAAGTTTTTATGTATATTTTTTTATTTGAAACCCTATTTCTTTCAATATTTGGTGATGTGGAACATTCGATTTATCCGCAGTTTTTTCAAAAAAATATTAGTTGAGAATAATTCATTCACGAAGAAATCAAAAGGGGGGGGGGGGGGGATTAAAAATACTTGCAAAATGTTTTGTAAATACATAGTTTTCTAATATCTATATTTATTTTTTAGATAACTGTTTACGATTGCCCTCCTTGTACGCTAAGGAACAGTCCGATACTTAAAATATATGCTATGCACAAACCAAATTGCAAATTTTACATAGAATTAAAAAAAAAAAAAAAAAAAAAATAGTACATATAAACGTAATTATAGAGTGCACTTGAATGAACTTGAAAAGCAACAAAACTGAAGTGACAAGACACTAATAGAGAAAACTCCACAATACTCGTTGTGATCACACACACTAATACCAAATAACTGCAACTGCGTTGTGATCACACTGAAATACTAAATAACAGGAGAAGTAATGGGGGGAGGGGAGGAGGAGGCGAGTACACCTAAATTCAAAAAGCTAAAGAAAAATAACCACTCCTAAACGCCTGACCTACTCAGGTTAAAAATGAATCCTACCAGATAGCAGGTTAAAAAGCATCTTAAATTTACAATGTTTTATTATCAGTATGTCTGTTAACTTGCCGGTTGATAAAGAATGGGTATTAAATACTAATATCGACAATTGTTTTAATAATTTTTTAAAAATTAACCCATTATCTCATTTTTCTGTTTGACTTGGCCGACCAAACGGTATAGTGGTTTGCGTTCTAGCCTCTAGACCACGAGGTTGCGGGTTCGAGTCCCGTGTTTGGCATGGGTGTTTGTAAATGTATGTTGGCTTGTCTAATGACGAATGTTTCGGCGCATTATAGCCCTCGTGTTGCTGACGGCGTTAGATAATCTGAAAACAACCGACTGTTTGACTTGAATCTGATACTTGTTGAAGAAAAGCCTTATACATTTTATTGTTAAGTATATTTTTATGAAGTCGGCAAGCCACACAAATTTTCACGTGACACAATTTTCAAACTTAATTCAAACTCATCTTCAATTGTGACTCCATTTCAACTCACAAATTTTCAGAGGGGTCGTGACCCATGGGTCAAGTATCACTAATCTAGAGGAGAGAAATTACATTTATTAACATTTATAAAAAAAAAATGCTCATTCTTTATGTGAATGAAAAATATCGTTTTGTGTCTTATTGTATTGAAGAGGAGCGTAAAGTTGCATCACAATTATTGTTATTTAAGCTTCATTTCTTTTTGAAAATTACTATTTTCATTTCCAAAATTCTAATAAAATAATAATTTTCAAAAATTCTATTCAACATTATAAGGTATCATGAGAATGATAACATACAATTATTCAAGAAACTGTCTCAAAATATAATATATTAATTATAAATTGAATTGCTATTAGCATGAAAGTTTTCTAAGCACTTTATAGATATCTATACTTCACAAATATTATATATATAGAATGTCTACAGTAAAAGAACTCAATATTAAACGCAATAAAAGAAGAAACAGCAAAAAGTATCCAAACATGATGTGAAATATTCTTTTTTGTTTCTTCTGAAACTTTTTTTTCTTTTGACTGTATACATTCCGTCGAATCATACGATACTCTCCAATTTCAGGGAAAGATTTGCTGGGATTCAAACTAATAAACTATTACGTACACATTCATGGCAAGTCGGACCAAAGTCCAGTCATTCGAAGTTAAATAACTCCAGTTGGTTTTCCAGTTTCAGCTGCGTTTTCTAATTTCACTGTAGCAAGAGGTAAAGAAAAATATGAGGGAAGGATTCTTTCAGTGGAGCAAAAAATAAGCAATTTGGAACGAAATGTTATTTTCCTTTGCTTCTTTCCTTCGCTTCTTTAAATCCGTCACAGAAAGTTCTCCGCAATGTTTTCTGGTGAATGGTCACTAGAAAGTTAAACACTGCGTGAAAAAGAAGGAAAAAAAGAAATACCACGGCGAAAATTCGAGCTTAATAAAGCGTAGTAAACCGAGAAAACACAAAAATGGCAGATGTCCTTCAAAAGTTATGACGGATTTGCTCGTTTCTGGACTTCGAAGTGCACTTCACTTCGACAGATTCAAAAGCCAGGTTTGATAAACTAAGTATATATTGTATCCATTGCTTACAACAACGAAGTGATTTTGCTACAGTGTTATTAGGATTTATGTTAAAGAATATATGTCTGCAAAATTATAAGTTCTGTTGAAGTACAATTTCCTTTGAAATATTTTGAAACCCTTCTGAAATAGTACTGTAAAGGAATATGTTCCTGTCATAAGAATTTCTTGTTTTAAAATATGCAAACAAACAGTTTATTTAATAAACTCTGTCTCTATCAACAAGAAAGCAAGAAAAGATATATGATCTAAGATATAAGTTTAAATAAGTAATATATATGTTTCGGCTAATTTGATTAGCTTGGATATTATACATAATAAAGGGTTCTTTTATAAAATAACTATTATTATTACAAATTATTAACAGTTTCTTAATATTTATCATATTAACCAGTAAGTATACATAATATAAAAGCACTATGTTAATACAATAACTTCTTTTCGTTTATCTCAAATTAATCATATTAACCAGTTATTATCGCAGCCCGTGATAAATATGATAAATACTGGATTTTATTACTGTTTATGTTTTTCTTTCTGTTTTGCCTTAGTATTGATTTGGTGATAACGCTCCTTTGGTGAAACAGAAAATAAATCAATCGTTGATGGACGGTGTTTAAGGGTAGTGAGCGCTGTGATAAAGGTACTCGCTTTTCAACTCTATTACAATTTTTTTTTAATTAATATTTTCACAAAAAGCGATTTCTAATAGGAATAGAGCTCTGAAAATTTCAACATAAGTATAGTTATGGCCTTCTAATTTTGCTTTTCAAAAACACGTGTTAAAATATTCTTAAAGGGGTGTTGCATTATTGCATTAACGGGGAATTTTTTTTTTTTTTCTGTTTCTCGACGGGGAGGGACTTTTAATATTAAGGGTTTACGTAGCAATTAGTTTTTAGTGATTAAAGCGAGCTTATGCTTACGCAGGAATAAACTTTTCAGCGAGCGAAGAGAGCATGGTTTTGCATAGCAATGAATCTTCCTGCGAGCGAAGCGTCAAGAAGCGCCAAATATACACCAATGACGGATCTTCGCAACCCGTGGCACGCAGCTTCTAAGAAATTGCACATGGTAAAATTTCGTTGCGAAACACGGGCATTCAGCTAGTTATTTTATAAAATAACCGGTTATTATACATAACAGATTTAGCAAATTAGCCGTAACATATATACATAAAAAATATCATGAGTCTAAATTAGTGGACAATAAATGTTAAACTTGGTCTCGTACGAAAATTGTTGTGTATTTTTTCTTCTAAAAAGGTAATTTTTTCAAGTTCAAAACGGGGGCATTTACAACTCCAAATGTAAAATTTATTGTAAACGTTAGGAAATATACAGAGATCTGATTTGTATGGTTCAAGAAGAGTTTGAAAATAATTTAAATTCTAATTTTTGACATTGGTAAATCTTTTAAAATAAGATACCTATTATGTCGTAACATTTGACATTATTTTATCCTAACTATAACTACTATATAGCAATACTTTTTGTCTTTTCTTCTTCTTATCAATGACTATGGGAATTAAGGCACCTCTGCTTCTTTTAAGTATTTGTACTAACCCCATATCCAGTACATATCAGCAGTGGGCAGTACAGTTTAGGATGTAAGCACACACCTGCTCATGAGAAGGAGTGCGCAAGTCTACCTATAACCACTGAAGAGTTCATTTCTACCTCTTTTCGGTAGCTACCCGGTAGATGGCAGCACTACCGGCCACATATGGAACTTCTTAATTTAGAGGCAATACCAAGCAGAAGTTTCCAGCAGAAGACTTGGCTATGCTCTCCCCCTCCCCCCCTCCCAGAGGTAATGATTTGCATGGGAACTTGGAAGACTTTGCGACCACGACTGATTTAACGTGCCCCAGTCACCATTAGCTAACACGGCGGTCTTTAGTCGGTCCAAGGCCTGTACTCACAACCTTTTGGTTGCAAGACCGATACTCTCCCGACTGGGTCTCTATATATAACCTAATTTATAAACACTGAGAACTTCATAAAACCCCAAATACCACAAATAATTTTCTAGTTTATATTTAACTATATGCATTGAAAACTACTAACTTATATTTAAAAGTTTATTAGTAAGGTGGATGTATGACAATTAAGAAGATTGAACCACTTCACTTATTTAAACAGAAAATTCATTGAAATTTTATGACTATTCCATTTATATTATTAATTGAAATGGCTCTGGATATTAAGTTTTGCCTAGGTTGCTGTCTCTTTAGATTGTTTTATTCCTATTTTAAACATTTATATTAAAATTTATTGAAGTGAAATTGATGATCTAAATGAAAAGTATAGCCACTTAATTACTTATTTCCAGAGTGAAATTAGACAAATTTATGAAAAATATTAAAAAATTTTGTTACTTTACTTTTGCGAGTATTTTGGATGATAAATTTAGTTAATAATTGAAAAGATTTAAGTGTATTAATTATTAATAAAATATTAAGATCATGGAAAAAATTGTGTTGATAATTAATTTTTAATTTTGAAATAAACATAAACAAAGTGGAATAACTAGTTTGACGTTTCTTTCAAATAATATTATTATTCACAATAAAACGAAATTTCTTAGTACTTTATGAAACTTTAAAGAATGGAAGGTATGAATCTAAACACTCTAAGAATTGCTTCCCAGAAAGATCTTACAGAAAAATATATTCGTCGCATTATATTTTCTTTCCGTTAAAGATGCCATTCTTTCCAAACCAAAAAAATATTGACTGAGACTTTATTTTAGTAACAGGCGGTAAGAATATTGGAAAGTCCGAAGAATGACAAGAAAGTTTGTAAAGGTATTGAGTGGTGGAAACAGTTCTCTGTTGTATCGAATATTCTTGGATTTACACAGCTTTTCGATTCAGCCATCGGAAAGTTAAAATGACAACACGGTTTTGAATTTGGGTATACTCTTTGGTATTTTTTTAGCATACAGCAATAGTATTTTGTACTATTAATATGAGCTTTTGTTAAAATTCATAATTTGAATAGATATTTTTCCCCCCTTAAATTGAGAAGTGAAGTTACATGAAACTTCTTTCAGAATTTGAGATAGAGAGAGTTTCCTTTATGAACATTTATAGCTTATGCACTTAAATTTCCTACAAAATATAAAAGAGAAGAATGAAGTTAAGTTTTTGAACTCAGTTTGCACATTGTTATTGCAATTAAAAAAATGAGACTTGGCTTATGTTTCTTTAATTAATGGACTTGTTGGATACACAATTGGATTTTGGGAAAAGCATAATGTTTTTATTTTTTTTATTTTTTTATTTTTTTTTTACTTTTTTTTTTAATTTTTATTTTTATTTTTTATATATGGATTTGATTTTAGCATCATGTTATATTAATGTGTTTACTCCATTGTAAGGAGAAAGTGAAGATGGGGGCTGGATTTCCAGAATTATAAGGAAGCACTAAGAAATGTTCATTTCAATTAATATTTAAAGAAATTGTGATGCATTTTGAATCATTCGAAAGTTTTTATCCTGTTAGAAGTTAGGTATGTTTCATTATGAAAATCTGAAAAGTTTTGCCCAAACCGTAGTATTACATAAAGCAGAAAAAAAAAAAAATGAAGAAAGAAGAAGAAAGAAAAAAAAATGATACATTTATTTATGCAACTTAATATATTGCCTCAAGTTTGTTAAAAATGATTTTTTTACTTTTAATTATAAAATAGCTCTTTGGCTATTTGCAGTTTTGGAAACTCAAATTAATTTTTAAATAATAAAAATGATTGATTAAGATTTTTTTTACGACTTCAAAAGTATGTTCTGTAATTTAATTTAGATTTAATAACTACATTAATAACCTTATACTATCATTTTAATCATTTTACAGGTGTTTGTTCTAATGCATAAAGATTAATGAAAGTTATTCAAATGATGACCACGAGTAAGGGCAATATTTATGAAAAGCTCCATTTCTGTTTTATAACATTCTTAACTAAGCATTTAAAAATACCTAATTATACATATACATGTATACAGTTTTATAATAAAAAGGAATTTAGCGTAGCTTAAAAGATTAAACATAAAAACATTAAAAAACCAATCCTTTTGAAAAGGACCACGTACTGTACAGTCCAGGAGTCTTTTGATAAAGGACTTTTTTAAATACGACATATTCCTTCAAAGTATTGCTTTATGATGTGTATTTTATGCTGTTAATTCTTTTTCTAATTAATGGTTTACCTTTCTTAAAGATGTTATTTTATAAATATAGTTGGTAATCATTGCTTACTGTTATGGAAAAATTTTTAAAATAAAAGTTTGAAACAATTTGATCTACAATTTAAATTTTCTTAGTTATTAAACGAATATAAAAGTGTAAATTTATAATTCTTTATCAAAATAACAAGTTTCAAGAATTTTTCAAAAGGGATATAGGACACAATGTTCGAATTTTTCCCCCATATTTACTGTAGAGTTCTAAAAATAACATCGATAACTTTAGTTGAATGCAATCATAAGTTAAACTCTATCTGAATTAAAACTTTTATTATTGAGTAATTAGCACCATGGAAGATGCTTCTCCCCCAAGCTATTCCAAACCTTTTTTCCAGTTTTCTTATTATTGATATTTTCCATATCTTTTGATGTTTAAATAGATATAACTCAAGAACTGTATATTATAAATGCAGGCAAAAATGTCAAGTATTTAAAAAATACATTATTTAAACTATCTTTTTGAATTTTTGATATGTTAATTTAAAAAAAAAAAATTAGATTAAAAGAATGATGAGCTATTGTTTGAAATATTGGAGTTTAACTTAAAAAAAAAAATTGAACTCTAGTTCTAAATTTGCCGACCAAACGGTATAGTGGTTAGCGTGCTAGCTTCTGGACCGCGAGGTTGCGGGCATGGGTGTTTCGTCCCGTGTTGGCATGGGTGTTTGTAAATGTTTGTTGGCTTGTCTAATGACGAATGTTTCGGCGCATTATAGCCCTCGTGTTGCTGACGGCGCCAGATAATCTGAAAACAACCAACCAACCAACTAGTTCTAAATTTATATAAAAAACAAAAACAATCAAAATTTTACACAAATTATAAAATTTTTAAAATTTAAAAAGCGCTATTTTATTATAAAAATGTTTATTCAATTACAATAATTAAAATATATGTACCCAAAAATATTCCAAAAACTTACTTTAAAATTGGAGGTTTTTATTTTTTTTGTGTCCTATATTCCCTATTTTGAATTAACATTATCATGTTTTTCGCATTTTTTCCCTAAATATACTTAGTTACTTTAGGAACTTGACATATAACAAATAATGAAAAGATTCCAAATTCAAAAAAAAAAAATTAAAAAAAAAAAAAAAAAATCGGATATTATTCTTTAAACATATTTGACCACTCAAAAATTTCAAAATAAATTAATTGTTTTTGAATAAAATAATTACCATAACCCTTTGGAAGTTAAACAAAACATAATATGACCAATATGAAACACTGCTATTTTAATAGTGTAATTTTCTCACATTTTACTACAGTCGAAATAAATTTCAGAAACCTATTTAAACTGTTTACAAGCAAATAAGATAATTCAAATATCGCATTCTTGTACGGTAAAGTATTTGTTTAAAATTACTCCAAATTCCTGACATTTTTTTAAATGTAGCCTATCTTTTTTTTCTATTGACTTTTCCTTTCAGGTATTGCACAGTACAATGAATATTTATAAACAAAAATAGTGTTCAAGTAATTGTTTCCCTTTTCAACCCTATTTTGCCTTGCTAAACTTAAAAATTAGCTAAAGCCATAGCTTTTAGTAAAGCGTGTTAAAAGAAAAATAATGGAAATGACTTTCCTCCATAATTTAAAGTAATATACAAAAATAAATGTCAATAGTCTACATATTATTTTTCAAGAAGTAGGAGGAGAAATTAACTTTTACTGCAACAATTTTAAGCAACTGTCACTTGTAATCTTTTTTTAAAAATATTTCTTTGATTAAACTACTGGAAAAGTTAAAAAAAAATTTAAAAAAGAGTTTTAAGAATGCATGTTATACTTTTTTCTTCTGGAATCGTATTTCTTCAAAAATTGAGGAGGAAATCGCAGTGAAAACATTTAGACTCATTATTGAACTATAAACTTACCTTTTACATTTTATGCAAATATACACTTTGAATTCATGTTTTAGTTTTAAAAAACAACAATCTTGAAAACTATCTTTAAATAGTAGTTATGAGAAGATAAGTAAGGCATTAATATTTTCACAGAGTGAAAAACTTCTTTAGCAAAAAGTATCCGTAAGCAAACTCCTGAATGTGTATGTTTGCTTATCTTGGAATGGGAAGCGTGAGATTAAATTCATCGCGATCCATCGCAGTGGTGCTTTCGCATATTCGTATCAACTTTCACGGGAAAGTCATTAAGTTTTCTGGTAATATTTTATTTGGAAATTCGATGCTGTAAGAGCAAAATTTTTAGAATGGAAGCTAGTGAGATCGTTAAGGAAAGACGATAATTTAAAAGTTTAGAAAATAAATCTTTGTTTCCTAAGATACTTGCACGTCCTCTATCAGTGGCAATTATTTCCGGCTTACGGCATCGCAGTTATAGCTCCATTTTTATGGAGGAGGTTTCTAATGAGGATAAGAAATTCTGAAGAATATGTCGTCAAGCGATAAATTTATACTACTGGTCTTCAAAAACTTTTATTTATGCAAATGATTGTATCAGGAAGATATCATTTTGTTATTTTAAAAAGGTTTGACCTCTTTGCCTTATTAGTTGCGAATTGGGTTTATGTTACTAAAGCCATTTACAGAGGGTTGAAAGTCATTGGTATAAGAAAATAATAATCTAAAGTAATGCTATTTACTACGTTACTTTAAACCTTTGTAAGGTAATACCTGTAATTGCGCGTAAAAGTGATTTTAAATAATTAAAAAGGTGAGTTTATCATTTAAATTCAGTCTAAAATTAGAACATCTGTACTTTACTCCAAATGTACCATGTATTTTTGATGAAATTTATCAATTAGTTGAGAAAATCAAGAAGAAAATCTTTAAGGGGGTCTGAGACACAACATTTTTAAAATTCTCAAATTTTTTATTATTATTTAAGAAAATAATACAAATATTTTTAAACAAAATGGCATAAAATTTTTGTTTCTATCTTTAGTAGAACTTGAAATATTTATGTTTTTGTTACATGACAACTATATCTCAGACATGCTATCTTTAAACTTTCAAAACTGTTTTTCTCGGTGATGGCTTTTTGTCCCTTTTTTGAGTTTAAATTGATATAACTAAAAAACTACTTGTTATAAATCTATGAAACTTTCCACAATTATTTTTCATACATATTTCTTTAATTTGTCTTCATGAATATTGTTTTTTTTATTTAACTTTTTTCAAAAAAGCTTTTGGAGCATAGCATACTATGGATTTTATACAGTTTTTGCTCAAAATATTTTTTTAAATTTTTCTAATTATTTTATTGAAAAATCACGAAGAAAATTTTTGATATGAATTATAAGAAGTAGTTTTATGCAAAAATTAAGGGATTTTTAAAAAAGGTTTTTAGATGTATCAAATTTAAGAAATATCAAAATTTTGATGTTTTTTAAATTTTTTTTTTTTTTTTTTTTTTTTTTTTTTTGAAATTTGAAAACTTAGAAGATTAAATTAAAGATTTTAGAATTTTTAGTCCCAGACCCCCTTAAGATACAACCACGAGATATGATTTTTTTTTTCAATCTTATGTTGTATATATATATATATTTATTTATTAACTTTTTTAAATATAGTTTTGGTGATAATGTACCGGTATATGACGATTAAATTTTCGCTTGTGAGAAACCTTGCGCAATAACAGTGTTTTAACAACACTATTTGTCACAATATTTCTCATAAAAGCGTTTAATATCACGTTTAACACACGAGCAAACACAAGAGTATTGTGCACCTTCAATTTAAATCATTACTATGAGAAACATATCTTTTCTTAATAACCCGATGCTTCTCTTCAACTTTACAATTGCTATTGCAATCTAAATCTTGACTTTGCCTCTAGATATCATTATAAATAGTGTGATTGTATAGCAGAAATTTTATTGCACATATAGATATAACTTTTATTAAAACAGATGCTGGCGTATAAAAGTTAAGAGGGTGGCTTAGTACTTAAGTGGATACCCTGTATAAAGTAAAATTTATTAGTATTATCACTTTGCATTAATTTAGACAAAGTAAACGTCATTAATATAAAAATACCAGTTTAACTATTGTAATTAAAAATATAATATGGAATCTTCAAAAACCAATATAGTCCTGACCTGCCCCTCAATAGATGATTCAATATGTCCAGGGCCCCAAAGAAAGGATATTTTTGAAATAATAGTGGTAAAATTTCTTAAAGCATATGCCTGAACTCTGCATCTCCCGAAAACCTCATGATGGAAAGCATTTATAGTATATTTGTATGTTTCGAAAATTTGAATTTTTCTTATTTTGCTTTCCACCATGAAGTTTTCTGGTAGTGTCTGGGCTCATGGTTATTTAAAAGCTTTTCCCTGCTATCCCTTCAGAAATACCTGTTTTAGGATTCCGGGACTGTTGAATACCCTGATGAGAAGGAAATCGGTACATCTTTGTTATTTTTTTGAAAATTTCATATTCTGTTTTTAATTGCAACAGTTAAATTAATATTTTTTATGTCTTTATACTTCCTGTCTTATATTATTTTTGCCTCTATTTTGCATTACGTACTTTCATGTAAATTTATACAATACATATTCAAATAAATTAAATCTGATTTTTTGTGTGTGTGTAAATGGTCGAAAATTTGGAAGTTAAACTTATTTTGAGCTTTGAGGCTTCTTACAAGTAGAAATTCATAGTCAGTTACGCCCATAATTCTATACCTTCACATAAGAACAAGCTTAGTACAAAAATGATCAATACGAATTATACTTATCGTTTAAACGAATATACTTACAGTAAAAACGAATATACTTACAGTTAAAACGAATATACTTACAGTTAAAACGAATATACTTACAGTTAAAACGAATATACTTACAGTTAAAACGAATATACTTACAGTTAAAACGAATATACTTACAGTTAAAACGAATATACTTACAGTTAAAACGAATATACTTACAGTTAAAACGAATATACTTACAGTTAAAACGAATATACTTACAGTTAAAAATCCTGCTTTTAAAGTATTACTGCAATAATCAAATACATTAGATTATTGATTTATCAAAAATCTAATAAACTATATAGCATAGATGAATTATAAGGAATGAAATTGATTGATTTCCCTTCTGGTTTCTTGTTTCTCAAAACTAAGTACATCAACATGTTTTAGTAAAAATTTATACATAAGAGAATAATAATTATTAAAGGTAAGAAGTAGAAAATTGATCATCCCTCGTTTATTATGAGAATTAGAAAATAGTCGGTACAGCTCATTTATTAATGCTAATCAGCTGAATATTAGGTAGCTTTATAAAATTACCTTTGAATCTTTTTGTGAGTATTCTGTAGATTATTTTGAATTTGATTTAATTAAAATATAAGTTTGTATAAGGTAAACATTAAATTCAGGCATTGATTCTACCAAAAATATTCATATAAAAGGCATTTTCTACAGCAAAAGGGAAATATAACTTATTTGATAAATGTGAGAAAACGAAAGGATTATCTAGCAAACAACCGGAAATCAATACGCTTCAAACTCCAAAATTTTACGTCAAAAGGTTACACATAGTTCTGACGGCATTTCCTTAGGGATTGAAAAGTCGTGTTTGCCCTTTTTTAAAGCGGATATAAAAAGAACAAAAGAAGACTTTGCTCAAACATTCATAGTATGTATGCAGTACAGGAATAGTCTTATGTTATTCATGAGGAAATAAAATGTTGAATAATCCTCATTGAATATTTTTTACGCATATAAGTACATTTGTATGGGTAATTGAAATGAAATTAGCATTAAAATTTGTAAAAGTTACGTCTGATAATGAATAAATATAAATAATTATTTTTTCACTAATACGATTCCAATGGTCTGTTTCTGCTTTACAATAAGATAGCTAGTGACTATTGAATGTGTCTTATAATTTGAAAACTCTGCCATATAACGATATCAGTATATTATACCAATACCAATCATATAATATCAGTATATATACTCGTATACCAATTATTGATTTCAATAAATATTCGATTACAATAAATTGATCGCAATAAATATTCGAGCCAATGATGGTGACGACGACAATATAGTTGGTTGGTTGGTTTGTACGCTTAACGACATATTTTTATGTACATTGACGAAGAGAAAATGGTCGTTGTAATACAAAGTATACAAAGAAAGAAAAACGATCTACCGCTTTTATACACTTCGAATCTTTGATTTAAATTGTTGTATTGTTGAATGTTTGAAAGAAAAAGATGATATGCAAACAATTATTTATTCTTCTCAAAGGTGCGAAAGTACTATTAAAAGAATTAAACTCATTGTTAAGCTTCAGATCTCACAGCCTAAGTTTCAGGAAAAATTCTAGCTTCCAAAAGTTACAAAGTACTTACATAAATTGCTATCAGAATCAAATTTCACTGAATTCCACTTTCCCGGTGATGTATATAATTTCACGTACCTCCCTCCCGAAAGTTATTAAAAATTCATGTTTAGAAATGTGATAACACGTGAAAAGAAGATGGTAAGATTTTTGAATTTATTTATAACTGTTCCCATAATTCTGAAACTTTCAGTATCACGTTAATGGACCTGATGCACAGCAAGTGGGATTGTATCGAATAGTGCTTCCCAAAATCGACGATCTTGTGATCAATATCAACACATCTTTCAAAACGATTTTGAATTTTTAATGCCTATTATGCAATCCCACTGAGTGTTTCATTTAGTCATGCTCTATAAAGTTAAACGTTACGTCTCACGCATAACATTCATGTATCTTATGCAAGGCGTTGTTTTGAGTGAGGGGCCATTGTATGACAACACTTGACAAACGCTTATAACCAATCATAATTCACATTCAATGGAAAATTCGAATTACTAGCCAATCAGAAAACTCATCATTTATACATAGTAGTTGACTGACGTAGTCAGGCATAAATTCCATGGATACTATGCACAGGAGGGCACTGACAGACAGACTTGACATACACATTGTCATTGGATAAAGGAATGTGAAAATTATTTGACTTCGTTTTCATGATGCATTGTGATTGGTTATGAGTATGCTACAAGTGCTTCCAAATGAAGTTGCACTCCAAATAATATCAGCCCATCTTTAAGGACTTCTCTTTTTGTTGTAGAAAGAAAATACCTTCAGAATTTTCCTCTAGATTCTGGCATTAAATACCGAGATCATCTTTGGTAGTACAGAATTGAAGGTTTTTTAGAAGGTGTCCTTTGAATCTGGTCCGTTAAAATAGGTCTATTTACAAAAAATCATAAAATACATATTAAAAATCAATTCCTATCGAAAAATTAAGATGATCATATTTATTTTTCATAAAAATATTATTAATTTTAAACTGTGCTACTCTTACTTTTTAAATAAGAATACATAACTTTTTATTATTGGTAATTTTGTTTTGTAGAATTTCCAATTGATCCTAAAGCAGTCTTTAGCTTTTCCAAGGGGGAAGAAATGAATTTCAAAATAAAAACGGCATTTTTATGACCTATATTAAAGGTAGATACAATTCTTAAAATCATTTAAATAAATGTTTAGACTAAAGTGGATTCATTTACGCGCTTTTACAGCCAACTAGGAAATAGCCCATGCCTTCGCAAAAATCTATCTTAATATATCTGGTTCCTCTACAAGACTCCTAATGTGCAAACACATAACAAATTTCCAAATAGAGACAAATGTAATGTTCTCCTTCTGTAATTACTACCCCTATCCACATTAAGGGGCGTACACAATTCCCGAGCAAATATCTACGGATTGCGATCAACAACTAATCTAATTATTTCTCTTCCAGTTGCCCTGGACACGTGCTACAAAGTATGTGATTATTGTCGGAACCAATCTGTTGGATGCGAATTTATCGCGGCAGAAATCACGACACAGGAATGTGGTTTAAAACTAGATCCAATAATATTTTGTTGCCTTTATCGCGAAATTGGGTTTAAGGTTGAAGTAATTTTGCTTTGTTTGCTGGGGTAATGCTTCCTCGGATTTAGGAAAATGGAATGCATAAGGGATAAGTTTGTTTGAAATCTTTTGTCGAAATTGGATCATGACATTAATTTTGCTTCGTGTATTAAAGTAATGGTGTGTTTATCGTATTATGATTGAGCAAGTATCCAATTTTGAATCGACTTTTAAATTTCTTTCTTTAGTGCTTGTATGTAAATGTTAGTTTGTTTAAGAAGATATTTGAGTCTTTGGAACTACATCAATTAAAGCTTGATAGTTATTTAATTTTGTGATGATAATATGCTTTAACATTTTTATTATAAGAATCAATAGTATATTTGTTAATTTTCAATTGTCAAATAAAAATTCTTAATTTTTTTTATTTATTTTAAAATTTTAATTTTATATTTGTTTTTATGTCATTTTCAAATATGGTTTGGGGCATCATCATATTTCTTCATATAGCCATTGTTTCTAATACCGTCAAAAGGTTTTGTATTTTGTCTTCTTTCAAAACCTTTAGACTGCTTTTTCCTAATCACCAGTTATAAAATCTAATTTATTTAAAATTGTGTACATAAAAGAATAACCCAATTATGTTAACGTCAAAGTCTTACGCAGGATATTTAAATCCATGTTTCAGAGTTTTGGTCAGTATAATGAAAACATAAAATAATGAAGATTTTCAAAAGTGTTTAAAAAAGTGTAGAACAATAATAAATTAATAATCTTGACTATAAAACAGCATGTGGTTCTGTCTGTGTTTGTATTTTTTAATTTGTTTGTTTGAAGACCTCTTTATATTTTTTCCGATACTACAAGTTTCTGCGTCGGGAAATTTACACAGTACATTCTGTTAAGAATTCTTTGTTCATCACTCCTATATTTAGAGTAATACGTTTTTGAAAATTTTGTGCAAATAAATACACTAATTTTCTGTAATCTATTATAATTTTAGTGTAAATTTATACACTATAATTTTGGGTAATCTAATATAATTTTGTAGAAATAATAATGCTGTTATTCTGCACTAATTAATAATAGTTTTGTGTAGGTTAATATATCGTAAAGAAATTCAAGCCCGATCATTGTTGACACTCTATTGCTTAAGTTTTTTACGCATCCGAATAAACTATTTATTTAAAACAACAAATAATAATTGCACGTTTATGCATAAATATGCTATGGTCCGGTTTATTGAACTTTGCAAGTTTTGATAGAATTGGGCTAAAAATGGTATGAAAACCTCATATTCGCACCTTTAATTCGTATTTTTATGAATTTGAAGTGCAATTACCCAGTTTTTAATTTGAAATGTTTTTTGCCGTGTTTTTACTGTTAA
The DNA here is from genome assembly GCA_963978545.1 of Linyphia triangularis. Lineage (NCBI taxonomy): Eukaryota > Metazoa > Arthropoda > Arachnida > Araneae > Linyphiidae > Linyphia > Linyphia triangularis. The sequence goes on along the minus strand of OZ021722.1, from coordinate 53,885,646 downwards.
AAAAGCTTTTAATAAGTAAGATTAGATTCAGACACTAAAAAAACCCCAAATATTTTAAGAATGTGCTATGTGCGGGGTCCTAAAAATAGTCATTAAAATTGGATTAACCCGTATGAAGATATTATATTTTGTAAGCTTACAAAAAAAAAAAAAAAAAGATAAAAAGATAACAAATCCCGCTTTTTATTACTTAACGTAAGTCCTTTTAGTAAACCACTGCAAAGTAGGGAATATTTAGGGAATTCTCTTGAGCAAAACAGACCAGTAAGCCAATATGAAAAACTAAGAAATTTCAAATGACATTTTTAAAAACAAAAAGTACTAGAAATGTAATGCGAAACCAATAAAGTATTCCAAATCCCATGAACTAAGTGGTAGTAAATTTAGTTTAATATATGAAATTTATCTTGACAAATATACTATTAAGCAGCATTGTAATTCCCGTTAGGTAAAAACACTACAAGAGAAATGCTCATTACAAATATATAACTAACACCACAACCATTGCAGCTCATTGTATGCTATCAATCAATTAAACAGTAATTAAGTACCAACACTTAGTAAACCAAGAACTCCTTCTACAACTGCTACTGACATGTACAAGCGAAGTGTACTTTCATTTCACTTTAAAAAGCCACGTAACACGCCGCACTATCTAACTACGAAATTAATTATGATAAATTAGCTTCTTTTTTGGGATTCGTAGTGTTTCAAAAGCGCGTACGTCGCCCTATCTCTGTGTACTCCTCACACATCCTTCTATTTTACTTTGTCTTTGTGGAAGAAAAATCACTGTGTAATTCATTATGCTAATCTCGGCCATTGTTTAGTCCATGAAAATGAAAATTTCTCTGGTTAAAAATGAGGTAGCAATGCAAGAAATAAGACGGTAAGATGGCGATGTCAGGTGACATTTCCACGAGTGAGCCCTGGTGATAAATAGTCTTCGGGCCCTTATGTGATATCATCAAGCTTATCGATCGCGAATAATTGAATAATAGGATGATTGATTCTCCTGTTCATTGGCAGTTCCAGTCAGTACGGCTGTTTAGTTGACCTATTTACCCAAGATATTCACAGATAGTGGTAACGAAGGGTGTTTAATTAATGCACATAAATTGTCTTAGATCAGGTAAATTTTTCTAATTCTGTTGTTGAATGAACAAAGCTGAAAAATTCAAGTTAGTTTTAATTTTGTTATTAAAGTAACAATTTAACCCATTGAAATTTATTTTTAAATATGCTATATTAGAAATCAGAAAATTCTCTTGTATTATTTTTTGGCAAATGTTTCTGTTTAATTAAAAATGGATTATCTCTACCTAGTTCTCAATTTCTTTCAGACCAGGTTAAAAGAACTTGAAATTATAGATTTTTAAAGAAATAATATTGTCTTTTTACTTTACAAGATAATATGAAGCACAAATTATTGCTTGTCTAACGGAGGAGTGTCTGTATTCTTGTGATTAATCAAATGGAAATGAACGGAATTAAACATACTTTTTAATTTAAATTAAACTTTTCGATAATGGCCTAGTAAGGTGTCTATTTTTAAGCAAGTTTTGTATTGAATCGAAATGAATAACTTGCAGATAGATTGAAAAACTCATTTTTAAGATATAATTGGAATGTGGATAAAAATACTCAAAAATTATCAAAACAGGATAAGTTAGCTGTATTTTTTTTATAAATTTTGTTACTATTCTGTTAGCCGGGTACTACATAAAAACTATCTAATTACAGACTTAACTCATCTAAACTAACAATCTTCAAATAATTTACAATTCTTATTATAAACCGTTAAAGAGTTGTTATTGCAACTCAATAACAAACCGTAAACATTTAGGCTTGGTACCAACTGCACCAACTGGTATCTAGCTAACGGAAGAGCACCTGTATTTTTGTGTTGAATGAAATGGAAAAACTTTCAGAGAGATTGCAACACTAATTTTAAAACTTAATAGGTTTGTATTAAAATACTCAAAACTCACACATTTGAAGTAAAAACTTATAACTTATGTAACTCAAATTTTTTAATCATGCAATAGCTAAAATTTATTTTAACCAATGAATGCAATATAATTAGCTTGTTATAAGAAGGATTCAAAATAAATCCTTACGAAACTTCTTCGTGCTATTAGAGCGCATAACTTATTGGCTACAGCTTTGTGCAATTCCTTTCTGATGAAAATAGCAATATGTGAAGAGGAGAGGTAGGTATTGAAAATGATGAAAGCTGATTTCAAATACTTTATTATACAAGAAAAGGAAACAATATCACTCGCATCCAACATTATATTAATCAGGGACAAGTTGGCCTTCAGTAACTTGAAAAGTTATCGCAGATAAGAAAAGTCATAGAAGCAGAAAAGATGTATTGGGAAATGCATTTGATGGCTGTCAAACTCATGGTTCCATACTTTATTGAGTGAACACATTCAGTGTGCTATATATGTTTGCAGCAAATGCCACAGTTCAGATACAAAAACATATGTCATAATACTTTAATGTCAGTGACTAATTGCAAATTAAATGTTCAAAACAATGGGAAATAATTTTCAAAAAGGGTTTATTAAGACTGTTTGGAATTATTATGTTTCAAAGAAATTGGTAGTGTCACACAGGTACTGGAGAACTTGATTTTTAAGCATTGCATTTTTACATCTAATTGACACGTGGATACTCCTGAGACTTGTCTAAAGAGAAGCACCAAATACCATTAAGAAAACACCGAACCAATGGAATTAAACAACTCTTTTTCAAATTCAGCTATAGCAGTAGTTTCTCTGAAACAGTCATATCACTGATAAACTACTATATATCAAAATAAATTGGTGCGAAACTGTGGTTTATTTCGGTGGTAAAATTTGGAAATATAAAAATTAAAATGATTTATTCCTTTTTGAAAAGAAATCTTTTCTTAGGATAAATGAAAAAGTCATCCGCATTGATTCAATGACTCTACCAAAGAATGCTGGTTCGGGGGAATACTTCGGTTGATCTATTAGATTGTAAAAAAATTAGTATGTACTCTGTAGCTTTTCTCTAATTCGGAAATAATAAAGAACATAAATGCAATCTGTATGAGAAATTAACTTATGTTGATGATGAGGATTTCATTGAAAGAAATGGATTACTTCATCATCGATGGCGTACATTTTTATTGTATAGTTTTAGAATGGACTCAAAGTAATAACCATACTTTTGTTGTATAATTCCTATGCACAGAATATAACATATTAATATAAAAATCAGAAAATAGTAGTAATGTTTGATTGATACGATGATCCAAACAACATCAAAACAAGTGAACCTCAACACAGATAAAAATTTTCTCCGCACAGTTACTCCACATCGTATGTTACCGGGAAGAAGTCAGAAATACTGGCTAGTGCCTATTTCTTTTCTTGTATCGAACAAAGAATGGTAACATTGATCAACTTCAGAATATTTTCTTTCAAAAGTCATTATTGAAGGAAGTAGCTACACTGGAATCTTTACTTCCAGCCTCCGCAAGAGCAGCTAAAAGCCCTAATACAGAGTCTACTACAATGGATCAACAATAACACACGTCCCGATTTGAGTTGGGTTCTTCGAGACAGTGATCTCAGTTCGTAAAAACAACTTTGGAATCTGCCACTGATGCAATACTTAAGATTACTTTTCGCACATGCAAAGAAATCTGCTTACATCCAATAGTGTGGTAGTGACAAAATAGGTTGTGCTGGTGTTCTTTGTCGAAACAGGAACCGTAAAAGAATGGCCTGCAGCAACACTGGAATTGATGATCGGACATTGATGAGATTGGACAATTTGGCATTCGTGACGAAATAAACTCAGAAACTGATTCTGATGAAGTTCGTTTACGTGAATAAGATGACTATTGAAAATTATATATAAAATAGAACCCTTCTGATCAATAAAATTTATTTTGGTATTTTTTGATGATTTTCGAGTATTTTTACCTACAAGACTCATTATATAGTAAAAATAAGTGTTTCCATCCATCTTAAAGTTTGTTCTTTCGATTTGTCATAAAAATGCGTAAAAATAAACATCTCACTTGATTATTATAGCCCCAATTTCATAAATTGACGAATTTTGTTGTCTAAATATCTTATTTTACCTGTACTTGTAAATAATTTTCTAGTTAGGTTGGTTTGATCATTTTGTACCATCTTTACTGTCGTTTTGAAATTTTTAGCTTAGTTAAAAAGGAAACACGCATTTGAATAGTTGAAGCTCAGTTGCAAATTAAATAACAAGAATTTCATTATTAAGAATTTTATTATTTTGATAATTTATATATAAAAAAAAGATAAATAACATAGATTAAAAAAAGAAGGAAAAAAAAAAAAAAAAAAAACAACACACTGTTACAAATCAGTATCTGTATTAGGGTGGTTCAATTTTTTTTTTTTCTGCTAAAGACATAGACACCCCTTAATTTTTTTTACATTTACCCATAGTATTACTCTCCTAAAATTTTATCTTCCTACTCCTACAAGAAAGTGGCGCTCAATGACCATTCATTTTTTCTCTTTTTTGTAATTTCGCATAATTTTCGAGTTTTATGCTGATAAGAACACATGTTTAAATAAAAAAAAAAACTTAAAAAAAAAAAAAAAAAAAAAAAAAAATCTTTTTTGGCTGTTTAATACGTGTAATTTAGTTTGCCAACAGTTCTTTTATATCTGTACCTGGAAACATCAACATTACAAATACATCGTTAACAAAATATCCGATTGTGAATCACTTTATTTGCTAGTTCCAGCAGTCGAAGCTTTGGGACATGATCTACGAATGTTTCCTCATCCAAGAGGGACCAAAAATCAAGAAAAAAAGTCAGAAAAGAATATGCTGAGTCAGCAATGAGTAAATTCAAACCTAACTGTCCGGTAGTCCTTCATTGGGATGACAATCTCCTGCCAAAATCTTTTGAATTATAAAAGACTAATCGTTTGCCTGTATATGTTTCTGGAGTTGGTATCGAAAAACTTCTTAGTGTCTCAAAGTTGAGTAATGGAAGCAAAGCAAAAAATAGTTCGAAAACTGTTTTCATGCTAGTAAGGCTATGGGAAGTTAAGAATAAAATTCAAACTCAAAGTTTTGATACTACGAGTGTAACTACTGTTTGTGTATAAAAGGTATGCATTAATTTGGAGAAAAGAAATTGAACGTGAACTATTGTGGCTAGCCTAAAGGCACCATGTGATGAAATTAATATTGGCAAAGTTATTTAACTTGGTGCTATGTTCTGTGCATGTTTCACAGAAGTTTCCCTCTTCAACAGACCTAAAACCATTTGAACTAAGTTTGTTTAACATCGCACAACTTTCAATTACACTCTATTACTCATGTGGATTTGTGTCATTTATCGTTTTTATATTTTCATCATTTGCTTAGAAAAAATGGCCAGTTTGGAGATAATTCTAATATAGGTCTTTAATAAAAAAAAAAAAAAAAAAAAAAAAAAAAACACTTTGTCAAAATAGTGTTCCTATATTATCCTAATTCCTATATTATCCTTTGTTATAAGTGAAACTCGGGAGAGGTGGAAAAACGATTGTTGATGAGCTATGTTTAAGCAAAGAGGACTCTGTGTTGAAGGCATTCATTTTTCAACTTTTTACGCCATAAGAGTATTTTTACGAGAATTTCGGATGTGGGGATGTTTTGAACACCTTGAGAGGAATTAGCACAGCAATTTTTATCAAAAGCCGTTAGTATTACTCTCTAAAAGCCGTTAGAGCCGTTTTTTAGTAATCACTAAAAAACATGATGTTTTCAATGGCAGTTACCTTACGTGAATGTCCGATTTTGACGAAAACCTGTCCTTGGGCCATCACCAACCTGCTCACCTAATTTGAACATCGTAGGTCAATATATTCGTGAGTTATGCTAACCACGTACACACAGACACGCACGCATACATACAGACAGACTTTTTTGTGATCAGGATGTTCCAAAACATGGAGAAATGTCCCCCCCCCAAAAAATATATATATCAAGCATCAAGGGACTAATTGTAGGGAAACAAATTAACGACGAACTATTGCATTGCCTTATGCGAAATGTACATAAATGTTACTATTTACATAATTAACACTACGAAATATTTACAAATATACAAAATTCGTAACAATATATATATATATATATATATATATATATATATATATATATATACTTTCTCTATACTTCCTATACTTTCATTACCCTATGTATTACATATGGGTAATTGAAAGTAAAAAGAATTGTAAAAATAAATTTTCAGGTTTTAGATCTGGAAAAAAGACGTTTAAAAGTTTAAAGTTTCAACTGTAGCCTTTCTTTCATCTGTGGATAAATCTATGATGATTCGAGATGATTATAGAGGAGTAATGGAGTTGACAGTAATCGTTTTGGGCAATATACCAGAGAAAATCAATGTGAGTGCAGTTTCACCAATTCATCACGCACAGTGGATGGTTAAACTTCTATGCATTTTTTAAATCTTTTTGTTCAGAGATCAGAAAGAGATTTTCCGTGTAACTAATAGAAAAAGAAATGCAAATCCAGTGATTTGTACAGTTTGGTGCTCTTTTGTAAAGTAAAATACGGATAGAAACTCCACATGCTTCTGAAAATTCTGGAGGGGGCGTGAACTTCTGTGAAAACATTAAAAAGTTTAAGATAATCGATTATAAAATTGGAATTACAGCTAGAAAAGTTTTGAAAAATCTCATACAGCATCTTTCAAATTAATTGTTTGGATTGGCCATATCTGTGAATTAAGAACATAGAATTACAGCAAAATAAAGTTTAAAAAGTATTGCGAATATGAATAACTCAAAAGATTCCAGAAATATAAGAGGGTACAAGCTATTAAAAACGTTGAAAGGTATCAGTCTTGGAGATTTTGTGACAAAAAGAACTCTTGATATTTTATATCATTTGAATATTAGTGATTCTTTTGCATCCGTTTCACCTGAAGAATGAGAGAATAATAGCCCTTGCATAAGTGGGAGCAAAGTTAAAGAACTTAAAGGGCTAAGCGATACTGCTGAAAGAGGTGTTCAGCTAATAAAAGAATTTAATAATTTATTTACACTTGATAAGGATGATAAGCACTTTCTTTTACAATTTTTTGAAGAACACTGAAAGACAATATTTTGAGAGACAACCAAATGACCTATGCTTGATTGTCTTTCAGAAAAGGAAATATATATTTATAAATCAATATCTATATATTTACTAGGCAAGACGTAAATTTGTCACAGTCACTACTCCTAAACTGATCAACCGATTCTTACGATCAAGGTATCCTTTGAAGGAAGGTCCTTTAATTTCAATTAATTGTTCTTACTAGAGTGTCGTTACTAGAGATCGAGTGTCGTTTAATAATGTATTTTTCCAATCTGAATTGCCCATTTTCCGATTGACCATTTTCAGTATACAAAAAATGTCTCCAGGTGGTACTTTAATATTCGGTTCAATGATGAAATAAGACGCACTATAACACCACATTACTTAGTAATATAGTATTTCAGGTTACTAATAACTTATTTTGAATGCTTTTCATGATTTTATGCACCCTTATTTATAGGAGCAATTTTATCAGAATTTCAAAGTTTAATGAATAGTACGGGGGTTTGACAAGAGTTAGTGAGCAGGGAAAAGAGCCTTCTAGTATTTAATTATTTCATACGCATTTACTAATTTATGACGTTTTCAGTTGTTGTATAAATAAAAACTTTTTGCGAAAAATTGCTTTCAATTATACTGATTGGCAAATCCACTACAAATACCAAATAAACACACAAAATACGAAATTATACTGCTCATTGAGAGCCATCTTTTAAGTGGAGTAAGTTTCTGAAATTTGCTAGAACATTTGTATGGGTAGATGTACAAAAATGAGGTGGTGTCCTGAACTCTAGCTAAAAAAAAAATTTATTTTTACTATTTATTTTTGAACCACCCAAATCTGTATTTTTAATGGTTTGTAATTTATTAAAATTCCAATTCGTGAAAAGAACAGCTAATGAATTTTAATAAAAATATAAGAAAAGAAGATGTTCTGATGATTTTTTTAAATAAAAAAGAATAAAAATGTTTTTGTTTGCAATGTAAAATACTATTCTAACAATGTTTTAAATTGCAAAAAAAACCACAAAAAAAAAACCCCTGTTCATTGCAAATTTGATAAATTTAATGTCGTTTTAAAAATGCGCGCTATCAGAAATAAAACTATTTTAAATTTATTCATGAAACTATATCTATAATAATAAAACAAGCTGTCTGCCTGTCTATCTGTCTGTGGCTCTGTGGATCCATAGAAACCTACTTAAAATTGAAGTACAGCTCTGAAAGTTTCAGAATAAGTAGTTTTGGCCTTCTTATTGTAAGCATCACAAAGAGAATGTTAAAATTTAATTAGTTCTTTTTTAATTATTTTTTTAATTAATTAATAAACATTTTACGAAACGATTACTAATAGAGCAACAGCTCTGAAATTTTCAACATATGTAGTTTTGACCTTTTAATTGGACTTTTAAAAAACAGAATTTTAAATTTTTATTTTGTTCTTTTTTAATTGATTTTTTTAATTAATTAATAATTACAAACAGCATTTTACAAAACGATTTCCAATTGGGCTACAGTTCTGAAATTTTCCACATAAGTAGTTTTGGCCTTTTAATTGGACTTTTAAAAAAAACTGAATTTTTATTTTGTTCTTCTTTAATTAATTAATAAATATTTTACAAAATGATTTCTAATAGGGCAACAGCTCTACAATTTTCAACATAAGTAGTTTTGGCCTTCTAATTGGACTTTAGAAAAACAGAATTTTAAATTTTTGTTCAATTCGTTATTAATTATTTTTTTAATTAATTAATATATATATATTACAAAACGATTTCAAATAGGGCTACAGCTTTGAAATTTTCAATATGAATAGTTGGGGCCTTCTAATTGGATTTTTGAAAAACAGAATTTGACATTAAATTTTTTTATTTTTTTATTAATTAATTAACTCCACAAACAAGTGTTAAAATAATCTTAAAGGGGTGTTGTGTTATTGTATTAACGGTAATTTTTTTTTTCTTGACAAGGGAGTGGCTTCCAATATTAAGTCTTTATGTATTAATTAGATACTTACGCAGCAATGAACCTTTCAGCGAGCGAAGCGAGCCTATTCTTGCATAGCAATGAACCTTTTAACGAGTGAAATAAGCTTGTTTTTATGTGTCCATGAACTTTTCAGTGAACGAAGCGAGCTCGATTTTGCGTAGCGATGAACCTTCCTGCGAGAGAAGCGCCAAAAACTGAGTCTTATACACGATTGACAGATTTCCGCAAAGCGAGGCCTCACAGCTAGCTAAAATATTGCACATGTTAAAATTTCGTAGCGAAGCATGGTTATTTAGCTAGTTAAATATAAACATACTTCTATAATTCGCATTTTTGTTTGATTGATCTGATAGTATGCGATTTAAAAGTTGATTTCTTCATTATTTGGAACAGCTTAAAAGTGTTTTTTTTTTCCCTTCCTTCTTTTTTCTTTCTATAAAATATGTCATCATTCATCATTAAAATAACATAATTTACGTGACAAATGATTCGCACAAAATCAATTTAGGGGTTCCACATTTTTCTAAAGTACATGAATTTTCAGATATGTTTCAGTGCCAGATGTTTAAGATATTGCGTTATATATACATGTTGTTTGAAATTTATAAACCCAAATATTTACCCATGTTAAATATTTGCACGGATTATTTTGAAAAATATAAAATAAAACATTTTCTCATAAAAGTGCAAGGATAAGAGATATGATGTTAATATTTACATAATTAGTTTACCAAAGTTCAGAAGATACAAGTTTATTAAGTATGTATGGATATAAACATTTTAGAGTTCATTCATAAATATTTAATGAGACCAGAAGACTAAAAAACATTTTTAATACTAATTGGAAGATGTTTTTTTCTAATTTCAACTAGAAGATAATTTCAGCCAAAAATGATAGAATATACATATTTTATATAATCCTTTATTTTAAAATGTATATCATCTATGTTATTTATTTAAAAGCTTTGTTATCTTTTTAAAGTTATTTGACAGTTGTTATAAATTATAAAGTCCCGTTCACATTGAATAAATTTATTTTTACTTTGAAACAAAGAATCCGTAAATATTTAGTTTGCGTGGTTTTATTTCTTAAAGTAGTTGAAAATAATTTAGAAATATAAGAGAAATGAATGAACTAATTCTAAACAATTCAATAATAGAAAAAATTCAAATTTTAAAATAGTATTATTTGCATATTATTATTGCTTTTGTGCATTATTATTGCATTGAAATAAATACCAATATTTATTAGTGAAGAAGTAACTTTTGAAGCAACGTATCTTATAAATAATCAAGTAATTGATAGCAAAATGAATACATATTAGAAATATTCAAAGCAGTAAATTTTTATGTTAAATCATTTTGAGCAATTTCAATTTCCTTATATGAATTTGCTCTTAATACTAGGCTAAACAAATATTTGGGTTTTATTCTAAGAGTAATAATGTCACATACTGCTAGTGTGTGTAATTAACGAATTCTAATATTACAGTTAAATTTTTCATATTAAAGTTAGTAGACACAAGCATTTCTATTTCACAATTAAATACAAAAATTTAAATTGGAAACTTTTAGTTATATACTCAAGTACATTTTTTAGTTGGGCCATAACTTAATATATACAAGTCTTCTTTGTTCCATGCGTAATAAATTCATTTCTTTGTTACGGATCCTAGAGCAAGATCATAGGATCTGAATAAAATTTTCAATCATTTCAACGTTAGTGATATTGAAATTTTTTCAAAATTTAAGACAACACACTAAGGCCTCATACACATCAAACACCACGGGAATGGCAACGGCTAAAAAGTTTTAGAATTTTACAGAAATTTTTTAACTAATATTCCATAAAAAATGGTTTTATGCTTGGGAATATTCAAGGTAATATTCAGTCTTTCTGATGAACTTACAGCAAAACTGTGATCTCTTCTAGGTATAAAAGCAATTTTCCATTTTGAATTTCTCCATTTTTGGATTTCTGTCGAATACATTTAGTCTTAGAACCTTGAGGGCATGCTCTTTTTGAAATAACCGAACATTTTAGTTGTTTCTTTGATTTAGTGGGAGTTTTCTTTGAGTTTTAGCGCTTATTTGTAATGATACGGAGTTTTAAATATCTCAATCTATTTAAGAATGCTAAATTTCAGAGAAGCTGAAATATTTGATCTTTGGCTTTTATTTATATATTCAAAATAGGGAAAAGATAAAGTAATACAAAATTAATAAAACTAGATGTTAATAAAGGAGTATAAATATATCAGATTCAGTACGCGATCTTTTTAACTTATACAAGGGGTAGGCGATTTTTTTTTCTCAAAGCATACGAAGCTATGAGAAAATCAAAAGTATTCTAATTATATCGACGATCTTATGAGATTGTAAAACAGAATGTGAATGGGCTGTATTTGATAAACCCTGGAAAGTTACCCAGCATTTTTCAAAAATTAGTAACAGTTACATTGTTGAAAAAGGTAACTATCAATGTTGTGAGTAATTTTATATTGAATGTAACTAGCTCGTAATTTTGTAATTTTCATTGTTAAAATAATAAATTCTCTAAAGTTACTCCAAAACGATTAATTAGTTACAAATTATCTAAAATGAAAAGATGTCCCCCCCCCCCCACTCTTCGGGTAGAATCAGCCTGTTACGCTTTTTCAAATTTAAATGGATTGTACAGTAAAAAGTGGTTTAATAGGATATGGTATATAGACTTACAAATTCTTTTTAAAGTTTTATTTATCATTTCTTTGTTTTTGATTTAATTTGGAAAAACACTCCATACTTACAAATACCTTTTAACGTTTCAGTTACTATTTCTTTGCTTTTGTTATAATTTGGAAGAAACACTCTATTTAAAGATCATTTTAAAAGCAATTCTCTATATTGTTTATTGTTCTTTTTCAATTACTTGAGCGATGTAATTTCCCCGTGAAAAATCAAGGGAAAACTATTTTTGTTGTTGTCTCAAATGAATCAGATTGGTATCTCGGATAAACCAGCCCTTGTATTTATGAGGAAAGAAAAATAAATGGATATTTCCGAAGAAACTTTTCAAAATAGAAAATAATACAATTTCCTGAAAATAAATTAATAGTTCAGTTAAAAAGTTACTTTGGAAAAAAAAAAACCTAACTACTTAAGTTATTGAAAAAAAAAAGTAATTATGTAGTTATTACTACTACTTCCATGTCACTAGTATCATCCCTAGTCTGAAGTCCGGCGAAGAGTAAAAATAAAATGTTCAGGTGAAAATAGTACCACACACCACCTAATCTAAATTAGCAACACTAAAGAATAACATAACTTCAAAAAATCATATTAGTTCTCTGATCCCAATTAATTATTACACTCCATGTCCCCAAAACGATCCATACAGGATCAAGCACCATTAGGTTAATTCCCTTCGGTAAAGAAGCCGTGAATTCTTTATCGGTCTTTTCATACTTGAGAAGAAAAGTTCCTGCGTGGCTTATTTCATCTTGATGAATAACAGCTGTTGGTCAGATGACTCTTTCCCACATAAAATGACTCTCGTTATCCGGATAAAAACACACCTACCTCCGACTCGTCGCCTTACAAGAAAAGGGAGTTGCCCTATTATCGACTTTTCCGCATCCTTTTCGCTGCACACCTTAACGACGGGGATATGCCACTGGATAACAATCCTGTAATTTGTGGTCAGTTGAGAAGAAAAAAGTGACAATTTGATCACAAATTGTAATTTATTTTGGAGAGAAGACAACAAAGTGATCAGTTTTTAAATCGTGAATCATCTATTATTAGATTTATAGATTGACTAATTGAATAGTTTATTATTGAAAAATATCAAGTTCATTTTTTATAGTTGTTGAAGGGACTTTAATATTTACTTGGGTTTTCAAGTAAAAGTACATATTACGTATTTTGTGTTACTAATTGACAATATTGCAAAAGAAAACCGTATGAAAAAAGTTTGCCGATTAAAATCAAGATACGCTTTTTAATCAATAAATGGTTTAATTGTTAGAATGTTAAACTCAAAATAATTGAAAGTAATATTTCTGGTTTTGATGTTATGCTATCTCGTGTAATGAAAATCCAAACTTTAGAATTTCAAATGGATTTAATTGGTGAATGAGCATCACACGTTTTGAGTCATGGGATCATCATAAATCATTGCAGTTGAAATTCACTTTTCAAAGTTTACAGTATAATCTTTGGAATTTATTCCTTTGTTGATTTCTAATAATTATCAATTACTGACTCTGAATTTTTATATTCAAAAGCTTAAAAAAAAAAAAAAAAACCACAATCACTCTTCACAAACTAATGACAACGTTGATACATAACCTTCATTTTCTTCATGATTCGTTATTTTTTTTATTTTTTTTATTTAAATATCTTTTTGTATTATTTTTAAATCATTTATGTAATATTTCTAGTGCTTACAATACTTAAATTCTTCTTCTACACAGATTGCATGTATCCTGGATGATAAATTGATTTTTCCATTAAACAACAACAAATAGTAAAACATTTCCTAAAAATAAAACACAACGCAGTCGACTATATTCTTTTACCCCAAGTATCATTTTCCATTCCTCTTTAACCAGATTGTTTGAAGTATTAAACTATAGGAGATATAAGAATATGTTTAATAATTCATACCTTCGTATTTTCCTCTCGCATAGCAGAAACTTTTTCTCGAAGCTTCATCCAGGTTTTTCAAATAGCGGGACATTGCTATCCCCAGATACGATATATAAAACCGGATGTAAAAAGAATATCTTAACATTTTCAATCTTTTCCCATCTCCCTACCTCTGGCGAGATAGGCACAGAAAGAAAACACGCCACTCCTGCCACCATATTTTGTGGTTCTATACAACTCCTAGTTGAGAGCCCGAGGACAATTTTATAAATATTGTTTCTTTTCAGTGTTTTTGTTTTCATCGGCACTCCGAGGCGTGAGATAACGTCTTAGCGACGTCATGTTTCCGCCGTTATTCTGTCCTGGACGATGTACTTTGGATACCGCATGTTTTCTCTTTTTATGCATTTCTTCTATGTAGCTTGTCACACAACCAATTTCTCGCTTGTAAAGGTGTCGCAGGAGTGCTTTCGATTTCTGTCTGAAAAGTCCCGTGTGTAAGTTTGTTATTCCCGTGTTACTCAAAAATGAAATAAGTATCCGGTTGAGTTGACGTTTTAGATGGTTGTTGTTTTATCTGTGGATTTTATAAAAGATCAAAAGTTTGAAATCTAAGTGGAGTTAAAAAAGCATTGGTAGTGCCTATAATTGTGCTGTTCTACAAATGATGTTTTTTTCCGAATAAAATTTTTTACAAATTTATTGCTTGAAAAAAATCTTACACTTCAATAACCTTTAACTGCTGTGGTTGGGTGGTTTGAGGTTTTTGGCGCAAGAGCAACACATGGTTCATACTGCACCAAACAAATTTGTGAACACCAGTTTAAAGTTTAAGAAACATAGTATCAGAAAAATTAATATAAAAGTCAAAGATGAGATAATTTAGGGGGTGGAAGCATTCCACAAAAAATGACTCGCGGTCTGTCAGACCGCTTACAGCAGTTAAAGGATAAGTAACTGAAATTGGATTAAATTGGTTTTAAAATTAGCATTTAAAAACTCATTTCTTTACAATTCTCTATTGTTTTAGTGATTACAAAAATTGCAAAGATTTTAAAAGTATGTTATAATTTTTATCTTTTTAAAATAAAAATTATTTTCTGAATTTTCAAAGTATTTAAAGTAAAACTTGTTACTGAATTTATCTATTACTGTATTATTATTACTGTATTTTACTTATTTTGTTATTTTGTTTCGGAGTTTTATTGAGAGATATACTCTTATATAGCACAAATATTAAAGTTTGAGAAATAATTGGATATTTTTTCTGTCCAAGACTACTTTTTGAAATGTTGAATAATTTTAAAATTTCTAGATCAAAAGAAACTTAACGAATTACTTTCCAATTGTAAGTACGAGGTAGAATTATTTATGGTAGAGTTTATGAAGAAATAAATGTGGTTTGATCATCTAGTATATACTTATTCATGGAATATGAATTTTGTTTCGGGAGATGAGTTTGCAAGGCAATTCATTAAACACTTTAAGAACATGGAAAAGTCCAAATAAATGTTTGATTTGCAATGAAATAAACTCAGAGTGAAATAAAGAAGAAATTACATAAGTTTACAGATTAATAAACTACGGAATTTAATAGTTTCTGATGCAAAAAGTGTTAAATATTTTTCCTTTGAATAAAATAAATCATTAAATAACATTTGTAATTACATGAAAATGTGTGGGTGAAATGAGTGCGTGAAAAAAGTAAAAACCTGTAGAAAATCTCAGAAATTTATTTATAAAATTGATTATAAAACTTTTTCAAATATTTTATCAACTCATAATTGAGCAAGATGTTTGACATACCTTTACAAAAAATTTAACAAACAGATATTTGATAAGGATTTGAAGAATTTTTTGAATGAGAGTCCTTCATCAAGTATTTTTCTTTGGAATTAAAAAATAAATTAATTAGAGCATAGGTATATTTTATTTTACACATCAATAGTTTTTTACTAATTTGGTAATAGTTCATTAAAATATTCTTTTTCAATTTCGCTTTACTAATGTTTAGATTTATGTTACAAGTCATGAGATTAAGGATTCATCTAATTTATTTTAGTGAAACCCAATAAAAATTCAAATGAATGTGCTTAATTTGCATGTGCGGTGTTGGGAGATTCATTAAAATAAGTCAATGCTTGTTCTATAAAACGGAAGTTTCCATTTGAATAATGTCACAGAATTTTAATTAGCAAAAGTATGCTCATAGTTAGCTGATTGTATTAATTTAAATACATCTCTTTCATAATAGTAAATATGTGCCTCAGATAACAAGAAAGATCAAAATTATAATACTGCGTTAATATTTCTTTGGGATTTGAATAATAAACACTCTTAATAACATTCTTCATCTGTAGTGGAAAACAATAAAATATAATATGAAATTTTGCAAGATTCTAATTAATATAAAATAATAAATATATTTATTGCATTATTTAATGCAATTGGGTGATTCTGAAACTAAGGGGACATTTTAGTTCCTGTGATTTTACTGGCTTAATATTTATTCCTTTGAATGAGGAAATTGGTATAAGGTAGAAAAAAGTTTCCACTTAATGTTTTCATGTATTTATTTTACATATTTTTTTTTTATAAATCGAAAGTATTGGAAATATAACCTCCATGGAATGTACCCATCCCTGGTTTTTAGTGTTAACTGAAGATATAAACCTGATTAATGATATATTTGTGGACAAATTTGGGTTAAACATTTATTTATGATATAAATAATTAACTAATCACAAAGAAATATAAATTTTTACCACTTTATTTTAATCACAAAATATGTCCCTGGGGTGCTGAGTAACCTCCATGAAATATCTTTAACTTGATTTAAATTCTATTAGAAAGCAGAACAGTCTTCTTTACCAGAGTTGAAGTGAAGCCTAAGTCAACCATTTTATCTGGTGATGTTGTGCCTGTCTGGATGTGCATAGTTTTATTTAATTTGTGAAAAAGCTCTCCAATCCGCAAAAACCAGGTGAGTTATTTTTGTTCTTGTAATGTAAATAGCCATTTTTTCTCTAAAGTCAAAGCCAGTGTATCCTTAGTCTTTTAGGTTAGGTTTTAAGCATGGTAATCTACTTATTTGTAACCTCCATGGATTGATTTAACCACAGAGGTTACAATTAACCATAGAGGTTGCTGAAAGTTACGTATTGCTGATGTTATAGATATTAATTATTTATAGATTTATAAGCTATTTTATAGATTGTTTTAACTGCTTTGTGATTTAACAATTGCAGTTAAATGTTAATCTTTGATAAACTTTTTTGCTACTTGATCAATGCACATATAATTCTATTGCCCTATTTTTAGACAATTTGAGGGGAAGGAGGGGGGGGAGGGGGTTGGTGCAAGAAGCCATGGTGTGCTCCAAGATGAAAAAAGTAACGTGGAAATTTAACGTTGTAAAAAGTAAAGGTCTATTTACCTTTTACAATATGTTAAAACTCAATGTTCAACTTTTCATTTTGGCCTTGTTTTCCCACTTCGGGTCCGTTCCTGTTTACTGTAGTTAGGCCTAGGCTAATCTAAAATTATTGATTCAATTTATTCATTACAGTTTGAAATGGCTCCAAGAAAAAAACAGACGGACGATATCGTAGTTCAGCTTCAACTGCTACTAAAAGTACAAATAAAAATAAGAAAAAAACCTTGTAAAATACCTTATGTTCAAAGAGAAAAGATACGAGGGATGAATAGAGAGTCTGAACAAAAAAGGATTCATAGAATTAAAGAAGATTCTTCGTTATATGAAGAACATACCAGTGATTTACTCTCCTCAGACAGGAATATAGAAGAAAGGTCTAAATAATACACTTACACACAAAATACTTTTGTTCGGGTGAAATTTTGCACAACAAAATATGCCATAAAGCAATATATTGGCGTTATTCAATCTTCTGTTGGACAAGATTGCACTATTGAGATTTTAAGGAAATCTGGATGAGATATATTTGTGTTCCCACCAAAAGATGATGTTTTACTGTTGATGTAAAATATATTCTTTTAAAATTGCAACAACCAATACTGAGCAAAAGAGAGGTCATTATAGCTTTTTTGAAAATTTAACAAAAACATTATCATTTAATGTATCACTTGTAACCTCCATGGCACATGTATCCTCCATGCCCAGCAAAATTAGAAAACTGTTTTTTTTTTTTTTTTTTTTTTTTTTAGAAAAAATATTTTTCCTTGACCTTTTTTTTTTGAAGTAGTAAATATTGTTGCGTGGATGGGTTCGAAAGATTTGACGCCAAAGCAGATCAAAACTTGTAGAAATTTATTCCAATATAACTCTTCACAGATTCCTTTACAACTCCAGAACTTCTCGTTCTAGTAGACTCAATACAGCTCTTTTCACAACAATAGAGCACAAAATAGCAGTTAAAAACTTGACAACACAACTGCTCAAATCGCTGCAAAAGACAATGCAATATAGTTCGCTTTGAAACTACTCTGAATGCTCAATGAGACTCAGTATCTTAACTCAGTAATTCCAGTCAACTACTCAGTCAACTAATTCAGTGACTCAAAATCCCGGACTCAACTCACCGCCGGCCTTATATAGGAGAGGCGAACATTCTTGAAATTTCTAGAGGTAGATATTTGGAGAACTTTCCAGATCGTAGTCGAAAAGTCCTATACATGTACATGGGGACCGAAAATGTCTCCAAATGGTTGCCAAGTTTGGCGACATTTGGCGATTTCTCGCCAAATTTGGCGGGATTGCCATTACCATAATGTTAAATGCCCTGCTCCTTGTAAAACTCGCTTCCCTGTGTTATCTCTGTAAAACTCGTTATCAAGCATTAAGACATACATTGCGGGGAAGCAAACTAACAGCGAACTATTGTACTGCCTTATGCAAAATGAACATAAATGTTACTATTTACAAAATTAACACTAGGAAATATTTACAAATATACAAAAATTCGTAACAATATATTAGTTTTGTTAATAAAATTCTAAAAGTAAAATTTTTATTTAATTATCTATTTTTTATTTTTATGTTTTTTTACCTCCTCAAATTCCCTTAAATTTCAGAATAATCCAATTATATACTTTATAATAACAATTGTGTATTATTATTCATAAATTATATAATATTATTCATAAATTATATATTATTATTCATAAATTTATGAGATAAAAATTTAATGAAATTATCAAGTATTCTTAATTGAAATAAGGAAGTAATGGAAAGTATAATAGGACATTCCATTCATAGGCACATGCATTGTATACGAACTTGTTGATTTCTATTTAGAAGACATAAAAATTTGTATAATATCTTGAATTTTGAGCTGTACATTCTAATAATTTTAATGTTACTACAATTATAAATTTGTTATTGCATTTTTAATTTTTGTAGTTTTTTAACAAAGACCCCAAACAGTCTGATCAATATGAATGGCTTAAAAAAACTTGTTTTGCGTGTTTTTTTTTACGCACACCTTGCATTCTTCAATTTTTAAGTCTACTCAAGCCATTTTAGTTATTTAATTACAAAAAATAATTAAGTGTAGAAACAATATTAATTCAAATACTTATTTATTGAATTGAGATTTTTAATTTTATGCATTTTTCTAAACTTAATCATTCATGTCAATTAATTATATTGAACTTACTGACAATAAAGCGTTTGTAATTTAATTTTAATTCATTATACGTAAGAGTACAATATAAACAGAAACATATGTCAATGAAAGTCCTTTCTATTCTATTATTGCTCTTAATACTTGAACCATGATTATATCCGATTGAGTTAGGATCATGTTATGTATTCAAAAATAATATTTTAAGACAAGAAACGGGAAAATTGTCGTACCGAAATTTTTAGAACATCTCTCAGGTGTAGCTCCAGTTTCAAAGGGACTATACGACTCTTTCATTGACGTCACAAATGTATAGCCAATTTCGTATAGTTTTCTTCCATTCCTATGCAATGTAGTTGTCTTCCATTCTCCATCATTAGGCTAATGTAGTTCTCTTCCGGTGACTTCATAACAATATAGACATTGGCGTAGCATTTTTACAGTGCCATTTACTGATTTATTTAGCCAAAGGTAATATTTATTTTCTGACTTAATAATTCAGAAAAACAAGGGCTGCATAATCTCCTTTTTTAAATCCTTTATATTAACTTCGATTTTGTGTGTGTTTTGTGGGTGGTTGGCTGGGCAAATCTGAGGTAGCCGTTATCCAGTCTGGCTGAAACTTGGCAAATACATTCGATGCCAATATTTTGGCGTTTGTCACTGTCACTAAAAGGTCGTTTTTACGGAATACTAATAAACGAACTTGCCGTCATCCAATGCGCTGAAATAGCATTTCATTTAACATATTATTGAAGAAATTCTTTCCTGTTGCTAAAATTGTTTTTATAAATAAATAAATAAATAAATAAATAAATAAATAAATAAATAAATAAATAAATAAATAAATAAATAAATAAATAAATAAATAAATAAATAAATAAATAAATAAATAAATAAATAAATAAATAAATAAATAAAAATATTTTAATTATAATGAATAAAATATACTTGGATGTAAGTGCATAAATTCACATTCATTTTTATTGAATACATTTTGAAAAATAGTTTACCGCATATTTTGCCTATAGAGATGTTTTTAATATTTTAAATACTAATTTATGATTGTATTTTAAATACTAAAATTATTAATATTTAAAAAAATTTAATAATTATAATAATTAAAATATTAAATTTTTTAATAATTATAATAATTTAAATATTAAAATTATTAATATTTAAAATTATACACCAAATTATAAAAAATTATACCAAGCACACGCTGGCAAAAGAAACGGCGCTTTTTTAATGAATATAAAAATTGGCAATCCACATAATGGAATTATATTAAACAATTTTTCATGGGTTATATTATTATTTCCACTATTGCTTATTGAATTAATAAGATACATTAATCTCTTTGATAGTTGTGGTGGTCAAATCAAATCCCTGAAACTTCCTCGGACAATGGCTATTGCTTTTATCTAAGGGTTAAAGTTTCGGGTCTAGTATGATGGATGACTTGCCTCGGAGTCGTTGCCACCTGATCTTTGAAGTCTTTACAGAGTCCTCTTTTGAAATTTAATTTTTATAAAACATTCCAGTTTTAATGCTATTTTAAAAAAATCTTCTAAATGCTTAAGAACATGAACGCAGTTAATTTACTTTGCTTTAGTTACACTTTCACTTTAATTTGCATTGTTTGGTAATTGTGATACCTTATATCTACAACAATATTGGCTGACATGAGCTGATTTTAATAATATTATTATCATTAAATTGAACATTTTAAATATTAATTAAATACTTGTTTGTTCACCGGGCTCTTAGAAGCTTTGTAAAATAACTTTTCAAGTGATGTTAGTATAAAAAAGAGGAATATGACAATTTGCTGATAATCTCTTAGGAAATAGTTTATTTCTAAAATATGAATTAACTTTAAATAATGTATCATTGAAGGAACACAGTCTATTAGTAGGAATAAAAAACTTCTCTACTGAATTAAAACAGAAGAAACACATATATTAAAAAATTTTTACTAATTATTTAGAAATAATATTGCATCCCTTACGGAATTTCTTTACGTCTTATTACTAATAAAACGTGATTTTTTTGTATTTTTTTCCAATAAATTATTTATTGTCTCAGGTTAAAACTAATAAAGATATCATAAGTGTATTTAACAAACAAACGCATATTTTTTAATCTCCAAACCATTTCCTGTCATCCAATATAAGTTTTAAATTTTCCTAATTAGTGATCAAAGAACGCTTAATTACATTTTGTTTGCCCTCATTAGTTTAAATAAAAAACACCAAAGAAATACGAAACTCATACACAATGAGTTTATAGAAAGAAATATTTCCTCACTCTCAAGCGATTTAGTATTTGGTTGAAAAACGAGATACTTCATTAATAAATATTTAATTTCAATTATACATTCATTTCTCATGACCAAATTACCAGTTAAAACCCAAAGACTTTTGATTCAAATTCATGCGACTCAGGAATGTTTGCAATGAAAAGATATTAATTCTAATTAAAATAATATTCAATTAATAACTCCGAGTACAACTGAGATTAACCAAATGCTCAGTTTTCTATTGTTATTATTTTTTTTCTTATATATTTGATCATCATTTTCTTACTAAATAAGAAATATCGTTGTTGGTTTTGTGTTGATTGCTATTTATCTTATTTGGAAGGAAATTCAAGGATTGAGTTGCTTTTTTATGATCTCTCTCTAATGAGGTTTATTTATTTAAAAAAAGTATTTTCTGTATTTTTAGGCACAAAATAAATTATATGAAAGATGAAGCAAGAGTATTATTGGAAAGTTATTTAAAAAAGCTTTCTTTTGATGCGATGAAAATGTATTTATAAATGGTATCAGAATGACATGAGTTCTACGGTGAAGTAATGAAAATTTATATTTCCAAATATATTGCGAGGTTTTATAACGTTGGAGTAAAAATTAAATTTTATAAATTTTTCAAAATGAGTATTTAAAGCGCTGTCAAAATAAATTTTCCAAATACACATTTATTGAAAACCAAATACACATTTATTGAAAACCAAATACACATTTTTTTTTTTTTTAAATGTTGTGAAAATTTTTACATTTCTTACTTACCGGACAAGTAAATTAGTTTTTGGTGAAAAACTGCAAGATCTTATATGAATCTTATTATTGGGTAAATATCACACACTTTAAGGATAAAACTGATATTCTTGATTTATGCATTAGCAAGTGTTCAAAGTTTATCTAAAAACATTTGACATTTTTATACTAAAATAGACCTTCGAAAATAAAAACAGAATTACTGAAATATTTAATTTCTAAAATTTACTAGAAGAAACTAAAAAAGAAAACATCCTATTTCTAAATCAGAAATGGTGGAAATAAAGCAATTAACAAGCTCGCCTGTAGTTCAATCGGAAGTTATCAGCCGCGTTCGTAACAGTTTCAGTTGAAGACGCCAACCTTAAAACAGGAAATTTTTTAGAACCTTTAATTAAACGCAAAGGACGTGGTGTCTTGGCGTCTTTGTTTCCTGACCCGGGAAACAGAAGCCCCCCGTAGGAAACTACAAGAAATTGAAATTATCTTCTTAAGTGAAACGGACGTTGTTATCTTTCGCAGGAGTTTTAATTAACTAGTGAACTTATCGCCAGGCATTAAAACCTTTCGAAGACAGCAAGAAGAGAATTAAAGACAGCGATTACGGTTAAATTAATTTCACTGGAGCTGTTTCCGTTGGATATTTTGTTCCGTTTTCTTATTCCAATTTCGAATTGGGCTATCAGCGAATGCAAATCTCTTTGGTAGTTCTCTGAAAAATGTTCCCTGAAAGTGACTTCAACTTCGGGCAGTTAATTTCATGGTGACTTAATTCAGACGGCAATTTTTCATTTGCTTGCAGTTAATCGACTCCCAGAAATTTAATTATTTTCGAGTCATTTTTTGTCATTTTGTAACAATTATTTAAAATGGGTTTTTGAAGTTGGCGCAGAAAAAACACTATTGACAGCCTGGGTACGAAAGCAATTATAATAAAGTTTTGATGATTACATTTGAAAAAAAAAAAAAAAAAAAAAAAAAAAAAAAATGAAGATAATATATTTAATCAGGCATTTAAGAATGATACAATTTCTTCAGAAGTGGACTTACATTTTAAAAATATCTTTGTTGTAAAAAAAAATGATGATTTTGTTTGTTCTTTGATGTTTAATGAAAGGCTTATAAATTTAAGAACTTATTTTTGTGAAGAAGAAAGAAATAAAAGTCCGAGAATCTAAACATTATTTTTAACATCTTTTAATTAGTATTGTTTTTTTAGGATTAATTACAAATCTCTTATTTCAATACTGTTTATTTTATACCTTTATATATAAGTAGTATTAAATTTTAGATTTTTGTTATAAACTGCAGTACGCAACACATATAAGGAATACATTAAAACTATTAACCACTTTCGCAAAATTTAACTGGAGTTTATTTGAAAATATTTGATAATTATGTTAAATTAGGTTATTTAATTAATTTTTTTTATTTTTATTTATTTTTAAGGGATGTAATACAAGTATTTGAAAGGTAATATATTAATTTACAAGCAGAATATCAAATAAATACAATGAACAATGATAAAAGTTACTCTAGAAAACACTTTGATGCTTTGATTTTCTGCAGTCTCCAATTACTCTTCAAAGAAATTTTTATCTTTCACAATCGTTACGATTCCAAATAGTTTGAATCATATGCCAAAGTGAATCAAAATAAGCTTAAAGAACAATTCTGCACAAAACGCTTCGGTAATCAGAAATCTGAAACTCAGAATCCTTAATGGGACTTGGCTAATGGCACGGAACGTTTGATGAATAAATCATACATTTGGCTTATTAAATACCCTTTCAACGCTTTCTATACAAACTGAAGTCAAGTACTAAAAAAGAAGTAAATAGAGAGTATTACAAACGAGGCAGCTGATTCATCTCCTACATTGTTAAACAACAAAAACAAGGACGCTGTATTCGTAAGGGTGGAAGTAATTAACAGCTAATTGCCACTAATTAGTGTTTAATTTTAATAGACTTTGATGAATCCCTAGAGCTGTGTTATGGGCTAAGATTGGATGTTGGTACAAAGTTATTAACCGTTTTGAAGACAGTAAAAAATGTTAATTTATTCTAAGTGATGGCTGTCGTGATGAAAATTTCATCAATTTGAGTTGAGATGCAACTAATTATGAAAAAATTATTAAGAGATACACTCGATGATGCTTTTTCAAAGATTATTTAACTCACGAATTTAAATACTATTTATAAACAGTAAAGGTATAATTTATATATAAAAAAAAGAATGGATATTTTTAGTTGATTATTTAAATGTGAAGGAATAGTTTATTTGAATTAACTTAGCTGATGCACTAGAAAAAACTGCTTTAATAGATTCGATTTTGGAAATTCTGCATTATTTAATACATTCAATTCAGAATTCCATTACTTTCAATTTGATGTAATAGAATGCTCAATTGTTCCTAGAAACTTTACTTTTTAAATTTCATTTTGAAAGGCTTCGTTGCTTCATCTGCAATAATGGAAATATTAAAATTCGATGAGTTACTGAAAGTGAAGTTGTACATATTTGTTGGATATCACGAAATGATCTCTTCTCGTTCAATTATGATCTCCAATGGGTATAAATCTTAAAAAGTAGTACTGAAAATACTCAAAAGATGAGTATTTGCAGTTAAGCCCTTAAAGTTATGTAAATAGTGTTATAATAAATATTTACAAAAATTCCTTTGTGCTGTTTCTTTAATACGTATTTTTAAAACAGTATTTAAATCGGGATTTAATTTTGTTAGAAGAAATGGAGAATAATAAACAAAAAATGAATATTGAATCAAATTAATAAGGTAGTTTAATGGACAGCATAGAGATATAACTTATTTTATTGACTCAGGAAGAATTATGTATAAATGAAGAAAAAAAAATCGTACATTTTTTTGCAAACTTATTATGTATATGGCACATGCATTTCAAACTCGACATTTCTATAAACATTACAGAGAAGTTTTTTTTGATAAATATCTAATAAGTCATACCAAAACCTAAATTGTGGTTTTTTTGATAATAATGATGTTTATGTTTGATCTCCTGATTGAAGTAGATTTTTTCAATCTGAGATGAGAGGGTAGTAAACTGGGTGTGAAGTTTAAATGAACGATTCGGGATGAATTTCAATCGGGGGAAAAAGTTGAAGTAGATAGCATGGCGGAACAAAATCAGAGGCAAAAGTCAGATGCCTTTTCAAAACATCCAACTTCTGTTATGGGGGTGACGTTTTGAATTATTCATAAGCCAAAATGCATAAAAATGTCTTCCATTCAGCAAAGCGACTGAAATTCCATGAATTTTAAATATCCACCACTTTACATCCTTCTCCTTTTCTGTTATTCATTATGGTGAATTACTTCGAAACAAAACTGAAAAAGGTGGGTTTTTATACTATGAAACTTTTCTGTGTGTGATCAAACTTGAATTTTTCATATCCAATCCATGCTGCTCAATTTAGCTGCAGAAAATGTGTGCGAATATGAAAAGCTAAATGAAAATCTGAGATAATGTTCTGTAGTTCCCTTTCCTTTGTTTTTCACATTGTCACAAACTTTCGTATTTTGCTTACTGAAAATACATAATCGAATGAAGTGGGCCAAGTCTGACTACAGGCTGTAAAAATTCATAAAAGAATATTTTCCCATAAAAGTACAGTACATAGTATTTTTTAAAAAGCTTTTTTTGTAAATATTTTTTACTTTCACCAACAGTTTTATGTAATATACAACAATTTGTTCTTATTTTATAAAAACCAGATATGACCATTAATGTGTCGATGTTATTTGATTAATGGATTAGGAATTAAAGTGTTATGTTTTACATTTTAAAAGTCAACCTCCAAATTAATTATATCAACTGTTTTATTTCTTTATCTCTTAAAATATAAAACATTTATGAAATGATTAGGAGTCTTTTGTTTCATTTTAGATCGATGAAATAGCAATATTGATTATTAATTCGGTTGGCCTTTTGAGTTGTATTTTAAATATGGAAATTAGGGCAGGTTTATCATCAATATTAGTTTATTTCACTCCCTTGTTGTTGATTAATGGTTTTCAACAAAATAATTTTTGCAATTTAATATTTATGATTATTATTTAATAATTTAAATTGCACTATCAATAGACTGGTTAATTGCCATAATTTTTGAAATTTTAAAAATGAATTAAAACCATGTGTTTTGGTAATAAGTTTATGCTACAAGTCTGAGAGAGAGAATGCAAAATCCTTTTGCCACAAGAAACTTTAATGCTCCTATTTTCTATTGGTTTTAATAATGGTTCGCTTTTAAGAGGAGGAGGGTTAGAGCAAACGTAATTATTATGATGTCAATACTTTATTGTTCACGCTAATAGCAAAAAATTAAAATTTCTAGTATGGTTTCAGTAAAAATAAAAACGAAATTATTATCTTTTTGTAAGATTCTTTTTGAAAATAATATTTACAAAGAGTATACTTAAAATCCCTCAAGTTGATTTTGCATAAAATTATTATTATCTTTGCTTCCTTCGTTGAGATCTCAAACAGAAACACAGGTTCACTAAAAGAAAGTGATTTCTCTTTAAAATGCAGAAAGATATGTACCAGACAATCCTCATTCTACGCCTAGTACCATCTACTACCATTCTTTTCGGCACTAGAACATGTCGTATCTCTGAGTGGAATGGCGCAAGATGATGCAGTATGAAACATAAGAGGAATATTTTATTTGTTTTTGCTTTTTTCTTTCTTCACACCATGTCATTTCAGAAAGCAATCTCGATAAACAATCTTGCTTAAAACAAGACATTTGGAGTTGCTGGAGGGAAACTCTTTTGGTGCTATCTTTAGAAATAAAAGTCAAAAGAATGTTGAAAAATGATTTTTAGTATGTCTTCTTTTCCTGAAATTGAAATCGAAAATAAGACTGAAGGAAATATTTTTTGAAATGTCAATCATACTATTTTTTATATGATTAATTAAATACGTTTAGTTGATTTAAAATATTTTTTAACTAGATGAAATTTATAATAAGAATTTAAGAAAAATGTATTTAAAAATAGTTTTCTTCCTTTACGGATGAGAATGGTAAGAAAAACATTACTTTGTTGACTGAATAATACATTGCAAAACATTTTAATACATGCCCGAATACAATTTTTTTTATAGACATTTATAATTAACTGGTTGAATACCCAAACTTCGCTATATTTTACCGATCAAAAGACAATCAATCATGCATTGCAGATTTCATACGTTTGACCCCATTTCCTTCCTAAATACTGGTTAATCGATATTGGAATATCTTACTTTTTCTATGATGACCCTTGTTGACATTTGTACCAAATTTCATAGTTGTGATTACATTGTAAGTGAGGCATTTATTTATCCCTTGTTTTGGCATGTTTGAATCTTTTTCGATACTTTTAAATTGGTTAATAGAGATTTGAATAGTTTACTTTTCAACGTTTTGTCACTTAAACCAAAATTCAGAGGCCATTGGAAATAGGACATTCGGATATTCCTCTTTTGGAATTTTTCGACCTCTTTTTGACTCCTTAAACTTAGTTAATCAAGTTAGAAAAAGCTTGTTTTATCTATGCTTGCCCTTGACATCGAATTTCAGAATTGTGACTA
Source organism: Linyphia triangularis (assembly GCA_963978545.1). Taxonomy (NCBI): domain Eukaryota; kingdom Metazoa; phylum Arthropoda; class Arachnida; order Araneae; family Linyphiidae; genus Linyphia; species Linyphia triangularis. The sequence continues at coordinate 53,857,618 of OZ021722.1, read as the reverse complement.
CATTAAAAGTGGGTTATTATTCGTTTCGATTGTTTCGATCCCTTTTGAACTCATTGAAATTGGTTAATGCACATCAGAATAGTTTATTTTTTCTATGCTTACCCTTGTTGACATTTGTACTAAATATCAGAGTTATGGCTATGCAAGACAACTTTGGAACTTCTGACTCTTTCATGACCCCTTAAAATTAATTAATCGATATCGGAATAGTTTATTTTCTATATGCTTGCCCTTGTTGAGATTTCTACAGAATTTCAGAAGTGGGACTTAGGAATATGTTTCGTTTGGATTGTTGCAACCCTTTTTCATTTCTTTAAAATTAATTACTTTTCTATGCTTAACCTTGTTGTACTAATTTTATGTACTAATTTTATATGTACTAACTATATGTACTAATTTTCAGAGTTGGCAGAGATATTCTTTTTTAAAAATATATTGACCTTTTTCGATCCTTTAAAGTTAGGTAATCGCTATCGGAATATTTTACCTTTTCTACGTTTGCCCTTGTTAACATTTGTACCGAATATCAGAAATGTGACTTCATTAAGAGTGGGAACTTTGAATCTTTGTTTGAAATGTTTGAACTCTTTTCGACCCCTTAAATTTAGTTAATCGACATTGGAATGATTTATTTTTTCTATGCTTTTTCTTGTTGATATTTGTAACATCAGAGTAATTCCTACATTGGAAGTGGAAGATGTGAATAACCCTCATTTGGAACATTTAACCTCTTTTGACCCCATAAAGATGGTTAATCGAAATCTGAATATCTTACTTTTTCTATGTTTGTTCTTGTTGATATTTGTATACATTTTTTGAGTTGAGGTTATATGGAAAATGGAACAATTAGTCATGAGTGAGAAGGGTTTGCCTTTTACATATAGAGATCAATAGTGAATCTTAAATATATATTTATATAACTATTATGTATTGTTTTCAAAAATGTGAGGCTGTATTTAAGGCAAAACACAAAAGAATAAATTTTCATTTTAATGTTAAATATTCAGTCTCCTATGATTGTTACTCTTCCTGTTAAGTAGCCTTTATTTTCAGCCGAGATATCGTCCCAAAACAAATCTGTCCATACCGTATCTTAACATGTCTTAAAACATAATTTAATTATTGATTCATTTCTAAATTTCATATTTTATATTAATTTAATATAGAATCACGAAAACTACTTTAATACTAGTCCATAAGAATGTTGCATTTATTAATGCTATCTGATACTTTTGTGTAATAGTATATAAATATTAGAAAATAATTTTTTTATACCTAATCGATTAACTCCAACTAAAGGTTAGAGTCAACGTGACGGCTGTGGGGTTAGCGCTCTGAAGGAGATTGTCAAAGGAGCCTTGTTCGAATTCTGGAATTAAGCATATATTTTCGTTGTGGTTCGGAATCCACGTTAAGCTGTAGGTCCCGGTCTGATTGCCCATTATTGTGCACAAATATAGGTCGTTGAGCATACAAACCAAACCAACTAAATGTCAGTCAGTTACTTCTAAATTTAGTTACTCATTGTTCTAGATCAATTCATTAGCTTTGTTTCTATGTAAATATTTGTTTATATCTGAACATAAGCATCTACAACCTAATTAAAAAATCTGAAATACATGGAGTTTCTTCACATTTACATTTCAATTCTCTTGATGTTATCGAAAAAGCTTTTGGGCCAAAAATATTTCATAAGCTCACGGAGCAACGTCAAAAATAATTTAAAAATCTCATTTATGAATATCCTTCTACGTATTCGTATATGAATCGAAAGCCTACCGGTTCTTTTGATCTTTTAATTTAAATCTGCATAACAAATGCTTCTAGCTATGAAAACAATCCTCTATCTTCGAGATTTATTCAGATTATAAATCCAAGTAGAAAATCTATTCTCCGAGTTTAATTTGAAAGGTCTGTGATTCTTGTGTTCTAAGTCAGCATCAACCTTCAGAAGAGAACAATAGCACTTGATTAAGCCTTTCTCGCTCAACACTGACTTTTAATGAAGTATGTAGAGTAAAGTGAGTCTATAGGGATTAATTTGTTGAAATACTTCGAGTACTTTGAACCCTTGTGGTTGAAATTAGTTTTTAATACAATGGCGAAAAGTATAAAATTGAATAAACAATTAAATTACTGGTATCCCACGATCTCATTTTAATAAAAGTCAAGGTCAAAATAATAACTTTGTAACAAAATCACAATAATTCTGAATTATACTTATATTAGGTTTTTTTTTTAAATATTTATATTCATGGAAATAATTTATTATCAAAGATAATAACAATGAAACTAAATTTATTTACAAATTACATAAGCAATATTTGCTGAATGAGAAATTGAACTATAGAGAATAAAATATGATTTTTGAACTAAATCCAGTGGAATTGTAATTTTAAAAGAAATACGTGAATCAATTGTATTTTCTTTAATATAGAAGTAAATTAAGAAAGTAATAAAAGTAACATTTTAAAGAGCCATTCTTTACAAATGTGAAAATGAATACTTCCCCTCGTAAATAATGTTTACTTTATTGGAATTTTTTTTTTATTTTAGAGAGAAACAATTAAAATGATGATTTAGTTCAATAATTTCAGAAGAAAAATTATTTTTTACAACAGTTATAAACAAAATATTTCTCAGTGATTAAAAATAATGCAATAAAAATGCACACGAACCATATTTATAACTACTTGGTTCTATTAAATGATATACGCATGACCTACAACTGTTTCATACTTATGTGAAAATTAACTAATTCTTGGTAATACAGAAACAAAACCCTTTATGGAATTAATATATTGTTTATTAAGTGTCATACCAATAAGGAGGCTCTAAGACAATATGTATATGATTATCCAACTGATTAATAATTTTATTGACGAAAAACATTTTTTGGTATTCACAAAAACTGTGCAGTTATGAATAAAATATTTAAATTGAGTTAACATAAAGTCGATAATTCATTTGAAGGAATGATTGTTTGGAAAAAGCACTTGGATGAAAAAAATACTATCGGCAATTTTCCTTAATATTAATTAACTATTAGAAGAAAAAAAAACTTTAATTCACATATATCAATAAAATAAGTTGTGTTATGAGTAAGATAAAATTTCCAACTATTACGTATATTTTTAAATTTTGTAATTTAAAAGGAATTAAATTTTGTATTTTGAAACGCATCAAATTTTGTAATTTAAAGAGTATAAAATTTAATGCAAGTATAAATAATTTATAATTTTAGTACAATTTTATAATAACTCAATTCTTAATTGAAAGAAAAAATTGACATTTTAATAACTGGAAATTTTCGTATGGTGTGTTACACCGCCTCAAATGTTACTAAGCATATTAATATTTGTAGCCCCCTGCCCATTTCCGGATTACTAATTCTTCTAATATCAAAGTTTCTGACACTTAAAAACAAAGAAAGTATTAATAAAAGACTTCAAAAATATCTATTGCCTAAGATATAGTGCAGAAAAAAATAATTTTATAACTGCAAATTAAAATAAAAGTGCTGATTGATACTTTAAAAAAACAAACATGTTTTTAACAACTTCATTTCATTCGTAAAATTACCAAGACATTTTTTTAAATAGTACTTTTATAAAAAGCTAAAAGCTTTTTGTTCTTTAAAAGGAAATAAAGAAAAAAGTAACTAATTTTAGTACATTTTTAATTCTATTATACTTAACTCTTATAAAAGAACACGCTGCGTTTCTTTCAAATACTTTTCTTAACTCTAAAGTACTTTTTTCATAGATGTTTTAATACAAACAAATATTCGGAAGCTTTTTCGTAAGCCAGTTTTCAGCAAAAGTACTTATTTAAGTACATCACGTTAAAACTTTCTTTCATATACCAACCTGTGTTGTCTCTTGAAAATTTTAGTAACAACTTTTATAACCAGACTATGAAGACACATGTGTAATTTATAATGAATTGCTGTTTATTTATGCATGTCTACCTACTCTAAAAATCCCCCAGGTTTTAAAGCTGTAACTTTTTTAATACAATAGAACTATATAATATATTCATACAACTTTCATTACATGGCGTTGACCGTTAAAAAGAAAAGCAAGACAAGAATGCACACTATATCTTCAAAATATAAGCTAACATATATCGTATTTGAAATTCAAGTGCCAGGTTGGTTGGTTTCAGATTTATTAGGCGCAAGGGCAACACAAGGACCAAACTGCGCCACTCAAGTGCCAAGATAACTTCCGTTAGGTAAAAACTGCGAAATATTGCTGATTTCTATAAATGTTGAGTTTCCTTTTATAACAACGTTTAAATATTTGGAGAAACCATCTACACTTTCTTAAATCCGTATCTTGTTGGTTTTGTAGAAAATGTTCGTTAATTAGTCTGTTTCATACTACACAGGAGGGGGAAAATATTTCGCATGTTTTTGCACATTGCATTTAATTTAACATTAAAAAATACATTTTAAATCTACTGCAATCAGATGAATATTTCTTTGTAATAAAATGGTAGAGCTGCAATATATTTCCCATTATTTTTTCCTAGTAAGTTAAAAATTCATAAATAATTTTGAAAATTCAGTTGCTGTGTGCTATAACCTGATAGTAAATAATTTTGTTAAGATACTGTAAAAAAGAAGTTTTTTCTAAATAGAATTTTATGTTATCCTTTGTTATCTTTTCTTTCTAACACATAAAAGAAAACCAAACCTTGTGGTTGTAATCAGCAAAAACAACGAGCAGAAAAATTATTTTGTAGGGTTTAGTCTTGAATTTTGTACATAATATTGCTCTTAAGAAAAATATGAATCACTACTTTACACAAAGGGTCTTTTAAGATTAAAACAACTTAAAATAACATGAACAAATAAATATACTTTAACGTTGGTAAATTTCTTATTTATTAATCTTTTGCTAAAATAGTTTCATAAAATAAGCAGGAATATTTATATTTGTAGGAAATACAATATGTAAAAAAAAAATAAATTTAACAGTACTGTTAGAGATAAAAATTTATCAAAATGCACTATTAAATAAGGAGTTTGATTATTGAAACGCATTGAAATATGAAGTTATAACATTAAAACATTATTGCAACTTCATTATTTCAAAATGCTTATATTATAATTTGACCTGAATCACTTCAAAGAATATTATACTGATATTATTCGGATAATATAGGCGACGTCTTCTATTATGTATAATATGTCAACACTATTTTAGAAGATTACCATTTGCAGTGGGGAAATGAGATATAATTCAAATTAATTCAGAAATGAAGACAAACAAGCATTGTCCTCTCCCCACTCCCTTATTTAAATTCATTTGTATATTTTGAAGTGAGTGCCTCTAGGAATATATATTAATTAAAACCAAATTATATGATTCTTATTGAGTTTAAACTCAAACTTATTTTATTCTTTTGAAATTTTAACACAGTTGATCAGAAAGTAAAATAACTCTGCTAAAGTCTATTTATGATAGAATAAGAATGTATATGTAGTCAAAAAATAAATTACCCTACTTGTAATTTTACATCATATCTAAATTTAAATAGATTTTCCTGAAAAACACTATCGAACCTTTATTTAAATGCAGCAGCAAAAATAGGATTCCTTATTTTTTGTAATCATAAGTGGCTTGTTATGCTCCTGATGGCTTAGTCAGTTGAAAAATAATTTTGATTATAATTATAAAAATCAGCTTTTCTTACGCAAAATATTTTGAGGGAAAGCTGTATAAATTTGATAAATTAAATAATTATGGATTTAAATATATATTACATGAGCTATTTTTTTAATGCTAATGATATTGCGCTTTATAATAAATGGAGCCAAGTAGGAAGATGTCAACAAACTTCATGAGATGGATTTTAACTAAATTTAAATTTCATTTTTCTGAAATAATATACCTGTGTGGTCGATATTTTAAATTTATTCTAGTAGTTTAACATATACCTTTATGTTTAAATTTATCAAATGTAATTTAATTTAAACTAAAGCATATAAGCCATAGTTTGTTATTAAATACACTTTGTATCTTAGTCTACGAAGTAGTACATTTTACTCTTTGGATTTCGGGTACTAATAACTTCCATACTTATCTAAATAGGTCTGGATTATTTATTAATGTGTAATTGGATGTGAACTGGAAATCCTTGGATAATTGGAATATAATATAAACTTGAGATAATATGAAATGTTTTCAGTGTCAGCTTCTATTTGACTTTAAACTAGGGCGCACTAATTACCCTTTTAATGAACGGTGAATCTTGCGTTTCTATTTCCTTACCCTGATATTGGTTTGAGCAAATCCCCAGCCAGTCGTGTGATATCTGGAATGTTGAAGGTGTCTCACATTACATGGATGGAAGATTATACTCGAATATCCTTAAACAATAAAGTAAATTTCGCATTTGTAATTTCAATTTAACTGCATTTGAATTTGTATATATTAGGTTTTGAATATGTAAGTATGAATTATAAATGTTTTAATACTATGTTGATAAAAGTTACTTGGAAAATTATTGTGAAAAATATTATTTGATGTTTTATAACGTTATTAATGAATAAATGCAATTGTTGTGGTGTTATAATATGCATTTATTTGGGTTTTGAAGCATTTGTTATATGAATGAATAAGTTAAATATTACAAGTTTACACATTTCTGTTGTTATCTCCTACTAAGACCCACTTTTACTTCAACATTTTTTTCTTCTATGTTACAATTCTGCTCTTGCAAGTCTGAAAGTATTTTTTTTTGAGGACGTCCATCTGCAGCTCTGTTTAGGAATGCAGTTTAGTTGTCTTGAACTCTAATGAGCATTGAACTATTTTAACCTGTGCTTTTGTAGAGAATTATGTCTTTAGTGATTATACCAAGCAAGGTCAAGTGAAAAACCAATCAATCAATCAGAACCACCGATCCTTGTGGTCTGGTGATTTGAGGCGCCAAGGATCGTGGGTTTGGTCTTTCCTCGCTCAAATACTAATGTGTTCTATAATGGGGGTCTGGCGTACATAAAATCCGTGGCGGCCACAATGTCCTCTCGTTGGGGTGGTGAATTTGGAGAGTGCTCATTAGGTATCGACCTCATCACCGAAGGACCTAATCTCTGATACTGGACGAAGTTTTCCTATTCATTGCGGACTGTGTACTAATGAACTACTATGAACTTGAACACTCAAAATCCTTCCAGGAAGATTTTTCTCGTTTACAACTCACATGTGCTCTAGTTCTATCATATTCTTATTTGTCGTTTCTAAACATCATTTTTATCATCAGTGCATAACGTAATTTTTTGATTGATGCACATGGGTAGATATTGTGATACGTTCTTAAACTTTCCTTCTTTATAAAGTTGTTTTTCCAGATTAAAATTAATGTCGAAGATTAAAATTTTGTACTTTGTGTAGATTGTGGATTTTGAAAATTCTCTGAAAAAGAAAAGAATATTGTTAGTTTCCTGTTCAATTAATGTCTCAACTATTATTTTTTTCATCTATAATTTGACCTCAAGTAATTTGATAAATAAATATTGCAACCTTTTGCATTTGTAACGTTAATTTGACTGTATTTGTAATTTTAATTTGACTGTATTTATAATTTTAATTTGTCTGCATTTGAATCTGTATATTAGTTTTTAACGCAATGTAAGTTTATTTAAAATGAAATTAAAACAAATGTTTCATAAATAACAAAAAATGTAATTGATTCATTGTTCAAATGTACCCCATAAAAACTTAAAGTCATCTATGAGAAGATTGCAATTTAACAAAAATAGTCTTTACTTGAAACTTATCTTTGACCTTGTGAATACAGATTAATGCTCTTAACTTAATTTATTTAACCCTTTGCACTCCAGGCCTTTTTCGCGCGGAGGGACCAGCAACTCGAATCATTTTAGGTTCGGTTGGCATTTACGGATTTTCTTAATGGAAACTAAACACAGTCATTGGACTTCATCAAATTTCCGCATCGAACCTAGAAGTCCTCTCGTGTTTCGGCATCCAATCGTGTGGCGCCTTAGAGGCGCCTCTGGAGTGCAAAGGGTTAAAATAATAATAATTATTGAAGTCTTGGATGCATTTCAAAATTACTTGAACTCTCTCTTTTTCAAAAAATTACTACTTTTTTTGAAAAAGAAAACTTAAGAAACTGTCCAATGTCGGTCTACCAAAGGCAAAATTGAAGCTTTTGTAAATTACAAGATAAAGTTTATACAAATTTAAGTGAGAAAAAATGGAAGGATAAAGTAATACTAGACCGCATTCAAGCTATTAAAAATAAACATTGGTAATAAAACACAATAAACGATCGGAAAACAGAAATATGTCGTATATGAACCAGTTATCGATTTGTGTAACATTACTTTGAAGTAGGGTTATGGACGTTTATTAAATGTGTCACAAAATACTTTAAAAGCTTTTGCTCATTTTTCGCCTCCAGCGGAAACTGCTGCAGTTCTCGTTCAATTAGCCTCATCTTTCACGAACAGGCATCGGTTAATGTTTTCCAGGTACATCAATGCCAAACGTAGCCTTATCAGTTGCCAAAGTTAAAAACAAGAATTTTATTCAAAGACAATTTATATTTGTTATAAAAGTATCTCTTTTCGAAAAGTATGAAATCTTCAAAGTATTTATAAGTATCTTAAAATATTCATCAACAATAGTAATATCATAAATATTTTCAAACAGTAAATGTAGAACGAAGCTGCCAGTGATGCAAAATTTTTGTAAGTACTATGAGTGAATTTATCAGAAAATGTATCGTTAATCAAATTGTAATCTAAAAGATAATTTATACTTATACCACATAAGAATTATTAATATACAATTAAATTGTCTTCTTACAAAAAAAAAAAAAAAAAAAAAAAAAAAAAAAAATGCTTCCGTGAAACTATTATTTTAGTATTAAACATACTAATCTTTCAAGTTTACACATACCAGACTTAAATGTAATGCTTACAAAATATAATCTTGTTACATTTTTACAAATAATTTATTAAAATATCTAACGGATTCTTAGTTTTCTTTCAAATTTTTAAATTCCATATTGTATTCTGATATCGTTTTTTGAATTTGTGTTAAAACAATATTAGTTTCATTTATACTTAAAATAAATAATTTAAACTAATTAAACAATGAAGATAATATCAAATTAAGTTAAAATATTAACTTTTTATTAAACTGGAATTAATGCATATAAATAAATTTAATTCGTCGAGGTGGAATGCGATTGAATTTTAACTGAGCAAAAGAATTTATTGCATATGTTAGAATTTAAAAAAAATAAAAAATTAAGGATAAATTATTTATCTCTGGTCAATAAAATAGAATATTAACGATTAATTTCGTAAACTTTAAACATGGCGTTCATAAACCATTTAGCAAATATCTCCAAGAATGGTAAGCAAACAAATTCATTACTTACTGTAAGTCGATGTTGATTAACTAAGTAAAAACAATCACCATTCCCAATCGGATAAAAAATATAAAACAAAAAAAAATTCAAAATATTCACATCTTATTATCCAATCACAAAGCACGCTTCATTTTCCCCCCACCGTAACAGTTGACTGTGACGTGAAAGTTGAAACTCCATTTAATGTATTTCTCCGTTATCCTATTTGTTTTTTAAACATTCTTTATTGTATTGATTATTTTTTAATCGAATTTGCTCTAAAACTAGATATGTTTTCACCAAAGTTCAAACAAACAATTTCATGAATAAAACTTTAAAACTGAAGTAATATTAAATTTCCAATTATATCTTTCCTAGGTTACCAGTTACAATATCTGCTTAGGTTTTTATACAAATTATTACATTGACATCATTTAGAATACATATAAAATACTTTTAAGTATGCATGTGTGCAAATGACACCTTGTTAAAATTATCCAAATAAATATACTCTTCCATGCCCAAACATCAAACCAAAAGAATATAAAAAGATCACAAAACCCTCAATATTGTTATTTTAGAAAGTTTTATCCTTAAAATAACGACTTAAATTAATCTGTAGGAGGTTGAACCGAATTGGTCTATCTGAAGTTGATTAAAACCATTCTAACATGAATTTTCCATTTATTTTCCAATAAACTCCTCTAGCAGTATTTTAAATTGTTTTTATCTTGCAGTTTTCGACACAAAAACGAGCTTTCAGCTTGTAGCGTCTCGTTAAGGGTGAAGTGTCTAAAAAATACAAAGAGGAAGTGGGTTAAAAATGGCTAAAAAGGAAACAAGAGTAGTTTCTGTTTGTTTGTTTTTTCGTTATTGGTTAGCTTTAACGCTCTCTACTTTTTAGTGGATTATGGGGAATTCATTAAAAGGGTTTAGAAGTGGCCTGGGAGTAGGATGTGTGTGTGAACTGGAAAAATATCAATAATTTATTTTTAATTTTTCAATATAGGTTTCTAATTTCAAGGAGTCCGTGTATGAAAATGAGTAATTCATCAGGAAAGTGCATTTATGTTTTGTTACACGTTACAAAGAATTACTTATTATTTTTAAGTTAGTTTTACTGAAAGGGTTTATTGCTTAAAACAAGAAGTAAAAGTTGTATGGTGAAGTAAGTAGTTTGTTTTGTCACACAAACCACTTGTATTGTAATGTTTAGTTATGGAATAATTGTTGATTTGGGAATTTGTGGATGGAAAATTGATTATTTCATTACAAGTGCTTCAAGGCCTGTTGTTGGGATATGGTTGATGTAAGGGATAAAAATATTCAGTGGTGACAAAACAGTTAAAAATTTGTGCAGGCCTAAAACAATACAATTTTCCTCGTCTTGATCTACTCCTCCCACAAACTCTTACTTGATGGCTAGATCTGACATCACATGCAACACTGGATAAGCATTTAAAAAGGATCCTTAGTGTTCCTCGAATTTTGAGAACTGTGTACAATCTTCAAAGGAGATCATACTTTTTGAATTTTTCTTAAACTAACACAATATAGGAAGATATATATTATTCCTCATTCACCTTTTAATAACTGCGTTGTAATTAATATTAAATATAACTACACAGATTTTAAATAGCATCATTTTAAGAAGCTCGTTATCTGGAGAGCGAAACAGGCCAAAGAAATAATTCAAATTGCCGTTTCAATAGGTTTTAAAAAGGTATTGGGACAACGTTCAAGTTTAGGTTTCAGAATATATGAAATGAATGGTGAAATGATTATCAATCTCAAAAGAGTAATCATAATTGCACAAGTATTTTGTCTAGTCATCGGTAATTCTGATAAGTTACAAAATTGGCAATTTTTGTAAGACCTGCAGCAGGAAGCACTCCTATATTACTTTTCAAAGATGATACCAAACATCAATTCTCAAAAAAATAATAAAGACTATTGGAAAATTGATCCAATGCCAACGCCCCTGTTGAAATAAACTTCGGAATTATTTCTCAACAGACGACATGCGATGTTTAATGCTTCCGACAAGAATTTTTTTAACATACCAAGTGATTACATAGAACTTAAAATCTGCGGTTAATAGATTAAAGAAGATCATAATAAAACAAATATTAGAGGTCGGCGTTATAGAACAGTCACTCAGGGTTTTCAGTATATTTAGTTTTACAGAGCTATTTTTGGTACACTTTTGCAAACTGCTGGCAAGATTGTGAAATTGACTTTTTTGCTCTATTGTTAGAAAATAAATTGACAAAATAGTACATAATTTATTCGGCCATTCACTTTCTTTTCTGAAGTATTGTTTGCAAGTTACCTTTTAATACTTATTTGAAGTTGATGTAAATCAATTAATTTCTGTCAGTAAGTATTAACTTATCCCTTTATCGGCTATATAATTTTCTGAAAATAGTGAAACTGTTAGTAGCTAATGGTTATTTATTGACTAACATTTGGTGATACCAAAAACAGCAAGGCACTATAATTTTACCACATATTTAGTATAACTTTGAACCGGTTCAAAGTTAAGCTGATGACAGTGTGTAATCTATACAATGAACATATATTCCATATTGTATTCCAATTTATTTGTAGTTGCTTTTAAATACATTTATGTACATATCAATGCAACTTAATTTACGTATTCTTCTCTTTTATGCAAAATACGATGAAATAAAAAATATTGGGAGGGAATTAAAAAAGTACTTAAAAATATTAGAAATGATGATCTAGCAGTTGTTCATAGTGCTAAAAAAAATCTCCCCACCTGAAATTGCTAGATAAAGTGTTTAAGTTAAAGAAGTGATTTTTTTTTTATTATAAAAACAACTGTGGTATGAAAAATCAGACACAACTGTGATAGGAAAAATCAGACGTTCTTAAATAATCATCTTCATAAATTATTATTCCAGCTTCAATACAATTATTATTCCAGCTTCAATACAATTATTATTCCAGCTTCATCTGGAATACAAGGAGTTTTCCAGATCAATGATTCTTTGTTTGGTGAAAAACATTATTAAGGTAAAGAATATCAAAGTGAAGTATAATAAAATTTGAATTTTGTTTTTATTAAATCCTTTATATTAACTTCGATTTTTTGTGTCGATGGTGGGCAAATCTTCGGAGGCCTAATTAATCCCATTTCCGACATCCAATCGGGCTGAAACTTGGCAACTGTATTTGTTGCCGCTGACAATGTATTCTATCAAATTTTGGGGCTATAACTGTCACTAAAAGGTCGATTTTAGGGAATACTAATAAACCAACTTGCAGGTATACAATCGTGCTAAAATAGCATTTACCGACCATTGTAGAAACTCTTTCCAGATGTAATTTTTTTTTAATAAATAGATAATAAAATTAATTTAATCATATCAAATAAATGATTTTCGGATGTGGGAGCATAAATTCACTTTCATTTTGAAACTTAGTTTGCCGCAGTTTTTGCTGTTAGAAATGTTTTTGATATTTATAATTAGATGCAAACACCAAGAACACGCTGTTTACAGAATTGGCGGTGTGTTAGCGAATATAAAAATTGGCAATGCAGACAAAGGATTTCTATTAAAAACTTGTTTTTATGGGTTATATTATTTTGTCACACTATTTCTACCATTAAGAATAGAATATTTTAATGCCTATAAGTTTTGTTATTTTCTATTTACCTTTTCAATTTATAATTGATCAAATGAGCTTATATTTAAGTGATTGAACTGAAGATCATTTTTTCACTATATTTATGTGTTTAAAATCAATAATAAATAGTTCTTACAATATATTCATGTCATTCTTAATCCACTGTTCTTAACAAATATATTCTTTGTAGTGTCATTTAAAATATTCAAACTTTATGATTTTGAGAATTGCAGCTTATGATGTTTCAAACATATAGAACCTCAATTTCCTTATTTCAAAGTTGTTCTGACTCCTAGATAGAATAAAAAAGGTATTTTAAATGGAATTTATGATATTGGTTCAAAGTTACCCTGACCGGATTATTTTCCTATTTTTTGATGTTTTCATCATCAGCATTTACTAATTATTAAGCTATAATTTAAGGTTTATTATTCCATTTAATGCCATTAAGTCTGAAAATACTATTAAAACGTAAGTGGGGCAAGGAAAAATACAGGAAATGTGCTCAAAGTTCCCCTGATTGACTGAATTTTTGGTATATCTTTTTAGCATGGTAAAATCAGGCTATTATGATTTTTTTAAGAACATTGTGTATTGAATTACCTGTATTGAACTGGTATAGGTGAATATGTTATTTGTCGAACAATCAATCAAAAAGTATATTTTGCTTAGTATTTTCAATGCCCATGATGATAATTGATAAAATATTCATATTTTAATAATTCACCAGATTAATTTCTAATATGTCTATTTAGAGATAGTCCAATTTATTGTAGTAGTGCATGGTTATTATAAAAAATACATGCCAAAAGTCTCACTACATTAAAATTGAAACATGTAAAATAGAAACTGTATCACTCATAAAGAAACTAAATTGTTTATAACATTTTTATTAATTAAGAGCTATATTTTAAAGATTCCAATTGCTGAAGAAAGGGGAACAAAAACCACTAAAATTACTATTAAAAATATTAGTATATCTATATTGATGCATTTCGTTGTATTTGCATTGCATCTAAAATGCATTTCGTTGATTATTACTAACATTTAGAAACATTAAAATAGGAAAGTTAGCAAATAAATTAAAAACTTGAAACATTCCAATAATATTCAGTTTGAAAAGCTTATACAAAAGTTATGAATGCAATCTATTATGAGATGTAGTGCAGACAATCCTCTTACTGTAAAGTATTAGTTCAATACAGACTTTTTAAAATCAATTGATTTTCTTTTTGAAATTCCTATTTAAATTTTTTAGATTATTACCAAGAAAGTAAAACAAATTTATTCTCTTTGCTTTACAGTTTAAGTGCTTCTGAAATAAAACTTTTCTAAAGAAAAATGTTTGAAAACTAAATTAGATTTTCAGTTAGAAGCCGAAAAAGTAAACAAAGCCAAGGAATAATTAGAGCTTTTGTTTCAGAAATGTTTCAACAAATAACCATATTCAGGGAAAAGAGAAAAAAATGAAATTGTTACCAACCACGCTTCTTCTTTCTTTTTTCCTTTAATTAAGAATTCCATCGTACCTGCAGTGAAATTCCTTAGAAGTATCTAAAATTCTCGTCTGCAAGTGAGGAAGAAACTTGTTCATTCATGGTATTTTCAGAATAAAAGAAGTTTTAAGCGAATTCAGAATTTCTAAATTGTTTTCTAAAGAACGTAGAAATGTATTTCAGAATTTGGTGCAATGGTTAAATGATTTAAACTCACATTATAACTAGTTAAAGACTAATTTACTCAAAAACTGTGCAAAATTAAAATATATACTTTTTGTGTGAGTACTAAAAAGTTTTTATGAGACAGTTAAAAATATTACTTGTTACACATTATTAGTGTTTAAAAAAGAAATTAAGAAATATTCTTCATTGCTTGAATTTAAAAGGATTATACAATATTATTTTTATTACATTTTAAAATAAAACGTATAAAAACATAAGCGAAAAATGGTCCCAAATGGTCTTACTTTTCCAATACTAATGTTAACCACGTACTATTTGATTAACTAGAGGTTCCGGTTAAATGATAATAATAATAAACAAATAAAAAAAAGCACGAATCATTTTGAGGGTTGAACATTCTTTATTTTATCCTCCGAACTCATACGGCAATAGGGCAATTTGGATAACAGGCAACAGAATCTCTGCAGCAAGATAGATGACGTCAAGCAGAACGCTAACAGCAAACGAGTGACGTCAAGCATGGCTAAAAAAAATTTACAGCCTAAGAACAGAATACATCTCAAACAACTAAAAAGTGTGAGCAAATAACTTTATTTTCGATTTTTTTCTATGGCAAAACCAAATTTTATATGTGTGTCTGTGTGACTGCAGAAATCAAAATACCAACCGAAACAGCGAATGGTCGCCTCTGCTCAAATGAAACATCTGTTACAGTTAAATGGCTTGTACTGCACAAATATCAAGCAATCAAAACTGTATGTTTAATTAAGAATAACAATGCATACAATCAGTTCATAACTGCACTAATATCTATCGTATAAAAGTAAAACTTAGTCTTATGTCCTTGAATATTACCATATAAAAGTTAAGATATCGTTATTAAACTTCTTCTAATTTTTTTATTTGTAAATATGTGGTGGCTTTTTACTTAAAAATTTAAAGAAAATTGATGGTATTACCATAATATCCTCAGTACCGCAACAACGCTGGCCAATATTGCTCAATATTTACCAACCGGCCGTTGTTAAAGATATTGGTAAATCTTACTTAATGGTGGATAAAATACACTGGATGTTTGGAATTGTAAATGTGAAGTTTTAAAATTAAAACATTTTATTTATAAGAAAGGTTGGAGGACAAAAAAAGTGTGTGCTTTGTGGTGTTTTTAAAATGTTCATTTAAAAAAAAAATCGTGTATTTTGAAACGTTGCTTGAGTTTCGGCAAGAATTGGCCAATCTTCCAGAACCCCCTGCTTACGACACTGCCCAATCCAGATGTGCTAATTGGGAAAGTTGATTAATATTATTAATTGATTCTACTGGCACTTTAATGTATAGTAAATTATGCTTGTTAATGAATTTTGAATCCCTGAATAATATAATAATAAATAGTTTTTAAATTCTTTTATATTTAGTAGTTGTATCTCTTTCAAGACGATTCAATTTTAACATAGGTAAAATATTTTTTCAATAAATTTTTTTTTTATATTTGATCGTAAAATAAAAGAAACTTCATCAAATGTATGTGCTTTTAAAACTTTTCTTTCTATATTGCCCAAATAAGGTATTGCTTTTAAATATTAAGTGTGTAATTGTTGTCTTTTTTCTATTAATAATATGAAATTACTCTTTCATCAGGCAAATTATAAAATTTATAAATAAATTTTGAATTCATTTATTTAGGTATATTAACTATTCCATTTAGTAATTCAATAGGTATAATTAACTGAACTCATTAAAAACAAGCATTTAAATTAATATGCCTTAAAAATAAGTTTCAGTCAAGTCAACAATCAGTTTCAATGATAATCATTATGAAGATATTAATAATATGTACTTAAATTAAATTTTGCTCTTATTTCAATACATCGGATCTTTGTAGTGTATATCTCTCCATTAGAATAATATTTGACCCCAAAATAACTAAAGGAATTTAATTTCTCTTCTGAACACTTTTCGCAATTAAAACTAAAAAGAGAATTTAGACCTAAGCTACGTTTTCCTGAAATATTTATTTGACTTCCTTTCATTTCCCCTCACAAATCTATTGAGACGTATATGTCACACGTTTCTATCGCTTCCTCGTTACAAAACTTAGTGATAAATTGTGGAAAGGATTTGGCAGAGATTACGACAACATTCACAATCCTATCACAGAGACAAATGAAAAATTTTTGACGCTCTCTGCCCCACGTCTAAACGTAGATCAGTTTCTATTTTTATGTCTCATGTTACTTATTTTTTTTTTATACGTTACACAGCCAAAAAGCAAAATAGATATATAAATGCTTTAATATATAGGCACTGAGCAAAAACCGCCCACACCTTACCTCTCACTCCCAAGGTTTCGTTTTGTCTTCTATAAATCGAATTTCTGTCACTTAGGGTCATTTATCAAAACGTTTCTTCTGACGTTCTAAGAGAGAAAAAGTAGGAAGGTGAGAACGAAGTATGTATGAGTTTTGTATGAAAAAGTCGAGGTGAAGGATAACCGTGTGCAGGACGTTTTATCAATTCTTCGTCCCTCGCCGTCTGCAAAAAAGTATCCATGAAAAGTCTGTGTCTTTCTACAGGCTTTTTACTCGCAGACTATCACAAAAAAGGAGCTGAGAACACAGAGGAATGGGTAGTTATGGTGGCTGCCATTCTTCATTCTAAAGGTGCTGTTTGAGGTGCTTTCGAATGTTCTGGGACGTAGATGGCGATTTTTTATCATCCGACAAACGTCAGATTTCAGCTTTAAGTTAGGTCAAGGTGAAAAGAATATTTTGGAAAGGGATTGGCATTGCAGGAATGAAATCTAGAGGTTAACTGTGTTTTGGGTTGTTATTCAATACATATCTGGGGAACCATTGGCGTTAAAAATACGATGTAGAATTTTTTTTAGTTCTTGTATAATGTTAAAAGTTTCTAGCAAGTTAGGAATATTTATTTTTAAATATACAATAAAATATTGGTGAATATATAATGAACAGGTTTTTCTCAGTGTCATTCATATGTATGGAGTTTAAAATAAAAAATTACATTTAATAAGAAATGCAGAATTTCTAACTTACAGCTATATTTAAAATAATAGAAACTAATTTTATTTGTATATGTATTATAATTTATTGTATTTTATTTTCAAAAAAGTAAATTTTAATATACCTTTTTTTAATAAATTAAAAAAACTCTAGGATAAGTTTTGGAATTGCAATTTTTACATAATCAAGCTTAATAAAAGCAACTCAAATAAAACTAAAAAGTAAACTAAAATGAAAAATACATTACTTAATCAATATATTCAAATGTTTAAAAGTTTAGGGTGACAAATCTGAATCTTTAGTGTACTTTTAGTGTGTAGTGCGTGTTGGACATGTTGATTGAATCTGACTCCAATTTAATAACGATTAAAACTCTTTAATTACCAAATTTAACATTTAGAAATCATTGGATTTTATACCACTCGAAGGGGCGTGGCTTTGCTCGACTCTGTCCGTCCAGAGTGGAGTGGTATCATCATTGTATTAAGTAAAGTGCCGTACCACCACAACTTATTAATCATACTATTGTACGATTTTTTTTTTCTTCATTTGTTTCAATACAATATTCACTTATCCATAACTGTAACGTCTGGATAGCTTATGAGCGGCATCAGCTCTGTCAACATTGAAGCTAGTTCATATACAGTCACATTGTACAACAACAAATACTTATAGATTGCATTTGGTTACCAACAGGCGCTAAGTAATTTGCGGCGAGGGGGAAAGGGGGACGTTATGGATACCTACAGTGGTTGCCAAACTTCTCCGGCTTCAATTACATAAACAAGAGTGAGAAATTGCACTTTTTAACTTCTTCAAGCAATGGAAAATTATTTAAATGCAAATGAATGTAGTAAGTAACGAAAGAAAATATATCTTTAATGATTAATTAATGATTAATATAAAATTCATAATAAATACTAAACAAATTAGTTTGTAAAATATCAAATATCGTACATCCTATATTATTGTCGATTGCATACTTTGAAAGCATTCCTTTTTTAATTAATTTTGCCATTTCTTTTCTAATTTCCAAAAGAAAGCTACCACTTATGCCATAAACGTTCTTTGCATGTTTCGAAAGAAATAGTTTTACTCAAACTTTTTAAACAAAATAAATTTGATTCAAGCTCATAAAAGAGACAGAACACATGACCGATACAAACTCTTTTATTGCAAAAATAAAGTGAGTTTCATAGCCGTAAATTTCTCTGGGTATAATCTTTGGTTCCATCCAGAAAACCAATCATCTGCCGTTTTGCCATTCCCAGAACCAGTATCAGGTTGGCGGTAGTCATCAGATGATGCTTGTATTCCTCTATATTTTAGACTTGCTTACGTTGGATGGTGGGCAATAAAATTGGACGCTGCCTCTTGTTTAAAAGCGAGACAAAATGCTGGCAGTAAAATATTTTTATGTGTTTCAGACAGATGGTATCTGTCTTTTCCCGTGTGAGAATATGGCAGAATCGCTTCCATCACGCATTCTCATCTTGGACATTACGGGTTACGATGTCTTGTGTACTATTTATACGAAAGTGAGGAAAATGCCATGTTTTTATTTTATGTTTTAGTTGAAGTCGGGTGTCAATAAAAAGTCGTTTCATAGAAAAAAAAATCTTTTTATATCGCAAACATTTAGGTATTTGATTCATTTTCTTATGGAATGATTAGATTTTTTTCATTCATATTCCGTGTGGTGATTTTAAAGAAGTTGCCTAAACTAACAATTGGTTAAAGAAGTAGTTTTGTACTGCAGCAATACATCCCTTGTTATTTAACATCATATCCATTGATTTAAAATTAGCTGAAGTACTCGACATTACCTAGTGCAATTAGTTTCCATTGATTGTAAGTTATGAGTATGTCTCTCTCCCCCCCCCCCCCTCCATCCCACTCTTTCGAAATTGTGTTCGTAATAATCTGAAATGGTAATAATTATCATTGAAAAAAATCGGTTCAAATTTGCTCAGTAGATATCAAGTTATAACCATACTTCTTTTTAACCCTTATACACGATTTCATCATCTGAACCTTGAAACTTCGAAATTGGATTGTTTCTCCAATAATTGGAATGAGAAAATAGAAAGATTTTTTTTTTTTTTTAATTTTGTGTAACCAATGACCTTTTTCACGCTTTGAAGATGAAGTGTGCAAAATTTTGTCACTATAAAATAAAACAGCAAATTCCTTTAAAAAACAAACCTGCATACACACCCAGGAACAATATTTTCTATGCATGGATTTCAATATTTTTTATTACTTTATATATTTTAAATTTCATTGCATTTATCTTGTTAGAATACATAATTTTTAACAATAAATTGATTACATGTTGTGAAAAAGTTTTACTCGAAATAGATTAAATTTGCAAAACTGAACTGCCTACTCTAAGTGGCGTAGTACAATCGCATCAACGTATACCACACATCCCTTTTTAATAAAATCCTTTATATTTCTCAGTTCTAAAATACTACTCAGATGTTCACATAAAGTCAGGAGATTTTTTAGCAGTTTATTACTCGTGTGTGTTTACAGATGAATATTTCCCTCACTTTACGGTTTTGAGAGAGAGCTGATTATAAAATAACTGAAAAAACAAAAGAAAATACTGTAGTATAAATAATACGAGCAAAATTAATTGATAATCAAAGTTGTAGCTATGCCTCATGTATACGATTTCCTGTGAACAAATTATTTACAGTTATAAGTTCTTTCAAATTAAGTGTTGGAACTCGTCCCAAACTTTTCATTTTGCATATCAAAGATTTACGTAGGATATTTAATATCGGATAAGAATATTTACCTTTGATGGATGGACAGACTGAATCATTTTATAAGCTTCTTACTACATTGTAGAGAGTAAGATATAAATGGAAAGAACAATAGAATTTTTCAAAAATAATTTCTGTCTATGAAGAGAGTAGTTTCCGCTAGATAGTCTAGATGGTTGCATTCGTAATAGAAACAATACACATCCATTTAGAACACATGTAGGAAATTAGAGGCATATATGGGTTCTATAATATGATATTTGTTTTGGCAATGAGAAATCGTTTACTCCAATTAATCTAATTTGATAATTTATGAAATATCACCAGTACACCAGCAAACCAATGATGATAAAATTCTTTTTGATTATCTTGTGAAAAATGGGCCAATATTTAATTCAACAATAATATTTTCTTTTTGGAATATTATTAAATAGTTGGCAATAAAGTAAAAATGAGTTCACAAATTGTCCTTGATTTTACAATAAAATTGGACGACGGATTAAAATGCATTATGAGTGAACAAGCAATAATAAGCCAAATATCATTACACCAAGAGGTTGTTGTTTAGTTAAAATTAATACTTTCTAACTTAGTGTGAACTGAAGTAGTTTCCAGTGTATCTTAATTAGTGTATAAATTATGCCTTTTTTTATAACTAGAACTTACTTATTTCAATATTTTAACGATTTCGTAGCGCACATAATCATACCTTGATTATTATATCTAACATAAAAACACAGATTAAAAACATATGCAATGATTATTCCTAACTATTCAATAATGACAATGAGCTGGAGTTATTGCATTGGTTAAACATAAAATTTATTAAATTTAAATTTGCTGCATTCGAATTTATTTCTTAGACATTTCATCATAAAAATGCATTTAAAACACACTCTAACATAAGATGAATGTTTAAGAAAACGAAAAATGGTGTACTCCAAGTCTGAAAGTGCTTAGAAAGGAGATAAAACATCACATAAAACTATTTAAACGTGATGCGCTTTTTCGAGAAAAAGCTATAAACTCTTCCACTAAAACCCACCTTGTGCCACATAAAATCCATCCTTTTATTCACAACCAAAATTGTCTAGCTTGTTAAGCTCGCGTGTTTGAAATATCATTGAATTCGAAATACTGAGGAATAAATTGTAATCGCATTTGAAAATTTTGCAATGTTAGTTAATATGGGAAAAATATTTTTTAACTATAGGAATTATATTTAGCAACGGAAATGCATATTGTAATGATAAAAAAAAGTTTTGAAATGATGTAAGTGATTAATACTAAAATAGATGAATCATTACCTTACTGTTTTTATTTTAGTAACTTATTTTCAAATTAGTAAAAATATCATTTTAACGCCAATGGTTGACATTTTTAGCATAATAAATAAATATTCAATAAATGTGAGTGTGAATAGTAAAACATTTTTAACTAAAATACTGAACTTGAAAATGCAAATTTTTGGTGAATGATTTAAAATATTTTCTTGAAATAACTGTATTTTTTACTATTATACTATTATTATTACTTACATGCAGTTTTAAATTTTATAGAAACAATAGGTTTTTGAAAATTTGCAAAAAAATAAATGTAAAGGATAATAATATGAAATTCGTCAAAGGGTTGAACTATCATTCAAAATATTTTTTTCGAAATACGTAAATTAATTAAAAAATAATTAAAGTTGAAAATATTGCAATATTTTATAAATGTTTAAAGATATTTCTGAATAAATTGTTCGGCGCAATATACGATAACTACACATATAAAACTTATAAATTTGTATATAAGTTAGTGTCATGTTTAAAGCACACATTTAAATTAAAAAATTCATATTCTTTAATTATATTGAAGCTTTTATTTTATTATTTTATTCTATTGTTTGTATATTTGACATTTTTTGTCTTTTTGAGAGCTAAATTTGAAGCAGTTTGCTTAAAGAATTTCAGCACTTATAATTGATTTGTATTCTACAAGAAAGGGTTGCAGATTTAAATTGACAAATAAAACAAACTAGTTTGAGAATTTTAAATTTATAATCTCAACAATCTGATTCAAATTTTGACGTATTTCCTGGTTGATTAGTCTAGATAATTGCTTTTTTTAACTATAGAATTATATTTTTCTATAAAATTTTAATTGCATATAACAGTAATTATAATTTAAGTAACAATTTATTGCAACAATCATTAAAAAAATGTTTAGTTAAATTTTCGATAAGATTCAAATAATAACTATTGGGTCTGCGCTATTCCAATAAGATAAATGGTATAAATTATTAATAAAATTAAAAAATTGTTTGGTTACATAATTTTTTTTTGATATTTTCAAAAATAGAATTTATTAGGTTTACAATCACAGCAAATAAATGTATAATTTTTTTCATTTTTACTACTCTTTAATAATATTATGTAAATAATTGCCAAAGGTGAGCCATTAATTGTAAACACTTGCAGTTAATCGGAAATAAGTTTTAATACCTAGATGTAGGCTTCAATTATCTAAAACTTAAAAAAGGAATTAAATAACAATAAATCAAAAGTATGACTACTTACTGTCCCTAACAAGACATTGGCTTTCACAACAGTTTAATAGCTTACGTACATTTGGCCTCCATATGTAAGTGATTTTGATGAGACAAAAATATTGATTAATTTTGAAACTAGATTAAAAATGAAAATATAGAAAAAAAAAGAAAGAAAAAAAAATGTAGTGTGGGCATTAATTAAACTTTGTCTAAAGCAGCAAAAAAAAAAAAAATACTATTTACACGTAGCAGACATCTGAACGGTAGAAAGGATTACAGTTTGCTTGCTAGAAATCTTCAACTGTCAAATCTTTTACCTTTTATATGCTTTATAGAATTATTATTATTTTTTTTTTTTTTTTTGTAATGTATATGTAATGTTAAAAACAAATATAGTACATTTTGACAAACACTATTTTGGAAGTGCACCACCCCAACTTGCTGGAAAAGAGTTATTGGTTAAGTAAAGGAAGGAGTAGCCCTTTAAATTAAACACATTAAAGATACATTTTTTTAACACTGTTGCAAATTAAGTAATATTTAGCTATCAATTTTTTAGTGAAATTGTGATCAATAAAATAACCATTAATGTACATTTTTTTCTCAGGCATTAAACTTCCTTTAAATTATTATAATTATTAATAAAAAAAAATATCATTATATTAAAAAGTATGTGGGACATCGCTCAACTTTCAATTACACTATATACTGACGTGATTGGTGTTATTTACCGTTTTAATATTTTCATTAATCAAACAATTGTCTGTTTGGCAATATTTTTGGCCATAATTCTTAAATGGACTTTAAAAATGGCAATTTTGGTGATATTCTTATCAATAATTCTTACATTAACCTTTCTTGAAAGTGATACAGAGGAGATGAGAAAAACTGTCGTTGATGACCGATGCTCAAGAAAAGAGAATTTCGTGTTGAATATATTCGTTTTGCAACCTTTTAGGCCTTTATAGCATTTTTACGGGAATTTTGGAGTTATTGATGCTTAGAAAATCTTAAGAGGCATTACCACAGCGATTTTGTTCAAAATAGCTAAAGCTGTTTTTAGTAATTACTGAAAAACATGATTTTTCCAAGGTATATCAATGTTTTACCTTATGCGCATGCGCAATTTTGACAAAAACCTTAATGGTAGGTCCCATGGCCACCACCCACCCATACGCCAAATTTGAACATCGTAGGTCAATTCTTTCGTGTTATACTACACACAAACACACAGATAGTCATTTTTTATCACTTTAAGTCACAATGTTCCGAAAAGTAATTAAAAAAAAAAAAAAAAAAAAAAAAATCGATTTTTTTTTTTTTTTTTTTTTTGGATCGAAAACTATACTTCAATTACCTTATGTGAACATATGGGTAAATTGAAAGTAAAAAATAATCTCTAACGTTGCACTAATATTAATTGATTGATGTTGCTACCTTACTCAGGAATTCATTACCACAGCTATTCAAGAGTTCAACTTTTAAAACACAAATATTAAAAAAATTTTATGAATATTGAAAAATGTTTTGTTCATAAACTATAAGAATGGAAAATTTTTAGTAAGTGTGCAATACAGATTTCAGGCAATTATTTTCAAACCCATGTAGTATTTGAAAAGAAAATGATATTCAATTTAAAATCTATTTGTACAATCATGTTTTAGGTAAAGTTTAAAAATGTTTACTGAATTATTTCTTATCTAACGAAATAAGTAACCGCTGATTTATCTTGTTTAGAATAAGAATTTAAAAAGAATTTAGAAAGATTTTAACTAACGTAATTTGAAGTATTTTCTAATAATGTAAATACACTATCTTCAAGAGCATATTTATCCTCACTAAATTTATATCTAAGACTTCACTAAATTCCATACTTCAAAGAAACTTTCATATCTTTTAAACAAATAATATCTTACCTAGAGATTCTAGTGAACTGATTTAACAGAAAGAATATGCAATACAAATCTCCATCATATTCAACTAACGAGGAAGGATTCAGAATTGTGACTCAACCACTTGGCTCATTAGTTGAATAAATTTGTGTGTTTCTTTATGTTTTTTCTTTTAAATAAAAATACAATCTTTTGTTGTATTTCAGATGTTGAAACATGAATCCAAAAGTCACAGAAATGTTTGTATATTTATTTTAACTTTTTTATACCATATAGGTTGTTAGAGGTATGAACTTTACACATTTTTAGTATAAGTACTATACTATAATATAATTATTTCATAAAGCTTCATTGAAGTATAAATAGTTATATTTTATAATGTGTATTTAATATAGTTTCAATTAAATGTGATAAATTAATTTAGTTAGTACAATTTCTGTTGCTAACCAAACCTATAACAAAGCACACAACTCGATATTTGTCATAAAAAAGTAACTTACAGAGTATTTATGCAAAATTCAGGGTATTTGTCTTTCAAACATTCTTAAAATATGTACTAAGTAAATATACAATTATACTATTCCTCATAACCAATTATTTCATTTCACACAATCGATAGTTATTTAAAAAAAAATTGCTAATTAAATTGAAGGTAGTATATTGATGGACATTTTATAATCGCTATCTAAGAAACAATCAATTTAATTTCATATCACAAAGAAAACAAAAGTAAATTTAACTGTAAATAATTTAATCGTATCATTCCAAAGTAACATGACTTTGAGTTCGTAAAATGAGGTTCGCACTAAAATGCTCAGTTAGAAATTGTTATTATAAAAAAAATTGCCATTTTTTTTTACCAAAACTTGGCACTGTAAGTATGTGTGAACCATTACTCAATTTTGGATTACTGGAGTGGGCTGATTAAAGTATGATGCAAAGCGTAATCTGTTGATAGTTTTTTCATACTTTGGATAAGAAAAATATAATCTTTTAGGAAGTTTTTTTTTTTCAAGCATGTTTGTAAAAACCTACATTATTTTTTGCAAAAGTCCGTCAATTATCAATCTTTCAAAATTTCTATTACCTGTAGATCTCCATGTATATAATTTTTTTTTGTTTTGGTATTATATTTATGAATTTTGATATCAAATATATTTATTGAAAATCAAACAGTTGAAAGTAAATTGCAAACAGTTACTAGACTCGTATGAGTGGGATCATAAATGAGCTAAGGAAAAATATTTCTATAGTATTTTTCATTAAAAAATAAATATATAATTGAAAATATAAATAAATACATCAGGAAAGGTTCTCAATAACTGAGTTAAATAAAAATAACGTTTCGTATAAATATAGTAAATATATATTTTTATACACAAAATGTCTACCAAACTTTGTACATAATTTCTTGAAATCACGTGAAATCCAAAAGAAAAATCTCTATTTTCTAAATTCTTTCCCCAAGGGTTTTTCTGATAAACACATACCCTTAAATATTTAAAGACTTTGGTTAGATTGTAAGAGCTGTTTGGACGTATATATTTTTAATATATTGTATCTTGGAAATATCTTTTTACATCAGTTCGGATATTAGGTAAATTAAAATAGTTTTCAATTATTAAATTGTGTATATTCTTTTACCATTTTCTTTAAAATGCTAGAATATTTTTAAGAAAATTTAATGGTATTTACTATAAATTATAAATGCTTTTTATACGAGAGCGTTGTGTATATAACTGTAATACAACTGGAACGATAAATATTTTGCATGATTTGTTTAAGGGTAGTCTGAGTTTAAGAAAGCCAAAAAATAAATTTTGAGATAAATATTGTAAAAAACTCTACAAACAATTTTGAATATGAAAAGTTTTAATTTAGCTAAATTAGAAGTATTTTTATATATATATATATATATATATATATATATATATATATATATATATATATATATATATATATATATATATATATATATATATATATATATATATATATACATTTAGAAAAAGTGTGTTGCATCAATTTGTATTATCGTTTTCAACTTTAATGGCCAATATCTCCAAACAACAATTTTTAGACGCAAGGAACATTTACTTAAAAACTATTAAAGATAAATGTCTAAAATTTTTAGCATATATTCTTACCAATATATTACGCAATTTGAGTGTAGCATTTTAAAATATTTTATTTAATTTATCGAAAAGAAAAAATTAAACTGTCTGATATTCTATAGAATTTTCAAAAATTATCCTTTTTGGTGGGAATAAAACAGTATAAAATCTTTAATTCCGAAAATATTAAAAAAAGCTACATTCAAATTGTGTAATATATTGGTAAGAATATATGTTAAAATTTTAGTCATTTATCTTTAAAAGTTTTTGAGTAAATGTTCCTTACGTCTCCAAAATTGCTGTTTTGAGATATGGACCGTTAAAGTTTAAATCGATAATACAGATTGAAGCATAACACATTTTTTAAAAATATATAAAAAAAAAAAAAAAAAAAAACCTTCTAATTTAGCAAGATACACCAATAGACTCAAAATTGTTTGTAGTTTTTTTTTTTTTTTTTTTACAATATTAATCGCAAAATTGATTATTTGACTTTCTTAAATTCCGACTTGCCTTAAAATATTTACGAACTTGTAACATAGTTCTATTCTAATTAGTTTATGGAGCAATTACTAACAGTAATACACTAAAAAGAAAAGAATGAGAGAGAGACAAATATATTCATTTTTGATTCCAGGATAATTATATTGCATATGAATTTACACTAAATTTCCGAATCCAGTACAGATTCTGTGACATGACGACTTTCGTGAACAACCACCGCCATTTTTTTAATAAAACCCTATGGTTGTCATAAATTGTTGAGGTTTTATATAAAACATTCTTGGCGCAGATTACCCCCATACCAGATGCGGATTTTACCGGAAACACCAATGCTGTTACTTATAACAAACTACATATAACTAATTGATTTTGTAAAAACTAAATTTATTAGTTTTATGCGATAAATCACTACTACTGAGGCTTTTAACAAAAAGCTTCGTAAGCTTTCAATTTGGTAATAAGACCATTTAGGATACACTCTCTTTATTTTTCTCAACTATAAGTTGAATAAATTTTAAAGACATTGTTATTTTTAAAGCTATTGTTAACTATTGTTTTTAAAGCTGTTATTATCCATGCCTTCCTTTAATGCCCAATTTTATTATTCAAACATTTAAAGTAGTATTTATCACTAATTGAGTGTTTTCTGCTATAAACACCTTCCCAGTTTATATCGTTTATTTTTAGCAATAACATTTTTACTTAAATACATTTCACTTATCATCACGTATAATTTTATTAGACTCTGCAATTTAGTTAAGTCAGTTCAAATTTTTGTTAATAAGTGATTGAAAAATATTGATACGGTGTTGTAAAGTAATTCAAGAAAAAACGAGTAAAGTATAAAAAAAGAATTATAGATTAATTTAAATAAAATTTAATCAAAAAAATTAGTAAATATATGAAGGTAGTAATAAAATAAAAACAAGAAAATATCTATAAATGGAGCTATACTAATAAACGTTTTACTGGAAGAAATTATATGAATCGAAACAGAAATTTGTTTACCAAGAAAGAAATTTTAAGCTAACGTAAACATTAACAACAAAACAAATTTATTTTGTTACATAAAACCCAGCTTACTTTAAGTGTAGCAACAAATATGCCTGGTTGTGAGGAATATAATATAAAAGGTAGGTCCGATAAATTCTTAGGCAAGTTATTTTATGTTTTTGACAAATATCTGTCATTTCAAATGGATTAAGTATAATATAACAAATAATGTTTTTTACACTTATCTCATAAAATATAAGTTTTACTTGAATTGTTACAACAACGTTCAAATCCATTTATTTGTCAATATGGTTGACAAAGGTAAACAGTAGACATTACAATCATTTTAAGAATAATATCGTAAGGTATTATTCTCTAAAAGCAACACAGTAATTTTAATTTTTCTATAATAAGGGTACTATTTTGAAATAAGTAAATTAAAGAAACTTTATAATCTCTCTTTATAATTTCCAGTTTCAAACTAGTTTCTAAAAAAATTAAATAATTATATTGAAAAATTAAATTTTTCGTAATTATGGACTTTATTACAATTTGAAAACTTTCTTAAATTATTTTTATCAAAACATAAAAGTATTTAATAATATATATATCAGTAAAATTAAGTTTTCTCTTTCACGTTTAACTGTAAACTGAGTTACTATTTATAAATTTTTATAAATAATTACTCTAATAATTATTTTTTTCCGTCCTCAATAGTTGAATCCTTTCTTCAAATTTTTTGGGTAATGCAAATCATTAAAAATAAGCATAAAGTGTGTATCAACCTCAAAATAGAAAATAAAAAGTCACAACTAAAATTTATATTACCTCCCCGATATTTTTTATGTTCACTTCACGAGTATTAGTGAACGCCGAAAAAAAAAATATTAAAAAAAAAACGTTATCAACGCTAAGGAAATGATACGTCATTTTTCATTTTGCATACCTCATTTCTTTTGGCTCTAAAATTAATACACAATAATTTTATTAAATATATATTTTCTGTAGGAGAGTATTGTGCATACATTTCAAAGTTTTTTTTTGTGTTTTTTTTTTTTTTTTTTTTTTTTTTTTTTTTAACGATATTCATTATTCTGTGAAGTAAACTGTTAAAAGATAAGAAAGAATTGGGTGAAAAAAAATCCACGGGAACAGTAACTTTTAAATGAGAAAGCTGATTCTAATACATTTTTTTTTTTGAGAAAAAAAATAGTAATGCAGTTGACCTTTATGTATCTTGCATGTTGCTATGCCTTTTGTGTCATTTAGTATCGATATCAGTTTAAGCAACATTAGAAGGAAACTGCGTTCTTAACAAATAAATATTTTTTTATCTATTAAGTTTTGTTTCCATGTTAAGTGTAAATATATTTGTGAAGATATGTCATATACTTTATTTTCTATTGCAGGTAAAAGGTTTGCAAAAAAGCTTTGTTCGCTTTGACCGTACTTTAATCAAACTACAATTTTCAATGAATTAAAATGGTGCCTGGAGCTGTAGGGCCTCTTGAAACATTTCATTTTGGTGTACAATGAAATGTTTCAAGTGTCAGTTGTATAAAAAACAAAAAGCAGGAAAATACGCAATTGACAATATATACAAATAAAAAATTTAGCGTTTATGCTCTATGACGATAAAAATAATGTAAAGAAGTGTAGTATAGCGTTAATGCCATGTTAAAATTTTAAATATACGAGTTTTAATCAATAAAAAGTCATTGAAATAAATTTGTTTAATTACTTTTACTCTTAAGAAAGTTATTATTTCATAGTTCTATTTAATATATTTCACTGTGTTTCAATTGTGGTGTGCAATAAAGCACATCTTCGAAAAAATTTAAATATTGTACAGAAAATATTGATAACAAAAATAATGGCTTCTATTTCAATTTATTCTGACATCACAAAATAATGAAATGAAAATAAAATTTATAAATTTGAAAAACAAAATTTTGTGTCACTTTCCTCCATGCTTCTTAAGTTCCTGAAGTAAGAAAAGTCCACTTAGTTCCATTACTTAACTTATATGTACTCTGTTACGGCTCATTTTTTTATTTATTTTTTACTTTAAATGGCTTTAATGTTAAATATAAAAGCACTTTAGTTTTGTCAGTATATACTATATGTGCATTTCTAACTTTTGAATGTGACTTCACTAGTCAAATATTCATTATACAAATAAATATATTTTTGTTAACACTTTTCAACTACTTAAAATTAATATATTTCTAAAATATTAAGTATGTACTATTTACTATCAAAGGAGGCTCTATTGAAAAGTGGTTGTTTTTCACATATGTACTTTATTGTAGAAAATGTAGAGTAAGGGATTTTCTTCACGTGATCAATACATATCAGTTTCATAACTTCCTAAGTTTGTATGTAATTTGAAATAACAAATTCTCATCTGGCGTTAGTATCCATTAACTATTGATTTCATTCTTTTAAAAAACTTCAATCGACATTTACATTCACTCAGCTTAAGCCCAGCTTCGTTCCAAAATCGAAATAATCACCACGTATTTCTGCAAATGAGTTTCATTCGGATTCGGATGGAAATTCACACATTGTACTTCCTCGTTCATTTTTTTCCCCCCTTCCTTTCTCCGCCTGCTTATTTTGAATAGCCTCCGAAATTCGACCATTTGTTGAAAACTTCAGTAAAAATCTTTCTCCGATCGTAAAGAGGATGAAGCGTCGAGTGGATAGAATAGGAAAGAGAAGGAGACAAGAAGTCATTACCAGCAAGAGGAATTCAGTAAACTTGGCTTTTATTTTGGCGTCGTCTTTTTCTTCTGGAACGGCGATTCTTCGAGTTTATGGAGTGGATATCAGCACCCGAAGCTGAATTGATTCCCCGTAGGAGAGCTCGGGAATCACTAAAACTCTTAAATCGAAGACACCGTGGGATATTACGTAAATTTCCTACTCTCTGAAGCAGATGCATGAGAGTTGATCTTCAAGTATAGCCGACGGTATTGGCACTAAGAAAGAATAATTCCCCTTTCTACGGTATTCAGTCACACGAGTGTAAAAGAAAGTATATTTTAAATGTTTATTTTTAACGCTTGGGTTTTAAAACATTTGTATAAAAAGGCAAAAACTTTGGATATGGACTCTTTTTATTACAAACCGCATAGGCTGGTGTATATAATAAAATAAAATGGCTATCTTACACAGGAAGACGTATTTTCAAAAATGTATTTATTATTATTTAAAAGATTTAAAGATATACTATTTTTAATTGTACTGTTTTACCTGTAAAAGGAAATTAGTATAATAGTATGCACACAAAAAAAGTCATTTGTTTTACATTCTATATCAATTATCAAGAATTTATTTTCTATTAGAGTGTTTTATATTCTACTGAACGTTGTGCAACAGGCTTTCAATCTTTTTAAAAATTCACATTCATAGAAATATATTATTACTGTTTATTTTTTTTTCACTGTTATCAACTAAAACTTTGTATAATTTTCAATAAAGGGATTGCTTTCTTCAAATATCATCAGCTTAAAATAAAATAAAATTCCAAATGGTTTATACTACTTGCAAAAATTTAAAGAGTGAATGAGGGATTTAAATACTTGCAAAGAAAGGGGGATGATTTATCTGCTGAATAGTCTTGCCTAGGGGATTGAATTGCTTCTTAAAATAAGGAAATTATGAAAATTTTGTGAAATTATGAGTAGCAAAACTTTAACAAGCAAGCGTCCTTCAGTGGTATATGTCATATGTTTAGGTTAGTAGACGTAGCTGTTTTAATAATTTTTAATGCTCAAAGTAAAAATTTGTCGTTGAGGTTTTTTGATGTTTAAATATTTTATAGTTAATAACAATGAAAAGAAGGGAGAAAGGGTTGAATTCCTTTAAATAGATATCTTCGCCATCATTTTCGCGTTCCAAAGGACACGTCAAGGCATCTTACAAAAGGACAATCACCTTAAGACTTACTGACTAACCAAAAGAACCGAAATGATATGGTGTTTCCCAAATAATTCACAAGAAAGAACATTGCTGTTGTAAATGCCGGGAAAGAAAAATCACGAGTGTTGGTCGACACTCCAGAGAAGGCATCTTTGCAAGAAGCACTAAGGAAGAGATAAAAGAAGAAGGAAAAAAAAGTTGAAACAAAATTCATGTCGTGAAACAAAAGACAAAAAACTAACGAAACAACAATTTTATGAATCTTCACATGAAGAGAAATCTGGTGAATTCCTTCCTGAGAATGAATTCTTTGAAGAGTTTGATATTTTGCATTATTTGTATAAAAGTTTAAAAGTTCATGTATATTTTCTTTCACCACTCACATATAACTTTTTCTTGGTTTGGCTACTCTTATCCGGATATGTTCTAACACGAAATAATTTTAGAGGTTTATTATTTAATCTTTTATTATTATCATAAATTATTTTTGAAAATTGTAAATTTATAATTGGATCATCAGATAAATTCCCCTTCCAACAAAATTAGGACAAGGCTCCTGTGAGAAATAGAAACAAATAGAAGAACACAGAAAATCTCTCATCATATACAATATGAAAATTATTGTACAGAAAACTTCTCTTCTTTAGTTTTTTATAAATTTGTTTTTTATATTTTAAATATGTATTAACACGTATAGAAAAACTAAATTTTCTAGCCGAATGAAATATAAATTTTTCTTATATGTATGAAGTACAATATTAAATTCCTTAATAATTATTTTTTTGAAAATATAGGGTAAAAATTTTTCTATCCATACAAACTAAACAAAATAAACATTTTGGTGTTTTAAAAACTATGATTATTTTTTATGAAGAATTTATACTTCAGTGAATTTTCAAGAATTCTAGTTTGCACATTCTTCTTAAAGTAAAGTATTGTTACAATTCTAAATAATTTATTTGGTTCAAAGTATAGTTTAAGTACTAAGATATTTGTATATTTATAATACAAATTTAATTTATTCCATTTTTGTGTAATAAGCAAAATTGTATTATATATATTCAATATATATTACTATCAATGTGCCTAACTTATTTCAAAACATAGTATAATATAGTTAATATTCATTTTAATAGTTATTTTATTACTATTCATAAAAATAATTTAAAAAAAAAATGTTAAATTATTCAATACAATTTTAGAATGATTTCAAAAATACAAATATAAAAATTACTATTTAAATTTCATACGGAATCTGATGCCAACTAGTTTTAAAGAATTATTAAGACATTTTTCTCGTATAAATAATAAACAATATCTATACATAATTTTGAATACAGTTAAAATAAAGGAGGCATTTACAAATTTAGAAAACGAATAATTCTAAAATATAATTCTTAGACAATCTTCCAAACAAATAACATTGAAAACGTGACTTAAATATTTCAAAGAAATTAATACTGAAGTGAAAAAAAAATGCATTAAACATTTCATTCATCTATTTGCATATTTCCTTAAACATTCATAGCTAAAAGCTATATCCAGTAATACTTAAAATAAATTTTTTGAAAAATGCTTTATCACATTATGGTATTATTTGATATTCGAGTCAATGTGATGTGATTCATTCTTCTCATACGACTGTGAATCCATACACTATAGTCAAAAGCTGCTTGTTAAATGGAAGATTTATTTCCAGATTTATGTCATGGGTAAAATGAATTTACATTTTACCAGTTGAAGGTAATTTTATTAAAATCGGGGTATTTATTTGGAAATAAATTTTTCCTCTAGGTAGATATTCATTTCTCTTTTTCAATCCCTATATATGAGTTGGCTTTGCTGTCTTTAATCTACAAAGTGAATAACAAATTATTTAAATTAAATAACCCCTATACTTCATTTCTATTCACAAATGTTTGTGTATACAGTAAAATGTTTATGTATATGCTGATAAATTCATATGTTTTAGTATGATAGGTAATTGAATTTTCGTTTTTATCTTTTAATTTAAAAATATATTCAAATAAGAGAACGTTTTATAAACAGATGAGTCGATGCGTTGATAAATTCAGTGATCATATGGGATTGCTATTTAATAAATACACTTACTATATGCGAAATGCATTTATACATACAGGCTGTTTGAGTTTTGGATTACATTTACAACTTTTAACTAAATTATTTGTTTACATCCAGTTACTCTCATGGAGTTGGATATATCTCTAAAGGTTGCAAATATATCTTTATTTCTTTTAAAGAACTTTAAAAATTAAGAAACCGAAGTATTATATTTCCGATATTCATCAAAATATTCAACACATTTATATGGCATTCGATTTTTATATTGGACATAATATTAAAACTATGTGATGATTGTCTCATATTTACCACCAATGTTTTATTAGAGAAATAAATAAAACAGTAAATACAAAGCTTGATGGAAATGCAACATAAAAATGAAACTCTGTCTTCAGATTAAATTTATTCTACACAGAAATTGTGCATTACACTTAAATAAGAACTTATGTCTCCATGTCACCAACTCTAGAGTATTAATAATTCATCAACGCTTATATAATTTACGTGTTCAGTTACAGTTTCTAAGTATATTTCGTTATTTTCCAATACATTTTATATTAAGTTATAGTGGATTACTTTTTGTAAGGTTACAATATGTACACGTCATATTGACTAATAGTTTATTCACGGGCTTAAATGGCCAGCTTCAAAGTAGTTTATTCTCTCCTAGCGTAAAAGAACTTTTTATGCAATGTATGTGATCTTAACTCAGTCTACCATGTAATAGTTTCATACTAGAAGTAATATGTTATTATCCGAGAGGTGACTACATGTTTAGGAACCCCGTCGGACATCATTCTAAATTTTTTATGGCATCTAGATAAATATTAATAGATAAAGATTCCACTGGTCTGTCACAGAAAAATAACCAAAACTATACAAAAATCGACTTTGAATAAGTTGAACTAAATCCGATTGCCAAATGTGTCATAATTTGCCAAATAATGAGCATTTCTTTTTAAGTGGTACCCACTGCTCTTAAATTTTCAATGAGGAAAAGTACAGACGATATTTATTCTCTGGCGAAAAATACCTCGAGCTTTTAAACGTGAGCCACGTTGACAACAAATATTTTGTCGCAGATGAAGTAATATTTATTGCCAAAATATTACTTCATCAGCGATCTATAAAAAATTCAGAATGATGTTCGTTTAAGTACCTAAACTTGCGGTCTCTTCTAAGTGTATTAGCTATTGGCAGAGAAGTTGAGAAATCTCATGAGAGTATTTCCTTTTTCAAATCAACAAAACCATTATAAGTAAACATCATATCTGAGAATATTGAGACATAAAAAATAACTTTAAAGATGCAACTTAAAATTAAAATTTTGGCTCTATTTTACAATAGCAAAACAATGTGAGGGGCATTTCGCTAAAAGTTTCTAATAATTAAAATGTGACTAAAACAAATAAAATGAAATTTTAAGTTAGCAAAATCCAAATTTATTTTATTTACACTTAAGAAAAGTTGCAGCATGAAACTTATACCAATTAACTCTTTTAAGATAATTGTTTTACGAAAATAAATAACATTCTTGGATTTCTCAAAACAATTTATTCCAACTTTACACAGAAGTATTAATATTTCAATTCCAAATATATAAACTGAAACTCGTGTCTAAAATCTCTAAGTATAATGTTATACTTTTTTCATGACCATTAATTTGATTTTTCTCTTTCTTACATTTTTTTCAGAATCCAAGCAACAAAAATCCCTGAAAAACAACAAAACATAATAGAAAATAATAAAATTACGCACAAAATTTAGTAATCTAAAAAAAAAAAAAATATTTATATTTTATTAACTGATTTTTTGCGTTAAATTACAATGAAATAAAAAATATTTCTACAAAACAATAATATTTCTAATAGTAATATTTTTCAAACTATTAAACTAAAAAAAATATTTCATTAAAAATTAAAAGTATATATATAAATATTTATTTTGAATATCTTCTACTAATCATATAACTTATTCAAGGCAACTGAATAAAATTTATTTATACATGTCAGATCTTCTTACATTCGAAAAACTATCTTCGAAAGATAAAAATAATTTGCTCTTCAAACGTCAGTGAAGTATTCTTAGCAAATCAGGTTCACTCAAATAAATTCAATTTGAATTATACTTTTTTTTTTAAATATTGATCAATTCTATCAAAGTATTCTCAAAATTTAAGATTTTTAAAGTATGCTTAAAGTTATTTCGTGTTATTTTTAGATATAGATCAATTCTATCAGAGTATTCTGAAAATTAAAGACTTTTGAAGTATGTTTAAAATTATTTAAAAAATACGTGGTTCTTGATTATATATACGACATAAATATGATTGTAACACAGAACAAGATATTAATTCATGGTATTAATGAAAAAAAAAGTTTATTTTTTTAAAAATCGAAGTTTAAAAAAAACAAAGGGCGCATCATTATACCGAGATTTAGGTTCGAAATATGCATAAATTTCAAATAATACAAATAATACTAAACAAAATTTGGCAATGCGTCGTGTAAAATGAACATATTCAAATTAAAAGTAGGCCACATGTTTTTCATCAGGAATTGGTAAAACAATTTTCTTTAACTATACAGATATTATTTAAACAATTTAAGAGTGGTTAACACATTTCAAAATTACGTTGATTTTTTATATGGGTCAAAAAATTAGAATAATCAATTCATTCAATATGAATTTAAAAAGAAGATAAAATATTTGCATACCTGTTAACCAATAGGTTGCGACAAGTATAAAGTTTGGCGCTCGGAAAATCTAACGCTAGTTTTTTGCTGAAAATTGGTCGTCAAGTGATATTTCTGAAACAACGAAATCGTGAATTTTATCATTTTTTAAAACTGGAAAGAAACAACAATTTATCTTGGATCATGGGAATGTTTCACAATCTAAGGTTTTAAAGATTTTAAAGGAATATAGAAGAACTAGCCTACTAAAATGTAACTGAAGTAAATGTGGTAAAAAGCTTATAACAACTGCCAGAGATGAATTTAAATTAAAACGAATCGTTCAAAATAATCACTTTAAAACTATTTTTTACAACAATAAGTGTTGGAAATAAACTATAGATGTGCTAAACTCAACTACTCTTCGGTGGTTGCATAAATTTATGTTTCAATCGCGAGTCCCCAAAGTAAAACCAAAGATGAACATGAAGCAGAGATGTGCACGACTCTCTTGGTGCAAAGAGAAGCTCATCTGGGTGCAACAAAACTGGGGAAGTGCTTTATTCAGAGATAAATATTTATTTCAAATATCTGTGGATGAAGGAAGTGTTCGTGTTTGGAGTTTAAAACGTGATGTATTTGATAAATCTTTTTTAAAACTCCAGATGGTACTCTTTGCACCAGAAGAGTCGTTCACGTTTCTGCTTCAAGTTCCATCTTTGGGTTTTCTTTGGGGACCCGCGATTAAAACTCAAATTTATACATTCTCCTAAATGTAGTTGACTTAACAACAACATCTGCAGATTCTTTCCCACACTTATTGTTGTAAAAATCAGTTTTAAAGAGATTATTTTGGACGATTCAATATAATTTGCTTTCATCTCTGGCAGTTGTTTTATGCTTTCTACCTTATTTTCTTCGATTACTTTTTAGTTGGCGGGTTCTTCTATATTCGCTTAAAATCTTGAAACCGTAGATTGCTAAACATTTATTTGATCCGATATAAATTGTTGTTTCTTTTCAGCTTTAAACAATGGTAAAATACACGATTTCATTGTTTCAGAAATATCACACTGACGACCCATTTTCAGCAAAAGACTACAGTAAGATTTTCCTAGTGCCAAGCTTTATTCTTGTCGCAACCTATCGGTTAACAGGCATGCGAATATTTTGTCTGCTTTTCAAATTTATATTGAATGAATTGATTATTCTAATTTTTTGACCCAAATAAAAAATCAATACAATTTTGAAATGTGTTAAATACCTTTAAAATGTTTAAATAATATCTGCATAGTTGTTGAAAATTGTTTCCCCAATTCCTGAATAACATGTGGTCCTCTTTTAATTTGAATATATTCAATTTAGAAGCCGCATTGCCAAGTTTTGTTTAGAAAGTTAAGTTATTCTATTATTTTGAATTTGAGTTGTATTTGTAATACAAAAATAACCACGTATAAAAATATTATGTAAATAGTTATGTTCATTTGATTTCAAAAATATTTCTAACAATATTTATCCTTCATTTTTATTGTTATGAAAAATGCTGTAAAAATCATTTTAGCAGCAAGATGTGTGTTAAATATATTTTTCCTTTTAAATTAAATGTTTCTACGCAGGCTTTCTATGCGAACGTTTTGAAATATTGTAGAGCATTGAAGGAATAAATAACCAATTGGGGTATTGCTGAGGTCTTATAATGACAATGATGAAGGATAAGATGAAACCTAAATTTCTGAGGTTTGATTTGTAAAACACACTGACACATACATAGTTGAAATCTACTGTAACATTCGATTACGCTTGCTCTTTAGCTGATTCCTTTTCATAAAAATTCAAATTCTTCATTAAAATGTTCCATCAATTCTTTATGCATCATGTTTCTGGACTTCATTGCCAATAAAAAACATTCTGACCTCAAATGCATAATTAATTAAACTTTAACTTCTGATTGTTGAAATTTTTAAATTTACAGTGATTGCATGCTAATCGTATATTTTTATTTAAATTAGTAAGTTATAAATTATCTCTAACGTACTTATGTGACAAAATTAAATGAATCAATCTGTACTGCAAAATAACTTGATTCTGTCAATTCGCCCTGAGTGAAGGCCCACTATATACATTTCAGCATTTCAAGCTACGCTACAAAGTTTCCTAATTTACCCAATACATTTTGTCTTGAGTTGTTATGATATTCAAATCATAAGTATTTTGAAATGTACTTCAACTATTTAAGATATAAGTGGTTAAGGAATTTATTAAAATTCCAAGTGTGTCTGAACATAAATTTTTGTCTTTAATATTTTCCACAAATTGAATCAACCCCTTAGAATATTAAGTTTTGCAACTGGTCATTCATTTTAATTCATTAAAGAGAGTGGTTTGTGAATTTTCAAGCGCAGATATATCTCTTCTTTTGATAGGTAATTTTATATTAATATAAAATAGATTTGAAGCTAAAAATTTTCTGCTATTTTCATAATTTCTGAGATGAAGTTAGCATGATTTCTAGTAATATTTTTAGTGATATTAGTTAACAATGAACAATTTGAGCAATAAGACAATAAAAATAAAAATAATTTACTATTCATCAGTTATTTACGGTGTGTGACAATATATGAAACTTTAATATCGAAAAAAATAATCCTTATGTTCAACTTTTATGTAATGGAATATTTAATGATTTTTGTTCCGAATATATTAGTACACACATTTTAATTAAACTTTTATGTCTGAAATTAGTATCGTTTATTTTATTGAATATATAAATTAAAATTAAATTGTGTGACAAATAATTTACGTGAAATGATCGATTACCAGTTTGAAAATAATTAAAAAATAAGGCACGTTTAATTTACAATTATTTAAAAACTTATCAAAGCATGTGATATATTTGCATTCCAAAAACGACACATAATCTAAAATATTTTATCACTCTACAAAAATAAAAGTAAGTAATTTCATCTAGTTTAGTTTGGAAACTAAGTAAACTAAGTAATTCAATTACCTTGAAAAATTTAATTAAATTAAATTAAACTGTTATTCATTGTCAATTGGTAAAGATGCTAACTGTCATGCATAGTTGAAAGATTTTCGTTTGAAAAAAATGTCACATTCTCTACGGGCAATATTTCGAAAGTTCAACCACTTTTTTTCCATTCCAAACACTGGTTCTGGTCAGTTTCACTTACTAATTGGTATTCAATTCTCCTTTTGAATTTCTGCTTTTTCCATTTTTGGGTTAGTATATCTTTTGTATAGCTCTTTCGTAAGAAAAATTAATATAGCAAAGTAATATAATACTTTTGGATCTGCTCTAGAAAAGGCACTTTGTTTATAAAGTTAGGAATCAACTTGAATGTACACAAATATATACTTACTTTATAACTTAGGCATTGACAACGTAAACAACCACACATGTCATAATTTATTTCAGAAATCATAAATACGTTTCCTAATGGCCTCAGATTGTTTGAAAAAAATTATTCAAACCTTCAGCTCAAGCTATGGATGATCCATCACTGTCAAGTTTTATCAAATAACTTGTGGGCATTGGAGAACGTGAATACAATAAAATACCATACTCAAATTTACGTATCAGCTTCAAGATGTTTATCTGCTTTTCAGTTTTGTAAATATGAGAGATTGAAAGTGACAGCAAACATTTGCATTTTGGTGTAATTTGAATGAGAAGTGAGAAAAATTCGGTTCTAAAAACAAAGAAGAATTCATACTGTAAAAACTAAGACTAGAATAATTTTCTCTGTGTTTTTTTTATGTGTGAGTGGTTGCAAAGATAAAGGTACATAAATTTAACTTAATACAGTAAATGATGGTTTCTGTTATTTGATCAATAAAATATTTACTTTTTCTAATTTCGAATTCTACGAATTACTTTAGAAGAAAAGTAATATTATCAAATTGCCTCAAAAGTAATTGGTTATTAACGATGACAATTTCACGCCACTTAAGCTGGTTCTATTTTAAATGCAGTTTTGAATAATATTTTTTTAATCATAGAGAAGAGATCATCCAAGCAGAAAAATTAATAAACGCAGAAGTACATTTTTATTTTCAACTCTTTCTGTATATATGCAGAGTGTTAAGCGAAATAAGTTTTCGAAATAGTTTAAGAGTTTCACTTTTAAAAATAAAGGTATTAATATACTTCACTAATCTTTCCTAATCAATTGTTTCTAATTTATTTATTTTGGAATTTTGATGCTACTTGTACGTAAAAGAGAAACTTTTGAAAGAATGCATCTCTATATTAATAATTTTTTTTTGTCTGTTCGTGAGTTTGAGCTTTAAGACCAAACTAATGGCCCTAGTGGTTGTTAATTAAACTTTACATGAATATAATTAAAAAAAATATAGACTAAACATGGACTAAATGATTTGGTGATGAAACTCAATGTATGCCAATATTTTTTTTTTTTTTTTTTTTTTTTTTTTTTTTTTTTTAATTTTGCCGTTGACTTAATGTAAGACTG
This sequence comes from Linyphia triangularis, assembly GCA_963978545.1. NCBI lineage: Eukaryota > Metazoa > Arthropoda > Arachnida > Araneae > Linyphiidae > Linyphia > Linyphia triangularis. The sequence goes on along the minus strand of OZ021722.1, from coordinate 53,815,876 downwards.
ATTTCATTTTTAAAAGATCCCTACAAGAATTTAATTATTGCAGAACTTTAAATCTAGAGCCAAAATAATACTGAGAGTCCCTGGGCAGGAATTTGAAATGAATTAGCAGATTTTTTTGTTTACTTTTCATACTTTCTTCAATATTTTTATAAAACATTATCTCACCATTTTGGTTTTCTTAGCAACATTGCGCTATAAGTAGGTGTCAAAATCTAATTCTTCTGGAGAAAATGCATCCCTAACAGACAGAACATACCCCTTTAATAAGCTAATCCCTATAGTATAGTGCAGAAGTTAGATTAATAATTTATATAACGAAAAAAAATTACGATTGATCATATGCACGTGTATTTGTCCATTTATTTTGTTCACCACTTGATCAAATAAATTCATTGTCATGTACATGTTGAGAAAGAGTGCATTTTGAACTATGACGTACGTTTTACAACTTTTTACGCTTTAACGTATTTTCTGTGGTAGATATGCTAAGAGCGCCTTAAAATACATTATAAGAATGATTTTAATCGAAATTATTAGAGCTTTAGGCAATTCCTGAAAAAACTAAATTATGATTTACAAATTGCCAGTTGTGGAATTCCAGCTGTAAACTGATTAGAAGGTCAAAATAACACATTGATTGAAATGACAATTTTTTTAAAAGTTTTTTTTTATAGTGTTTTGAATGCGAAAGCATAAAAAAAAATTATAAAAAATTTATTTAAATAAATATTTTTAAAAGCGTTTTATAAAAACGGTTATCCAAATAATTGTTTTATTACTACCTTTAAAAAAAGTATTTGAATTACATGTGATATGAAATTTATGAATGGTGGCGTAACAAATAACTGTTCATCGCAATGATAATTGCCTAATGAAAAAGGAAAATTCGAATTTTAAAGATATGATTGACCATATATTCATCCAAACAATAAAACACCACTTTCAATAGCATCATACATAAGACACAAACCCAATCAACATTAGTGGGAATAACTAGATATTTTTTAGTAAACAAACTGCGAAAGAAACAAGCAATAACAATGCAACATACTATACGTTGAACATGTTTTTTAGAAATAGAATTTCTGTAATGCTGAAACATGTTTACAGAAAATGACATACGAACTGCAGATAGGGGTTACTTTATCCTTTTGTTTGTGTTAGGTTACGGTCATAACGGAGTACATTTCATTTGAGTTCCGATTAAAACCAGAATTTGTATATAACAATAGAATGGCTGTTATATAATTGGACTGAATAAGAAGCATATTGATTAACTGAAAGTCATCTTTGTAGAAAGAAACAAGAAAAGCTATGGGATTGTTAATGTATGGTAATACACGAATTCCATGTATAATGAAGCAAATTTGCATGTATGATTAAGCTACTCATATTTCAAACTGTTTAATATCTTATACACTATCTGGCCAAAAGTATCCGGACACCCAGTGGTATGGACTTAGAGCGTCCTGAGGCACATATTAATATGATGTTGGTCCCCCTTTTGTATAGATGACAGCCTGCACACGTTTGGGAAGACTTTCCACCAATTTTTGATAGGTGACCATAGGAATTGCCTTCCAGGCGTCCATCATAGCTGAAGTGAGTGTTTGCAGTGAAGATGGTCGATTTGGCTGGCTACGTAATCTGCGCTCTAATTCGTCCCAAAGGTGTTCTATGGGATTTAGATCGGGGCTCTGAGAAGGCCAGTCCAGTTTTTGAACACCCATTTCGTCAAACCACGTCTCTGCAAGCCTCGATGTGTGAATGGAGCAGTTATCCTGCTAAAAGAGAAATGGCCTTCCCCGAATTATTGCCATAGAGTTGGGAGTGCAGCATTGTCCAGAATCTCCACATACATCTCAGAGTTCATTATTCCAACCACAGGAACTAACGGACCCAGGCCAAACCACGAGAAACACCCCTACACCATTATGCTTCCAACACCAAACTTAACAGTCGGCACAATGCAGTCACTATAGAAACGTTCGCCGGGCATCCGCCAAACCCAGACGCCTCCATCCGACTGCTAGACTGTAAAGCGAGATTCATCACTCCAAAGAACAGTTTTCCACATGTCCACAGTCCAATGACTGTGAGCTCTACACCATTGCAATCGATGCTTCTCACTCCGTGGAGTGATGTTCGGCATGTGAGCGACTGCACGACCATGGAATCCCAAGTCTTTTAACTCTCGACGGACAGTCCTGCTGCTAACACTAACTCATTATGAACTTTGGAACTCCTGAGAAATTTCCACCAACGTGGACTTGCGATTTTGTTTCACTACCTTTTCAGAGTTCTGCGGCTGCGTTCACCAAGTGTTTTTGGCCTACCAGTTCGTTTTTCTGCCGTTTCACTGCCTCGACGTTTCCACTTCACAATTACATCACTCACAGTGGATTTAGGTTTCTGTAGAATGTCCGCAATCTCACGAACTGATTTCCCACAAAGGTGGCATCCAGGCGCGGATTTAGGGGGGGGGGGTGCGGGGGGTGCGACCGCACCCCCCATGATGTATCTCGTCAAAATTATTTTGAAATGGCAGTTTCCTCCAAATTCAAAGTAAAAAAAAAAAATGAAATTTCTTTAATATTTGTAAGATCTATTTTTAACTTAATATCAATATCGATGGATTTAGAGGGGGTAAACAAAATTAGGCTTTTTCTGTCATTTTTCATGCCTCATTAATACAGGTTTTTAAGCCACCGAACCGAGCTCCTTATTTCCCAACCCGCAGAAGGAATAGGCTTGAGAGGGGATGAGTAGATCGGGATTGTGATGACATGCAATGTACCGGTCAACGAATCTTTACCCCTTGTGTGATTCTCAAATTAAAAAATTTCTCACAATACCATTACAAAATTTCTCAATTTCAGCACGATTTTCTCACTTGTGAGTAGGAGATGGGACCAATAACTGGCAAGTTTTTGATTGCAATTAGCAATCTGCAGGTATACTTCTTGTATTCTTGATCAGAGGGCAATTAATTATAAAGGTTTAATATCGGGGTGCCATTGCACCCCCTAAACTTCATTCTACGTACAAAAAAATCATGCACTAAAAAACATAAAAAAAAAAAAAAACCTTTAATTATAATTGGAAAATAAAATGCCTAATTCCTAATTAAGAAAAAGCTTTGATCAAATCAGTGCAATAGCATTATTGCATTTCTACAGAAATGCACAGTTCTTATGAAGAACTTACAGTTCTGATGAAGAAGCTATCACTAAATTAGGACCAAGAAAAGTTTTCCTTCGTTCTCTCCAGAAGATCAACTAAAACGACCCCTTCTTTCTTGACCTTGAATTTGAAACTAAGGACACAAAGCAATAAAACTTGTGGGGCATACTGTCCCCTCCCATGCACGTGACATTGCACCATTGTGAATTGCAAAATACTAAAATGCCTCTACTCTGGGGTGGAAGTGACAAGTGAATGGAATAGTCATTCTTGCTTGAGTTGGAGTGTGAGTGCGATGTCAAGACTTTGTTTGTTTCTTCAATTGGTATGGCAGTGCAAGATAATTGACAGTAATATATAAGCATGATAAGATTTTTTAAATGTTACTATTTATTTTACAAAATGTAATATTTCATTAACAATTTGTTTTTGTTTAGACGTTTGCTTTTTTTTCTTCTAAATATGTTTGAATATTTAATTTTTTACCGAATGATCAGAAGTAGTGATTTATCCTACACACTCATATTTGACATTTTATGCAATTATCAACGTAGCTCTCAATTCAATACCATCAGTATATGAGTAGATTATAATAAAATATTTAATTCTTATAAAAATAAACTGGTTTTACTGGATTAACCCATTGTATCTGCACCCTTTCATATACAAAATCAAAAGCCCTTTGATAATGTCAAACAAAATTGCTTTCGTAAATTATAAAATGTAATTTAACCTTAATAGTATAAAGTGAGTTCCATATAGCTTTTAACTTCTTTTCAAAATATTCAGGATCATAGTCAAACACGTTTTTAAATATTTTGCTATGCTCCAATCTCACACCTCGTGAAAATTCACCGGATCGAGCAATATTTGGCTCTCTGTAGTCTGTTTTCAAATTGAGTAAACACTTAAAAAATTTTGACTAGTAATCTCGCGTCGATTGTTGAGCTACTTCCTGATAGTTTTCTGAGGTTTCTCTTATTTAAGATGAAGTCCATTTTTCCCTTGAAAGACCATCTGGTAGATGTTCTCTGCTTGATAAACAAACTAATCAGAATCTAACGTTGTTCCGGTGTAATGCCTTGAAATATCCGATACAGCGACATTTATTGGTACTAGAAGAATATCAAGTAATTTAACATATAATTTCAAAACTTTTCAGCTTAGATTGCAAATTTGTAAATATTGCGCATTCGCAGCTTTTGGCAGTTTTTATTTGCTCTGTTAAATAAAAGCCAATATTGTTTTGTACGAGTTGATTATTTAAGTATAAATTACTGAAATATTTGGAACAATACCGATGACTTACAAATAATTTAAATCATTTAATGTTAAAATCTTTTTTTTTTTTTTTTTTTTTTTTTTAATTCTAATTTTAAATGTGTTTTTGTGTGTGTGACTCAAACTTGATGGTAATTTGACTAATAATATATCTAATGTGAGACACAATATGTAACCGATTAGAGATGCTACTTGTGATGAAAAAGCAGGTCCTATGGTTATATGAAAATTATTATTATTACAATTTCACCTGCTGTAACTAATTTAGTTTGGAATTTTATTTGAATAAAACGCAGAGAGTTAAACAAACTAATTTTCATATAATGTTAAGTTTATTGTTTGAAAAACCTGCTGCTTTTTTTTTTTTTTTTTTTTTTGGAATTTGAGGATTTGTGTGTTGACGGTTTAAGATGGTCTTTGAGTACATTTTCCTAATTTAAGTTCTTTTTAAATCATATTTATAAGAGAAAATATACAGTTATGTTAAACCAATCTCAAAATTTACATTAAAGTACAGGTTGGGTACAATTAAAATCCATCTTTTTAGAGAATTTTTGCAATTAAAGGAAAATATAAAACTTTAAGATGAGAAGGGCTTATATGGCTGTTCGCTTTACATGCTATTCCTTATAAATGAAATAATAAACCAAAATGAATTCAACCCAATGCAGTTTTAAATATATTGTTGTACTTGAAGCGTAATTAGCAAAAATCCGAACAGTTATTTCTTAAAGTTTTCATTTCAAAAATTTTATGATAATGTTTAAACATCATTTCCAGATTTTCCCAGCAGTACTAATACAACATTTCAAAATTATTTACTAATTTCTACAGACTTCGGATTGATCTAAATAACACCAGTTTAATTATGGCTTGCTTACACCTTAAAAACTTTCGAAGCTGTCAGAAATAAAGCACACGTACCGTTTGGTATTATAGTCCTCTAACCAAATTAGAATTATATTAAAGTTTTAAAAGAAATTTATACTGGATTAATGCAGAAAATCTTTATAGATTTTTATACTAATATTGTTGATGCGCATTTAACCAATAAAAAGAAAAGAAAGTTTCCATAATAAATAAAAAAAAAATCTTGAGAGAGCCATAGTAAAAACTTTCTTATATTTGAAGATAATTTTTTTTTTTAATAAAAAAACTGTACACACACTCACCTTGACTCTTTTTTTATTATAAAGTTCGAATATATGTTAATTTAGTTAGAGTAGTCTTAGTGCATCAATATATAGTGTTAATGTGACTAAAGTTTTGTAATTTTTTTTTTTTTTTTTTTTTATTATTATTTTATTTTACTTCTTATTTCACAAAATGTAATTTTTCATTAACAATATTTGTTTTGACATTTTTTTTTTTTCCAATTTTTTTTTTAAATATTTCATTTTTGTCCGAATGATCCGAAGAAGGGACTTACCGTACACACTGATGTTCGATATTTTATGCAATTATCAACATAATATTTGAATATATTATAATAAAATATTTCATTCTTATAAAAATTAACTGTTTTTAATGAATAAGCATTGTATAAGCAAGCTCTCATATGCAAAGTCATAAATACCCTTTGACAATGTCAAACAAAATTACTTTCTTAAATTATAAAAAAGTTACTTATCCTTAACATTTTAAAGTGAGTTCCATGTTGTAATTATACTTCTTTTCAAAATATTGAGAATCATAGCCAAACACGTTCTTACTTACCTATCTATTACTTTCAATTACCTATATGTTTACATAGGGCAATGAAAATGTATAGCATTCAGAAAAAAAGAAGAAAAAAATCTATTTTTCTTTCATTTCCCCAGGTTTTGAAACATCCTGATTTCAAAAAAATGGTCTAGATAAAATGTCTATGAGTACATGGTCAGCATAGTTCTTAAACGAATTGACGTACGATATTCAAATTTCGTGTGCGGGCTAGTGGTAGCCATGGGACCTACGATTAGGTTTGAGCATTCACATAAGGGTGAAATCATGAATCTAATCCTACCCTAGCGTTATTTTCTCTGCGAGTAAACCAGATATTGTTGGCAACAGTTAAGGCGTGTCTTTCTCCACGAGGTAATGATTCTGATTCGAGGAGAACCGGGGGATTGACAGTTTGACAGCAGGGGAAAAGGGGTCCAAAATTCAAAGGGGGTCATGGTTTTCTTTTGTTGATCGTTACAGTGAGTTGTCCCCCCGATAATTAACTTGGAAAAAGTTGGGTCTTCACTATTGCTCCCAGAAAAGAGAGGGGTGTTTTTAGTTACTTGCGCAAGGACATGTTGTACGTGGGAAATGGTTTGGAAAAATTTACCGTTTATTATCTAATCAAATCAAACAAGAGAGAGGTAGCATTCCACGCAGCAAAATACTTTTGATAATACTCACAATTATTTAAATAAGAACACTTCACATTTTTTCGAATATTGAACGTGATGAATTTTCGAATAATGAATGTCTGAAAGAATATGAATCGAATAAAAACCTCGGTTCTATATATATATATAAAAGAGAGTAGGTGGGGGGAACACACTAGTGTCATTGCAATAGAATATTATTATTATTTAAAAAAAAAAAATAAAAAAAAAAAAAAAAAAAAAAAGGAAATAAATAGCATGTTTCACACTCATATCTTCTTATTAACTTTAATTTGATTCACCTCCATTATTTCACAACTGAAGAATAAACAATCTTAATGTTGTTTTTCCAAAAGTGAAGTCACTAGTCATTTTCTTATGTTCTACATTTGAAAGGTTTGCAATTATTTATTCTACAACAAATAAATTTGAAAACTACGATGTATCTTTTCTTTTCTGGCACTAAAAATAGGGAAGTATAATTTTTTTAAATGAGAAACTTTTTCTTCAAATGTATTGCGACTTCTATACGTCAATTTGATCTGTATGTAAAGTGGCTCTAAAAGTCTTCGTAATGTACTAGAATATTGCAGCGAATACCAATACGTAAGAAAAAATTTAAGTTTACGAAAACTTTTGGGAGATATTTTATACGTTACTTATAGTTTAATGATTTTCTAAAAAAAAGTTTTGCTATGCATTAAAAATATTTTATGTAGTTTTATTAAGACGAAATTAGAGATATTATTAAACAAATCTTATCTTCAAATATTAATTTTTGATATGGATAATGCAGTATTTAATTGAAATTAGTAAGTGCACGAACAGTTTTGGGAACCACCTGTTGTAAATTGTTTGGAACAGTTTAGAAGATCCGAAAAATCCAATGAAAGTGTGATATTCAATTAATTTCTAGATGAAAAAATCCCAATGAACGTTACAACTGTTTTTTATGTCATATCTTTCCAAAATTATTTTTAAAAAAATCGTAAACCAATCTGCTTACTGTCAATACTAAAAAGTACTTCAAGAGTTTACTTCAAAACGAAACCATTATTTTAACACAAAAGAACACACGAATAAATTTAAACCTATATCATTTTAATATCAATGAATAATTTTATAAAAATAGATCTCCAAATTAAACAAAAATTAATATAAAAGAAAATTGTATACATTTATTGAGAAATACCAAAAATTTAAAAATAAGCAAAAAATAAAAGGATAAATAAAATATTCATAATTACAATGCAATGAAAATGGTACAGTGGCGTTATTTTTTTCTTTTAAGGGCTTCTTTTCTTTTTTCCATCGCTTCTAAAATGGAAGCTGGATCCCTTATTGCCATTGATCTTGTATGGCGTGGATCAATTAATTCTGGCAGTATACAATCGAAATAAAAATTAGTTAATTTTTCTTTCATTTCGTTTTCCCAGAAAGAATCATCCCGTAATACCTTTTCATACTTCATCCCTCTCCTGGTCCAAACCACAAACAGGCAGTAATTACGTTTTGTTATATGTAATTGTCCTTGAATTCGAAAATAGTATTTGTGTCGTCTGCTTATACCGCATATTACTTTTTCCTTATTAAGACTCCAAAACGTAAACTTGCGAGAAATCACAGACTCTTCTGGCGATAAGTTTTCGCATGACATGGGGCATTTTACTTCAACGATACCCTCCTCTTCCACCAACCCGTCGGGTGTGGCCCCGAGATATGGGGATAGTAGCAGGACATAGACATAGTAGCATTGTCCCCTGTTTCAACTCTGTGGCAAACGTTTTTTTAGGGGGGATTGTCCCACGCTGTTTGCTGTCCTTTTGAATTTACAGACACTGAACACGTTGGCAGAAGCTGAAAAGAAAAGTATGCTTAATGCCACTGAAATTTGGAGAAAAATTTTGATAGAAACCTAAAAGAATTTATACAAAAGTCCATTGGTTTGTTTGCCAAAAAAAAAAGGAGAACTTAATTTTTGTTAAAAGAATGTGTAGTAAGTAGTTTGTGTTGTGTTCATTTAGTAAATATCCGTGGCACTGATTTTTTTGTCTTCTTATTTCTTCATCCTATGGTGATTATTGGTATATATCCATAATCTTTCTTTCATGCACGAACACGTTTTCTGGCTCTTAATTTTTTTAAATGTCATTTCCGCCTCAAAATATATAATAGCACTGCTCCCCCATCCCTCCACTAGCGAAATTGTTTAGCAGCACCTTTGGGATCAATAAATACGATTTAGAAACCCATATTTCACCATTACAGATTTGCCTAGATCAAGTAATTTTAATTACAGTAAAAAAAGTCGAATTTAATTATCTTTGCGTTCCTGTGAAGTTTACAAAGCAATCCGACATATTGCATTCTGAAGACCAAAACTCTTTCCCCACCATATCGTCGTCTTGAATTGGCATTTACCACAATATCGTTCCTACCTTCCTGCAGCTCCTCTGTGTGGACGCTTCCACGATATGCGTTTTTGGAAAGTGTTAATGTATTAAGAACTTTCCATAACTTTAAAACAGTTCTGAAGGTAGTACGAGCAATTAATCGATTGGAAATTATAAAAATTCTCATTTTAAGTATGAGAATACTGTTCGAAGTAAACAGACGCGGATTTTTTTTTTGGGGGGGGGGGGGGATTCCCATGTAAAAATTATTGCCAAAAATATCGCCAAATTCTCCATTTTCATTTAAATGAAAATATGGAAACAGAAAATAATACCATATTTGAATACAATGATCAATATTATAGTGTAGTCTCAAGTTTATATAACTTATATTTTAATTTACTAATGTGATGTCAAACCGAGTTGAAAAGCATTATTTAACTTTGGAAATTAGTAAAACCTTATAAATATAGAGATTTACGTACCTGCAGTGTTGTCTAAAGTTGTTAAAAGACCTGCCGCCTTTTTCTGCATTAAATGATTTGTGATGTTGAATATATTGGTAAATTAACTTGTATAAAAAAGTTGAATTTTCAGGGTTGTTAAACTTTTTACACTTCACCTGATCTGCATGGGATATTTTTTTGTGCTCTTAAATATTTTTTATCTAATAATAAATACTAAAATTTATAATTTAATTGAATTAAAGTGTATTACATTTTCGGGTAATTTCTTATATGGGCGCAAAAGAGGATAGTTAAACCCTCTAATTTTTATCTTTCATTGAACACTAGTAGTATCATACTAATTGATGATAACCCTCCCCCCTGTCCCCCAAGTTCACAAACTATCGCCACCACTGTAAACACTCAAGGTCATAATCGCACCCTCCTTGATTGACCTCTAAGTCCGCCCCTGGAAGTAAACACTGATGACAGGGGAGTTCATATCTCTTTGAGTTGCGTAACTTTTAATATGGATAAAACTGTATAACTGTACAATAATGGTACTCTATTGCATATGACCCATGTACATTTTGCATTTTATTTTACATCTGTGCTACTTTACTTATCAGTATGTTACATTAAACAGGGGCACAACCAGAAAATTTCTGTGGGAGCGGTTTTCAAGTAAACAATTGATTTGCTGCTGTATTTCTCTACAAATACGATTTTAAAACATCCCATATTTGTCCCATATCATAATATTTTTTCAGTTTTTTAATCTGCCACCTATATATGCAACTAGTCCAGTATTCGAGTTATATTAAATACCTCAACATGAGACTACATATTACTTAGAAAACGTATAATAATATTATCTAGATTATATATAGTTTAATAAAAAAATGTTGTTTGTTTATATTCACTGAGAAGGAGCAGTATATTTAGGCAAACGGACATACACTAATATCATATCAGACTGATTTTATTACATATTTATGGTGATTGAAATACAAAGGCCATGTAGCACTGAAATGTTATAATTACATTTGGAAAACATCTATATATTTTAAACATTTCCTTTTTTTATATATATAAACGGTTATTCAGAATTCCCTCCTAGGTTTCGAAGCACTATAGTAAAAAAACTAAGACTAATACAGAAAATAAGAACATTTGAAAGAATACAGAAACAATTCAAGTTTTATTTACATAGCTTACAGGTGTTCTATGTGTGGACCCTTGGTCACACGGCATGCATCAATGCGATAGTCCAGTTCCTGCCGATAAGTCCAGTCCTTGCTTCGAAACCCAGGAAGGAAGTCTGAATAACCCTGAATATGTAGTTTATATTAAATCTAAGTAGATAAAAAATAAAGTATGACGATTTTTTGATGTAATGAGAGTTACAAGTGTTTTATTTGTTTAAATGCGATACGGTAAGCTAACCCTATCGGAATGATGGTAAATTAAAAAAGTATTTTTTTGAAATTATTTATGATTACTTTTAGTGTTTGTAATTCATTCGTCAGAAAACATCGGGATGTCGGGGGTTTTATGTGGATTATGACAGTGAAACTTCCCCCCCCCCCCTGAGAACGCGCCTTGATGCAACTTTAAATACATCAGTAAAGCACGTTTTCTGGAATTAACGCTAAAGACCGCTTGGAAAAGACCATCTTAACGACCGCTTATAAAGAACCGCTTTATACAGCAAAACAGGTCCAGCCAAGATAATAAATCACTTGACCCTCCTCGCTCTTGAGGGGAGAAAATATCTATGTCCCCCTTTGGAGGTGTGTCTTCTTGCGAAGAGTTTTTTTTTCAAAATATAGCTTTAATGTTTCTCTAAATTTGACTGTTTAAGAAACACGAAAATAATTTTAAAATATGATCTGGATAGAAAAAAGTTTAATCTTTGTCATTGCAATGTTATATTTTCAATAACTCTTTTCAACTTTTTTTAATATGATGTTAAAGTAAACAATTGATATTTTAATAAACTTAACAACATTTTAGGCCAAAAACAACATAGCAAAACACGGATAGAAGTTACGTCGATCCAACAAAACAAACCGTATAAAAATATTCGTATAACTTCTTTCTATTTTACGAATAGGCATATAGAGATTTTCCCATAGACTTAACATTAGGGGGGAGAATCAAGATGGACGGTAGCGAAGAGCCTTAAGGTGTTTTAATCACCCCCCACCTCCGAATTTCCCGTAGAAATCTGATAAAAGCGTAAAAAGTTGAAATGAATTCAACGCAGAGCTCTCTGCCCTTGTGCATCACCCATCAACTATTGATATCTTTCTGCTTTTCGTTCAAGAAAGGACAGTGTAATGTCTATTGAATATCATCACCAATTTCGTCAGTTATGCGTTTTTTATTATTATTATTATTATTTTTTTATTTTTTTTTATTTTTTTTTCTTCCCACGTAAAAATTATTGCCAAAAATATCGCCACACTCTCCATTTTCATTTGAATGCAGTGACCAATATTATAGTGTGTAGTCTCAAGTTTATGTAACTTATATTTTAATTTACTAATGTGATGTCAAACAGAGTTAAAAAGCATTGTTTAACTTTGGAAATTATTAAAACTTTATGAATGTAGAGTTTTACGTATCTGCAATGTTGTCTAAAGTTGTTAAAAGATCTATCGCGTTTTTCTGCATCAATTAATTTACGATGTTTAATGTATTGGTAAATTAACTTGTATAAAAAAGTTGAATTTTCAGGGTTGTTGAACTTTTTACACTTCACCTAATCTGCATGAGATATTTTTTTGTGCTCTTAAATATTTTTTATTTAATAAAAATTTAATTTTTAAAATTTAATTTTTTATTACATTTTCGGGGTAATTTGTTACATGGGGTGCAAAAGAGGATTGTCAAACCCTCTAATTTTTGTGTTTCATTAAACTATGGTAGTATCATACTAATTAATGATACACCTCCCTCCCCCTCTTCCCCAAGTTGACAAACTATCACCGCCACTGTAAACACTCACGTTCATAATCGCACCCCCCTTGATTAACCTCTAAATCCGCCCCTGGTGGCATCCCACTATTCTGCCACGATCAAACTCACTAAGTTCCTTTGACTTACTCATTGCCTCACAAACGCATAAATACAATCTGACAAACCACTACCAACACTTTTATAGCTTTCAATTACGTATCAAATTGCGTCACTCCCCAGAACCACTTTTTTAAGGGGTGTCCGGATACTTTTGGCCAGATAGTGTATTTGTATATAAATTTTATGTATGGAATTATTTGGAGTATCTGACAATACATTTTCTATCTATCCAAATTATCACAAAATATCTTTAAAACTAAATTCGTATATTCGGCCATTCGCGAACAAACAATTCCTTTTCCTCGCAAACTTGAAATTTGCTGTTGTTAAAGACGATTTTAGCACAAATTAAAATTTGAAAATTAAAATTAAAAAAAAAAGGGGAAAAAAAAAAGAAAAAAAAAGGAAGTTAATGTTTCAGTTAAAATTAGGGCTGTATTTTTAGCCTCGGCTGATAAGTTTCATAGTTATCATAGTTGTTCTAATCAGTTTATGGAATATCTATATACTTTTATATCTGCACTCGTTTCGAAAATGGTTATTAGCAATTCGAGGGTAATAAAAAGAGGACAATTATGAAGCTTAAATAAGAGAGTAAGTTAAGCTTGAAAAAAGAAAAGAAAATTGTGAAGAATTTCAGGAGCATTTGGTTATGGATGGAAAAGAGAAAGAAAATTGTATTTATTAAAATGTTTATGATGTTATCAAAATAGGATTTGGAAAAATGAAATTTCAATTATTCCCAATGAGAAATATCAATAATATATTTGGTTTCTGCTTATTATAAATAAATCATTTCTACGAACTATTCATTTCAGCAGTTTAATACCATAAAAAGTATGATTTTGCTTCAAGTAATAAGCGAGTAAGAAATTATGGAAAAGGAAAACAGATTTTCTAGTAAAATAATAAAATTATGCTTAATGTAGTGAAATTGTAAGAAGTAGTAATATTTTTTTAGTGACATTCAAGTAGTATTTTTCTACAGAAATTTTATATTTTTCATGTTACTTTTGGAGTTACTTGATTGGTTGATAGATTTAATTTTCTCTCTGGAGAATATAAATATTATTAAAATATTTGAGAGAGATTTTACTCTATATAATTATGCAGTGCTTCTTTATTACCAGATAATATATATTTCACTTTCTTACGAGGTAATACTATAAGAATAGAGTATCTTAGATATAGTTAAATTATAAGTAATGTTTTATTTATTACCTTCAAATACTACTGCAAAATTATAAAGTTGCAATTAATGAGTCATTTTACATTTTTTGATGTATGAAAAGAGAAAAACGCAAATGAATGCAATTTTTTTTTTTTATTTTTTTTTTATTTGTGATTTTCCTTGCTTATATGTAAATCAAATTACTAAGACGTTTAGTTAGGAAGTGTTTGTGTCATTATAACAATTTTTAGTTAAGAATCAAATCAAATACCTGCAGTATTCAAAATATTTTTATGCTGATTCTAATATAGCATTGCTTAAGGGATATGAGAGTTGGGTGAAATATATAAGTATTTTCAAGAAGTTTTAAAAATACAAGTTTAATTTTTTTTTTCAAACATTTAAATTTGAATAAGTTTAATTAATTATGGAAATTTTGTTTGAAATATTGTTTTCTATACATTTAAATAAAAATTAAAAATTAGATCAAGAAGTACACTAGTAGTTAAAGTTTAGATGACACTCTATCATGTACTTAAATAAATTGTAGTAACATAAAGTGACCATCATTTCCAAAGCATAAAAGTATATTGTACAAGCTTTAAATTTAAAGAATGTTTAAAAATTAATTGCTATATTTATTTGAAATATTGAAAATTGTATATAAAAGCAGTATTGCTGATATATATATATATATATATATATATATATATATATATATATATATATATATATATATATATATATATATATAAAGCAACAACCAAACAATCATAATAAAACAATAATAAAACAATTGAATCAAGCTAGAAGCAGCTATAGAATACGTCAATGCCCCACTTAATGGTTCTTTTTTTTCTTACAATAGAGACAGAGACATAATGTTGATACAACTCCATCAACTCATTTTAACGGCAAAACCAGAATACCTCGCAGGTGACAAACTATGCATTTTCAAGTTGACGAAACTTCTCTCACACACATCTAACACAACTCCCTAAGAGACCCACAAAAAACAAAAACAATCTGTCTATCTCCAGTACCAAGACATACACGAGGCTTTGCAGGTAATTACGAGGCCAGCATTGCAGGATTTTCGCCTGAGGCAACATTGCCGCATTCAAGAAGACAGTTTACTCCCAAACGGCGACTGGAGTGGTGGTGGATGCATCCATACAGAGTGGCTCAGTCTGATGCTTCTGTAATCAGACTAAAGGGTTTTCGAGAGAAGAGTAGAGGTTCTCATATTATAAAGGGAAAGAGAAAAGGATATGTTTCTCTGAGGCGCATCGTGGTTTTTTTTCTTTTCAAGTCATTCCTCCGGAGTCACGTCTTCCGGAGGTCATAATCTTTGTTATCATGCAACAGTGTGCAGTGGAGGACGAATTGCGAGGGGAATGGATGAGTGGGTGAGTGTGGTTGTATGTTTGGGTGATTTCGGGAGACTAAATCTTTTGTGAATATCAAAGATAATTTGTGCGGCATTTGTGTCAGTTTATGTCGTTTTGGACAGTTACGCTAACTTAAAATTAAAGAGGTCGTTGGGGGGAATATACTATGGGTCATATGCTTAAGTTAGTATTTATAGGAAAAGTACATTTATATAAATTTAGAGCATTGCCAATTGATTTTTAAATTCTGGTATATTCTTATTACATTATTTTCACACATCCTGGATTTCAACTATTTAACGAGATAAAAGTAAATCCTAAGTAAGGTACCTTATTACAAGGGGTAATTTTTGTTCATATTTTATGATAATGATAGCGTTATTTTATTTGGGGGTTTTAGTTATTTGGGGGTTTACCAAATATGCTATTATTTGAAAATAATTTTATTGCTACAATATATTTTTGTCTGAATGTTCTAAAAGTCGAGGGCAGTAAATTTATTAATGTTTAAGTTATCCGAGTTCGCATAGTGGTCCTGTTCTCTCCATTAGATGGTTCGTTAAAATACTTAAACAAAATGGTTTACTTAGAAAAGGACTAGAGATACAATGAAACAATAACAATGATAATCATTAAATTTATTAACATCTGCATAAATTCTATTAGTTAACAATTCCTCTCTATTAATTCCTAAACATACACAAGTAATACTAATTTCAGTTAAGCTAAATTAATTCGAATTACTTAACGGTAGAGAGTGAGAGTGAGAGAGAGAAATACAATAAAGACAAAGGTGATTCCCCATTTTTTACCTGCCCGAGGGCTCAGGCGTGAAGAACTTTTATCGTTCTTAATCAGAGAAACGGTGGGTAAACATATGAAAACTCGGATCCTTCTTTCATTGGCTAGAATAAACCCATTTTGAAGTCTTTGACCCCTCCTCTAATTAACTCAATTGGTTGAAAACTTCCATGGGTATGTTCCAGACTTAAACCTTCAATTCAATGAAGATCCCTATTTAAAAAGGTTGTGTCAATCAAAAATCCTCTACAGAATGTCATCTCTAATTAAACAGGAAGCCGCTTATTGAAAAATTACCTTTCTTGCATATCCCCTTGCCAACCAAACGGTATAGTGGTTAGCGTGCTAGCCTCTAGACCGCGAGGTTGCGGGTTCGAGTCTCGTGTCAGGCATGGGTGTTTGTAAATGTATGTTGGCTTGTCTAATGGTGAATGTTTTGGCGCATTATAGCCCTCGTGTTGCTGACTGCGCTAAATAATCTGAAAACAACCAACCAACCTTGCACATCCCCCAACTTTAACGACAAAAAGTATAATGTGTTGCTAATGAATACGCATTACAACATTAAATTTATTGAAATTAGAATTGTATTTCTATCATCAGCAGAACAATCCTTATTTAGTTATTGGAAAATTAGCAGTTGCTTGTCAACCATACTATTGGGCACCAATTTTCTGAGATGGATAATATTTTTCAGTAAATTTATTAACTTTTCAGATTCGACCGATTTCTTTCAAGAACTTTGACGTGTAAACAAACAAATGTCTCCTTTAACATTCTTAAGGGGAGACTAGAGTCTCGGACAACCATCTCAGTTGTATTTTCATTCAACTTAAAAGTGCAATAAATTATTTAAAATACAATATTTTTTATTAATTTTTAGCATAGTCAATTATAACATATTTGTTATGAATATTTACCCTTCCAATTTTTATTTTATTTTATAAATACTTTTATGTAATAAGCGTCTATTTGAGACTTAGATTTTTAAAATCATTATATGGCAACTTTTGGTTAGGTACACTTTTCTCAAATTCTATTGAATATTTTAACCTAGTCTTTTCCTTGATAGTGAAAACACACAATATCTATCTATTGAGGCTAAAATATTTCTTAAATAAGGAATACAAATATTTTATGTTGCGAAAAATGAAATTTTTTCTATGGGTAAAATAAATTATGTTTTTAATTAAAAAAAAAAAAAAAAAAAAAAAAAAAAAAAAAAAAAAAAAAAAAAAAAAAAAAAAAAAAAAAAAAGGTTAACCGTTTGAAAAAGAAAGTTTATTTGCATTTGGAAATTTTTTAAAGTATTTTTTTAAGTAACTTTTATCTGAAAAAGGTATCTAACCAAAGATTACCAAATAATCATTTTAACATTATAAGTCCTAAATATAGGCTAATTACATAAAGTACCTATAAAATTAAAACAAAAATATCGAGGTAATAATCATAACCAATAAGTTTTTATTGACTTTGAAGTTGATTGAAAATATGACTCATTTGGTTGTCGTGGACTCTTGTCTCCCCTTAAGTATTTTTCTGTAACTGTGTTGTTTATCTGTTAATTATTTGTACATGAAGGTTAATAAAAAATTATAGTGCCATTTCTTCTGAAGTATTACAATTACATTTTTGTTTAAACTTTGTCCTATTGATCAAATAAAAAAAAATTCTATGTATAATTTGGGCAATTCTGAAATTAAAGGGAATTTGAGGAGGTAGAAAAACATAAAAATAAAATATAGGTAACAAAATTGAAATTTCACTCTTAGAATTTTATTTACAAATCTAATACATTTACCACTTAAAAAAAAAATCAATGAAATTATCTTTTCTAAAAAAAAGTTTTTTAATTTTACTTGTAACCTCCGTGGTTAATACAACCCATGGAGGTTTTAAATAAGTAGATTGCCATGCTTAAAACCTAAACTAAAAGACTGAGGATACACTGGTTTTGCTTTTAGAGACAAAATTGGCTATTTGATAAAAGTTAATGGCAAAAGTATGCTTAACACTATAAGAAATAACATTACTGAACATGGAGGTTGCAAGAACAAAAAGAACAAACCTGATTTTTTGCTTTATCACAAACAATATAAAACTATGCACATCCAACAACATCACCTGACAGAATAGTTGACTTGAGCTTCACTTCAGCTCTGGTAAAGAAGACTGTACTGCTATCTAGTAGAATTTTAATCAAGTTAAAGATATTCCATGGAGGTTACCTCAGCATCCCAGGGACAACTTATGTGCTTCAAACAAAGTGGTAAAATAACTTAAAACTTATATTTCCTTGGAATCAATTAATTATTTATATAATAAATAAATGTTTAATTAATATATTTTCAGAAATATATTATTAATTAGGTTTATTTTTTTCAGTTAACGCTAAAAAAAATGGAGTGGAGACATTCCATGGAGGTTACATTTCCCATACTTAAGATTTGATTTTTTTTTTTTTAAATAATAAATAAATGTCTTCATAAAGACTGAAAACATTAAATGTAAACTTTTTTCTACTTAATACAAATTTCCTCACTTAAAGGAATAAATATTAAGCCACTAAAAGCACAGGAGCGGAAATTAACTTAATTTCAGAATAGCCTACTTACATATTAAGTTGTTGATATATGTGTATTTTTCAGAAAATCATACTTTTGGCTATAGAATCGAAAACAGTTTTAAAAAAATGTAATTCTTGAAAAAAAAAAGTATTAGTTTTATTTAAAAACGATTTAGTCTTTGTAATTTCAAAATAGAATACACGCCTGCAAAAACATTTCCAGAAATGCTATAGTTTATCCTGCAATTTGAAATAAATTGAATACACAGCATTTTTATGAAAAGAATTATTTTTTCAATTACGGGAGCTTTCTAGTGAGTTTAGAAAAATAATTTTTGGAAATTCTAAAACACATGGCAACTAAATAATGTTTTATTATATAATGATATTTGAAAATATGATTTCGAAATAATAATATATAACCAAGAACTACAGATGGAATTTTTAGAAATGTTATTCCCATAAACAATTGTTTATATATTTTATCCGTTTATCGTTCAATTTCTTGAAATTGTCCTTACAATTTATATTACAACTGAGGATTATAGGCGAGTTATATTTTATATAAAAAAACAAAACTAATCTAATAAATTAATGTGAAATTCTTTTCGAAAGAATGAACTTCGTCTTAAAATCAATAAATTACTTTTCTTCACATAGAGATTATCTTTTTTCTTTTTAGTGTCTAGACCAAACATAGACACACCGAAATTTAATTTTATTATGTGGAAAAATTTGGAAAGTTTTCAAGTACCTAAGAGCAGAAGTTTTACACAGATAAGTTATCTACTTTTTCTAAATAAGGATTGTTACACATTAATTACTTTTCATTGTTTAAAATATTACTAGTTTATTTAAGGACCTATATGCAGTCTAATTTTTGGATAACTAAACAAACTTGTAAATTGAGTGCAAATATTAGTTTTAATCTTCATTAATTTAGAAAAAATATCATTGAATTGATTGTAGGGTCTTAATATTGTTTTATATAAGTGTTAATTACTTTTATTTACCCATATGTATTATACATAGGGTAATGAAAGTATAGCATTCGGTCCAAAAAAAGTTTAGATTTTTTTGCATTTCTCCAGGTTTTAGAACACCCTGATTTCAAAAAAGTGATCTAAAAAATATGTCTGTCTGTATGTGTATGCCGTGAGTATAGTGGTTAGTTAACAAACGTCAGAATTAATCTAAAGGAACTTATTTCGTGCATAAGTTAAAGCGTTGCAATAACTCAAAGTCGTAACTTGAAATGATATTTATTCATGAACAATAGGTATTTAGACAACACATTTCCTCAAAGCACGCTTAGTTAAGTCAGTGCTGACATCCATACATTAAAAGCAAAATATAACATATCATAAAGATATCATAGAACAACTAATAAATCATATTGACACTTTTGATTACTATACAGTATAAAAACTGGCTGAGCATTTGAATCAAGAAATTTCACTTACTGGCATATCAGGGTCAGGAAAATGGCGAACTCATGTGAGCGTCATTGCGTCCGATAAAAATGCATCTCTCTCCCAGGAATCACCGCTTGACCGACTTGCTATCTCCCCAATTTCCTTCTGTCTCTTACGATCCCCCTCATAATTACATCAAAACTTCTCTCTCTACGCCATTGGAGCGGCTCGAATCCTTTATGGAATCGCCAACTCTTATTTGACCAATTGGCCAAACCCCTGTTTAAATATTCCCCCAAAAGCTTCGGACAGAAACTTAAGGGGCTATGCACTTGTTGCAGTTTTAAACAGACCCCTTAATACAATTTGTAAAATGTCTGTGGATATACAGCATGACATTTATCACCCTTTTCACCAACAAAAATTTTAAAGAAATTCCACTCAGCCAGCTAAAAATTAAAAAATAAAACACTCACAGCATTCCATAAAGTAACTGCAAAAAAAATACACAAGAATGAAAGATGATGTGTAAAAGCATGAAATTACAAGCAGATAGTTGCACACTGAAATATGACCAATCACAATTTTTTGTAACATTGTTAAAGAGCAAAAATAAATAAATAAAAAACAACATGAAGATGTAACCAGGAAAACACAAGGTATAATTTAGAAGGGAAAGAAAAAGAAGTTGGTTCATGAACAACGTTCTCAATCGTCATTGTGTAAGTTTTTTTAGTTTCATAGTTTGTAAATCTCCATAGTCAAAGAGTTCAGTTTATTGTGACCATCTAACACAGTATTGTTGTTCTGTGTTATCCTAAAGGTGTTGAACATTCCTAGCAAAAAGTTTGTGCATCGGAAAGAAAACAGTTTATTGTTCACACTTGCAATGTCACTAGAATGTCTGTCTTCTCTTGTTCCCTGAAGATCGAGTTACCCAGGAGCAAAAAAAAGAATAGTTTTACCTGGATGTCGTGTGGCCCTCAATCAAAGTGGATGGCCAGGGGAAAATGTGTTCAGTTGCCATTGCATTGGTGATGAGGAGTCAAAGGAAAACTGAGAGGGGTGTGGCCTGCTTTGCCACCTGTTCCTTTCTCCAACTTCGCGGACTTGGGTGAGTGACGGCCTCCTACTGTATGGCCAGGTCAAGCTTGCTGATCTCTGTAACCGGAACATCGGAACATTCTCTGTGTGTCGTCTGCTGTGATGATGCCGGAAAGTAGCTCCGCCCTGTCCCACAGGTGTCGAATGGGGCATGTTGGGTCCTCCCATCAATTTGTATGTCCACGGTCCACGTCTCTCGGACTCCGCTGCTTGGAATTTCGCAGTCGTTCGGTGTAGCTTGTTGAGGACTGCCATCTGGTGGTGTGGTATGGAAACATCTGTTGGACCTGTTGCTGCGTTGTCGTGGTCTGATTGAAATCGCTGAGTAGTCTGGAAAGCGAGTACTGTATCTCTGACGAAATCTGACCATTCTGAAGAACTATTTCTGCTTCACTGTAAATCTCTGGCCAGCGGTGATATTCAGCTGTAGCAAAAATTTAGGAATGCTACTTTGCGCAAGGCAACACGCCTTTCTACTTCATTGTAAATGCAGATCTGTTTAGATTTTTTGATACAGAAAAATGACAATTCCAAGACTCATAAATACTCAGCCAGTCCTAAACTTTTAACCTAATCAACTATTATTAGTAATCCTCACATGAAAGACTGCTCAAAATCAAAATAGAAAAAAGAAAAAAAAATTACCATTTAACTTTCACTAACCAAAGTAGAAAAATACAAATATACTTAGTCTTATCTCCCTTTTATATCATTTTTTTCTTAAACTTCCCTTGATTTTTTATTACATAACCAGAACAAAGCATTAAGTTTCCATCCAAAAATTAATTTACACCACCAATTGCCAATATAATTAACATCCTTAATCACCAATTCCAATCATGAATTAATTACTAATATCGTAGACAACACACTCGTATAATCAGAGCTACGATCCAAAATCAACAGCGTGAACGCGTTCTGTTGATCAAATTAATCCAGAGCACATAAAAGCAAGACACCCGACACTAAATCCGCTCCTTTTGCCTGCCTAACAGCAGATTCCTATCAGTTTCAGTGTTCAAAAACGCCTTATCTAACCCATTAAAAAAAACCAATGCCATACATTAATCGAAAAGAGACCCAATGTCTCATTAATTCCAGTGCAACAAATCGCTACCAAAAAAAAAATTTCGACGACCCCCTCGTTGGCCCTAAAAAAAAAAAAAAAACCGACTTCCGCTACCTCTGTTAGAGTGGGGAGAGAAAAAAAAACGAAAAATCGCCCCTCTGAACTCTCCAAAAAGAAAAACAACACAAAAACACAAACTTCGTTCTCCTTGGCAAGTCACGTGACAGAAGCGGTCAGAACCACATTAAACATGTAGCTATCTACATCGTTTTCTGTAATTTTTCTCTTGAACATAAGTAATCCAGAATCTTCATCCACAAAATAATTTTTAAATTTTGCCTTCAATTTGCCATTATCTTTGTGTAAAGCTTCCTTAATTTCCAGAATGTTAAGATCCCTATTTTGTTCCATAAGAATATTAGTATCATCTAATTTATGACCCTTGTTATCAGATAAATGATGTATGATGTTTGAGCTTTTCAGCTGATTGACTACACAATCCTCCCAAGCTTGATCTTCTTTGTTGATGTGAACGGAACCTTTGGATTGTGAAACAGTTCCAATGTTTTGGTTATACTGAGCCTGTGGTGTACTGAGTATGGTATTTACGGAATTAAGGTATGTTTTAGGTATAGTATCATCTACATTTTTAGAACCCTCTGAAAGAATTTCTTTAATTCTCGTAGTATCTGTGTCCAATGTGACCTCAATATTTGGTATATTGACCATACGTGACAAATAGTCCGGTAAAACGTTGTCAATACCTCTGATGTACTGTATGTCGAAAGAGTAATAAGCCAATTCATTTAAAATCCTTGTAATTTTATTTGACTTGTTTTGAAGTTTGGAGAAATACTGTAGTGGTCTGTGGTCAGAAAAAACAGTAAATGTGCCCCCATACAAATACTCACAGAAGTGTAAGATTGATTTATGTAAAGCAATAAGCTCAAGATAAATCGCTGGCTGCTTTTCCTCAAATTGTGAGTTCTTTTTAGAGAAATACGCAACAGGACAAAGTTTGTCACCATGATACTGAAAAAGACTGGCTCCAACTGACATTTTCGAAGCGTCACATGCGAGATAAAATTTCTCTTTAATATTGACCTGTTTCAAAAAGGGTTTAGTAAAAAATTGCCTTTGTAGATTTTGAAAAGCCACATTATGCCTTTCTGTCCAAACAAACGGTGTGTTTTTTTTTGTTAATTCCTCCAAAACACTTGTGTAGTTAGCATAGTTCTTAATACTATCACGATAAAAATTAGTCAAACCATTGAATCGACGTAATTCCTTGATGTTTTTAGGAGTTTGGAAGCAGGTGATTTTTTGAGTGTTATATTCTGTTGGAGTGATTCCTGTTTGTGAAATTTCGTATCCCAAATATGTGATTTTCTCCCTAAAGAAATTGCATTTCTCAGCACTTAAAGTTAAGTTGTTAGCCCTTAATCTCTCGAATACTAACTGCAGCTTATGTATCATTTCTTCAAAGCAGTTTGAAGGAATTATTACGTCATCAATAAAGAAACGAATTCCATAACTTATCAAATCTCCCAATATCTCATGTATCAAATTTTGGAATATAGATGACGCTGTGACAAAACCATAAGGTAGACGGACAAATTTATATGTACCCCACATTGAGGCAAATCCAAACTTTTCAGAATGTTCCTCCATGCTTAACTGTAAGAATGCACTATTAAAATCAATAATGCTGTAAAATCGGTACCCACTTAAATCTGTGACCAAATCTTTGATTTTTGGTAAGATCTGTGGTGCTTTAACAATTAAAGAATTCAAAAGACGCATATCCAAACATAAGCGAAAGCGTTTCTTATCGTCATTATTTTCTGCCTTTTTTTTGACCATAAGCACAGGTGCCAAAAAATTCGTGTTTGACTTTCGAATGATGTTGGCTTCCAAAAGAGTGTCAATTTGAATTTTTGCCTCTTCTCTTAGAAGATGGGGGATGGGATAAGGCTTACACCCAATTGCAGAATCATATTTTAAGATTATATTAGGTTTTATAGCATCACAATGGCCTAAGGTTTTCATGGATTTTGAAAACACCATGTAGTTTTCCTGTAATAATTGACTCAGAATTTTGCTGTTGTTATCGTTGAGGTGACTCAAATCAAAATCGATGATGCTAAATTCCCGTTCACGCAAATGCTTAATTTCCTCAGTAGCCGTAATCAAGTTAATCATTTGTGTGTTTGATTTTTGCGAATCATCAATTTGAAAATCTTTTTCAAAATACCCAACTTTCATCGATTTATTTAAGTGAAGAGTGTCTGGTGATTTGTTTTGAACCAATGTACAAAATTCATTGTTCTTCATGTAGTTAATGGACATGCTACACTCTAGTCGATTATTAAGTTGCATAGGTGTGAAACAAATGTCCCCCTCAAAATTTTTATTTGTGTAATCCTTGCTTCTCAATTTAATGAAACTCGCTTCACCAGGCTCTAAGATGACTGCATGTGTCAAGAAAACAGAATTTGACTCCCCTTTTATGCAAAGGGTAGAGTCACAGAATTTGACTGTTGTCTTGTCTAGAAACTCCAGTTTACCCTCACGTAAGTTTACAATTACCCTATTTTCACTCAGAAACTGCATGCCTAAAATAATCTGAAATTGCTCTTGAAACCTTTCGCTTGAGACGAAAAACGTAACCTTTAGCCTTTTATTTCCCCCTTTTAAAATCGTCTCAATGCAATTTGTGTATTTTAATACTGACCCTGTTATGGTCGTAATTACCACATTTGAAGCGACACATTTAGTTTTGATTTTCTGTTTTATTAACATGTAAACTTCCTTTGAGCATAAGCAGATATTTGCTCCTGTATCAAGAAGTGCTTTAAATTGTATTCCTGCGATTTCCGTTTGAATAATAGGTAAATTTGAAACATTGTAACTGTTAAAATTGTTTAAATTCTCGATTTTCAAATTTCCCACCTGTAATTGTCTGGGTATACCTGCACTTCTGGTTTGATCTGAGCAACTGTTTAAGTGTTCTCCATGTCCCCCTGTGCTATGTCTAAAAAATGATTTGAAGCTTGTGAATTATTGTTACCATGTGAATTATATCTACCTCTGCTTTGATTATTGTAGTAATAATTACCACGATTTTGTCTGTTCTGTCCCCTGACGTGCTGATTCGGATTTCTGAAGTACCTGTTTTGTGATATGTTACCTCTATTACCACCCCGTTGACCGGAATAACCGCCTCTCGCATTTTGGGTGTTCGGATATTGCTGGTTATGTCTATTTTGTTGTGGTATGTTAATCATACTCTTAAATGCCTCACATTCCGTTGAAAAATGATCCCCCGACACTCCACATAAATAACACTGCATCGCTTGTACTTGCCCAGGAGGGTTTTGAGTAGTTGTTTCCATGCGATTGATTTGTTGTAACTGCTGCTCTTCTGATTGTGAGAAGGAGTTTTCCACCTTTAATGCATTAATTTTACATCTCGCAACCGTGTCAAGCGCCATTTGAGAATTTTTTGCTATTTCAATAGCTTGTTCGAATGATTTCGGGTTCAATTTTAGTACGTCTCGTTGAATTTCTGGTAGAAGCGCCCCTACGAATTTTGAGAGTCTAAGCTTGTCAATTACCGCTTTCGTATCTTGCGAGATTTCCGTTTGCGAGGTCCCCAAATATTTATTCGAAGCCACGACAAGTCTATGTGCAAACATTTTGACTGATTCATTTTCTCTCATGTGACAGTTGGAGAAATCTAATTGGCACTGTCCCACATCTAATTCGTCTCGGAAAAAGTCCATGATTTTATCCCTAACCAGATCATAATTTTGGGAATTCATCAATTCTCTGTCTGACATAAGGTAGCGAAGCGCGTTCCCCCGTAATTTCGATTTCAATATCGTGAGTTTCTCGGAGTCTTTCCACTTTGCCAGTAAAGCCACTTCGTCAAATTGTCGAAAAAAAAATTTCGTCTCATCTTTATTACCCTCATAATTTGCGGTTAATAAAGCTAAACCATTTATTCTGCTAGCGCTCTCCATTTCAATGTTTTCCTGTGCCATTTTTTTATTAATTTGACTTCCGCTCGCACGCTGTTTAATTGTCTCGGCTCTGACTATATTAGCTGTAGTTGACCTCGTTTTGAAATTTGAAAGCGTCCTATTTCCACGAACCATATTCAATTATAAAAACAATTTCGCAAATCACTATCATTCTAATTTTACTTTCCATCAAATACCACTTATTCACTGAACAATATGCATTTCAAACTGAGTCCAAGGCACCATTTATATGCCGTGAGTATAGTGGTTAGTTAACAAACGTCAGAATTAATCTAAAGGAACTTATTTCGTGCATAAGTTAAAGCGTTGCAATAACTCAAAGTCGTAACTTGAAATGATATTTATTCATGAACAATAGGTATTTAGACAACACATTTCCTCAAAGCACGCTTAGTTAAGTCAGTGCTGACATCCATAGATTAAAAGCAAAATATAACATATCATAAAGATATCATAGAACAACTAATAAATCATATTGACACTTTTGATTACTATACAGTATAAAAACTGGCTGAGCATTTGAATCAAGAAATTTCACTTACTGGCATATCAGGGTCAGGAAAATGGCGAACTCATGTGAGCGTCATTGTGTCCGATAAAAATGCATCTCTCTCCCAGGAATCACCGCTTGACCGACTTGCTATCTCCCCAATTTCCTTCTGTCTCTTACGATCCCCCTCATAATTACATCAAAACTTCTCTCTCTACGCCATTGGAGCGGCTCGAATCCTTTATGGAATCGCCAACTCTTATTTGACCAATTGGCCAAACCCCTGTTTAAATATTCCCCCAAAAGCTTCAGACAGAAACTTAAGGGGCTATGCACTTGTTGCAGTTTTAAACAGACCCCTTAATACAATTTGTAAAATGTCTGTGGATATACAGCATGACAGTGTATCTGTGGTCAGAATAACTCCCGAAAAACTTGACCTACGATGTTCAAATTTGGTATGGTTGCTGGTGGCCATGGGACCTACCATTAAGGTTTTCGTCAAAATCGTGCATGCACATAAGGTAGCTGCCATTGAAAAAATTATGTTTTTGAATGATTGATAAAAAACGGCTCCAACGATTGCTGTGCTAATGCCTCTTAAGGTGTACAAAACATCCTCACCTCCGAAATTTAAGTAAAAATACTTTAATGGCGTAAAAAGTTTAAAAACGAATGCCTTCAACACAGAGTTATCTGTCCTTGAGCAAACCTCATCAACAATCGTTTTTTCTTCTCCCCTCAGTTTCACTTATAATAAAGGATAATATAAGGATTATCGAAAAATACATAGCCAAAATCACAATTTTGGCTGTAAAACACTGGCCTGTAATTGAAAGCTGTGCAATGTTCCACTGCCCTAGTTTTTTTTTTACAGTTGGTGCAGCTTGTTCTTTTAAAGGGAATTATGAACAATGAAATTTTTTTTAAATTTAATCAGTCGAAAACATATGCTTTACAGACCAATCTAAAAGATACTTCTACATCGTAATTAATGGTTTAGAAAGAATAAAATTAACGAAACTTTGGGTATACAATTAATTACAAAAAATAATTTTACATGGCATTACGAGAAACTGCTGACCATACTTTAAATTATATGGAGGCTGATTTGTTTAAATCTCGACAAGTCTAAAGTTACTTCAACCTAAAAATGACTTCTTTTGATTTTAAAAATTAGTTTTGGATTATTCAAATTAATAATTAACAAATTGTGGATAATAACAAATTGTGGAATAAGCATGAAGTTATTTTTAATGTATTGACATCATAAATTAGTTGGTTGTTATTCAAGTTTCGTTTTTTTTTTTTTTTTTTTTTTTTTTTGTTTTTTTTTTTTTTTTGTTAGGAAGAATTTCAATTTTAATTTATGGTAATGTATTGAAGAAATTTGACACATAAAAATGCATAAGGTATACTTTGTAAATTTTCCTTGACAGGTACATGCATCATAATTACATTACAATTCTTATTAGTTTTTCAATTTTGTCATAACGTACATTGAAATACAGCATATCCTGATTTAATATATAAGAAAATTAGAATACACAGTAAAAAGACATGAAATGTTTTATTCATTAACTCTGATAAAATATTCTCTTTCTCGCTAGCAAAGAAAGATTTGCAGTTGAACCCAGTTGATAACTAAAACAATTCTAAGCATGGTATTATGAAATGATATTTATATTTTGAATATAGATTTATATTTTAAATATAATTTTAGGATGAGTCCTTTTAAAAGCTGTAAGGTATGTAAAAAACCAATGCATCTTTGGTTAAGTTGAAAAAAAGTTTATGAGGAAATTATTTTTTCGAAAATTAGTATTTTTGAATTGAGTTTAGTAAAAACACGCATTGTTTACTGGAAAATATTTCATTTTTACAACCGTGAATTGTTACCAAAATTTCATTATTTTTAAGAAAAGCAATGAAATATATGTTATTAAAAAAGACCGAACACTGTACTATATATTTTACTCTCACGCCAGATGCTAGATGATAAATCATTTATGTGCCGTAACATACATACATTGTTAATATTCAACAGCCAGAATTTAATAGCACATGAAACACACAGAATAATCGATTTATTTAAAAACTTTTGTGTTTTTTTTCTTCAATTTCATTGCAAGAAATACATTAGTTTCATGTAGAATGCTTGCATTTGACTTTAAGAATTATTTCTAAGTTTAAGCGAACATGTGAAGGCGTAAAGAATGTTTGATGGTAAAAACAAAACGTGAGAGAGCAACAGAGTAACTTAAGAAACATAGTGTAAATATGAAATATATACATATAAATCTCTGGTAAATGCCTCTCGTGTAAACGTCTACGTGCAAGATAAAAAAAAAACGATGATCGGTTATCACTTTTTCTTTTGAGTTTTGATTCCATTTTTCGCATCTGTAAGAGAGGCTGTCCCCTCTTCCAGCATTCATATGCAAATAGCGGTTGCTCTCTGAATGTGTTCCGGAACCCCAAAGATAGAGGAAAGCAGATTCAAAAGCACGCCTTTGCCTCTGGAGGTATGAATGGTGTAAAATAAAAAGAATCTTGAAACAAAAACAGAAAAAAATATTTCCCTGCAGGTCCATTAGGCACTCAAAGCAGGAAAAGACTGAGAACCATCTGGAGGGGGAAAAAAGCGGAAAATATTCCATGGTCGATGTACACGGATATCCCGTTTTTTCGAACAGAAATATTTAAAGAAAAAAATATCCGTATTCCAAATCCAGAAGAGCAGTAACAAAAACCGGTAAAAGAAACGTAATATTTGCGTAGAAAGTGAGCTTCAAGCTGTGACCGAAAGGATATATTGTGAGTAATATTTTACGGACGCATTATTTATTCTTCCCAAGAATATTTGTGAAAAGTCAGGTCAAAAGTAAGGAGAGGAGATAAATTTTTTTTATTTTTTTATTTTAACGTTGAGGAGAGTTACCAAAGCTTGTTTGTTGATAGTCGTTTAATAGTCGTTCGTATGCGTGGTTACGCTTTGAAAGAAAATTTATGTTCGGTTCCTTCAAGTTTTCTTGTGAAGTATCGTTTAACACTTTAGATTATGTTTTAGGAATATTTAATACGGTGTAACAAACTTAATCATCATTAATTACTTCATCTCCCCTTGCGTGTGTGATGGCAATTCAATATCGTTTAGTTGTAGCACCTATGAAGATTTTCCTAATTTAATTAAGGCTAAAGTGTTGATTAGAGTACCTTGAGTAATTTCTAAAAATACGTTGAAAAAAATACTAAATTCTTCAACTAATATGTTAAGACAAAGATTGAATGAAATAAATGAGAAAATTCTCATTTCTAATTTTAATATGAATTAATACTCACAAATTACTAAGTTTTTACTTATTCTTATGATCAATACTAATGAGTAGATTTTATTCAAAAGACATTACAAGATATATATAATTAATTATTATAAATACTGTTGTGCATTAACAAGAGTTTTCGGTCACGGAACAAAAAATTATTACGTCATGCTCTTAAAGCATATCGAAAATCTATTTGACTGTAACTGTAGTGTTTTTGTACTTTTAGTTCGCATTTCGAGTTTTGGTTTTAGTTTCAGTTTGAAGAATGTGGAGATACGTTGTTAACTTCCTTTGATGAAGTCGTGTGTTTGTGTGTTTCGTGATGTCTTGATAAAGTTTGTCTAAAATACCAATGGCTCTGTGTCAGTTACTGCGTTTTATAAGAACTTGAATTTTAACAAATACCCCTAGTCTATCATATACTTTATAACATATGTTCCAATAAGGTTTTTACGGGGTTTATATCTTTAACCACTACATATAGGAATATAAATGTTAAACTTTAAAACGAAAAAGTTTAAATTTCAAAAGTGTTTCTTACGTCAAATCCCATTAATGTAATAATTGACACTCTGTGTTTAAAAATGACCAAATATTAAAAATGTGGTACATGCCATTTCATAAGAGCTATGCAGTGTGAGCATTTATAATTTTTTTTTTAAATGTTTTAATTAAAACGTATGCCTTAAATTCAAAGATTAAGTTTTGTAGTTTTCAATTTTTGTACATTAAAAACGCATTTCTAAGTGTCAAAGTCCCTTTTGTTGTTACTTCTTTCAATTGATACCGTATCGCATGAAATAATTCAATACAATAAATTCAAATAAATAGCCTTTATTCTTGAGCTTTTTGTTTGAATTTTTTTTTTTTTTTTGGTATAATGAAAAAGACCTTTTCAAGTTGCAGCAATAAATATACAACCGTTGTAAAAATTTCTGAAGACTAATCCACTGTCTCACTATAACACATTCTTTTAATGCCAAGCTTTTTTACTTTTCTAGTCTCCCTTACCTCAAGAAACACACCTTTCTCACGTATAGTGGCAAAGTTCTTGTATACAAATGTACAATGATATTTAAGAGTCAAAGAATTCAATCAAGTAAATGTAAATATTCTTTCTAATTTCAAAGAGAAGATCAAAACTCGATATCAATTCTTCAGAAAACTGTATTTTAGGTCCCCTTCTAACAATTTTGATCGTATATATTAGGTCTAATAATGAAATAACACATTATTTTTCTTTACCTTTGATGTCAAAACAAACAACTTATGTAGTTGTTGTTACTAACAAAACAATTTCTCTAATCTTATTGAACTCTGCACTTAGAATCACACTGTTAAATGTGAAGAAAAATTTAAATACATTGAAACACAAAGTTCTTCGATAAAATTTTGAAAATTTTTCATTTTTGCCACGAAGAATTCTGATTGGCAAATTAGTTTTAATTGAATATGTCTTACAATTAAAGGTGCATCTTACGTGAACATTTTAAAGAGGTTGTTTCCAATGTCTTGGGAAAAAATCCCTTTCTAGATAACTTATAATAACTAAATGTTTTTAATTTTTAAAATTTTCACATTTATTAAATACTATTTTATTCTTACGTAACAAATAATCCTACAAAATTACTTTGAAGAATACAATATATGTACTAAGTATCAATAGACACAATATGTTTAGAAACTTAAAATAACTTTACTTTAAAGTTAGTTGCCGCAATGACTTGTTTTGTATTATGTACGAGGTTGGTTGATTTCAGATTATCTGGCGCCGCCAGCAACACGAGGGCTATAATGGGCCGAAACATTCGTCATTAGACAAGCCAACATACATTTACAAACACCCATGCCTAACACGGGACTCGAACCCGCAACCTCGCGGTCCAGAAGCTAGCACGCTAACCACTATACCGTTTGGTCGGCGTATTATGTACGAGACTTATTTTGATGTATTAATAGAAAATTATTTCAAAATTCCTACCTACAAAAAAGTAAATTATAAATTTTAAAATTAAAACGAAGTCATTATTTTTAACTTTGCTGTAAGTTGTCATAAAATGATAATGTTTAGTAAAAAAAGTTAGAGATAAGCATTTTTCTCCATTAATACAAGTCAACAACCTACTGCTATATTTCTTTAAGATACTCTTTACAAATTGAGTAGAGCGCAGTAGAGTCTTCATACTGCTCTTGTACCAGAAAATTCGAAATTAACCAGATAACCAACTAGAGAAACTAGACTTCTAGAAATATTAAAAAAAAAATTTAGTAACTAGGTAGTTCCTTACATTAAGTTTTGAAGCAAGTAGAAAACATGTTTGCTATTTTTGTGGAATAGCTCTAATATATGGTCAATTCTACAATGACATTTAAATTAGATAATTGGGCTAGATTAAAATATACAAGTTTTCTTCAATCTCATGATTACAACAAATATGAAAAAAAAAACAAAAAAAAACACATTTATCTGGATTAGGAGTTGTCAGATATTTACACCCAACGTATAATACCGAGATTGTATTGGCTCCAAACCTGTAAGGCATTCATAGATAGAGTAAAATAAAGATTTGGAATTTATCATAAGTTCTTATTCTCAAGAAATATTTTTTAATACTAAACAATTAGAGGAATGTGGCATGGAAGTGACTTCCTCTAACGATTGTCCCTTTTTCTGTGATGGTTTTATTGCGACGTTCTTTATTTTTTATGTTCAGATTAAAAATAGGCAAATTAGCATGGTAAAATTTTAAAACTTTATTGTTAGTAATAATTCTTCAAAGACAATTATATAAACAGAGAATATTGTTATAGCTCTAAAAATAAAAAAATAAAGTTATTGCAGTCTTAAATTCTTGTAAATCAGTAAAATCTAAAGGCACTTCTTACACACAGACAAAAATTAGCCCAATGCTAACTAGTCAGAATAACATCTATCAAATAACATACTTACAATGAGCAAAAATATTAAGGTTAGCAAACTTACTAGCTAAAGTAGAAGATCGTGACGATCTTAACAAAATGAAACAATCTTGGCTGTTAAAGAATGTCCTTCCACTCTATATGGCATAATAATCCGCTACAAACCAAAATAAATATTTAGGAGTTCGTTAAAATGAAATATAGTTTTTTTTTTAACCAATGTGATTTTCTTTTGAAGTAGCATAATAATATTATAACCTACCTAAGAAAAGATACTTTAAAAATTAAATGAATTTTCCTGCGCCAAATGTGGACATTCCCACTCAGACGTTATTTGTTATATTGCGTTACACTCGCTGAATTTGTTATTTTCGTTCTAAAGCATTTTACGGCTGTTTAAGAAACTGAAAAATTGTGCCGGATTGATGTAATTGTACCTAAGTACGTGAAAAACATTTATTTTGATTTTAGAAGGAATTTTTCAAAATGTTTGATCATTTGTAAAGTTTTAAGAGGCCAGTACGTCAATTTTTACACTTTTGAAATAATCCACGTATTGAAATTAAAACTCGACATGTATCCTCCATTACAAATAAATAGTCAATTCTAGATGACTGAAAATTGCAGGTTTTGTTGTAATTTTATCACATAATTCAAAATTCATCTGCTATGATTTATACAATTATAAAAAGAAATTTATCAGATAATGATATATATATATATATCACTAATTTACTATATTTGGTATCATATTCCAATAGTCTGCCGTATCAATTTCATACATATTAAATAGGTTTTGTTTAAATTTACTATTATTCATTTATATAATTCTTTAATAACCTATTTAATTTTAAATAAAAATCACGTTGCCAATTTCTCTCAATCAAAATAAATTCGGAAACCTAACTTAAATGTACTTCATTAAAAAGAGTTTTAAATTTATATCACATTTTACTAAAACTACTATAAAATAATCTCCCTTTCAGTATTTGGGCATAACAAAAAAATTCCAATCGCAATGCAGGATTTGAACAACATAAACACCATCCAATTTGGCATAACAGAGAAGTTCTTTTCATTCCATTTCGAATATTCAAACAGCTTCTGTAAGATTATTTCCATTGCGGAACACGTCTAGCTATCTACCCTAAAACCACTTCAACCAGAAGATAGTATTTTGAAACCAAAAAGATTTTACCCTCTGACGTTCTTGGAAGAACTCAAGATGCTTCCATATTTTACGAGAATCTAAAACTTTTTTTTGGCCGAGAGTCTCACCCTACCTTGCAGTTATCTTTCATGCATATTTAAAGCAACTTGTTGCTAAGCGTGCCTTTTTAGAAAGAAGGAGGGAAAGGATAACGCCTACTAGAGAATTTTCTCTACACGGTGGTTCGCTTACTGTTCGGTAAGATCTGAGGTTTAACTCTCCTTTTTTATTTATGCCTGCATCACCTCGTGAATAGCAGAGAATATGGAACTGAATTTGAACACATAAAGGAAAGGAGCCATACATTATATTTAAGCTGCTGGCGCACGGATTACCAGATCTCAAATGTGTAATATTTTTATAAAGTGTAAGTGTTTAGTTTTGTGGGGATAAACCACCACATTTTGAATAAAGTCAAGAACTCGCTTCAATGTGAATTTGGACGGAGGTTATAGAATATGCATTTCATAGAAAATATTTTATTCACCTGGATTTAATATCCAAGAATATTTTATTGCAAGTATTGTTGTTAAGTTAATATTTTATATGTTACTATTGCAATTTGCTTACTAGTAACCAAAAAGATCACTGCTAAAATGAACAAGTACGATATTTCTTGCATTGATAATCCATTTTACTTATTAGTAAAGTTAAATACAAACATGTATCTATTTTACATTATATTTTCATCAATTCTTCTTTAATTTCTAGTTGGTTTTAAGTTATTTGTTATAATACTTCCAAGTTATTTCCCCCGAAAAATTATACATCTTTTTGAAGGAAACTGGAACTTATACTGCACCAAAAACATCAATGTAAAAATAGACAAGTACGATGTTTCTTGCATTGATAATCCACTTAACTTATTAGTTTAAGTTTAATAGAAACTACAATTCACTTACTTACTTATCAATAAAGTTAAATATGCACATTTATTTATTTTACTTTATGTTTTGATCAATTTTTTCTTTCATTTTTTGTTAGTATTAATTTATTTGTTATAATACCTTCAAGTTACTGTTACTCTCCCTTAAAATTATAGCTATATATTTATTATTATATATATTTATGAAGGAAACTGAAATTTATACTCGCTCAAAAACATCACTGTTAAAGTGGAAAAGTACAATATTTCTTGGGTTTGGATAATCCAAAAAAAAAAAAAAAAGTAATATTTTAACACTACAAGTTTCACTTGACAGAAAAATGTTTTAAACATATATTTCAAGCAATAATAAATATTTTTTAAAAATATATAATAAAAACTGATTAAATAAAACTCTTTTTTAAACTTTGTAAACATTATTAACATCTTATTTTACTAGTTGTTTTATGTATTATGACTCTATTAAAAACTTGCCTAGTAACAAATAAAAAAATTATTTAAACATCTTTTTATTGCATTTTTATTTAAGATTTGTAATTATATGCCTATGAATTAGACATTGTATTTGTGAAGAAAATTAAATAATTGTTTAGAAAATCACTCTAGCATGAGTTTAAATTAAAGTTTTAGAAATATATTTACTTTTATAACTAATTATTGCAATAATAATGAAAATTGTCTCTTTATTATATTGATAAGTTTGATGGTATATCAGCTTAGAAAATACCTTAAATTCCTATTTACGAATTGAGCTCGAATTGAATTCCGTGAATTAACTTCAAATTGGTGAAATGTATGAGTACTTGCATTTCGAGAGCTCTATATGCAACAATTCAGGTTGTGTAAGTATTTGTGCTGTTTCAGCCAACAGCCCTCTGCGATCACTAGTTACCCTTCACCTTCGTTAACATAATTATCATGATCTTTAAATAGAACTAATATTTTGTATCTATATCATTGTTTGAAGAATAATTATGTGGATAACGTTTTAGGAATTGAGTTAATCGAAATTGAATTGAATATTTAATTAAAAAGGGAACAAATGACTAAAATTGTGATACTTTGAACTACAGCGGTACATATTAGAAATGAGAGTTTTGTATTTTAATTTGTAAAATATTTCTTTGAATTGTTTGATACTGTTTTGATATTAGTTGAAAGGCAAATAGTTTGGATTTGATGAAGTGAGATATCTGAAATATGCATAGTATATTTAAATCTATATTTAAGAAGTCACTTAAAATAAACATTTTAATTTTAGTGCAGTAGTGTTGAATAATGCTCTTAGCATTATACTTAAAGTTTAAACCTCTATATAAAAAAAAAGAATTAAAATGATTTCATTTTTGGTTTGATTAAAAAAAAATTGTGTTTGAACTTGAGTCAAGGTATCTCAAATGTTACACTTTTCCCATGCTTTATATGCACCAATTTTAATTTATTTTTTTCCCTGGAAGTATCTTTTCTATGAGAAAGATATTGTGCATTTTTTTTTTTTTTTTTTTTTTTTGGACAAAAAAGGTAATTTTTCTTTTTTTAACATATTTTTCATTCGTTAATCCAATTAGATAGAAAATTAGAATTCGGTACAATAGTTAGAAATGTAAGCTTTATTTTTGACGTGATTGTTAGAAGCATAGTTAGGTAAAACAACCAAAATCATTTCACATATCATTTTAAAATGCTCCTTTCTCATAGAGTAATAAGCACAATTGCAAGATCGGGACAAATATAAATTAATGAATAGTAGCAACCACTTAAATTTTCTTTAATAAAAATTAGTAATTTTTACTGATGAAAGGAGTCGCGAAGTACAAAGGCTCATGGTAATAAAAAGAACTAAGCAATAATTGTGTTTTTAACTAAAATAATGGGACAAGTTTGAATACTATTTAAAGTTTCTCGAAAACCTAATTCTCAATCTGTGAGATAATTCTAATGTGAATACACTCATACAATACGCATATTATCATTATAAATTAAGAATGTAAGAAAAATATTTGAATGCGACTTGCATATCAATCCAAAAATATAAATTTCAACGGAATAAATATCAAGTAGCATTTTATTAGCTGTCTTCATAACAATTCATAAAATATTAGATATTCATTTTAAATAACATAATATGAACAACATTATTTTGTTTAGTGCACTTTTATTACATGGAAATTAATAAATAATATGTTTATTTTTAATTATTACAAAAAATCAAAGTGGTAAATATTATTAGGTAAGTTGTCCAAAAACTGATGATGTGGTTTCAGTCAACAAATTAACAAATTAAAAATATTAACTTAAAGCTTTAACGCTCTGCTTTTTTTTTTGTTTTTTTTTTTGTTTTGTTATGCCGAGGCTTTTCTTAAAGACTAGTTTAATGCATAAATAACGTGATCGAAATTTCTTTTCACAAAACTCCACTTTTTAGCTTTCTGTATCAACTTCAAAGATGGATGAATAAGTTTAATATACTACATGGGGTCATAAACATTAGATAAATGCTTCAATAACGACGTCTTCTAAATTAATAAAGCTTGCTCTTCAAACAATGGGTGGAATTATGCACAATTATGTCCTAATTAAGTAGATAGTTGCTATGCGAGAGAATATAATTTTACATGCATAACACTCCTTCAGCAAATATATTAAAATTAAAAATGTGTTTTTTTTTTTTTTTTTTTTTTTTTTAAATCAAATTATGTGCCATGCTTTCATTTAATTATTTTCTATTCTTAAGTAACCACATGGAAAAGCGAAGGCGTAGCAAAATTATTCTTTAATATTGACTCCTTCTGTTAGTAAGAATTAGACGTTGCTGTTTAGATGTTAACGTTTCATATTTTTATAGCCATAAAAATTAAATCAGACCAATAGATTATTGGGTATGGTAAATTTCTACCTTTTTATATTGTTTATTTAAGTTAACTTAGATGTTTGATAAAATTTGAAACTCGAAAGCAACTTTAACTTTTCGATTTAAAGGATCTATATGGAGATCTTATTAGACAACAAGCAGTTTTTATTATGCACTCTCATTACTTTAAATAATTTAAACTATCAATGTTCTTGTTGTTTTAATGAGTTTGGTACAAAATGTGTTATATGTTTAGTATCACTTTACAAAAATCTTGTATAGAAAGAAATTTATGTATTAAAGTATTCCGTATTTAAAACTTTTCTGTGGGATTATATATTTTAAATTAATGTATTCTAAATCTACGAAAAACGAATACTAATAATATTATATCAAATATAAATGTTCAGTTATTAATGAAAATTTAACTGTAATCTCATAAACTACAACTTTTTCTTTTTTTGAAAAATTATACGTGTTAAAATACTTTCTATTTTTTTTTTTTTTTTTTTTTTTTTTTATAAATACTATGTATACTGTCGTATTTCAAGATAATGATATGGTATAGATTAGATTATCAATTAGAATATTGTGAATAATTAAAGTTGATCAAAGCATCAGACCAATATAAATTTACAGAGTTAATATTGCAAAACTATTGAAGGAAATAGATGCAATTCCTTAAATAATAAAAACAATAAAACCTTCCTCAAAAAAATGCATTCATATTGAATGTATTACTATCATTCCACAATGAAACATTTGCAGAATTAGACCAATTGTTATTTGTGATAAAGCAACAAAGGAGTTGTGACTCACGACGAAAAGTTTTACAATTACAAATCATAAATAATATACTTTCTGGTTCAAAAGGAAGAAACACTGAAAGAGTAGTTTCGATATTGTAATAATATAAAGCTTCACAACATAATACAATAATGTAGAACTTCAGAAACTAGACAAATTAAATTAGCTGTATAGTTCCAGATAGCAAAAGAAAGCCAACAATAACACAATTAAAATTTATGTTACTATTTCGAGTACCGTGCAACACACACTTATTTAATATACTGGTATTTGAAAGGACTTCGGTATATCATTTTAGCGTGAGTGGGTATTTTGTCGAAATTTGAAGAGGATGCTATCTGTGATGAGGCCTTGTGATATATGAGACCCTACTAATGCACTCAGAGACTCAAGATTTCTAGCAATAAAACTCTCTCACGTCAGTGTATCATAAATGGATGCACTTAGGACAAGTCTCAATAAATGACTCTCGAGAGCGTCAGCTTATTTGGCAGAAATAAAATTATTTGAAATTATATTTTATTATTTTTGGTTATAGTTTTTAACTGTGAGAAGAGTTTGTGTCATCAAAATTATAATTAGAATTATCAACAAATAAAATTTAATTTTTAACTCTTTTTATAGAGAATTAATAGTTTTTCTGAATTTCTTCTTTTCCTTGAGTTATACTTTGTATTGACGTTCTTTTTCATAAATTGTATAAAATTTTTTAATTAAATTTTATTTTGTTGTTGAAAACAAAGAATACTATATTAGGCCACAATTACTAAAATTATTAATTTATTGAATTGAAATTCACTCTCATTGCAACATTCAGGGGAATGTTGAGAAAATAATACTGAATTTTAACGTATCTTTGATTTCTTTTTAAATTAGGGGAGGGGGGAAGGAAAAAAAAACCACAGCTATTTTTCTCAAAACAAGTATTTTTTTTCTGTATTTTCGTAAATTAAAATTTTTTAATTTATATAGCGTCATATTTTCTTATTTGTAACTGCTATGGACCATGTATACATACGTAAATACGTGTTTTTACTCACCTAGAAATGTTTCCATACAATAACAAAAACTACAAAATCTACTCATTGGCTTATCTATTTTATACTAAAATGGTGCACTATACCATTTATGAGAAGATATCGATAATCAAGCCCTTAATAATTTTTAAAGTGAAAGAATAAGAGCAATGGAAGAACTTAATTAAACGTTATTGTACATAAAGGGGAACAAGTTCGTTCAGGCAACGCAAATATGTTACAATATTTATATTAGAAATTCAAAACAAGAAGAATTACATAAGAAGAAAAAAAAAATTAAAACAAAAACGAAGGGAAAAAAAGGAATCTAAATTTGGCGAAAATATCAGATACAGACAAGCTGTGAATTATTTGATTTGTGAACAACACAATTTCTTCACAGTTGAATTTTCGATATTACAATAAAAAGAGTTATACCCTTAATGTAAGCATTTCTAAAATTAGTATTTCTTAATAATAATAATCTGTTTACTTATACAAGAAGTTTTGGCACTATTTCAACATTGACGATTAAGTTTTTTCCCTTATTAAAAATATTTCTATTATCAACATGTAATATATGATTTTGAAGTGACTTTAAAAGATTAAGAGCTAGATTTCGTAAAAAGCTTTTAACGAAAAATATATTTATTTGCTATAGGAAGACTATAGGCTGTAGAGTCAATTAACATACACTATTTTTACATAAATAAAGAAGTATTATAGTATATATGTTATGGCTAATATGATTAATTGGGATATTATACATAATAACCAGGTTGTAAAACATTATAATATTACACACAATAACTTGATTGTTATACATAACCATTTACTATAAATAATTCCCAAATTAATCATATTAGCTATAACATATGAAAGTTATTTAGTTATTTAAAATTGGATTAGCCAAATTTTCTGGTGAGCTAGAACCTAGTATTAAAATTAACTTATTTTGAGTATATAATATATATCAATGGGTCGAATATTATTTAAACAGTTTCTACCCCAGGAAATTCTACGATATTGTACTATTTATTGAACCTAAATAAAATGCAATTGTTCCAAAAACGAGATACTGACACATTTTTACAAGCAATAAAATAAATGGGTACAAAAACTTGGTTTATCATTTACTTTTTTACATGCAATTACTATTTAAAGTACTTCCATAATATGCAATTTTTATAATATAAGGATTTATAACTAAGTTTAAAGATTGTTTTTTTAATTTATTCAAAAGAGAGAGTTTCAAACTACTTCAATGAAAAATGCTGCTACAACAAGTATTTGCAAATTGCTTATTTCCTTCAAATCAAGCCATTTAACCTGACAAAATAACATAAATGTTCTACTCCTCAAAATACATTATAGAAACATCGATTCAAAATCAAGTTCTCCAAGTCTAAAACTCAATATATTTTGAAACAGCATCAATTCCACACACATTTTCTGGAAAAGCGCTTTTGACATGAATCCAAAAAAAGCCATGTACAAAAAGTTCCATATCTTCATTCAAATTCTATCTGGAAGAAGGTAGACACTGATCCTCATATTACTTCTCATGAAAAGATCAAACATCAGAAGTAATGCACTACAAAATGCACCCTACTAACAAATATATTCCATTCTGTTCTACTTTTTTTGGTTGGAAGACTAAAAAAAGATGATGTGCCTCAGAGACCATAAAGAAGGGAGGAAAGTCCTTTGATTCGAAGCACCCTTCATCCAGCATAGGGTGAAAGAATGAGGAAATACTACCGACTTGAAAAGATTCTTATTCCAATCGATGGGGTATTTCACAGTTTTTTTAACTCCCCTCTCTGCTTTTATTTTCGCATGCAGCTGCTGATGTTTTCTATATTGTTATTATTATCCGGAAAATGGTATGGAAGTGTACTTAGTTGTCTACTTCAATACTCACCAATTCTTCAGAATTTTATGGTTAGTAACGCAATAAACAAGGTCGGATATTTGACGTATTCACGAGAGGATCTCATGTTGTGACACTTCCAATGGAATGTTTTTTTAAATATCTAGTGGGTGTCTAGAGCTAAAATGTATGGTATATTCTTTAATGTGGTAAATGTATAGTAGTAAAACTATATTTGTAGTCTATTAACTTACAATTTAACTGGATTGGAAATAGATATATGGCTTATTAAACAATATTAAAATAACAGTTAGGCAAATCCATTGCTTCATAAAGAGATTTTTTTCTGTTAATTTAAGAGCATATGTATATGAGTAACATTCGCAATGTTATTTTTGCTGTATGGTTTTAAATGCTTTAAAAGTTTGACATTTAATAAAAATTACCAGACATTTCCTTAAAAATCATTTAATTTGAACAAAAATTTTATAAATTTAAATTAATAAAAAAATATATCATGTTAGAGGAATTTATTACATAATATGATTACTTTCTCACTATTCAGCATAAAACTTTAATATTTGAAATTATATTTTATAGCTACTTAAAGATTTTTTGCTATTTCAAAATGCAGCTCCATTGGAATATTAATACACAGCTTAATCCTCAAATTAAAGATGACTGAATCTTTTATATTACTCAGATGCGTAGTCGAAACAATGAAAATTGTCTAGCTAAATAGTTCAGAAATCAAAGGAAGTATTTAAAAAGTTTAATTTCTAAGAATAATATTTTTCTAGCTATTCTTTTAAATATTTATGGGCAAATGAGTTTAAAATAAACAAAAAAAGCCCTTTGCCTTTTTCAATTATTTCGCTGTTTCTTAGCTTGTTTTGCTTTTTTTAATGACTTAAAGCAGTTCAAGTTTTTTTCCTGCCCTGAATTAAAATCTGATACTTGTTTTTTTTTGTTTCTGAAAATGTTTTTTTATTGTTGCTTTTTCATTTCAAGCTGAACATTCGCTTAATGATTATTTAATGATATCTTAATTAAAAGTTGTTTTGCGACTGCTATTTTTAAACTTATTTTGCAAATGACAGGGTTCTAAGCTAGTGATGTTAGCAAGAAATAAGACATAGCGTCGTTAAAACTTTAAAAAAAAAAATACAGGGCTAATTATTTGATTTTCTATAAATGATTTACCCTCTAAATAATATGAGCAAAACTTTTCCAATAGGATTAAATTTGTTAATATGAGTATAAGATATACATTTTTTTAAATCACTCATTGTAAATAATCTAT
This sequence comes from Linyphia triangularis, assembly GCA_963978545.1. Lineage (NCBI taxonomy): Eukaryota > Metazoa > Arthropoda > Arachnida > Araneae > Linyphiidae > Linyphia > Linyphia triangularis. Next base: position 53,772,888 of record OZ021722.1, on the reverse strand, counting down.
AGCCAAATGTATATTACATTTTTAGGTAAAGTTATCTCTAGAATTAATTTTACGTCCAAACCTATTACTCTTAATTCATTCAAAATACAATACTGAAATGAAAGATACAATAATATGCAAAAATATAAGTATGTAAATTACTTTAAAATATCTTTAAAAGATATACTCCAAAAGAATAACAACTTAAAAATGATTTCTGATAATTTTACTACAACACTTGACCCTTTTAATATTTTATTTCTTAAGGCATTGTATTGTTAGTCAATAAAGTAATTTACAATTTGATCTGATTTACATGATGCTTGGGTACAATATACTAAGTACATTGGTTTCTTACCATCACTGAACAAATTTAATTTTGTCATTTAAAAATGCAATTCAACCTAAAAACTATTCTTTAAAAATAAATCCTTTTACAGACCAATACAATTTAAAAGATTTTAATAGAACACAAATAAATAACTCGCACTACAGTCTTCATAAAATTCGTTTAATGGCTTTTCTAATCAGACATTTACTCCTTTTGTAACACCTCTGCCATAACTCTTCATTGAACGAATTCAATCGCCTCCTCAAGTACTCAAAAATTTAAGGAAATACTTCTTCTTTTTCAGTCTTCCTCAGTCAGCACTTTAAACTGCATGGGAAGAAAAGTTCTACGTTTTGTTGGAAAACGTCCTCCCGAGTGTATGTGACGCTCTCCCCTGTTATCTATCAGGAGAGTGGAGGACATCTATCACAATCAGAGTCCTACTCTCGGACAAGCTGGAGGCAATGAAAGAGTAGAGGATAAAAGAAGTGGGTTTCCTTGTTGCTCGATTGGGAGTGAGAGAGACCTGTGTATCGCTCTTTTACTCTATTAATCTTTGTGTAGACGGAGGACAATTGTGATCGGAAGCAGTGGAGATGGTGATAAGGTTATACTGTGTGTTAAGTGATAGTGTTTTAAGTGATAGTGGAAGAGTTTGGTTTCATGAAATGTTTGCATAGGTTTGACGTTTCTCTATCTTGCTCTAGTTTAAGTTTGATCCGTGGACAAAATTATAGGTGATAGTGTTTTAGGTGACAATTAATTTTAAGTCATTGATAGAGAGATTTAATTTAGCTAAATAATTTCTTAAAAATAAATAATATATAGTAAATAGTCTAGAAATGCTTTCGTGAACTTACTGCCATTCAATGTTATTTAAAGGCTGAAAATGAATGTTATTAAATTTTATTTAAATGGTATTGGTTTTTTTTTTTTTTTTTTTTTTTTTTCCTTGAAATATTTTTATGAATTTACTATTTGGCTCTGTTGCTTAACTTTAAGCTTATTACCAGTTGATACATAAATGATGACACCATGTACAATATTATACAATTTATAAATCATTATGGATTGAACACATTTTTACTGATTGAATATTCTAAACACTACTTAGAATAAAGAAAGTTATATAAATATTTTAAATATTTAGGGAAGATAATGGGTGCATGTAGAACTAGAACTAGAATTATTATTTTAATCACTATCAAGTTGAAAATAACTTTGAAATATAAGAAATAGGTAAAATATTAAGAGAAATGTACACTTAAAAAAGTATATTGACAATTATACAAATCATTTAGATACTTCCGACACAATTAATAATATTGAAGTTAGTTTAATATTTTTATAAGTTTTTTTTTTTTTTTTTTTTTTTTTCTTAAATTTTTTTTTTTTTAATTTTTATTCGAATAGTTAGCTTTTTTTTTTTTTTAATATAAAAGACTATTTATGAATACGAAAAAAAAATTGATTATTTACACAATGAATGCATTCTATAAATCTTTTTTATAAATTAAATTTGGCACTAAAATGAAGACATGATTCAAATATTATAAAATCTTGATATTGTATGTCTGCCCATTTATCCATCCATTTTTCCATTCGCACTACTAGTTTAAAAGTGTACTTTCCATACGTATAAATGACCTGAATATACTTTAATCATAGATGTGTGTGTCTAAAGGTTAATTTGGCCTTAACAAAATCGCATGTATGCACATCTTTTTGAGAGCTTTGATGTCGATATTTTCATTCCTCTCATTTGGTAACAGTGAAGAATGGTTTCCATGACTTTGGTTAATGAAAACTATATACGACAATGAATATACGACACTAAATCGTCAGCATTAAATTTAAGCTCTGTCTCTAAAGAGCATTTTAACTTCCAATAAAGTGTAAATAAAATTAAAATACTTTTACTTAAGTGATGACAATTACAAAACAAAAGTCAATAAAAATAACTAGTATAGAAATTGCTTTATACTTGTTAAAGACATTTTTTAAACAACAATTATTACAAGTTCAAAAAAAGAAAAAAACACAAAAAACAAAAAAACAAATACAAACTTTGACCTACTTTTATAAAATAAAAATAGAAGCTGAAAATATTCATATTCAATTGATATATTTTCGAAGTTGTGCTAAAACTTGCAAAGTAAACATCTGATAAATAAAAAGAACGACAAGATTTATTTGTAAACATGTACTCAGCACAATAGGGGTAAAACTTATCACAAAGTTCTAATTCAAAGAAAAACGTCTGTTTACCTACTTCCAAAAATAAGTGTTCGTTGATAGCGTAAAATTCCAAGTATAAGTAAGTTTTCGTTGTTCGTATTTTAATATCTATGAATAAATATATATAAAACATATTTTAAGATGTAAGATACTTTCAGCTTAGCAAATATTCTGAAATAGATAGTAAGGAGTTATTGAAGAAAAAAATATTTTTATATTAAAATCACAAAATATCTCCTTGATTACAAATAAAAACGAGTAAGTAAATAAAAACAAAATACTCGCCTTTTAGGGGCGATTTTTTATTTGAGTTTTATAATACATCAATACAACTGAACAGTATCAGCATACTTCTCTTTTAATACAAGCAAGTGCAAGCCCACTCAATGCCTTTCCTGTATATGCCTAAACGTTAAATGGGGACCGACACCGGACCACACTTTTGACCAATAGAAAACAATACCCTTGGGCTTAAGGTTCAAGGTAAAAATTTGAAATATACAAATATGTTACATGATCAAGGTCGTCTCATATAAATTCAAATAATCTTAACATCATAAAATTATTAACCTTGTAGGTGTATAGATTTGTGTTGAATTATTTTGTGCTATTGTTTTAACCGATTTATTGTAAAATGGTTAGATTTCCCCACTTTCAATTAAAAGTATATATATTTACACTTTCGTCAACTAAAACTATAAACAGTTAAAGTTTTTTATGTTAAAATTATGCTTATCAATAGTTCAATAGAGATATATTGTTTGCCTTACAAATTACAACTAAACCTTTAACTGTAATCTGTGAAAATTATAAATGTAATTTGTAAATTTTATTTGTATTGTAAATTTGTGACATATTGTAAAAAGATAAAATGTATGACAATAGTTGTATTGACATTTTTGTGTGTGTTTAGGGTAAATTCGCGATGCAGTAGCCTATTAAGGTTTTTTGTTATATTGATACTGTGGCGGCGTGAGCTATTGGTATAACATTTCAACTCCATCGGCGTTAGATGATCTGACGAGATCTCGTACATTGAGTAGCAACATTGGAATAACTGTTCCTTGCAAGCAGTTTTATTGATAGCTTCATTCCATGAATATTGTCTTAGCATGTTGTATAGTTTGAATTTATTTAGTTAATTAAAGTCTAATAAATTTATGTTAAACTAAAATGGAGTCAGATTACTAAAACAAGGATCACAACATCGCTGAAGTGGTGACCCGGACTTTATGGTTTCAACGCCTCCCTGTTTCTAAGTAACAGATATTATCTGTAAGCAGTGAAATTTTAGATGTGCTGTCAAAAATAGCCGACTAAGTCAATGAAGTGTCAGGTTGCATACTTGCGGTTTCTAGTGTATCATCAGGACATGAAAAGACAGAAATTCAAATTCTACGGGATGAAGTAGCTGCACTTTGTGCTCATATGAAAGGTTTGTCAAATGGCTCTAAACAGCGCTTTCGAAATCGTAATGGAAATAGAGCATCCACTCGTAGTAGAGAGGGTTCAAACAATAGTCGTCCGGAATCTGGTGTTTTATGCTGGTACCACAGACGTTTCGGAGATAAAGCAGGGGATTGCATTATGCCATGTGAGTTTCAGGAAAACAATTAAGCTCGTCTGTTTTAACGGCGGCAGACTGCAACTTGTTTTCCAGTCGCCTGTTTGTTATTGACAAAAATTCTGGATTTCGTTTTTTGGTCAATTGTGGTGCTGCAATAAACTGCATTCCTGAAGGACTTGGAAGGAAAACACACCTTCAGAACTTTTTGTTTATTCCACTAATAACAGTAAAATTCGCACTTTCGATACCAAGCAGTGGCGGCAAAACTAAAATGATACATTTTACAATTTTCTAAAATGAAGATCACATTTCTAAAGTAAGTAAAAACAAATCCAATAAATAGCTAACTTGTTGCCTCAATATTCAATATCAACCCAAACTGATGATCTTCTTCCGAACAGCAGCCGAGTGTCCCTGGAACTGAGTTTCGGTAGCGACGATGCCATGGTGACCGATAAAACCCAACAGATCCTTTCTTTTCACGTCAAGTATTAGCTTGTTTGCCAGTGAGCGCTTTTCCAACTTCGGTTGACCTTAAAAATTCGGTGAACTGATTGGTCGAAAATTAGCGGTGGTAGGGGAAAGTGAAAGCGAACCTAAAAATCCCTTCAAACGGAATGTCATATTGAAACATGGAGCCTCTATATGATGAAGTGTGCTGTATTGTTTGAAACTCCTTTCAGGAGATGGAAATAAAATGATAAACGCCAACTACTTAAAAAAGATAGACAGACATCGAAACTGTCCTCCATTCATAAAAAAAAAAAGGGGGGGGGGGATACGTCTCAGCATTGTCGTAAGTTTCAGTTATCTTATTATACGCTTTTCTCGTGTTTTTACTTACAAAAAAATATTTTGTAAACCACCATCACACGAGCAATTAAAGCACACGAGATCTCAATCGAACTTTTATAGAACTCGTAAAACTTTGAATTGATAGTTGAAAATTGATTTGATAGTCTGAATAGACGCTTCATGCAACGACTGATCAAAGCAGTATTGCTTTTAAGTAAACAAGAACTTAAATTTAAAAGCCAAAACGATCGATAATGTTTTATTTTAAATTAAAACTTCTTATTTTATAATGTTATGTTATAAATGTTATTATTTTGTACAAATTAAAAGGAAACTTCGATTTGAGTATTAAAGAATTTGCGTTCGTTAATGATTGAGGCAAGTGTGTGTGTGGTGGGGGAGAAGGGGGGGGGGAGAAGGGGGGGGGGAGAAGGGGGGGGGAATAGTCGCATGTGTCCGGCTGCACTAACACTTTCGACCACGGGCAGCCACTGGAAATAAAAGAGAAAATGAAATACTACTTTTCTGGTGTAAATTGTAAAAAAGTCTGGTGTAAATGGCTAAAAATATTTTTTATTAAAATCTAAGATAAATAATATGGAAACTTGATACACAGGAAAAAAACACACACTATACAAATGGAAAAAATAAATAAAAAAAATAGGAATTTTGATATTCTGGGTTAAATACTAAAGAAAATGAATAAATAACATGGGAATAAAAATAAAAATTAATAAATGTCAAAATGATTTGGAAGTTTTCGATGAAGTTCAATAATCTTAGCCGTTATGTTTACTTTCAGAATATTATGTGGCATTATGTTTTAAAACGGCGCATGTCTTTTTTTGCCAGCCTCTTTTCACAGTAAATATATGGAAAATTATAATAATATTTGAACCACTTGAAGGACAGACGATTGTAATACATAAAAATAATCAGAAAAATAAGGGGGACACATTAAAATAACTTTTGGTTTCATTCTGATGTAATAAAAGGAATATCGTGGCCATTCCAAGATTTTTTTTTTTCGTGTCAATAAATTTTAACGAAATCAACATTTAATCGAATTTCAAAGTTGTTCTCTACAGTCTCCATGTACTAAAGCTTCTATGTACCAAATTTAATACCTCTAAGTGCAAAACTGGGGATTTGTATAAGGTTAAGACGTACAGACAACTCACTTTTATATATATAGATTTAAGTTCTACCTTTAGTTTAACGCTTTAGATAATAGAAACATTTTCAAGTGATCTCTACAATAATTTTATGTTTTGTCTATCCTTTAAAAGCTAAATTTTATTGCATAAAATAAGTAAAGATGTCATACAAAAACAGCCGATAAGCTTAACTCTTTTGTTTAGAAGCAGTCCTAGAACAACTCAACCCTTAATTTTTCCATTTCAAAGTTATACCTCAAGATGTTACCATTCCTTAAATGCTAAAATTTGACAAATTTTTACTGTGACGTCATACGTAAAAATCTTATAACTATAAATAAAACAACTCAACTCCACCACCCTGCCTTGTGTTGTCGTATTCTCCCTGTTGCTACAGCCTAAAAGCTAAACTTTACAATATATTATAACGTAATCCCCACATCTTCTCCACTGCGATGCCATACATAAAAAGAATAAAAGTTTAATATATTCGTTTAGAAGTAGTGCTTGAACAATTCAACTCCACCATCCCACCTAATGTTGTTGTATTCTCCCTGATGCCATCGCCTAAAAGCTAAACTTAAGGAAATAGTAAGTAATAAACCCCACTCTGTCCCCACTGTGACATCATACACAAAAAGTTTATGTACGAAACCGAAAGTAACAGCAATAGGAGGGCAACAACTCAACAGTAGGAGAACAACCTCACTTCTGATCACATGACTTTCAGTGACGTAACATGCACGCCCCCATTGCGCCTTGGCCCAGGACTGTCCTTTTCTACTTACTCACGAACAAGAACAAAAGTCACAGTCCTCGACAGCCTCCAAAAATCGATGTGTACCTAATGGGAGCTGGTGCACATTAAATCTGTCGAGGTCTTAATGTCCTCTCGTTGGTGTAGGGGGTCGGAGAGAAGGGTTTATACTAGAAGATTTCGTATTCTTTTAGATGCTCAAAATTACGTACGTATGACTGTGTTAAGCACTTTCTAAGTGGCTTTGCAAACCAAACCAAAGAGCACCTGTCACCGCATCGTCAGATAGTAATTGACCTGTTACTCCACATGTATCATTCTCAAGGACAGTCACACTTGCAAAATTTAAAAAAACAACAACATGGATTTCGTTTTGCTTTTGTTAAATTTTATGATAAAAAAAACTAATTCCAATGTTGCTTCAATTGCACAATATTAGAATTGTTACTTACATTTTATTACTTTACATGTAATCCTTCCTCCTCCTCTCCATCCACCACTGCATCCTCCAATCCTATCACCCACTCGTAATCTCAACCCAGCCACGCGGGGCAACACCACATTGGCACCACGTGGTGTCACTGTAATGGCAGTGACACCACGCGTAATGGCACAGCCACCACGTGTCACCACGCGTGGGTGAACCGTGGAGGATCACGTCCCTCTAATGGCCAACAATTCTGGCCAATAAACTGGCCAAAATATAGCAATAAACTTGGAGAAATGTACGTTTGGTAAAAATGAAATTGAATTTCTGGGTTTTCATGCCTCTGGTAAAGGAATTTCTCCTTTTCCAGCCCAAGTTCAGGCACTCAAAAAGTACAATCTTCCCAGAACGGTTGATGAGCTTTGTCGTTTTTTGGCAAAGCTAAATTTTTATCACAGGTTCCTTAAAAACACTGTTGGTGTTCAAGAGTGTTTGTATGAGGCTAAGCTAAAAAAGACAAGACCCCCCAATTGTCTGGAACGAGGATAATGAGAAAGCTTTTAATGAGTGTAAAGAAATGCTAACTAATGCTACGCTTTTAGTACACGCTCTTTCGAATGCAGAGTTGACTCTTGTTACTGATGCTTCTGAAATAACAATTGGTGCCACGTAGCATCAATCTGTAGGTGATAATTTGGAACCTTTAGCATTTTTTTCACGTAAATTGAAAAATCACCAGTCCCTGTTTAAAAATTCCTACAAAATTCGCTTCTGACCAAAAAGTAAGGGAGCTTTGCGCTTGTTGCAATTCAAAATGATCCCTAACAAAATTACAAAATCTCTGTAGATAGATACTGCATGACACCTTGTCAAAAATCAAGAGTGCAAAGCCACAATAAATCAGTACTTCAGTCGTTTTTTTACCTCACGCCATGTTTTCACAAGTCCACATTAACAGTATGGAACCCTTGCCCCATTGAGAGATTGTCATTAAATTTTGACTTGTGTAGATAGGCAGAGCAGATGGCCTGAAACCATACTTATAAAGGATGAGACGGCTGAGACGGTTGCCCAGGTTTTTTACGATAATTGGATTGCTCGTTTTTGTGTACCCGATATTGTAACTACTGACCGAGGAACTATATTTGAAAGCAACCTTTTTGTTTCTCTTACTAAGTTCTTAGAAGTACATCGGGTCAGAACCATTGCCTATCACCCAATGAGTAATTGCACCGTAGAGCGTATGCACCGCCAGCTTAAGCCAGTCATCAAGTGCCACAGTACAGAAAGGTGGTGTGACATCCTCCCGACTGTCCTCTTGGGCATGCGTTGAAGTTTCAAACACGACATCCAGGCAACTGCTGCGGAAATGGTGCCTGGAACTAATTTGCGACTTCCTGGGGGAATTTTCTAGGAATCCTTCAGGGCCAGAAGACATCTCGCAGGCTGAGTTTGTGAGATGGCTATGTGCAGAGATGAGAAAGGTACGTCCCGTCCCACTCCCAAATCAATCTAAGCAAGGTGCCTTTATTCACGGAAATCTCCACCGAACATCCCAAGTGTATATAAGAACTGACGCGAGCAGACGATCTCTCGAGCAGCTCTACAAATCGTGGAGAATCGTTTCTCTAGCTAACAAGTTCTTCGTGTTAGATGTTAGCGAACATCAAAACACGGTGTCGATCGATCGCATGAAGCATGCTTTTATGGAGAACGAAAGATTCCAGAAATATCCAGTTGTCTCAACGACTGCAGCTCTCGCGCAGACAGTACTACTATTTACCTCTGTCTATTAAATCTGTAAAATGGATTCGTTTATTCTTTTTAACACACATGTTATTTTTTACATAAATATTCTCAATATCAATTTGTATACGTTCCCTATTTTCACCGAATAAGCACATTGAATTTTATATAATTATTCAGTTGGTTTTGCAGATACAGTTATGTTGTTTTTTCTAATGTTCTTGTTGGATAGAAAACGAAATGGACCAAATTTAGATTGGGGATCGTATAAAATTTTTAAAAAAGAAAACTTTTTTTAAATTGACTTGATATTTTTTGGGGGTGTGGGAAAGTAGTGTCCTTTCCTACTTTATTGTGAAATTTTTATCAATTTACGTAGCATACTAATTGAATTTAAATTTTTTTGGACATCTTGCACCATAATGAGCGTTTTTAGGATTTTTTTTATGAAGATGGCAAAAATAAAATGTTATCAATTTGAGTTTAGGCTTCAACAATTATTGTACTTAAAATAAACTAATCCATCTAATTAATACTGAAATTTCATGCTTCGTTAAATAATATTATGGGATCAGCCTTTAATAACTTCACTATAATTACCTCTTTGACAATCTGTTTCTAATAGATTCAAAAATGACAGTTCTGTTACTGACTGAAAAAAAAAAGAAAAATTAAGAATCTTTCAATTTCATGTGGTTCTTTTTATACCTAATGGAGATTCATAGTCCACAGAGTAAAATCAAATGTTTTTTCCTTTCGAAACGAATACCCTCCCTCACTTTCCCACTCCTAAATGATCAGCCTGATAAAACTATTTGACGAAGTCTGCTCGGAGTTTTGAATTGAGAGAGAGAGAGAAACTTCTGTCATTATGCAAAGCAGAATGTGAGAACAAAACGCAACGGTAGAAAAGCCCTGCCTCGTTAATTTCTCGTTAATAATCTGATATTCACAGTCCATTTCAACACAGTCACGAACCAGCGATTCAGAAAATGAGGGAATTCCCGAATCTATTCATCTTCATAGAACCCTCTAAAGATACGTTTAAACTTTTATCAATGGGAAGAAGGCATCTCAATCCAAGTTCTACTTTTGGCGTGATTATCGGTTCCCTCTTTTATTTGGAATCGTCAGGAAGCTGAGAATAGGATTCAGTTACTGCAGCAAGTATGTCAATTGAAAGTAATATTCAATTGATAAATATTTAGTAAATTTGTTCATTTTGATTTCTAAAGTAACACAATAGTAACAGAATGTATGTTGCGTTCAGGACGTCTACTTTTGGAAATTTTTAAATTTGGTTTTATTCACCAAAATCTAAATTAAATCAAATAAATGCATACGAAACTAAAGTTTATTCCTATTTCATAATAATTAATTGGCACATGACACTTAATTTGGGTATTTTAATTTAATGTGTTACTGATTACATTAAAACAAACATTTTTAATTGTAATTATTTAATTATTTCGTTATGTATATATTTGGTAGAGCAAACTTATGCTTGAAATAGCTTGATAAACAACAGAATATTCTTTAAATTATTGCGTTGCGTAATAACTTATCTTTCAATACCACTAAAAAATATGTACTTCTTATTTTTTTATATAAGTAAGAACTTATAGTGTGAAACTTGATAACGAATTACAAAGTATTACTTTTCTAAATTTATAAGGAATACATACTACATTTGAATAAAAAATTGGTTGTTTTCAGATTATTTGGCGCCGTCAGCAACACGATGGCTATATTGCGCCGAAACATTCGTCATTAGACAAGCCAACATACAATTACAAACACCCATGTCTAACACGGGACTCGAACCAGCAACCTCGCACATTTGAATCAAAAGATATTTATTATCAAGTATTTTTAACCAATATAATCAGAGACTTCATTAAGTAATTTCTTGGATAGAAAATATACATGCACATTTTAACGATAATGTTCGATAATTTCACTTAAGGCAGTTTCACACAAGTTCTGCGATTAACTACTCTTAGAAAGTTAGAAATTAAACTGAAAATATTCTTATTAGTTACATAAAATGTTCAAATGCGATACCACATAATCTAGTTTACTACCTTTTTTGTAAATGCAATGAATCCTTAACAAGCCATGTTTCGTAGAGCATCAGCATATGCCACTTGGGGATACTTCAGCTACATGTAGTCCTATGAGTGGCCTTATGAACCACAATAAATGCAAAAGAAGTGCGAATTGAAAATGGAAAGAGAAGAAATGGCATATATAAATAGAATACAGTTAAAAGGTTTTTAAAATACTTTAACAAAATTTAAAAAAAAAAAAATAATTATTCTACACCAATAAATATATTGTAAATAATAAGTTAAATGTAATTTCTATTGCAAAGTTCTTTAACGAAATACAATTTCATCAAGAAGACACACATGCATGCGTTTCACAATTTTAAAATATGACATAAATTAAATAAATAAACACATCATTAAATATATTTAAACCAGGCAACTGAAATAATAATAAAAAACAAAATAAAAAATAAAAAAAATTAAAAAATTAAAAAAAATAAATTAAAAAAACAATTTCAGTAACATTTTCACTAAACCAATCTCGTAAATTCAACCTTTCGTTAGAAAATGCTTGATCATGTGATATTCCTTTTTCATTATTGCAATTATCTTATTCACTTTTTGAACTCTTCACTTCTTGCAGTGTAAGTAAGTTTATATTCAAACATAGTCCATCCTAAGCAATCCACTCATCGATCAGTTAAAGTACTAATGCAATTTTAATGACGGTGAAGGGACAGAGAGATCCTTTTTTGATTGATGCTCAACTAAAGCGAGAAATATTTGGCAGTGAAATCCTTCAAAATAGAAAGACTATCACGATTCATGGCAATGTCATAATACACGCATTATTCAAAAAATGTTTAAAGTGTTTCTGGTTTATATGGTGAGAAATATTTTTTCCTATCATGTTTGACTTATTATGGTTGGCTTTTATTGAATTCAGTTAATCCATTTTTATTGAATACAAATATAGATTTCTATTTCTATTTAATGCTGAGGAATTTTTTTATCACTATCTGCATTTAAGAACATAATAAACACTATGTTTTTTTAGATTTAGTACGACATATGACATTAACTCTTTCCTTAAATACGTAATACAAAAAATTATAGTTTAAATATGTATTTTAATAGTTTTTTACTCTGTCTTATATGTTTAATTTTTTTATTATAAAAAAACTTGTATTGAATCGGAGAAATAAGTCAGTGCGTATTAACGAAATTTTGGATATAAATAAATGCTAATAATTTAATTGAACTAAAGTATTATTTTGAAAAATAACTAAGACTATTTTCTTAAATATTTACTGTGAGACTTTTTGATATAGTCCAAGAACTTTTGGTGCCAACTTCTATCTGAATTGTTTACTTGATAACTAGTCTTTCTACAAGACTTACATTCTGTAGTTACCAAGCACTAGCGAAAAGTTAGCTTTCGTATAAGGAAATTAAGTTTGAACAGAAATTCACTCATGCAAACTTGTTCTGTGTAAACAATTACAATTAAACTACTACAGTAAGCTAACTACAGTAAAGTATAATAAAATTAATGCTATAGTTTGTTTAACTGACATTAACTAGATTCCATCAGCTTTTCCAGTAATACTCGAAAAGAGAAACTGCTAATTACCGAATAGCACATTTTCTTATTTTAAAGATCTTACCGAAACTCTATATTTCATTATTCACAAGATTAAACAGGCAATTTGTTTTCTGTTAGTATTCCACTAATTAAAACAAATTCATTCAATATTAAATTAACTTATACGGCTTATAATCTTCAAGTTCTCAAATTCCAAATTTGCATAGAACAGAAGAAAAACTTCTAAAGCTTCATTAATTATTCTATTTGTCAAAGAAATTTGTTAAAGTGACAATAGAAAATTATCTTGTAACTTTTGCTTCTTTCAAATTTAAATTATATTACTAAAATTAGTATATATTTATACAATTCAATTAGCGTTATTCGCGAGATAAGAATTGGTTTTCTTTTAAGAAATCCTTCTACTTTTGAATGATATTTCCTAATTTCTAATGGTATGTACATTCAAATGCAAACATCATAAAAATATTGTATAAAATGAATTATCTCACATCAGGCTCATATTTCCTAATTAATGAAGCGTTTGGTTAATAAAGACAGCGTCAAAATAACTTATTAACTTATTAGGTAGGATAATTTGATTTACTGGGAGTGGTAACGAAAATGGTAGAAATGAGAAACAAAACAGGAAATGAAATACCACAAGACTATATTTCAAATTGATCCATTCCAAACAGACTGTTCATGAAGTAGCAGAAAAAATAAATAAAACAGTTCTGATTTTAAAGGAATAGATTTTATCAAAAGCTAAGAAGAAACATACTTTGTTCATAATACTATTTTAATATGGATATTCAATTCTGTAAAAAACTATAATTTCTATGACTTTTGACTAAAATTTGCTGCATATTTCAATTAATTTTTTTAGTATCAATTTTTTTTCTTTTAAATTTTGAATTTTTTTCCGAATTATTTTATTTCCAAATTTTCAAATATTTCCAAGTAATTTAACTATATGATGTGCACCTAACCGCAAAATTGTAAAGAAACACAATATAAAGAACAATCACCTTTCAGTAAAGTAATTTAGACAACCATCATTTAATCTACTTTGTTGTGAAGCCAGATCTCTACATGTAAACTGTTTATAATTAAAATTTCAAACATCTGTTTTAAAATAAAATTGGTAAGAATGACCTGAAATTTCATTTGTAGTTACTCGACGAAAACGGTAAGGCATGAGTGAAAAAGAACTTATTTCCATATTTTTTTTTCTTATACCATACCACTGACCCCTTCTTTGCCTACATTCAGATAAAATATTTTATCATTCTAAAGAGTGTTTTTTTTTTTTTACCGTTTTTTGAAAGTTGAATAATTCTGATTATCTCGGGATGATTATATTTAAATTTTAACTTTCAACAAGCATGCTTTTAAAAGTATGGCATTTTTTCTTATGCTAAAACATGGCTTTCACAAAACAATAGCATAACATAACAAAAAAAAAAGTTTGAAATATTTTTTTTTTACAGATTAAATTTCAGATGATATTGACCAGTGTTTTTTTGCAAGTTTTTTAAAGTTGAACTTTAATTATAAACATCCTGTATAACCCATACCAATGGTTAAAACTCCTTTTTAAAGCATATTACAAAAGCATGTGGTTGCAATAAATATGTAAATGGTATAATCAGAAATGGAAGTAGGCATCAAGACATGAAGTACTGCTCGGACGTAATCAACATTTAACTCTGAAATCGACTTTTTTCCTGTGTTCAGTTGATTACCTAATAATCCTTTACGTAATGTAACTCAACCCAATCTTAAAAAACTGAAGATAATTAATTCACCCTGTGGTATTTAATTAAGTCATCAGTTAAGTATAAGAAATATTAAGTTTATTTTTATAGTCTCGTTTAACATACTTCAGAATAAATTTATTACTACACCATAAATTACTATTTACATTATGCATTAGTTTGATAACCATTGTCCTGATGACTTAATGACAGTAGAATACTGAGTCATCTGAAAATAAAACTCCACTACAAAGGTTTATATTATTCAAAAATAGTTTTGGGCCTGACACAAAAGAGAAAATTATTTGATAATAAAAATAAATAATAATAAAAAAAAAATATGCCTAAAAATTAAAAATAAATAAAATTTTAAAATAATTAGCAAATATTAACGGAATCTGTTTCTCAGTTAGAACTGAGAGTATATTTTCATCCTGTGTTCTTATTAGATATTCATCAGTTTTGAAACATTAATTGTAACATTATTGGATAGATTGAATCTCTTTATTATAATTTCAAACGTCCATTGGTAAAGTTTTGAAGCATGCATACATCATTCTTTTGTATAACGAGGTTACTTATTGTGAGCGGATGCTTATTATAAACTCTTTTATGTACATACTTATACTTGTTGTATATTTATGGCCAGATGATACATAAAATAAAATTTGAACAATAGATGTGAGTTAAAATCTGAATACAAGGTTTATCACATAACCCTTTTCAAAAGAGAACATTATCGGTTTTAAAAAAAAAAAATCCTAGAAGTAATTTGAAGCTTTCACAGAGAAGAAATAAAGGAAAACAGTAAAGTTAAAGGATTGTTGATAACTGAATCAGAATGATTCAGATCTCTCTTATGAGTTCTGATTGCCACAATCTCATATCCGAGATGTTAGGTGCCCGAACGTTGGCTACCTAGTATTCTCTAATTGATGAAAAAAAAAAAAAAGTAACGATGTTATTCTTAGAAGATTTTTTGCAATTGTATATATTCTTATAAAATGTCATATATATATTAAAAATATACCAAACTGTAAAAGAGCAGTATCTAAGTCTAAGTCATTTTCATTTGAATTTAGGAATAACATATTAATTTTAGATTATATGAAATTTTGGTGTAGTATAGCATTCATTTAGATTTTATTGAGCCCTGAAAAATAAACGAACAGTCAAATTGTGTTTAATCATAAAGAAAAAAATGTTTGCCTCATAGGTCACTTGGAAATTTATGGACATTTCAGAAAGACTCAAAAACACACATATTAGACAATTATTTAATACAGTACAGTCTCAAGTAAAAAGTATAATGAATGTGCCCATAACGATGGAATTGTATTTAGATTAAACGTTTGATCATTCTCAAATAATATAGTGATTTTAAAGGTTCATATTCATATGCACTGTTCAATTACGTTAAATATATACACAAAATTTCAAAAATTATTTTTTTTAATAAGTTTTATTAATAATATAATAAGAATAAAGAGTTTTAATCCTATTTTTATTATGTTTTTGAAACATAGGAGAAATATGAATGGCCAGACTTACGTAATTAGCATAAAGTATTTTATCAGTGTCAGATGAAGCCATAACGCAAGAATTATATATTTGTCAATTATATTATAAACTCTAATATACCTTAATATTTTTTTCGACCTTAATTTGGCTGTATATGAAATTGGTCCACCGTTAACTTTATATTAAAAGTAATTTTCGATTGAGTAACTTCAGTAATTTTGTATCAGCCTCATGTTAAGCATGACACAATAAAGATGTCTATTTTTTCGAGTAAATTTAGATTAACATCTAGTAACGTCCAGAAATTAACACCCGTCCTCTTTTTGTCATGTGGAAGACATTAAAATTACGATCAAAGATGAGATTTATCCTTTGTTTAGAAATGGGAAGTTTTTCAACATAATGAACAGAAATTTTATATTTAGGGTAACGAAGTATTCTAGATCGAATGAAAATGTATAAAATGGGAGTAACTTTTGAAATTTTCAGAATTCAATTTATTTAATAAACTACCCCTAATAAATAAGTTTACACCAGACTTATAAAAAAAATCGTAAACCATTTACTTTGGTTCAAACCACAATGTTCTACAAATTTTAAAACCGTAGATGTAGCTATTTTTCAGATCATTTGTTGTTGTTGCGTACTGTACGTTGCATCATCCATTGAAAGTCATCTTTCTATAAGAGTAGTAGAAACATTGAAATTTAGACATTTAAAGCAGGCCTTATGTATTATTTCACACTTATAATTAATTTTTTTAAATGACATTAAAAATTTCCTACAACTAAGCTCTTAAATTCTTTAGTTAAATTTTTGTTTTCAACTTTTCTTGTTATAATTACTATTTACAATTCCTGTTTAATAATATAACTGCATGTTTAGAGAATTCTCAAATAATTTTTTTATTTAAAACGCAATTCAACTAGTGCAAATATTATTATAACAAAGTAGAATAAATTAAATACAATTAATAAATAGATAAGTAGTTTAAAACTATAGTTAAACAATGGAAATTATTTAAATGAAGTTCTTTACTACAAAACATATTTCAATAGCATGTAAAGAAGTATAAAACAAATTTGAAAACTACTTGTTCTTAAAACTTATGTCAATAATTCTGATAAAACCTTAAATTTTTTTAGTTCTGATATTTTCTTGCACACTCAAAAGATCAAGTTTCAATTATTATTCATTCAATGAAAAATTCCAGTTCCTCCATAAATAATTGGAGGTTAATTTTTTTATCCGGTTCCATCAGCTTCACATAATCTAATCTCTTTTTTTTTATTCTGATTTTGTTGAAGAAAACTAAATTAATCTTACTAATTAGGATTCTTTCCCGATCACTTAAAATTGTACCCCATTTAAAGGAATATAAAAAAATGAGCGATGACTTAAAATAAAGCAGTAGTTTTCAAGACTACCTAATTAGTGATTCTCCCTAATTAAAA
This sequence comes from Linyphia triangularis, assembly GCA_963978545.1. Lineage (NCBI taxonomy): Eukaryota > Metazoa > Arthropoda > Arachnida > Araneae > Linyphiidae > Linyphia > Linyphia triangularis. The sequence continues at coordinate 53,755,520 of OZ021722.1, read as the reverse complement.
CTTTTTATTAATTCCCCAAATATCTGTAGTCGTATTTTATTTAATGGCAATTTAAATGTAAGGGATAAAATATCACTAATTATAAACATTATTTTATGTAAAATAACGATGAATTTAAGTGGCATATTTCTAAAATATTTATAAAATATGAAGTTTATAATATGCTAATAATAATATGTTTAAAATGTTTAATATATGATACAAAAATATTAATATATTTTAAGAAAAATAAACCTTTTTCCTCTTTGTTAGGTAAAAGGATTTCACAAGTGAATTTATACAATTAATGTTTTAATTAATTCTACTTAATATAGTTAGATAGGCAGTAATTGAAGATTTTTTGAAGGAAAACTACACAATGGCTTTAATGTGCAATGATATCGTTTGAACAAGATCTATGTGATGGAAAGATTGTTTTCTGTGAGGTCTGTAAAGGTGAAACTTTCCTGCATCTGCAGCTCAAACCAGAGATAATTTAAAAAAAAAAAACCTTCAAATTAGCAACAAAACAATTGACGAAATACTATATCTCACAAGATTTGCCAAAATTTTAATAAGCCGGCCAGATGAACTTGGAAAGACATCGGAGATATCAATATATTTAGAAATAAATAAAATTAGGTGAATTAAAATTGAAAATTAAAAAAAAAGTGAGTAATATATAACTGAATAAAACCTTTTAATTAAGTAAACTTTGATATAAATATTGATTAACTATTTTTTAAAAAATTTCTAATATAGTTTTTCATCAACAGATATTTTATTACTTACATTACTCAATTCTCTCATTTTATATATATTAAGTTCAAATTTAGTTTAATTCGAAGACCTGGTATATATATATATATTATTTCTACAAAAATTCAATTTAAGGTTTAAGTAATTGGTACTTATATAGTTAATAATTAATTTTACTATTTATTTGAACCAATTTGAGTTTTTATTTTAGTCAGGTTTAACTTAAAAAGTCGTCGGCTAATACAAAAATAAACAGGAAAATACAAGAAGTTTTCTATAATGGTTCGGTTTCACTTCCGACGCGAAAACATAGTAAAATTTTACTTTTTAAAACACCCTTTAGTTTATAAAAAAACAAACACTTTTTTTAAAGTAATAAATAAAATGAACAAAACTCGAATGGAAATGTTATTCTTTTATTGAAACATTTTACAAACATTTTACTTAAAAATAATCAGTTTCCAAAGTTTAAAAAAATAACAAAGAAAAAATATCTTATCATAATACATACTTCTACCATACGACCAAACCAAAATAAAGGCACGTGACCCTTTAAAATTCACAGTTTATCCGAATCAATATTTTAATATCAGACTGCAAGCATAAAGCATATTTCTTTTTTCTATCGCTTAAAACTAAAATCTGAAGCTTCCTTTATGAGTGGGAATTTCCTCCCTTTTTTCTACTATCGACTACCAACAAAAGAACGGAGGGAAAATCGTTGCTTGTGAGCAGGAAAAGAACTTTCAGTGTTAACCTGCGTATCCTTCCTCCTTACCAAATGTCGCCCGAGGATAGAAATCATCGATTTTCTATCGTAAAGGGGTCAGGCCAATTTATTCAACTGATTTTGCAATAGTCACAATGCTCTCTTTCTAGTTAATTAACATTCTGTTAGAAATTGTTTTAGCCTTCACGTACATATTAATAGATCAAAGTTATTCTGAAATATCAGTTTTGGGCTACGGTGGGATGTGAAAATAAAGGGTTTATAATTATTTTTTTATTTAAATACCTGCATGAAGAAAATAATTAATGACTATTAAATTGAAATCTCTCTTTTTTTTTTTTTTTTTTTTTTTTTTTTTATCTTGAATAAAATATAACTTTTTAATTTTTCTTTATTTTTCGGGTAAAAAAAATCTTTTTTATCCAAAAATATGAAATTCCTTGAAAATACTTTATCTTGTATTCGGAATAGGTCAATTTAATTTTTTCAAAAATCAAATGACTCCTTTTTAAAATGATACACAATACATTAAACATAAGAATCAAACTGGATAATGTATGGTTTAAATAAACCTTACTTTAAAATGATAAATATCCAATCAGTTGGACTAGTCTTGTCTTATTATTTTTAAAACTTTGTAATTTAATTTTATAATTTCTCAATAAGTTCATGAACAATTTTTTTTTAGAAAATTACCCTTAGGTTTCGATATTTCCAAAACAAGAATACAATACAAAAAGTAATGATCAAAAAATTCAGAAAACTCGTATTAAAATGTACTTAAAATGGGTTAATTGACCATAAATATATTTGAAGCTTTCTATTCCAAAAATATTATTCAAAGTGAACATGTTTTCTTCATACGTTTAATACTCTTCATGCCACTTCTATTATTCTTCTTATTATCAATATACATTTAAGCACCAAATATGTCAATTTTTAATAAATTATTGTTAAAATTTTTAGAAACGTCTTTAAAAAAAAATTAAAAAAAATAAAAAAATAGGTAAATTGAAATTTACTGTTAAATACGCAATGATATTATTATAAATTTAGTTGGTGAAATTAAATCACAAAATGTATTGCGACGTTGGTAATATCCAATTTATTGTTTAATACTGTAGTTCCGACTGATGAGTTTTAAGAAACTAGTAACTGTATTTTGTTAGATAAAGAGTCAAGTAACAAATATACACGATATGCATATTTTTTATTTATTAACATCTTGTTTAACCATTCAACAAAATTTAAATTGATGGTTTTTAAAAAATATTTTTTATTGCAGGTTTATAATCTTATAAACTGATTATTTAGCATAGGACAGAGGGGCAATTTAAAATACAGGCAACTAATCTGAAATGTAATCTCTTTTAGATCAATATCAATGCCACAGATCTAATATTTCACTCAACTAACCTTGGTTTTCTTTCAAACGCAATTTTTTTTTAACGTTTTAACGTAATTATGATAAAGATAACCCATTACAGACAGCGTTGAATTTATATGTAACAATTGGTCAGCTATTTGGAAAACAAATCTTTGAACAAAACCAACATCCTCCTCACCTCAGATTCCTTTAACATATTCATTGATTTTCTATAGTAAATTGGACTCAGACAATATATTCGGCTGATTTTGCAGCACTTTGAATCATTTACATCGGTCCCTTTCTCATTAATTAATGTTTCGGAATAAATGGTCGTAGCTTTTCACTAAGTTACAAATGGGAGAATATATTCCAAAACGTCTACTACCATGTGATTTATTCTGAGCGTGTGTCGAAAACGGTAAACGTTGACGTTCTAATCCGGGACGAATATTTTGCGAATGCTTAGTCTCATTCTGTTCCATTTATAAATAGCGATTATTCCACGTTGGCTATCTTCTGTGAATAGTATGTCAATATTAAAGCAAGGCAGTCCATCCTTAGAAGGCAGTAAGTAAATGGAAAGATTCGAATGGATGAAGACTCTATTTAATGGCTCATCGAACACTACATTAGAACTATTTTACTTGGAGGGATGTTGGAGGTTGCTATTGCCTTATTCAATGTCTAGTTCTTGTGTTTAAATACATATTTAATTATACATAAAAATTATACTTGCTTCTAATACATTATAATTACATGATATTGTTGCACAAATTGTCTGTATATAGTGTAAATAGTGACGTATTATTTTAAAATTCTATTGTAATTTATTTTTATCTTATTTTATTTATTAACAGCGATTATACAGGTTAGAAAACGGTGGCAACACCTAAAGCAATCGAGAAATTTCGAAATGTTTCTTTTTCAATGAATTGGCTGGAAATTTCGGGAATGTTCTCACGCGCCTGCTATATAAAGACCGGAGATAGGGAAAGTTTTCAGATTGACTTCGGACTTTAATGAAAGCTGTTCTCTTTGTTTACCTATTGGAGTGAGCTTGTATAATCGCTGTATTCGAAGTTGTTTTTGTTGAAGCTTGAGATTGATTATACTGTTGTCTTTGAATAAATTTTGTGCCTGTGAAGAGTGAATAAATAGCAGTTTCATTTTAAAAACTGTGCCATCATTGCCTCAGTGGAAAAATTCATAACAATATATATTCTCATTAACTGTAGCTTATTTCTTTGTGTAAATTTATAATTTTGCTGTCAAAACTAAAAAGGATTAATAATTAGTTTCGAAATAGCTTTAGTTTTTTAAAGAGAGGTAAATAGGGCAACATATGTTTTCGTAATATAAATAGGACACTAGTGTTAAATTATCTTCCTACGAATTGTTAACTTGTTTGATGCCAAAAATACTATTGCACTAAACGAATGCATCGGACGAAGTAAATGAAAAATAAAAAAATTTTAACAAAGGAAACAAAAAATATTTTTATCATCAATTTTTTTATCATTTGTTTATTGATGTTTTATTATTACATAAAAAAATTATTAAAAAAAAATAAATTAAAATTGACAAAGTTATGAGCAGTCAAAGTGGGGGGGGGGGGGTAAAAAAAAAGAGGGTGTCCTGGCGTGCATTATTCCAACCCTCCTGGTGATCTGAAACATAAAAAACAGACGGATTCTTAATCATTATAGATGCCGCTATCGTATAACCCTTGGATAAGTTTAAAAAAAAAAAAAAAAATTTTAAATGGCGGCAGTTTGAATTTTTTTTTTTCATATTTTTTTAACAATTCCGAATTTTTTAAAAATACTAAATGAGAAGTTATAGTTTTGGGCAGGGTTCACGAGATGAAGCGATGTATAGAGAACATCCTCTCCAAATTTGAAGTAAATCAGTTCATTAGAACTCGAGATATCCTTACCGCCAGCTCGAAAAAAGTAGTTCCGAGAAAAACGCGTTCAAAGTTTTGAGACAAGTTTTCGACAATTTTACTTATAGAATGGTACAGAATACTTACATATTTTTAATCGGCGATTCCTGCTCCATATAAGAATCCTTCCTCTACTTCAAAATGCTCATTAATGACACAAGTAGGGACTCGTGAACGCCTACCGTCTTTTGTTAACTTGTAGCGGTCGGACCGGAACCGATGCCACGTCACTAAAACGGCTATAACTCATGAAATAATAGGAATTTTGAAAAATCCTTTTAATGATGAAATATATTTAATGATGAAATATATTTTTGAATATCTAAACTTTGAAAATATGAAGAAAAAAAAATTCGATTTTTTCAAAATTCTACAAAGGATTAAGCCTTAAGACAATGACGAACATTGGAGGCACTGTCTTCTTGGTTTGGACGTGGCAATGAATCAAATTGAATTTTCTTCTGATTCTTATCATATCATTTTCTAATTTTTATATCTTCTCATTTTTATGATCTTCACATTCTTTTTATCTTCATATTCTTATCATTTTTATTATCTACTCATTTTTATTATCTTCTCATTGTTTTTATCTTCATATTTTTGCTATCTTCAATTTTTTTTATCACTTCTCCAGTGGCATAAAACACTGGTAAATATCTTTCGACATTGGCCCATCCCGATGTAGACCTTTGTAACCCGTCCATTGTTACTGCTCTTGACCAATATCGCCCAATTCTGGATGAAATAGTACCTGAAGTTTTGGAATGTTGATGTATAGTTTGGAATTAGAAATATTTTATTTATAAGATAAGGCGGATGGATAAAAAATAAATTTTATTTATAAGAAAAAACGAATTCTTAAAAAATATGTTTTGTGATGTTTTTGACATGCTTATTTTTAAAAATATCTTGCATTTTGGAACGATGGTCGAGTTTCGGCGCCAGGATTGACCAATCTTCCAGATCACATGTCTTCAACATTAGCCAATACTGCTTTGCTACTTGGGTTCTAATAGTATAAACAAAATTAAATTTACTTTTAATTTTAAAATACAGATATCGTTTTTCTTGATAGTAATAGTATAATAGTTTTACACTCTAAATTTTATTTAAAAATTATATTACATTGCTCCATTCGCTACAGGGCATATTGTGTGACTGGTAGCAGAATGTCTCATGGTTGGTTGGTTGGGTTTTGTGGCGCAAAAGCTACACAAGGGCCATACTGCGCCAACAGAATGTCGCGTGACAATTCTTACCTGAACACGTGCCCTGCAGTCTCTCCTCGAAGTAAGTTAAGAACATAACAGATAGTTTCGAGTCGGATGGCTGCCAGCCCTGTGGAATTTTTGGAGTTTTCTTCCATTCAAGACGAAAGCTTGGGTAAAGATCCTTTTGAAAGGCCTTCCAGAAATCATTATTATTCCCTCCGCTCTCCCCACTCTTTTCCATCAAACCGATAGCTTTCTAAAGTGTTTCAGCTCAGCAGAACCTTTGTGTAGCGCTTACTCAATCCGCATTCCAATAAATAAAATATTATAATTTTTTTTTAATACTTTATTTAGTAAATATTTATTTTTCCCACCTAAGTTTCATAATTATTGAAATTGGTTATGAATGGATTTATTTTAATGAAACATTTCATTTTATTAATTAACATTAATTTAAATAATAACTAACAAAACGTGTTTTTTTTTCGATCGACAGCTTAGTAAAAAGAGTACTGTCTACTACAACAGTGATGAAATGTATGATATATCTAGACTTTGAAATTAGTTTGTAAATGAAGCAAAAGTAATTTTATCGAAGTTATTATCCTTTTCACATTTAAAGCACTTACTGCTTCAAATAATTGTTTAATGAAAGTTAATACTAATGATAATTAAACTCATTTTTTATAAGTTGACTTAGAAAATGAGATTTTGTGTGGGCTTTTTTTCAAGTTGTAACAATATATGTAATTTCTATATGATTTTGCCAAGAATCACAAGAAGAGATTAATTTTTATAGCAATTTGGAACTGTTTTCATGAAAGATGTTTATGAAAGCCAATTTTTAAGAAAACTATTACGTTCATAACTGACCTTCTAGTTTTAATATATATTCCAAATACATCACACTTACCTTGCGATAAAACTCGCTACTAAAGAACAAAAATCATTCCACTGAAACTCTTTCAGGAAACAGTATAAAACGACAATTACTTTTAATATCCCCCAAAAACTTTTTGGGGGAAATTATTATCGTAGAACCATCGTCACCCCTAATATTTTTATGCGCGATAATACCACGATAGAAAAATGAACAGTTTGGAACAGCACTGACAAGAGGGATCTGAAATCTTTTTCAAAAGAAAATGGTTATAAAAGACTTTGTGCGATTGCTTTTCCATCCCCCATGTTCTTTCCAATTAATCACCAGGGACCTTGTTTGTCGAGTGTCATCGTCCCAGTCACAAACACACACAGTCATGGATGAATTTTCATCCCTTCTTCGCAAAAGGAAATCGATGCACTTTGGTATTCTTCTCGAGGGATTCGCATTTGACTTTTCTCCCACAAAAGCCGGTCGGATATTATGTTCTTTTTATGGCTTTTCTGTTCTTCCCTCATGAAACATCTGGTTCAGAATTAAATCTCAAAGGATTGGAATATTTTTCTCTGTGGAAGTTTGATTTTTTTTTCCCCTCTAGGAAAAGAAACGGGTATTTTTGGTGATGTGAAAAGTACGTTTAGTAAAAGGAAGTATGGGTTAAACATGAGGTAACAGCAATAAACTGTGCGTGTGTTATTATACATAAAGAGAGTTCAATTGATAACACGGCTGTATTAAACACATTTGGTTATAAAGTATGCAAATAGCAATTTGATATTACAAAATAAGCATCGACCTGAAATACGCGAAATAGATAAATATCCGTGCAACAGTTCCCTTTGTGCTCATTAAAGCTTGGCGTCCACTATCGCTAAGCAGAGCAGAGCAAATCAGAGCGGAGTGGATTAGAGCCATTTACAAGGCTGTCAACGTCCATTGTAGCTCAAGACTCGTGCTATAGTAGACATTGGCAGCCTTGTAATTGGCTCTAATCCACTCCGCTCTGATCTACTCTGCTTAGCAATAGTGGACGCCAAGCTTAACGACACAATTCAAGTACAATCAGTAACAAATGGATTACCATATTGGTTAAATTGGTAAAATATTTCCGAACTGAAGAAATTTTATTTTTGTGATTTATGTACACTGTTAAAAAAATTTGTCCACCATGCACCAAAATTTGGTTCCCATTTAGCTGCCACCAACATTTGGTGCTTAGTTTCGCGATTTAGTGGTGCTTACGGTCCGAGGTTGCACCATTAAATCGTGAAACTAAGCACCAAATGTTGGTGGCAGCTAAATGGGAACCAATTTTTGGTGCAAGGTGGAACAAAATTTTTAACAGTGTATATGTTAAATGATCTTTAGGTAAAAGTCAGTTTTTATATCTCATTTATTGCTAAAATTAAAAAAAAAAAAAAAAAAAAAAAAAAAAATTATTATTATTATTAGTTTTAGAAAAAATTATTAATTGGCAGATAAATATATTAAATTAATTTTCAGTTGCCTTATAAATGATTTTGACTTTAATTATGGGAGACATGGGGATTGTTTTTATCATAACAAATCTATATATATAATTCTCTTGCGTGCCGCCCAAATTCAGCTGTATTTCTGTGAGCAGAATGGCAACGACTTCAAACAACCAATCACAAATCTTTTAAATGTGCTTTGTGCACGAATTTCCAAATTCAACAATCCAGCTAATCACAATATATCTTTTGAAATTTGACTTCTGGCAGTAGCCATCAACTTGAATTCGCTATATTTTGTTTTCTTATTACTGATACAAATTATTGCATATTTAAACCGTATTGATTTAATATTTACGTTGATGCTGGAATAAATAGATGGAAGATGTGTACATTTCTTTTGGATCAAAATTCTATATAAACCAGGTTTTTTCGAAAAATTTTCTGTTAAAATTCCAAGTAGGATACGGATTCTGCACCAAGAATTACGCCAACAAATGTCAGCCGACGCCCTTTTATTTGAAAGTGACATATTTATTTTGACAAGTGAATTGCATATAGTTGCCATAATTTGGCGCGGTTTTATACAAACAATTCTTGGTGCAGAATCCGTACCGAACTTTAAACTTTTATCCATATTTATATGTGAACGTTTTCCGTATATATATATATATACCGATAAAAACTGAGCACGGAATTTCCATTAAGAGTATTAGGGTTTCTATGTTGAAAATTCACAGTAGATTGAATAAAAATTTCAGCATTCCGGATAAATCACAATTTTTTTAAAAATAACTTTTTGTAATAATATACTCATTCAGGTTATGATTTACAGTACCTACTGTGCCTTTTGGCGAAAAAGTCGCCAAAATGAAAATAAAGCTGAAAAGCTGTGTTGCCAATTCCAAAGGGCGTTATAACGGCGTGTTGTCAAATCCAAAAGGTGACTAGGGTTCCCAGAAAAACCAAGTCGAGGGGTTCCCACATTCGGACCAAATCAAAAACTTTCAAAGAGTCACCAACATTCACCGAATAATAAATTTGAGCCGATATTTCTTTCTAATCAAAGCAAATTCAGCCATTACGCAATTACATAACTTAAAAATTATCAAAATAAAGAATGCCCCCCCTCCCAAACCTTCGAAATCTCAAATGAAATTAAAATTATTCTTGTCAAGCTTGATTTTCAAAAAATTACGGTCGATTGAGCTTTCCGGTTGATTGAATGCCGGATTATTGGCCTTTTACTGTATTATTTTTTAAGTATCACAAAAAGAGTATCGAAGTAGAATAGGACCCCATTGGCGACATTTTGCTTGGTGACTACAAGAAAGCTCCAAACAAAACTCGCCAATGGTATTTTGATTGTTTACCGTAACCGTTCAAACACTCAATTGTTGGGCCAAAACAAATTATAACCACCAAAACTGCAAGGGATGCCAGATTGAAACCCACGGGACATCGTGTAGGAAGAAAGGGTAGCCAAAGCGTAAAAAAGCGCCAATCCGATCAGTTCAAACCGGGAAAAGTCGTCAATGGGGTCCTATACGGCTTCTGTTCACAAAAAAGAGTATGCAAACATATAATTACTTATATTGCTGCTTTAAGAAATTTCGATCTACAACTTTAATTATTTTGGCATTTCATGCGAAACCAATCCGTATATTTGAATTGTTCGTTGAAATACCTGATATTTTTAAGATATGTGCATGAAACTGTTTATTTTTATTGCTTTCCAAAAACGTTTTACGACGTTGCCCCACTGTTCCTTCTTAAAGCGTCTCACATAAGCAGTAGGATATTGATGTCGCAAGTATTGTAGCTCATCATAAATAATCTAATTTTTTCAGTTTCATGGCACAATATCACTCTTCAAGATTTTTCTTGATTATGCAAATGAAATAGCTTTTTTGCTACGGCATATTTTAAATGTCTCATTTTGAAGCGACCGAAGCTAGCCTTGTTCTTTTCGCGAACCAAAGGGAATTTCATAGCTATCCCGGGGTTTGTCGAGCAATGGGTGGATCCCCTAGTCCTATTTAAATCCTTTATAATATCTTCGATTTTGTGTGTTTGTGGCTGTCATGCAAATACTAATTAATCCACTTGCCATCGTCCAATCAGGCTGAAACTTGTCAGATAGATTTGTTGTCGATAAAAAGGTATCAAATAAAGTTTTGCGTCTGTCGCTGTTAATAAAAGGTCACTTTTATCCATTCTTCTACTATCTCTTCTGAATACAGTGGTGGAAATTCAATTAAGAACAGTCAGTCTTTTAGCGGTAATTTCTTCATTATGAGTTCAAACTTATTTAATATTAAGCAGTATTCATGCTAAGCATAATACATAATATGCACAAAACTAATTTGATACATTTTAATTAACAAAAAAATAAATCTATATTTTAGTTTTTAGGTATGGAAATTGAATTAAGAACAAAAACATTTAATAATCAGTAAAACCACCTTTTTCCATCAAAACTTGCTTGATTCTATCTTTCATCGATAAAACAAGTTTTTGAATATACTTCTAAACAATCAGTTCCCACTTTTCTTTTATGAAGATTTCAATTCTGCAACCGAATTATACTGTCTGCCACTGTCATAAATCAAACGAACTAACAGACCCTAAACATTTTCTATAGGATTTATATCCGGGCTATTTATTAGGCGGGTGATCTAAGAGGACAATATTCTGTTCTCCAAACCAGCGTTTCGTCTCATTTGAGGTGTGAATGCTCGCATTGTCCAGCATTAAGAAAAAGTGCATTCCTTTATTTTGCCTTGCAAACGGAAGCAACGAGTTTTCTAACAGTAAACTATAGTCTAATGAGTTTTGTCGAAATTTTAAGAAAACAATTTCACTTTTCCATCATATGAAATCGATTCTCATTCTCAAACCATCAAACTCTCGCCACCAAAGTTTCTGCTGAATGTTAATTTGGGTTCTGTGCGTAAATCCCTCCAATAATAATGCAAACCGTCTGGTCCATCTAAATTGAATTTTTTGTATCAGAAAATATTACTTTTTTCACTTTTCTCTCATTTCCATACACTTATCACAATATTGAAATCGCGTAGCCTTATAAAGCAGAGATAACTTCGGAGCAGATTTCATCTTTGACCATTTCAAGTTCTCTGATGATTGTAAAATTTGTAGGACTCTTCTTGAGGTAACAGGAAGGGATAAATCTGTTACAATCTGATTTGAGCTACACCCACTTTTTGAAGCAAGTCGTACTATCCTTTTTTGATCTTGCACGGTTAAACGCGGATTCCCTTTTCTATTGAAGTGTTTTCCATAATTACTAGAATCTTTCTTGTACTTGCGTATAACACTTCCAGATCTTTTTATAAGTTTAATTATGCCCGTAATAGATTTACCGCAATTTAAGTACGTATTAATTTGTATTTTTTCGGCATTAGACAACAGCGATCTTTTACCCATAGTGAACACTGTCTGACTTAAACTAATTGCTTACTGCTATAGATCAATTTTTTTTTTCGTTTACAGAGCATGTTAGTACCCCCACATATTGTTTAATTTTGTAATTAGTGAATAGTATCAACATTTTACTTTAAAAACAAACAAAAGTTCTTAATTTAGCTTCCATATCTAAAAACTAAAATATTGAATTATATTTTTGCTAATTAAAATGTATAAAATTTGTTATGAGCATATCATGTATTATGCTTAGCATGAATACTGTTTAAAATTTTAATAAGTTTGAACAAATAAAAAAGAAATTATCGCAAAAAACCTGCCTTTTCTTAATTGAATTTCCACCTTACTTATAAACCAACTTGCCATATCCAATCAAGCTGAGATTTGACAGATTCGTTGTCGATAAGAATTGCATTCTAGTATGTTTTGGGACTGACACACACATGCAACTTTCACATACATATATATTGCCTTACCTTAGACTTGCCAGTTTTTACTCACCTCCTATTATCCAGATAATTCAAACATGCTCAATTTGGCGAAATGTGTGAAAGCTTCCCCTATTAAGGTTGACGAGGCAAAAGCATCGAGCCAATCGATCTGAATCTTGGCAAATAGATTCGTGGTGGATGAGTATAGTATTCAATCAAGATTTGAAGACAAAAAAGAAGTTAGTTAATATTTCGGATTGGATCTTTTTTCATAGAGGTCAAACACTATGAAAATCCATATGAACTCAATAAGTAGCAATTGCACATAAATATTGTATTGTATATCAAAAGTTTATACTAAAAACTTTGTTTGTATAGGTTATATTATTTTCAAAATCCAATTTAGTTCAATTCAATTCAAGCAAATCCATCCCATACTTTACTATCTATTGTTTTTCGCTACGTCGTAAACTATTTCTGGGCTTTCTATGTAATACAAAACTTACCAATACCTCGTAATGAAATTCTCCTTTTCTGATAAGCAATAAAACCAATTAGATTTCGATAGAAATAAGAGAAAATCTAAACATCAATTTATCGCTCAGGTTTATAAATATAAAAGCAAACCAATATTTCTCTTGCTGGAACACGCAGACCGGATGCAGGTAGCTTCAGACACTCCTCCATTGATTTCCATAATAAGCTTTCTCTAAGTTTTAATTCCTGTATCTGTTTGAAGAGAAGCATCTTAACTTTACCTCCCAATTTCCTTGCTAATTAATGCTCCAAATACATTGTACCTTGGGATGCAATAAATATCCAAGAGATCCCATTTCAGATTGGGGGATGCGAATGTAAAAAGGTGGGTGTTTATTCATTAACGTCAAGCCTGCCTCTTCCTTCTAATACGGCCGGCCGATTACTGTTTAATAATAACCGAATGGCGTTCAAGGATTGGAAGATAATAGGATTATTTCTTATCGCTTTCTTCCCGCTACCTTTTGCCTTCACAGTTAGCTTTGTTTTTATAGTTGCTGAGAGTGTGGGGATTATGAGTGCTATGAATGAAAGTATGCTTTTTTCTTTCTTTCGAAGAAGTTATGTACTTAGTGTTCAAAGTACCGTTTATAAGTAATTTGGGTGGAAAGAGTACATTCTGAAGATGTTAGGCTGATGTTTAAGAGGCGTTTATGTGTTCTTGCGCTTCAGGTTGAAATAAATCTATTTCATATTCTGACTGGTTTGAGGGTAATGTTTTTCTTTCAGTAAATTGTCGAGCTATGATTAATCCTAGTATATAAACACAACGTCACATAAACTAGGACGTATAGTTATTAATCCACACATTTTATTTTAAATTATATTATAGGGTCAAACATTTAAAGAAATCAAGAATTAATATTAAAATTATGCGACAAATATGACTGAAAACATTGGTTATAGATTTATTCTCAATATACTATTTAGCATGTGGATTTAATCTTCAAGAAGATTATTTGGCTATTATTTGAAGACTGTGCTTATTTATAGTAGAACCAATCTTTATGATTTAAGTATCAATAACAGTGAGCATATATTTCTTCTGTCTTCTGTTCAAGAACAAAATACTTTTCCACAAACTTTATGTATTTCCACTAACTATTGACGACTTTTCTTATCATTAATTTTTTATTGTAAAAATATAATTTCGTGAACTATTTTGAACTTATCAACTGGTACTTGCTAACAAGTAAATTGTAGTTTAATTTTAGTAAAGGAAAACTGCTTGATTCCATTGAAAACATACTTGATTCTATTGTTCATGACAAAACACACTGTCATAGATAAAAAAAGAAATGTAATCACATTGTCAAACAATTGACAATACAATGAACACAACCTATTAAATAAAAAAAAGAAAGAAATGCTTCATAATTTAAAACAAACATACTGTCTATTAAAGTACATATGGCGATAGAACAACTTAAAGATACCAAAACTCTCAAATATGAAGAAAAACATTGCGACAAATCCTTTCAAACACAATTGTAATAGAAAACTTATTTTTACAGAAATGAATGAGGGTCATCTTGATATGGATAGAATGGATATCCAAGAGTAAACCAAGAAAAGAAAAGCCTCTTATGGACACTCACACTTCTTGGATTTCATGTCTTTGTACTGAGATCCGTTTTCTTGAATTTTTTAGCCTAGAGCAAAAACCTTATCAATACCATTGTTCTGAAAAAAATTACGGGAAATAGCAACATGAAGCGAAGTACCAATTTTGTTAAAATAGGAAATATACGACATACGACATGAGTTATTTATCGGATGTAATTTAATGACAAAATGTAATGATTGCCATCGTAACTAAATATAAAAGTCTTCGTTTCCCATGTTTCCGTAACTTTCCCCATATTATAATTTTCAGAAGTGTTGAATAATAAATCAAACAGATTTGAATACGATCTCCCAGGGAAAAAAAATCTAGCATTGAAATGACATAACAGTGAGAGACAGGAAGAATAAAAAAGTTGTATTTTGGATGGTCAGGCATGGAATTTTAAATGCATCGGGTTTGCAAAATTAGTTACAATATTGAAATGTGGTGCCAAATTGTTGTAAAACCTCAATATAGTAGAATATTTATCACTTCTCTCACGATGAAAAAAGACCCTATGATTTATTTACTAGAAAGTGCAATCCATTGGCTTAATGTTGTGGTTTTGCGAGACACACGGATGGATTTTTAGTATATAATTTGCACCAATTTTGTTTATTGACAAATATGTCCAAATGAATATGGGCTTTATAAGTAAACCATGTAATGTCATTATCAATTTTTTTCCCATCGATCAAATTCCCAAACCGGTGTATTTAAAATTCTACATCAGTCGATCTAACATAACACTTGTCTCTTCTTTTTACCTCTCTTTGTTTCACATTTTTATCATTTCAAGGTTAGGCCTTTCTGAAAAATCTTGTAAGTATTATAAGTTCTAACTGAAAGACCTTATTACTATTAAAAGTTCTGCCTACGTTTTCAATTATTCTGACTACCATAATTATTTTAAAACATATATCATCCAATTGGAGGAATTTATTTTTGCTAAAATATTCAAATTAATGTAGTTTAAGCATAATTTGTAGACGTTCTAAGATACAAAATGCGATATACAGGTTGGTAAAAAAAAAAAAAAAAAAAAAAAAACTTTGCCGACATATGGATTTGCCGACAAATTGAGATGAGATTTCGGGTATAGTTATTCAGAGGTACGAGTTTGAGATTCTTTGAATGTCAACAAAATGGCTCTCACGGTTACGCATTTATGAGCATTTTATGACAGGAAAAAGTAGGTGTTGCAATTCGAAAGTTTCGAGTTTCTGCAAATATAACCGTAACCGGGAGTGCCATTTTACAGCCATTCACATAATCTCGAGCTGATACCTCTGAATAACTGTACCTGAAATCTCATCTTGATGTGTTGAACCGAACGGTCGCTAAAAGTCCATATATCAGCAAAGTTTCTTTGTGACCACTCTGTATTTAAAAAGAATTTTAAGTTTGTTGACGTGATCAAGCACATACTAGCTCATAAGTGTATTGCTTAAATTAATTACACATTTTTGACAAAGCGCTATGTGTAGGAAGAATGTCTTATAAATAAAACTAAAATTTTTAGGAATTTAAACTTTTAAACCTATCAGATATTGTTTGTCATTTTTTTATAGTGTAAATAAATTTTGGGGGCACAATAGCTTTGGACGATATATATCAGTTATGTTTTACACATAAACACTTGTATTTTTACCCCTATTAAACTTGTAGTGCTTGAAATTAAGGGGATATAGATATAAAAATTTATAGGGACTTGTGAGAGCGATACTGAAAAGTAAATATGTTGTGATGCCTCAGCTTTTCTTTCAATGAATAAATTCACTGTTTCCGTCCTTCAAAAACTTTCATGGAATATGAAGTTTAGAATATTTGATGAAGTTTTAAACTTCTTGCTAAAAAAATAGATTTGTAAATAATTTCAAATCTAAACAAAGTTGTGTTATTTGCGTTTTTCTTAATATTAATGAAATTGGAATACATGATATGAAAATTCTGCCATCCTTGAAAGTATTAAAGAGACTGGTATCTCTACTGGTATATTTTCCAATAAGTATTGAAAAGGAGAAAATTTTTACATGCAAAATTAAACTGGAAAAAGTCATTCTGTTTAAAACTGCTATGTATAAAATATTTCGGGAAGTATAAGCTTTCATCTTGTAAATGATTATTTGAAAAGCACAGTCAACATTTATTTTTATGAGGTTTTAAACTCATATTCAAGTTAATTTTTGAAATGTAAATCTAATTATCTAATTAAATATTTAATCTTCATTTCTTTCATTTCTAAATTGTATAACATTAGGTAAAACTCTCAACCATGCAAACAAAAGTTATCAGAATTAATTTCCCAAATGTATTTAAATAATCTATTTCCTCAATTTTTCAGCCGAGTGCTCACTTCAGAACGAATAGCAAATAAACTTGAATAAAATTCACCATTAATTTAAGAACTGTTCGAAAGAAAGAAATTAAAAAAATATTTAATTGCGAAATGAATAATGCCGATTGTTTTCATAATTAATCATTATGACTTTGATGTTCTCACATTCATGCATTACGAGTAATGAGAATAAATATAGTATTCCTCGCATTTACATAATATATTTTGCTTGTTTAATTACCGCTTTTTAACAATAATCTTTGAGTTTTCATCTGAAGTTTAAGCTGTAAAAAATGATAAAAATAAAACTTGATAATTTAAAAATTAAACGTTCCTTTGAAAATACAGCATAATTTAAATTAACTCAAAAACAAATAAATTATTGTGGTAAACAATTCATAACTGAAAATGAAAATATCTTTTTTAAATTACATTTCATACGTTAATTGTGGAATTCTTCATGCATTAACTTGAAGTTTAGTTTAAAATGATTATATTACGGAATGATAATGGAGATGTTTAATAATTTTATTTCTGAATGAACAACTCAGACTTAAAAAGATTATTATAAATTTATAATCATTATTTAGGTATGATGTTTTAAAGGATGAAAAAACTAGGGATAAATATTCCCTTCCAACCTTGATAAGGAATTGATTAGGACAGATTTAGCGATGATTAGAACATGAACGAGTAATAATAAATTATTATCAGGTAAATTATTTTTTGTAAATAATGTTACTCTAACATTATGTATTAATACATTCTAATTTAAGAGAAAAAAGAATGTGTACACTCTACCCTACTAACTATGCATTATTTATTGTTATCAAAATATTAAAACGAACATTGATTTTAATTCCATTGATGCACTATTTCCCTTATGATATAACTGCTCTAAATATGAATAGTGTAAGACGCTTTAAAAACGCACATAATTGTTTTCAATTAGACAATACGTTACATATTTTCTTTCCTTTAGTAAAAGTATTAATAAAAACCAAGATTAACTAAGTTATCACTTTCCAGGTAAATTCATACGTAAACCACCTTATAATTAGAGGCAGTTTTAAGAAACTTTTTATGCATAACATATTCATTTTTTTCTGCTTTTTTTTTTAAATGGGTGTGATTTTTTAAATAAATTTAATTTAAAGATAAGGATTAATATAAATAATAAGGATTAAACAAAATCTTGATCAACTTTATAATGTATTAATGTACCAAAATTTATGTACATATAATTATGTTCCCAAACTAGAGTACCTAATTAATGTAATTATTGAAAAATACAGTTCAAATTATTAGAACAATTGAAAAACAGTAATCAATTAACTCATTTTGACTCTTCGGTGTTTAATAAAAATTCTAAATGTCCTCATAATATAATTTTTCTACTATTTTGACAATCAAAAGTCAGAATAGAGAGAAATCATTGTGGGGTTTCTTCAATTATGGTTAATATAGTTGGAGGTTAAAAACATGTAATGAAAAAACTGTCCAATTAAAAAATTACAACTGATTATGTGTTGCAAAATTGAAAGTTATTAACTCATTTAACTATCATTTAAAAAATTAATTAAAAAGATAAATTTATTTATTTTTGAAACTATATTATTATAATTAATTATTACTATTATTATAACTAAGCTATATTATAATTTTAATTTTTTTAATAATTAGTAAGTTATTTTAGTTGTTTTTAATAATTAATAAGATAAATGATTTTTGAATAATTAATAAAATATAGGAATAATTTTATCACTAATGCATGAAAAACAGATGTTTCAGATTAACATCACTTAAATCCTTAACAATTAATTGAAAACATACGAAATTTTATGATGTTTTCATATGTATATTATCCCTTATGAGAAAAACTTTTACACATTTATTAAAAAATTTCCACAAGTTACAAGGTACTTTCCGTTTTTTCTTTCATCAGTTAGAGCAAAAAGTATAGTCAGCCCTCGGATTTTATTTTTGCCTACTATACACAATCCAAGTTTTTTCTTATTTGTTGAAAGGTTTGTTATTTGTAAAGGAACAAAGCAGATTATTTTTCATAAGAGGTTTATAGAAAGTCCATTGTTATCCCTTGCAAATATCCGAAGCTTTAGAGACATGGCTTCTTAAATGACAAAAGTCTTTATTAAGGCTTCGGACAATTTCTTTATTTTCATACAAGTGGCAATCATCTTTTTGTTATTACGGTTTCCTTAAAGTATGAAATGGAAGACAACACGAAGAGTGCTGTAGCATGTAAAAATGTATTAATGTACTTAAAGAATTCTTAAAAATTCAAGAATATGATATGATATTCATGAGCATCTTTGGAAATTCGTTTTCATTGAAACATTATTCAAGAAACTTATAAAACTTAAACAAAAAATATCCTAAGTACTTATTTAATTTATTTTGATTTGTTAGAAGGTCATACATACAGTAGTATCTAAAAAAGAAATAACACTTTGCATTGTGGTTTCCAATAACATCTATGGTTAAATATTCATGTCTAAAAGTTGAGAATAATTCGTAAAGTATGCAAAAAAGTGCATTCAAGTGGGTGCAGTGGTTCAAGATTACTCATGAATAATAGTAAGGAGAAGGTAAAACATTGTGTATATACACATTATTTTAGTTGCAGCATATAGGAGAGCTTGTCAAAAAAAAAAAAAAAAAACTAGAGAAAAGTTGAAATTAATAATTTCTAAAAACAATGCATTTTGCGGCTTCTCCTCGAAAATACATATATGTTGCATCATAGAGTGACTCTGTCCTTATTAATTCATTTAACTATTTATATTCAATATAGTTTCAGGTTGATTTCAATATTCAAGAACACTGCGCTTTGATTTTCTTAGTTTTGCTTTGTTTGAATTTCCTTAATTTGTGGTTTTATGAGATCCCTAAGTTTTAAAAATTATTGCACCCAATAACTTAGATTTTAACAAGATGCATGTTCCTATCATTATAATTCATGACATATTACCAATAGGTCTGGTAAAAGGTGTTCTTTCACGTGAGCACTCTAATAACCCGATGGAATATGGATATCCAGTAGAGCAGGCCTAAAAACTTTCTTTCGAAATTCATATTGGTATAGTATAGAATGGTTGCTTAATGGTTCTGTTAGAACACATACAAAATTTCGTTCATTTTGTTGAATATCTAGCTACGCTTTTGTTCAATATTTAGCCTCTTATCTTCAAAATGTACATAAATGTTACAAAATCGTACAAGATTGGATGTCTCCTTTACAGACTACCAAATTAGTTAGTTTACTTCACAACTACATCTGATAATTAAATTGATCTAATTATTATTCAGTGTTAAAGAAAAAAAGTTCAAAATGATGACAAAATATTTAATTGTTAATGTAATTAAATTTAGTAATTTAAATATAGTCAATAAAATGTCGAATTTACCTGGAAAATACCGAGAACAAAAACGGATGTCAAAATGTAATTATAAAGGAGAAGTTTAATAATTTAATATTTTTTTCATCCCATTGCTCCCTGGCCTAAAAGAGTAAAATTTCTATTAACAACAGGTCTCTGATAGAACTGATGTCATACAGTTAGAATGCATGCTTCAATTTTTACCTTTTCTTGAGGCGAGGTGCTTCGTCTGTTGGGCTATCTTCTAAAGTTCTTGGAATCGAAGTCTGAAGGAACAATAGTTTGCTTCTCAACATTGATGAATGAGCGTTGTCTTTTTTGCCGCTTTCCCATATTTGGAGGTTAGTTTTCATTGTTTTTTTATGAGATTGTGTTTCCTAGGATATTTTATGTAATTATAGTTTTTACAGTGCAATTATTAAATATACCTTTTATAAACTTTACTGGAATGGTCTTTGAGTACGGTGGTTTTTCAGACTTTGCACAAGCTTATGAATATACATCTGCGATGACGCCGTATGGTATAGATCAGGGGGAAAGGTATAATTCTCGACTCTTTCCGGGATTCTTCCATTTTACAGAGACCTAAGACAAGTATATCGGACGCTTGCTTCTTAATAATAACGCAAATGCGAACAAAGTAGTTAAAAACATAACGGTCTTTACGAAAGGGCATAATATCAATAAGAGCCTAAGTATCATCCGTTTTGATAGAACAGCTATTAATACGGGATAGAAGAGCAGAGTAATACGTTTGTTTGAAAAACAAATAGGAATACCTCTAAAATGGAACATTTGTTTGCTCGATAATTGCCTCTAAGGCATATTGTTCAGGAAGTCGATCGCTGCACATACGGGGAGATTCCTACTTTGGACCTGTTACTTCACATTCACCTAGAACAATGCAGTAGTTAAATTGGAAAAAAAAAATATACTACTCTATCGCTTTTGTAGGCCAAAGATATCCCTAATCTGATCAGAGCAGTGGTCACGATCAGCAATACTTATATCGCCTCTGCTTTGCTGTAAAAGATAGCAATTGCCCTCACCAGTTGGCTAAGAAAATCAGTCACGCATTACGCTAGCTAACGACGGCAAACCGACTGTTTTTGTTAAACATGTACCAATAATCCGTGATATATTTCGTATAATCACAAAATTTGTGAAATCGTATTATCGTAAAGTAGTAGTTGATGCACTAATGTGGTTCGAAATAAAAACAAAGCCAAAGTGTACGGATGGTGACCGACATATTTGGAAGATGGTTGCTATCTCAAGGCAGTTGACTGATCATATCAAGAAAATTACCGATAAAGAGATTTCGAACAAACCATCAGGAAAACATACTAGTGGCAATGTAAATAATTTTTTGATTTTTAATTTGCATATCTTTTGCTTTTGCGATTTTTGAAATGACAAGAAAAGCAGTTAGATATTGAGCACAATTGACAACATTTATATGTGTATTCTAACTGATACATTCAAATTGCATTTTTTTTTCTTTCGTTACTCCTTCAATGTCAAGAATGGTGTGGCTAAATACTGATCAAAATGAATGAAATTGTGTGAGTGTTCTAACTGATCCATTAGGTAACCATTTCAATGCTAAAAAAAACCCCTAAAAACAAAAACAAAAACAACATACAAGTTAAAAAAATTTTTTTTTTAAAGAAACCATGTTTTTTGCCATTAAAAAAAAAATCTATACAAAAAAGTAATTTTCTAAAAAAGAAATTTTTTAAAGAACTTTTTCAATGTCTGAGGGGCGCTATTAGATATTAAGCAAAAATTTTGAAATTTTATGCATTTTAATTGACCCAGCAGGCAACTTTTCCATGCTATACAAATATTGATTTCGAATTTTTTTTTTACCCCTTCTTGAACCACCCTAATATCCACCCGGTAGTTCAATTCCAGCAATGTTTGCTGTAGCATTTTTGTAGTCATAGTAGCCACAACGGTGGTTATTGATGCACGAACGTTTTCAACATCACGGATGCTCCTTTAGTACACTTTGTTTTTGCCATAGCCCCAATTGAAAAAAAATCAGTGGATTGATGTCCGGAATTCTTGGTGTTCAGGGAATTGAGGCAGGTAATTGGTATAGCAAGAAACGTTTGTCGTACGCTGAAAATAAATATTGTCTCCAAAATGTAAGAATTATGTAGCCAATGTTTCATAATACATTTAAGGTATCGCTAATATATTTTTTTAAATCGACTGTTGAAATTAAGATACCCTTATGATGTTTTAAAGGGTTCCCGAATTTGATTCGGATACCCTATAGAACATCCATAGAGAATTAACTTTGATAAGAATGTTTCCATTATTTCATGAAAAAAGGATGCTTTGAACTTGATGTCCAAACTAATCTAAACGTGCATTTAAATTAGAGTTAAGAAGTTGAGAACAAAACATTATAAATGACAGGCTGACTTTAATCCAGATGAAAATATACACAGATGACAATTACATGCTTAGTGATTTATTACTACAGAGACATGCAAGATACGAAAGAAAGAAGAAGTGTACACAAAACACTTGCCTATATATATATCATTCTCTACATGAACAGTTGCAGTTAAAACAGATACAGAAATTTGCATATAATAAATAAGTTAACTTTCCTAGAAGTAACTATAAACAACTCAACCTAGTCCACTCAATGTTTACGTTTGTAAACGAACTGGTCTGATCAGACTGAATGATGAAAAACCTTAAACACTATGGGTACCAAAATACTTTATGTTTTCCAACAGAACTGATTTCTCCTAGTCTCCGTTCTACTATTTTGATGCTTACGCCTAGCATACGAATAAAAAGTAAACTATTATCCAAAAAGAAAAGAAGAAAAGTGGCAAGTAGCATAAGGAATAACCATGAAATTTTATATTCTGATGATGACGAGAACTTGAATAAAGACAAATAGGTATAAAAAATAACGTTGTAAAATAACAATGAGAAAACTGTAACAAAGGCTTAATAATACTTCTTTTTTAGCAAAATATTTTTTCTTCCGTTTCCTTTCAAATATTGTGCATTAAAACATAATATATAACAATGTATTTAGTGTAAGCATCGCATGTCAAGTATAACGAACGAGAATACCGGATATGTAGTAGTTGTACTTTTTAGGTTGAAACCTTGTCTGAAGTTTGAAGTTTATTAACATCTTATGCTTATTGAGAATATTCCCTGTTATCGTAACAGAGTGTTCTATATTTATGCTGTTTTTTATTCATTTAAATATGTGTTTGAATGAAGGTAATATGCCCGCAAAAACGTTTTTAATTATTTTGTAAATTCAAAACAATCGACACATTTATTAGTTTAAATGGTTTAATTAGTATTCATTTCATATACCATAACCCGTCATAAATGTAG
This sequence comes from Linyphia triangularis, assembly GCA_963978545.1. Classification (NCBI taxonomy): domain Eukaryota; kingdom Metazoa; phylum Arthropoda; class Arachnida; order Araneae; family Linyphiidae; genus Linyphia; species Linyphia triangularis. Next base: position 53,732,031 of record OZ021722.1, on the reverse strand, counting down.
AACTTTTCGCAAATTTAAAGACATTAAATGTTAAGACAAATTATTTTAATTCTGTTTTATATGTTCTTAGATTTAAAGCTTAGTTTTGGCAGTATACAAGATTTCATTCAAATTGTTTGGCCTGTTCTTGTGTTATTTAACTTTTCAAGTTTCGATCGAACCGACAAGCAAGAAATGTGATTTCTAAATTCTTTTTTCCTCTCTGTAGGAAGGGAATAACTAAAATGATAAAGAGCTCTTGTTGGAAGCTTATATGAAGGCTGAGTTTTAGTATTCGTACGTTGGAGATCAAAATTGCCAAAGAAAAATTCTTAGGCTATAGTCCTGCGATAAATCATACGAAACTTATCGTCAAGAAGAGCTCCAACGCCAATCTTGAACCATAAGTTATAACCATTAATACCAAAAAATGACAAGAAGTCAAGTTTGCCACCCATTTAAGTTGCATTGATAGATATGTATTCCATATATTATTCAAATTTATTAATAATAAGATTTAGAGTATTTCATAAAATTTAACTAGGTGTGCATCAAAATTTGACGTCCATAGTTACTTCATGGGAAGTTCTCCTCTGATATCGGATTAGAACGTGGGTATTTGATAACAACTGTGTGAAAAAATGTGAAAAAAAAATTTATAAACCCCCCCCCCAAAAAAAACCTCTAATTTGGCAAAGGTTGTATGTTGTATATCACAAGTATTCGGTGGTTAAATCTCGCTAAATTTTATATGTCTTCTGGATCTTATGTGTCATAGTATAAAATAATATAGTACCAGTATTTTAGTGCCACTTACAGTTGCAGTCCTACTTCATTTGATATAAGATTAATATTTAAAAAACAATTTCGAGAAAATGTACCGACAACTAATAAATGAAACTTCAATCATTCAAATGTTAATCACTAATATGTATTAGAACCAGCTCCACTATGATCGTACAGGCCCACACCTTCAATATACGACTTTAACCGTCACGATTCTAACTAACGAACCCTCTATTTTATCTCTATCTCCCAGAAGCCCAGTCCGAAGCGTGATTAATTAATTTCAGTCGACATCTTATTCATCAACAGGAGCGTCCCCCTTAATACAAAATGCAAATGCCTCCCTTTCCCTCTCGACTCTGATATGCCATCAAGACTTTGGAGATAAACTCGGAAACGCCCGACAATTACAAATTGCTTTGAAGGGATTAAAAATCATGTCGAAACGTTTTCGATTTCCTGTGAACTTTTAATCTGCTGATAGCTAGAGAAACCTGATAAAGACAATTTTGTAGTCATTAAGAGAGCGCTTCCAGACATGGCTAGAGGCCTGCTGCCAAGTTTCTGTATGTAATTAGTGTTTGTTAATAGCATTTCTATACGTTTTGACTTGAATGAATGTGATGTATGGTCGAATAAGAAATGAAAGGATTTAGGAGAACAAAAATTTAGTGCTCAATTCCTAGTTGAGTATTTGATTTTCAGTACAGGATTACAGTTTTATAATCTAATGTAAAATTGTGATTGGACCAAAACATTAAGTCATTCATTTGGGAAAAAAATTCAACGTTCGTATATATACTGCTGGAATTTTCTCTTTGATTTTTATTGTGAATAAAGTCTTCTTGCGTTTTAAACTCCTTTTAACTTTTACGTTTTGAAACCCTAGACTAATTTTACTTGCTACCAAAAGATAAAGCAGGTAAAATTAGTTCAGGCTCTATAATGAATCGATTTTCAATAACAGTAAAATGTTTGGTGCAAATTACTTTGACATATTATTGTATTAAAGACACAAATTACTTACAACTGACACAAAAGTAAGCACCGTTTTAAGATTACAATAATGACACACAACATTTAAACAGATTAACTTATTAAATTCGTACTATATCAATACATTTTTATAGTGAGACAGGGAACCAAGTATAGAATGTATTTTATGGTTAAAATTATAATTTTAGTTTATTTTTTCATAGAATGTTTATAGATGAACAAAAATTAGTTGAACAATTTAGTAACTGAAATGTATGTGAAGTATTAAATGCATTAATGTAGTTCAATAAAAAATTCTAGTATTATATATTAAGTTTGCATAGATTTTGTACAAGAATATAACAAAATGCTACATAAACTTTCATGAATGTGCTGGAGGAATATAAAATAATTGATCATGATGTAAAATATAAATAAAAAAATATAGCGTATTTGATTATAAAAAAGTTAAAGAAATCAACGTTTTTTTTAAAAAATAGATTGCAAATTTAATATACAGTGTTTCTCACCTTTCATTTATCTGTTACCTTACAAGTAATATTTCCCAAATCATTCAGTTATTTTATTTTCCAATCAAATTATGCCCATCCTGCATATTTATAGAAAATATCAATTTTATACAAAATAAAACAAGGAATATCGAAGATAAGAATAAGAAAATATTGTTTAATGAAACGTGTGAATATATATTTAAAGCTTCGAGTGTTGGTATTTCTTTGTATGAAACATATTTTGAACGGCACAATATGTCTAATGAAATAATAATTAGTTAAAAAATTCAATTCTATATGCATCACTTTATTTTATGTTCATTGTGAGTTATGTTTATTTTTTTTAAATCATAACTCGTAGTGATATTTTCTTAATGTTGTCAAAATAATTCTTTTATATACATTATTTTAAACTCAAACTCAATCATTTAACATTTCTAATGGATCCAAAGAAAATTTTCATTGTTATATTTAACTGTGACGAAATTGAATAAACTTTAATACCTAAATTGAATAATCTCTATCAAATAGTTTTTTAAATTCAATTTAATCTTTGTAATTGCATTTTTATATCAGTCTGAATAGATTTTGAAACAATTACTCTTCCCCAAAAATAGTGTTTTTTAGCTGTCAGCACAATGTGTTCGTTAGTCTCTTTTTTGGTTCTTACAGGTCAATAAAAATACTATTAAAAAAGTTCGTGTGAGATTTAAGCGGTATCCCCTGCGGTAAAGATTTAATTAAAATAGTTTTTTGAAAGATTTAAGCTCCTATCTGAAAGCATTTATATATTCCTTTGTTGATATTTTGTTTCTGATTTCCTTTCCTGAATTAATCACTACCAATTTTTAGTTCTCTTAGACTATTCATGAGATGTTTCCTTTGATGTAGCTTTTTTTCTAGGAGTGTAATAGATAATAAATTTTAAATGAAGAAGCGGTATATTCCAAATTTGTTTCAGTTGAGTTAATGATTATTAGCTTTTTATATTTATAACAAGTAATCTGTTGAAATGTTATAAAACAGGAATGACTATCAGATAAATTCAAATGTGATAATTTATATTTTATAACAGTCTACATTTGAGTTTCCTTTAAAGTTTAAAGGAATTTTAATTATATTTTTACACTGGGTTTATGTGAAACTAATCAGAAGACATAAAAAAAAAATCAATAGATAATTTAAGAAAATTACATTCCTACCAAACTCTTTGAAATAATGATACTGCTTTTGAAAATTCTTGTTAAAAATCCATTACAAAATTCATTCTAATCGTACACATATAATGCTTTGGTAATGGTTATTGAATATTGCATATTAATAAAGGGAAGAAATACATATTTTCATATAAGGATCTTGTAGAAATAACAAATGAATTTATACAATGAATATGAGTAGGGAAAATGATTTCCCTCAATATTCTTTTCCGTGATTATTTCATGAGTAAAAAAACTAATGATTGATAAAGGAAAATTAAATTTCACTCAATGTTGCTGTCGTTTAGAAACCTATTATCATAGGCAATCATTATTTTGTTGAAAACGCTTAGTTAATAAAATTTCAATATGGAAGTGAAAAAATATGAACGAACATGTAAAGTGGGACACAGTAGATAATATGAAATATTTACTCTAAAAGTTAAAACATTTAAAAATAAATTTAATACAAAAAATTACACTATTTCTAAATCATTCATATTACTTTCAATTTTGTTTGTTTATATGTGTGTTTTTTCATGGCAGGAAAATTTTTGTAGGACTAATTAACCCAATTGTTATCATCCAATCGAAATGAAATATGGTAGTCGACTATACATTCAATCAATTTTTTAGACTGCCAGGAAAAGAACGTTTTTACCCACCTTACTATACTGTATGCCAGATCAAGGTACCAAGTCATATTCAAGCATTTAAAATTGGTTTATATTTAATGTTTTCCCCTGCAATAATTTCCTTACCCTTCTAAGGTTGATTCTATTTATCGCTGTCTATCAAGTTTCGGTAAAAAGTCAAAGTTTGCAAAAAGTCAAAAGTTAGTCAATTGCACAGAATGTTTGTTTTCTTCGTAGTGATCTAACACTTTGAAAATTCGATGTGAGATCAAACTCGCCTAAATAAGTTGAAATTATTCATAAAAGTTGGTATTGCATATAAAACATTTATAGTAAAAAAATAAATAAAAAAAGGTGCAATATAGTTCGGCAGATTTTTTTTTATTTGTTTACAGAGAACTGTTAAATGCATTAAAAAAAAATAAAGTGATATTAAATGTGTATATTTTGTATACCGTAATTTCATTTTGCTATTTCACTCTAGATCTAACCTCTTTATAAATGTCAAATTCTATGATAAAATGAGATAAGAACATGGTTTGAATAGAAGTAATAAATTATGCAGTGCTTTAATAAAAGATTATAAATACACTATTTCTGAGTATAAAGAAATAATGCGAAGCATAGATTCAATCACAGCTTACGTTTTTCGCTTTTTTTGTTTTGCAATACCGAATACATTGGTATCAGTTTTCATATTTCAAAGTTGAGTTAATACATTTTCTAGTTTTCAAAATTATGATGAATCTTAGACCATACATATTAGTTGCGAGGAAAATGAGAGTCAATATTGTTTTTTTGCTTATTCCATTAAGTATCTTAAACATCATCTCTATGTCAAAACCATAATTGAAATTCATCTTATAACGAACAAAACTATCTCAACCAGTAAAAAATTAGCAAACTTTAACGACGCATGTTTCAAGTCACCTTTGGAAAATGCAAATAAATTGTCCATTAGTATAATGGACTTCCTATACAAATCTCTTGACTACCAACAAAGTGAGAGGATCCGTTCGTTTGCATACGACATTTCCGTTCAGGGAAATCATTGGAATAGTTGCTGATGACATCTCTTGCGCAATGTCTCATGGGTGTTTACAGGGAAGTTCACGACCTAGACCCATCAACCCCTTGTAATGCCATTTCCGTTAAGATTCATCCCCAGTGAACCCGCACTCGGATTTTAATATCAATATATTAAATTTTGGGAACTCAAGCTTCGCTCTTTGAATAAAGATTTACAGGGAGACGGTTATTTGGGATTACATTGGGGTAAACGAGATTGGCTTTCGGAGAATGAATGAAAATTGGTTTCTGGTGAGAACTTTTAAACGATTGGTGTGAAGTATTTGTTTGAAGCCTTAAACTAGAGTATTTAATGACATATTTTTGACAAGGTATCTCTTTTCAATGCTAATATGAGCTGTTATTGGGCAAAATGTTATATAGTTGAGAGTATATTTGAATAGTCTTAATTTTTTTTTTTTTTTTTTTTTTTCAGGAAAAGTTGTGTTAGTTTTACATTTACCATTGCTATTATATTTTTGAAAAGATGATATTGTTTTTATAACTTGTTTATTGCTTAGTTTCATAAACTGTTTTATCTTAAAATAATAATGTCAGACAATGTAGTTTAATGGCTTTTAACTGAATCTAGCTTAACAGGATATGAATATCTCAAATAAAAATATTTTCAGATATATTGAGAATCCACACATTTTGTAAAAGAATACATTTTTGCTCATTATTGTGGCAATATAATTGTACAAACATACTTTTAAAATACATAAAAGAGTTTTCCAAAATTCTATAAGCTATTTATATCTTGGAGTTGAATAATATACACTACACAAAACATTATTAGCTTACTTGATCGAGTTCAATTAATGTAGAACAACTATCACAGAGCTTTGACGTGGATTAATAATCAAGTTGCGAGGAAATTTCTATTATGACTTGCTAAATGCTCATAAATACTTTTCCATGAATATATAGATAAGGAGTACACCCGCTTTTACAAAAAAGCATTTGTTTGAAATAAATTTTTACCGTTTTTCTAATAGATTATAGACCTCGAGTAATACTTTCAATTTAATAACGATTGATAATCTGTGGTAGTTGTGGTACGAGAAAGTACTTACGCGTACCCTTACTTTTTATTATGTACTTAGAGGCAAACTCAATACTCAATCTTCTTTTTATTCATAGGAAAAAGAAACAAGTAAATATGATATGTTATTAGATTTTGAATAATGAGTAACCCATCAGTCATCCAAATCAGTTTCAATGTTGCAGTAATTGTTAAACTTGATATTCATACAAATTGCTTATGAAATAGTATAATCATATTACTTATAAGTGGTATATCACAAATAAGTGTATTTTTTAACTATGGCTATTGTAATTATATTTTGTATTTCTGTAAATGTTACTATGGCAGAGGAGCAGAGTAGTATATATTTTGAATGAGGGTTTTTTCTTAAGTAGATGTTAAACTGAGTTTCATAAATGAATAATAAATCTTTTTTATTGAAATTAAAGCAAACTGATACTAATTACTAACATAGAGTTAACAGTTTGAGATTATATGATTTTTTTAAATTTGTTACGATGAAAAAATTTTCATTTTTTTTAATGCTTTTGAGGATTGCATATGTAGATAATATTTATGCTTAAATACCCACCAGTGTTTGAAGAAAAGTTTATAAGAAATTATTCTTCAGCCTCCCATTACATGCTTTTATAAATAACTACATTGCTTCCAAATATGACCATTTTGCTCAATATTAATTAATTGGTGAAAATTGGAAGTACGTTGAAAGACAGGTTTGTTTTTTATCCTTATATTACATTTTTTATTTGATATGTCTAAATTTGTCATAAATGTTTTTTCACAAGAAAAAAAAATTAAATATTAATAGTTTCCATAATATTTACATTAATTATTCGCACATGGTGTAAAACAACGAACCTTAAAAGTTCTTGTGAAATTATCTTTTGAATATACAAAATAGAATTTTGTATTATTAATAATAACGAAAGTGTAGTATGTTGTAGATGAATTGTAATTATAACAACACAGTATATATATTTAAAAAATACTTCATTACTTAAAAGTAGTAATTGAAAAATAATGGAATTGGAAATGGTCTTGCTCTTACAAAAAAAAAAATTCTAACCGTTCGTTTTGTCTCAAAGATATCGTCGCATGTACGATGAAAGACGTGACTAAAGACAATGGACACATTTTTTAGATCTTTATCACTAGTTTTAAAAGTAAAAGGAGGAAAAATCTGTCGAACTTCCACCAGTTTCTGAACGTGAATTCGTTTCCCGAGGGATTTTAATCGGAAACAATAGATATCAGGTTATGTACTTTCACTTCAATGATTTCTATTTTACTTTGATAAGATTTTTACCTTAGAAATAATACGATTAATTATCAGAAAAAAAACTATTCGGTGGGATAGTATTTTAATTTTGAAAGAAATCATTTTTGGTGTAAGGTAAGAAAAGTGAGGCAATGGTATTCGTATTTATGTATTAAGCTAATTTGTTACACCTTACGTAGCTTCCTAACTAATTATATGCGAATCTTCTAATAATGAAAGCATTTTATAGATTAAAAAGAAAACTTCTGTTAGATTTACATGGAGAATTAGAAAGAGCATAATATCCTTTTTTATAAATACATTCGTAAGGTAAGTGTTCCAAATTAGTACATCAATAATAATTTTTTCTTCAAAAAACACTTTGTGTTTCAAATAATAATGAGCTTTTTTACAAAAATTCTGGAATTCCATCACAAATTAAAAACATTCTTAAAATTTTTTGCGCGCAAAAAATACATCATTTTAAATAATTACACTATTTTAGTGGTGTGTAGATGTAACATTTCTTCTTTTTTTTCTAATACAGTAAAATATATTCACATTTGTGAAGTTGTTTTCTATGGATATGATATAAAGTATATAAGACTGTAAAGTTACTTTTAAAAATGTATTTGATGATTAATTACGTTTGTTAAATTAAACTTCTTTCTCATTTTTTTTTCTGTCTCGTTCACAGTATTCTCATATTAACCTAAAAGTCAAAACATTAAACCAAAATAATAAATATGCATAAATTAGATTACTTTATTTTTATGCCACTTGAACAAATTCCAAATTATGTTGTTTGAAAAGTATAAATCAAAATAATCTTTTGAGTTGTTATGTCAGTGAAATAGCTTAGTCCACCTATGTGTCATCCGTGGAAGTGATGCCATAAATTTTGATCTTGATATAGTAACTTGTTAGCTGAAAAAATAACAGTTTATAACAATTATATTAATAAGTAATTTTATGTTGCTAAGTGGTTAGCATTAAGTTTCCAAACACTGCAATAGTAATGCGTGATCTTTTTATGGAATATTTTCTTATTTTGTAAATAAATTGAAATATGATTCATTTTTATTTGCAATGCACATTTTTCAAAATTTATTTATATTAATAGATAGTATAATAAGAAATAAGAGGGTATCGCTCTTACATTTATTCTCCTTTCATTCCAAGGATCACCTTCATTCACGTACCTAGATGAGTGTCATTTTCATCATTCTACTTTCTTGTTCCTCTACAACTCAACTCATTTTGTTCTTCAGAATTCACATTCTAAATCCCATTCCAGTTCCATCGTTCCATTATACCTCCCTCCAGCGAGGCATGTGCCACTTCATTTGCTTTGCAAATAACACATCGGGCCTGTCATCACGATATACGGCGGAATTTGGACTTAGCAGCTTTTTGTGCAAAAGAAATAGCTTTATATCAGCACAGGGAAAAGGGATAGAAAGTGAAAATGAATGTGTGAGGAGAGATATTTTCCAAGGCAAATTCGCGCTTTGTTTCGCGGCGTGAAGGGTGCGCACGGCGGGAAGCTGTCAGATTTAAAATCGCTTGCTTGTCACATGCAAAGGAAGGGTATGGCTCCAAATATGTGGCATTTTCTCATCTCAAATTTTTTCAAATCTTGTAAGGTATTTTTATTTGTTTCGTTTTAAACTTAGAGTAAGCGGCTTTTATAAAGAACAGACCTGCACATTTAGGCTGAAAAATGCGGCTGCCCAAACAGGGCATAAAAAAAGAGCAATGCATTTAACTTTTTGTTTTTTGATGGTATGGTGCTCATTCAAAAGAAATGCGCTTGCAGTTTATGTTGTTGTTATTATTATTATTATTATTATTATTATTATAATTATTGTTATTGTTTTTATTATTATTATTGATATAATTATTTTTACTATTCTTATTGTTATAATTATTTTTATTATTATTATTATTACTATTATTAATATTTATTTTATTTGTATTGTTATTATTACTATTATCCTTTATTTATTTACACTGTTTGTTATCAAGATATATTTTATTGTTGGAAAATGGATTTCATGATTATACATTCATTGGGACAATTCCCAATTATTAAATTCGTTGAAAGAGGATGTTGGATGCATTTTTATTCTCAGTCTTTTTTCTTCGTATGCATCACAATAACAGCCCATGCGTTACAAACAAAAGGGTTATATAAGATGTACTAAAGCTCATTAAAAGCATTGGTGCACGAATGTTTGTTGTTGACTTAATTGAGAGCACATTAATTTTTAGTATTAACTTTGAGAGCTGTTAACAAGTAGTGTATGCTTTGATAAACAACTATTATATTCAGAATTTCAATCATGTACCATAGGAATCGCAGTGACTGGAGTATGCAAAAAAAAAGTACAATGTAAATTCCGTTGTTATATTAAAGTTTCGACCTAATAAATTTTGCTTTCTGCACTTATCTAGTCTGTATGTTAAATTTCATTGAGATGTCCTATTCAAGAAAATGCAATTTTTGTAGTTTCATTTTAAATGTATTGCAAAAAATCTTCAAATCCTTATATTGTATAATTATATGATCAGAAAAGAGTAATACTCGTATATATCATTTAATCAATTTAATAGTAAAGCAACCTTAACAATGTGGTATCTGAAATTTAAATATAATGTACTTTTATAATAAATGGAACAGCTTTTGAAACAAATTTTCAAAACTTCATAATCATTTACTTTTACATTAGTGATGCAATTTCAGTATCTCGATATACATCTGTATCTCTATTGAAAATAATTATTTCTCAACTTTATTGAAAAAAGGTGGAAAACAACGCCGAATTTTGCATAGTTAATTAAATTAAAATCATTAACAGTAAGAATACAAATACTTAGCCACATACATTGTCCTCAGAATAAAATAAAGTTATTTAGAATTATTTAACACTGGTTTGTTATGATATATATATATATATATAAACAGAATACTAATTATATGATATGAATAACAAGAATGCTGACTCTGCAAAGATCTCAACATTATTATATATATATATATATATATATATATAATAATGTTGAGATCTTTGCAGAGTCAGCATTCTTGTTATTCATATCATATAATTAGTATTCTGTTTGGCCCACTTTGTCATCGCTATGTTTCCGTTCTCGTTCTTCGACTGTTTATAACTTCAGATACATGTGTGTCTGATAGCAGCTTAGCTCGACGTGTGTGTCCACGTACTCACCCGGAGAAAGCATTGAAATGGCAATTTCACAAAATTACTTCTGCACCGAAATGATTTAATTTCCCCCCCCCCCCCCTTTTTTTTTATTAGTTCCTTTTTTTACTTCATCCTGTTCTAGAGAAGTGGTTCTCTCACATATGTACGCGGAGGCAGGTGGTAGTTCACAAAGTCCTTCCTTTCCACTCCCAGCCGGGAGTTCAACCAACCAATCAACTTCAGATACACAGTATTTAAAATATTGCTGACATCAGCGTTTCCCACACTTCGGTTACAGCTCTGTCCCTTTTGGATAATACGCATTGCATTCGATTGATTTTTTTCATACTAGTAAGACGTAAGTTTTGCTCTCTCACCGTACTATTTTAATAAATGTAGTAGATTGTTCAAAATGACTCTTCACTGTTCCACGACCACACTGCAAAACTTTAATTAAAATGTGAGAACATTACATATATATGTGGGAGACAATAATGATCACACTCGGTGAAGTTTCAGTAATATTATATTAGATACATTGTTTACAGATGATGAACAGTGGAAGTTTTAACACATTAAACAATAGTCTTACGATATCACAGTTCACTCTTTAGTTTCCAGTACCGTAAAATGGGGTGAATAGGAACAGCGGGGTGAATCGCAACGAAACTTCATGAAATTACAAAGCAATGTGCAAGAATCTTACACAAAAAAAGCAACTTTATTAATTATATATATTTTTTTATTTGGCTAACATGTTTGGAATTTTGGAAATTTTTTGTGGGGTTTTCAACACTAACCTTTTTTTTAAGTTTTTTTTTTTTAAACAGCATGCATGAGTTTTAAACTCTCCAAAACTTATCCCGTAATTAATAACATGTACCAGTTATAGACTTAAATAATATATTTTTAGA